>CM066233.1:5909572-7109572 GCA_033675125.1 Athetis lepigone | reverse complement strand
CATTATATTTTGCTTTAGTTTATTTAGTTGGTTACAATTCGGATCGGCGGGATATGATAACATTTTTGTAGAATAAGTACATAGCGACTATAAAACATCACGGATCAGCCACAATCTGACAGTGCTGAATTCATGTATATATATTTACTGTTACTGTTAACTTCCCGGATGACCGACAATAGTGTCCAAGGTTGTACATGACAATTACTGACCGTAATTTTGGTGCGACATACAGTTTTAATTCTTTATTGCCGTGTCTCTTTTAATTAGCTTGTACTGTAATGCGTTGTTTATCTCAATCAACAAAAATTTAGATCACATTGGTTTGGAAGGATACGGTTTACATTGAGTGCGCAGTGCGATTAAATACTGAACGATGTTTTAAATGTAGATATTATATAATTATGAATTTATATAATGCAAAAAGCACGCAAATGCGATAAAAAATTGCAAGAAAGAGAACCCAATAACAGAATGTCCCATAAATCTTATCGCAGTGCTCTCGATTTGCTCTCGATTTTAAATGCACGAGCAGCGATAAAACAAATAAACCGTTTAAACTTTAGGAATGTTTTTCTTCAGGTGCTCCTAACCGAGCAATATTTACTGCAATTGTGTTGCTGCAATAGTCAATAGTCAAATCGTGTATTTTCATTAGGCCAAAAAAGGCACTTTGAAACGTCATTTACAAAAGTGATTCTAGTTAATACTATTGCCGAGCAACACTTGCAATATTGCCGGTGTTGTCGGGCCATACTAAAAGTATTGCAGCAATTATGTTGCCCGTTTGGGAGCGCCTTTACCTATGTTCAAAATCCATCGTTACTTGTTAAATGAAAGGTTGTAGACATCAAATGTCCGACAACCGTTACTAAGCATGATCATGTCAATAACAATATGCAAAAACTTTCTCATCACAATATCCATTGTTACTTATATAAAAGTTAATTATTTCTTTAATGGGTTCAGTTTGTGAAGAAATTGATTTGATTTTCAAGAAGGGCACACGAGAGACAGCTGATTACTTTTGTTTGTGACAAAGAAATTGTCTATCAGCTAAGTAGGTACATGTTTGAGTTTCATTATTCGTTCATTGTTTTATTTCACTGTAACTAACCGTACGTATTTAATATAGGTTTTGCGTCCTATGATGACTTATTTGAATGACGTCAATCTTGACAGCTTATTTTTCTACGAAGTTCTAGTTTTAGTCAATTATACATTACTTGCTTTTGCCCGCGACTTCGCTCGCGTTAGAAAGAGACAAAAAGTAGCCTCTATGTTACTCTCCATCCCTTCAACTATCTCAACATAAAAAAATAACGTCAATTCGTCGCTCCGGCTTGCCGTGAAAGATAGACAAACATACAGACAGACATACTGACAGACACACTTTCTCATTTATAATATTAGTATGGATTTCTTCGTGTATTTGAGAGAGCTCTTGTTGGGACTTTTATTGTCTAGTTATATTAAATATTTTACCAGTATTTTAGGTTTAGATCTCTTTGTTAACAATGACGAATTGACGACTCCGACGTTGTGATTGTGAACTTCTACTAGGTATGCGATCATACCTAGAAAACACGAAAAGAAACAAGTAGCTTATTTATATTCATACTAGCTGTCACCGCAGTTCATCTTTGTTTTTGGTTACTGCTCCTGTCCTGTGTCGTAGCGTAATGGTACATTGTCTTTAACCTTTCTATAGTCTATTTTTTTAACAAACGAGTACTGAGTATATCTCTTTCACATTTCCGGTATTGACAGAGAGAGAGATGGGAAATTAGTCGAGGCGGAGCCAACGCTTTTAACACTTATGCTAATTATGTCCCAAGTAGCACAGAAGTGCTGAATAGTAGCTGAATTACTGTTCACAATGGAATCATCAGCTGAATAAACCTGCTAAATAAAAGCGTTAGAGGCGCCTACTCAGCTGATATAACTCTGATTTGGGCACAAATTAATCAGCCGTTAGCTGATTAATGTAACTGGTAAAATGTAGCTGAGCTAATGTTATTTTAAGAACTATTATGTACTACCCATATTTGCAAAATAACAATTCTATTCTATTCTATTCTATATTAGCGTTATTGGAGCATTAATAAAGGTAACAGACGCCCCAAGAGCTGAATAATGGCTGATTAGCAGGGTATGTGTTACCTCTTATATACCACAAGGGCTGTATAATAGAGTACTTATTACCTATTTTTCAGCACAAAATACACTCCAGGTTATTAGTAATTCTATTATGTAGTTGGCAATTCACAAGTGGCAAAATTGTGAATAATTTTTACTCTACTACTTTATTATTATGCTATGTTCTGGACCAATAGAAACGCACGCGCAACGCGCGAAAAAATTTTGGTGCTTACTCGTTTGTTAAAAAGAACAGACTATACAAGGGCTCTCTAACACTAAAAGATTTATTCAAGTTAGACCAGTGGTTCCTAAGATTAACGCGTTTAACCAAACAAACAAAGAAATCTGAAGAATTTATTGGTACACTTGACAAAATGTATAAAGTAGCCGATTTTTTCTTACTTAGATAGTATAATACCTACAAATTCCCGTCGATGTTTGTTACATTTTGCGCGTTACAATAATATTGATTTTGTGCACTGCGAGGCCATCGGCAATATCATGTACCTGATCTGTTAGCAAGCAGTGCACAGCTGTTGACAAAGACACTGATATTACATGCCGTTAATGTATAAACATCATGAATCATATTCACTCACATTGTTGCCATTCGGCTTATCCTCTTGACATTCCCAAGAGGTCGTTGTATGCTTGCGAATTGCTTGTTACGAAATTATTTGTAATCATAAGACTTTTAATGCGTTAACACTTAAAATGTTAAGAAAACAATGGTTGAATGAATGTACGACAAAGTGGTTTCCTTTCATTATAATTATTGTATTCTTCCTTTTGCTTTCTTACGTAAAGAATTATGAGAAAGAAAGCTTCATTCATAGATAGAAGCTTAATCGAAAATTGGGACGATTCTAATGAAATACTGAAATTCCGCTGAAATTAGTACAGAAGTATTGTGTGTAAGTGATCACATACTATGTACTTGCAGTGATAAGGTATTTTAAAATACTAGGCCACGCTTTTAAGTTTGTATGGTTTGCTTATAACTTATTTAATTTAGTAAATATGTTTTAATGATTGATACTCTTTCATGCTTAATAGCATATCAAAACTAACTGCTATTATTCCTCAATTTAATAAAAATATTATTTATACTGTAACGTTGTGATTTTTTTTGTTTAGTGGTCAACACTTGTTGCTCTTACTAAGCATATGTAAACGCGCCATAATGGGTCTATGTAATTGATCCTAATTGTCTTTGACATTTGTCTATGACACTAGTGCGACAGGCTCTTGTCAGATTCCCATGTTTGGGGGAGTATTGTTTTAAATATGGGTGCATTTATATTATTTCTGTTTATCAACAACGTTAAATGTTTTGAGGAGGTCGCTGCCTTCATCTTGAAAATAAATTGTCGTATTTTCTAATTTAACAATTTGCATAAAGCGAGTATATTTTCATAGGATTTCAGCAAATTGGAATCTTATAGACGAGAAAATCTCCCACATTGGAAAGGGGTAATTTGGTTTCGGGTGTTAGGAACCCAAGGATTCTTTAGATCTTGGATCGAGCGGCGTCGGTCGATTCAAGGATGCATTTCGATGTGGATTTAACTGGCCGGCAAGGCGTCAGGCAGTCAGCCTGGACGAATTTAAATAATTGAAAGGCTTGTAGTGCTGCGTGCGGATTTTGTGGACAATCACGGGTAAGCTGTTTGACCATCAATCGTCTTATACGGAAAGATCGACATGCGCTGGCGCATCTCCCCTTGGACTTGCATTTCTCATGCGTCTCGTTTTTTTTCAGCTGTGTGGACCAGCCTGCAAGCAGCACCGAGCCGTAATTTTATTGTGGATTGTGGCTGGGTGTCTCAGGTGTAAATCGTTTCCTGTGAAACACCGGTAAGGTTCTAGCCTATTGTCGTGATGGCCACGTGGAGCCACGCTCAGGATGTATGGTAGTTTGATCTAAAACTAATGCAAACAATGTTCTATTTCAGCCTGGGCGGGATTTTATTTTACGAAGAATTTATTCAAGGAAAGAATTTATTTTTTGGAAGAATTTATTTTGTCTTCGTTTTCCCTGTTTTCTGGATTGAGCCCTTCAACCCCGGTAGGATTGAAGAGGCTGTGCCACGTGGACTCGCTGACGAAGGGTCGGAAGGCGAGTTACCATAAGGAATGTGTCGCAAGTACCTTTTATAAACATTTAACCTCTTTGAACAAATGATAAATTCATTTACTTTTAATTACCAGTGGTGACATTATCCTACACTTTTAGATTCGTGTATTTAGTAGTCTGAGTAGATGGAATCCATAGCCTGAGGATCCACAGACTGAGCTAGAGTTTAAGTAGGCAATCTACTAGGCTACCGTTGCCGGTGAATCTTGGACGTTCCAACACGTCCACTTTGGAATCGCCAGGATTGACCCAACATTGTTTAGTACAATATTGTATGAGTATCTAATTAGGAACTTTCCAGAAATTACCTTCTTGTTATTTGCAACTTGTTTAAATAAAGTGTAGTTCAACAAGTTTTGAAATTTTATTATTATTTTTTTACACCCAATTAGCCGAACCTCTTTCTCATTCTTTGTCAGGGTGGGAAGCCCGGGCCAACCCCAATTTTCCCCTCTGACAAATGGCGCCCACTTTGTTTTAATTTTCTTGGAAAATTTGGCTGGTTGGGTAAAGGTCACCACTGGATTTTTTTTTGTTTTATGAAAACTTGTAACTTTAAATTTTAACTTTCAATTTAATGAGTGTGAATTAGTTTTATATCAGTGTTAATCTGTGATAATAACATTCCTTTTCTTTCCGGAAATCATTATTGTAATTAATTTCATTATTCACAAAGTTTACTTAGTGAAAGTTGGCCAGTCACATGTCAGAGTTGAGGTTATGTGCTATCATGCCTTTGAATTTTTAGTGTTTAATTGTATTTATTTTGGCTTCCTAAAGCAGAATTATATTATTTTGCATGTGACTGGGGTAATTTATTGTGGTTTTTCCAAATATTTTATGGAGTTTTACTGAATTTTAACTTAGACAAATTTTGACTCTGGAATTACATTGTGAAAACTTATTTTGAATTTTTTTTGGTGTATTGCTGTACTGAGTACCACTATTTAGTGATTGTAATTGATATTAATACTGTGCCTGAGTGTACCTAAGCATAATTTTGTTGGAATTTTGGACATTTTACATTATTTGAGCAGTAACTTTTATTGTGACAATTTCACAACTTTATTCAAGAAATAGGTAAATTTAAACAAATATAACTAAATATCTGTAAGTCACCACTGATAATTCGCGTTTTAGAGTCTGTTTTATTTTATTTTTACACATTTTTTAGCGACACATAGTAACTTTTCATATCAACATGGACGGCAGTATACAGTTTCACTCTCTCTTGAAGGATGAGCTTATGTATGAAGTTTCTATTCGTTCAGAGACTCCTGCTAGTACTGCTGAAGCCCTGCGCAAACAATTACGTGGTTTATTGGTAGAATGTCCTGCAGAGGCAGTTTTGGAAACTAATTTTACTCCGGAATCAGAACTTAGGATTATTCAGGAGAAGCTGAAGGAATTAGGTTCTGCTGTTGATAAGTATATTAGGCTGAAGGACAGGTACTCGCAGAACCGAAGCCGAGCCTTGGGCAGCCACTTGTACCATAGGGTCATCAGAATTCAGTCTGATGATCCCGCTATTCTGACTATTAAGTCAGAACTCAGCGACAAGCTGGAAGTGCTCCTGGGTAAGGTGGAGGTAGCAAGTACTCCTGTTCCTCAAGAAGTCAACCCTTTCTTCGCTCCTAAGGAAGTTTCTGTCGAGTGCTCCGGAGACAAAAATGTTTCGAAGTGGAATTTGAGGTTCAACGGCATTACAGATCCTCGGTCATTCTTAGAACGTGTTGATGAGTTGCAATTGTCCTATGGTGTCTCGGATGTTAAGTTATTTAATTCTGCTGCTCAATTATTTACGGAACAAGCACTGCTTTGGTACAGAGGTATCAGGGATCAAGTTTCCTGTTGGTCTCAGCTTAAGGAAATTTTATTGGAGGAGTTTGGCCCAGTGGACCATGATTATAGGTTACTAGGGGAAATTAGATCACGTACACAGGGAGCGGACGAACCAGTCCATATTTACTTCTCAATTATGACTTGTATGTTTGCTCGTCTCAAAAACCCACTGAGCGAGGACAGTAAATTAGAGATTTTGTTACATAACATTAGGCCTCAATTTTCACAACAGTTAGCGTTAGTACAGGTAACTTCAATCGCCCAACTTAAGGAACAGTGCCGGAAGTTAGAAGCCGCGCGTCAGCGGGCTGATTTGTTTGTGGAGCCGTCGAGGTCCAGCTCAAGTATGCTTGGCGCGGACTTCGCTTACAAGGGCAAGTCTAATAAGCCTGTTCAGGCGGTGGCTGCCTCGACGACTAACACAGCCAAGTCGGCCAGTTGTTCGTGTGCTGACACTAAGAGTAGGAGTAGGCAGTTTAAGAAGACCGCAAAGCCCATTTGTTTTAAATGTGGTAAAACTGACCACGATTTTTCAAAGTGCAACGCCGTGCCGAAAGGGGGCGCTGTAAAGTGTTTTGGCTGTGGGAAAGCAGGTGTTTTGCGGAAAAACTGTACTAATTGTAACAAAATTGAGAAACCTGACAAAGGAAATATTAACAATTCAAAAAACTTGTAAGGTTGAATCGTGGCAATTTAAATAATGATTCTAGGTCTAAATTTTATAGTTTTGGTTCTATTGCCACGGTTCTGTTTGCTCCCAGTACAAATGATATTAGACCTTATTTAAAATTTCAGGTAAATGATTTTGACATTTTTGGTTTATTGGACTCAGGTGCAGCCATTTCAATTTTAGGAAATAATTCACACTTAGATTTTGTCAAGTTTGGTTTTGATTTTCAAGAGAATTTTAATGGTACAAAATGTCATGTTGCAAATGGAGTCGAGGTACAGACGATAGGGTTTATTTTTGTTCCGGTTACTTTTAATAATATCACACATGTTATTAAGTTTTATGTTATACCCAACATAGTTTCACATGTTATTTTAGGGGTAGATTTTTGGCATGCCTTTCGTCTAGCACCAGAAATATTTGACAACATTGACTATAGAGTTTCACCAGTAGATTATTTTAAACATTCAGTAAATTCAGACCGCATTAGTACAATTCAATCGTATGAACATTTAACAGTGGCTCAAAAGGAGTTAGCTGATGCAATGGTTGAACAATTTAAGAATATTTCTTTTGAAGAAAAGGGTTTAGGTAGGACTACCTTGATTGAACATGTCATCGATACTGGTGATGCACCACCGATTAAGACAAAACAATATCCTCTCTCGCCGGAAAAGAGAGCATTCTTAAGCCAGGAGCTAGATAGGATGTTAGCCTTAGACGTTGTCACTCCCAGTGAGAGTCCGTGGAACAATCCAGCCTTGCTTGTCAAGAAATCAAACGGAGATTGGCGGTTTTGTTTAGATTGTAGGAAGTTGAATTCGGTAACCAAAGGGGATTCTTATTCAATTCCATACATACCCCAGATTCTTGACAGCTTAAAAGAGGCCAAATATTTGTCTTCCATCGATTTATCATCATCTTTTTGGCAAATTCCACTGAGTAAAGACTCGCAGGAGAAGACTAGCTTCACAATTCCTGGCAGAGGTTTGTTTAAATTTAAGGTCATGCCATTTGGTCTTTGCGGCGCACCTGCTCGTCAGCAGCGCCTTATGGATCGATTATTCGACCATAACTTAACGAGCGATATTGTGAATGGCATGGTATTCTGTTTTATCGATGACATCGTAATTTGTAGTTCAGATTTTAACACCCACATGGTTTTGTTAAAACGAGTGTTGGACAAATTGAAGATGGCCAATCTGACAATAAATTTCACCAAGTCTAAATTCTTCAGGCAGTCGCTAAAGTACCTTGGTTACGTCGTAGACGAGTTCGGTTTGCGTACTGATCCTGAGAAGGTATCGGCCATTTTGAATTTTCCCACTCCAACAACTGCGCGGGATGTAAAAGTATTTTTAGGTACATGCTCGTGGTACCGTCGTTTCATAAGAAATTTTTCAACAATCGCAGCTCCTTTGAACAGGTTGACAGCAAAGGGTAAAAAGGCACCACCTTTTCAGTGGTCGGAGGAAGCTGAAACAGCTTTTATTACCTTAAAGAACGCCTTGGTTACTGCCCCGGTTTTAGCTGTCCCTGATTTTGACAAACCTTTCACTGTTCATTGTGACGCTTCAGCGTATGGTTTAGGTGGTATGTTGTCACAAACAATAGACAATTACGAACATCCGATTGCGTACGTTAGCCGTTCGCTGAACAAAGCGGAGCGGAATTATAGTGCTACCGAACGGGAGGCACTGGCGGTTATTTTTGCAGTAGAGAAATTTCAAGCTTATTTAGGTTCCCGACCCTTCAAAGTGGTCACGGATCACTCATCGCTGAAGTGGTTCATGAACTTGGAGAATCCAACCGGAAGACTTGCTCGTTGGGGTTGCCGACTGTCTCAATTTGACTTTGAAATTGAGCACAGGAAGGGCTCTGACAACGTCGTTCCGGATGCATTGTCCAGGCTTATGAAAGTGGAAGCGGTGAATGATTCCGATGACGCAGAGAAAGATGATTGGTATGACAGGACCTTTAATGGTTGTAAAGCCTTTCCTAAAAACTTTCCTAATTTCTGCGTCAAGGACGGGAAACTCTATCGTTTCTGCAAGAGTAAATACAATCTACTGAGTGAATTTGATTGGAAGGAAGTGGTAAAGAAAGGTGATCGGATGGAAGTTATTAGGGCAAACCATTGTGAAGCTACTGCAGCACACTTGGGAGTGTTTAAGACGCACAGACGGCTGTGTTTAACTTATTTTTGGCCAGGCATGCATAAGGATGTCGTGGAATTCATTAAAAATTGTGACGTCTGTGCCGCGTATAAACATTCCACAAAGGCTACACCAGGCTTAATGGGTCAACCAAAGGTTTGCCATAGACCTTTCCAAGTAGTGTCTATAGATTTGGTAGGTCCTTTACCACGTTCCCGAGCTGGATTTACATTTTTGTTAGTCGTAACATGTTGCTTTTCCAAATATACCTTATTGTTTCCGTTGCGTCGTGCAACCAGTGCTCTTGTGGCCAAACATCTTGAACGGGATGTTATTTTAGCTCACGGTGTCCCTGAAACCGTAATTGCAGATAACGGAGTGCAATTCACGGGATCGGAATTCCGGAATCTACTGAAACGCTACAACATTCCCAAAGTACATTATTGCCCACGTTATACGCCGCAGGTTAATCTGGTAGAACGGTATAACAAGACAGTTATGACGGCCGTAGCTTCCTACGTGGAAGAAAACCATAGGAACTGGGATGAGCAACTGTACCGAATTCAGTTTGCTATAAACAGTGCAGTAAACGAGTCCACTGGGTTTTCTCCTTTCTTTTTAGTACATGGTAGGGAACCGGTCGTGAATGGGTCCTTCTACAGAGATACTGATGCGGAGTATGAAGTAGCCATGCCTCGCGACGAGTACGCTGGGGAGTTAGGCTGTTTGAGGGACATTTTTGGTCAGGTTCGGTTGCATTTGTTAAAGGCACATGAGGCTAACTCTAAATATTATAATTTACGCCGTAGACCGGCTAAGTTTTCAGTTGGGGATATTGTTTGGAAGCGCTGCTATACGCAAAGCGATGCAGCTAAGTTTAAAATGGCTAAGTTAGCACCCAAGTACGAGAAGTGCAGGGTGAAGGCCGTTTTGTCCCCCTTAGTTTACGAATTGGAAAGATTAGATGGCCATCCCATTGGGTCTTGGCACATGAAGGACTTGAAGAGTCACTAGTTTTTTTTCGAAGTAGCTAGGCGATCCGACAGCAGCCGCATTGTAGTGTCGAAGTGATACGGCTGTGTGTGTGTCTGTATTCCGTGGACGCACGACCCGCCGTTATCACGCGAGCTCGTCGTGCCGCCACGGTTTACGAACCGCCAGTAGTTCATGGAGATGACTGCAGACGTTGTGGAGTTTAAATGGTTGACATTTAAATGCCGTTTTGATAGGTGTGGTGAACGGTTATATTCCGACACACTACCCTGTATGATTGATGAAGAAAGAATGAAGGAATGAAAGGTAAACTCGCTAAGCGCTTAGTGTTAACTAGATGAGGGATAAAAAGGATGTGTGAATGTTGTTAAAAAGAAAAGATTCGTGTGGAACGTATGGCTGTCTGTCAAATACTATCGCCAGTTACGGTTGTTGCGGAACCAGTCTTGTTTCCTACGGTTACCGGTACCGGGTTTGTTGTTTTGTTTGGAGTTTTTCGTAGGATCAAGATATATTGTTTTTTCTTCAGTATTACTGAATTGTTGTTTTATTCACTGTGTCAGTGGATCGGAAGGACGCGCGTCCGATAATTTTTTTCAGGTTTTGGTTCCGGCAACGTTTTTTTTCTCACATTTTGATTTTCAGGATTATTTTGTTCTTGAGTTTGGTGGTCGCGCTGCTCGAAACACATGCATGCGTGTTCGAGGGAGTCTAAGCGACGGTTTGTTTTATTTTGCCGATTTTTTGGTCTTGTACCAAAGGTTTTTAGTTTTGTCCCCGTGGGATTATTGCTCTTATGAGCAATTGTTTTCCCCATGCTGACCTGGGGGCAAAAAGAAAACCTAGAATGTGTCAGCTGCATCTCTTCCCGTGCAGATCGTAAGAGGCGATCGAGGGACATGGGCCAAGGAAGGAACTTGTGTCAAGTTATGTGTTTTTTTTACTGGTTCCTTTCCTGAACAAACATGCCCAGGGTTTTTGTTTGCGTTGGTTGTTTGGAGACTTGTTGGTGTTTTTTCGTTTTGTTTTTTTGTTGGACTACCCATTGTTTTAACACGTTAGTTTCGTTTTATTTAGTTCGCTGAGGGCAGCGAGCGGTTCTCCTTGGTCGAACCTTTCCCTAGGAAGGGGGGTATTGTAACGTTGTGATTTTTTTTGTTTAGTGGTCAACACTTGTTGCTCTTACTAAGCATATGTAAACGCGCCATAATGGGTCTATGTAATTGATCCTAATTGTCTTTGACATTTGTCTATGACACTAGTGCGACAGGCTCTTGTCAGATTCCCATGTTTGGGGGAGTATTGTTTTAAATATGGGTGCATTTATATTATTTCTGTTTATCAACAACGTTAAATGTTTTGAGGAGGTCGCTGCCTTCATCTTGAAAATAAATTGTCGTATTTTCTAATTTAACAATTTGCATAAAGCGAGTATATTTTCATAGGATTTCAGCAAATTGGAATCTTATAGACGAGAAAATCTCCCACATTGGAAAGGGGTAATTTGGTTTCGGGTGTTAGGAACCCAAGGATTCTTTAGATCTTGGATCGAGCGGCGTCGGTCGATTCAAGGATGCATTTCGATGTGGATTTAACTGGCCGGCAAGGCGTCAGGCAGTCAGCCTGGACGAATTTAAATAATTGAAAGGCTTGTAGTGCTGCGTGCGGATTTTGTGGACAATCACGGGTAAGCTGTTTGACCATCAATCGTCTTATACGGAAAGATCGACATGCGCTGGCGCATCTCCCCTTGGACTTGCATTTCTCATGCGTCTCGTTTTTTTCAGCTGTGTGGACCAGCCTGCAAGCAGCACCGAGCCGTAATTTTATTGTGGATTGTGGCTGGGTGTCTCAGGTGTAAATCGTTTCCTGTGAAACACCGGTAAGGTTCTAGCCTATTGTCGTGATGGCCACGTGGAGCCACGCTCAGGATGTATGGTAGTTTGATCTAAAACTAATGCAAACAATGTTCTATTTCAGCCTGGGCGGGATTTTATTTTACGAAGAATTTATTCAAGGAAAGAATTTATTTTTTGGAAGAATTTATTTTGTCTTCGTTTTCCCTGTTTTCTGGATTGAGCCCTTCAACCCCGGTAGGATTGAAGAGGCTGTGCCACGTGGACTCGCTGACGAAGGGTCGGAAGGCGAGTTACCATAAGGAATGTGTCGCAAGTACCTTTTATAAACATTTAACCTCTTTGAACAAATGATAAATTCATTTACTTTTAATTACCAGTGGTGACATTATCCTACACTTTTAGATTCGTGTATTTAGTAGTCTGAGTAGATGGAATCCATAGCCTGAGGATCCACAGACTGAGCTAGAGTTTAAGTAGGCAATCTACTAGGCTACCGTTGCCGGTGAATCTTGGACGTTCCAACACGTCCACTTTGGAATCGCCAGGATTGACCCAACATTGTTTAGTACAATATTGTATGAGTATCTAATTAGGAACTTTCCAGAAATTACCTTCTTGTTATTTGCAACTTGTTTAAATAAAGTGTAGTTCAACAAGTTTTGAAATTTTATTATTATTTTTTTACACCCAATTAGCCGAACCTCTTTCTCATTCTTTGTCAGGGTGGGAAGCCCGGGCCAACCCCAATTTTCCCCTCTGACAATACGATTCTCTGAGTCTTCACGTCGTCGTCGGTCAAAGAAATCGGTACAAACGTGCATAAATCATCATTTAATTTGTCCTAAATATGTCTTATTATTTAAATAAACAGATTTAAGTAAGTTTCCTGACACATTCCAGAAGAATAGTAGTTTAAACGAATGTGTCATTCGTACGCATTCGTTTACTTTCATTCCATTCCACTTAAGAATATTCTTATTAGTCTTCGAATACTTGTAAATAGGATTACTTTGCTGAATAATCAAAATATCCATAAGATACACCGTCATTACTGTTCTCAGAACACAACATATATAAAGACAATATGGGTGGGTAAGAATTATTCGGACACAATGAGCGAAACACACAAGTATATAACAGTTAAGTGAGATGCGATGAGACTGGGAACCTCCAGTCATTAGTATCTTTAGTTTTGTTCGCTGATCTCACAATAGCTTGACGGCTAAATTGCATAAAATTACGTTTCTACGATGTAAGTACATAGTTACCTGAATGCGGTGTTTTATTATCTGAAGCTTCTTTTGTTCTGGGTTCGTTTTATTAGCTTCTTTATCATTTCAGTAGGGTTCTCTTGAAATATTTAAATCCCAGAATTATTTACTTTGGTGTCTTATTTTATTACTGTTACAGAAAAGACCTCTTATTTTTTAAGTCCATCAAAATTTTATATCTAGTTCTCTAGGTAGCTAATAGAAGTCTTCGTGACCAGCCCGTGCCTCATTCAATGAATCTATAAATATACCTAAGTCGTATAGATTCATTGTACGTACAATGAATCTATGTGACCTAGGTATACTATAGGAGCAAGTACAATAAACAGTACTGTTTATTGTATTTGCTCTTTAACAAGCTTTTCACTGATTGACACATTTTTCTATTATAATTTGTTAAACGGTGCGGTGGAGACGATATTCACTATAGTATGAAACTAAGAAAGGAGTTTTCATTGAGCCAACTCCTATATCACTATACCGAGCAAATAAAGTTAGTTATCAAGTTATCAACGAAAGGGGAGCAGGGCCTTTAAAAAAATACGTGTTTAACGATGACGTTATAATATTGTGATAAATAATAATTCATCATAAAATTAAACATGCTTGTGTCACATAATGGCCTCAGGCCAATGATAATATAACTAGCTTCTGCCCGCGGCTTCGCTCGCGTTAGAAAGAGACAAAAAGTAGCCTATGTTACTCTCAATCCCTTCAACTATCTCCACTTAAAAAATCTCGTCAATTCGTCGCTCCGTTTTGCCGTTAAAGAAAGACAAACATACATACATAACTAATATCGTTGCTTGAGACAAAATTATTAAATTCTTATTTTAAATTCTTTTATCGTGGTTTTCCATAAATGACGCAAAGTAGTGCGCAAACGTATACACGTATTATACTTTCATTTACATAGGAATCAGGCTTGGAAGTTAAAATTGATTTTCCTCCTTTTTGTTGTAATCCATAATATTTTATAACTGAGTCATGTGGTCTTGTGAACTGGAGCTTCGTTACTCATCGGGACATTACTGTGACGGTGCTGTTTTTAAAATGTATGAAGGCAATACTTATCAAATATTGTGAAAGAGGATGTGCCTTTCCTAAATAGAACCTTACGTGACATGTCTGAAATCACGTCGACAGAAACCAATTAGCTACGTAAATTATACTATTACCCTGTTCCCGGCTTTACTCTACTTTATGCATGTACTATAATACAAACCTTCTTCTTAAGTCACTTTATTTATTTTAAAGATAGTTTAAAAAATCTAAGTATATATACAGGGACAGATAAACTGCGTTAAAGCGACTTTGTTTTATACTATGCTATGTAGTCAAGTTGAATGTTTCTATTTATTTTCGCAAGTTTATAACTATAACACTTAAAACGGTAAAACTTGAAACGGGCATTGATAAGCTACCCATAGCTACCACAATACCGTTTGTCAATATCATTGAAACCAGGGCTCAATATGATGATGACACCAATGTTACCTTCGATCGTACGATTTCCAGGAGTCAGATGACGAGATATCCCATCTGGAATGGGAGACGGTGCGCGTACGCTTCGTAAAGGCAGGCACAGTCGAGCGACTGGTGGAGGCGCTGGCCACCGACGATGGTGAACTCGAGTCCACATACGTTAACGTCTTCTTGGCTACGTATCGGTGAGTATTATAGATGTAATATTGATACTATTTTAGCTCAAAATTTGATAAATGGCAAGGCTAGCGGACAAATCGTCAATCATCCCAGATTTATCTTTACAGATTTTCTGATTGCTTCGCGAAAACTGTGAAAAGATATAAGAGATTTGAGATATTTTATTTTATTTTATTATGTAAGTTTTAATAATAAAATAAAAATATGCGGCCTCTAGATAGTTCCTGTCACAGTTACTATAGTAATACTTTATATTACACTCGTGGTACATTATGAGTCGGATTTAGAAACATTTTGAAAATTAAGATAAAGTGGCGGTTTCACATGATTAATAGCATTTTACATAATGGTATCGTATGTTCAACGTTTTCAGTTCGTTTGCGGAGTGCAGCCGAGTGCTTCACCTCCTCCTGCGACGATATGAAACATTGGCCGCAGAGGAGGTTCACCCAACAGCCGTCGACACATCGCAGCAACACAGGAAGTGAGTTCTTGAAAGTCTTTAGTTGTTAAAGGTTTCAATGGACATGCTCAAACAAATGCGTTTTTTTATATTTTTTAAATGTGTGTTACTCGTACAATCATTGTCTTGTGTCTACTAACTTTAAATGTGATGCAAGCCACCAGGCTTGGTGGCCAGGTTGGTGGTGGTGGCAGTTGGTGGCACAATGTACCATAAATGTACGGTAATGTAAATATTCCAGGACTCTGGTCGCGTGTCTCCATGTGTGGCTGGACACGTATCCGGAAGACTTCCGCCAACCCCCGCACCACCCCGCACTGCAGCAGCTACTCGCCTTCACACAGGTTCATCTGCCGGGAACGGAACTACATTCGAAGGTAGGCTTTAAAACTTTTGCAAGCCTGTATACATATATTTTTTTTTTGGGAGTGGGAAATCATCAAATAACTTCTCCCGTCCTGGGCCGGGAGGGAGGGCGTGTCAGACTTTTACTGACTAAAACCCACTCATGTTCCTTCGGTTGTCCTTTATGTTCCGGGGTCACGGTAACTACTATAACCATTCCGCAACCCCAAGCCTGTCTATCACATTGCAGTTAGAGAAAAAAAAACAAAATGTCTGGACATTTTCTTTGACTTGGTTGAGGCTTTTGGTATCTAAATTCTCATATTATTGGTAAATAAACTAGAGCACATTGATATCCGTGGCAATATGCTAATGATTTTTGGCTACTTTCTACAAAATCGCACCTATTAAGTCTGAATTGGCAAACGAGGTTTATTAAAAGAGTTTTATAACAACCTCCTGGAAATTTTTGCAGTTACAAAAATGCACCTTATATTTTAAGCACTACATGTCCATTCTCTACTAGTGTTCGATTTTGGTTTTGTATGCACTTGCAAAACTTCGCAATAGATTTAGCGCAAAGATCACATGAATCTATTTTAGAAGTTATAAGGTCTATTTAACAGAGCACGTCATAAAGCATTTATGCCCATCTGTTGTTTACTACTGAACTGATGTTGCAATAACATTCTGTGATGCACTATTACCCACACATGCAGACGTACCCTTACTCATCTGATCTCATAAAACATACCAGGCATCCTATGCACATATAGCCAACCTCGGTCAACCTCCCATTCTCCCTTTGATAAAAAAGTAATTTGCGCTGAATCCATACTGTATTTATTTACATAAACGAAATCAGGCATTTTGGTCCAAAAATATTTAAATATTGCGCGGCCAGGCCTAAAATTATTCCCAACAGTTAGATCACACTTTCAACACTTAAAATATTATGGTAGGGGGGAGACTGCAGGTTTAAAAACAAATCCAACTTTATAATATACTACAACTTTATTGAGTAAAAAGTTGCAGTTTGGTTAAAAAGAAAGTTAAAGTTTAGTAGTTTAGACTTAATATAGCAGACCAATTTTTTCAAATTGATTTTGGGTGTTCCTTTCAGGTATTACAGAAGTTAGCTGTATTCAGTGCAGAGCGCAATGGCGGGTGTGGCGCGGGCGGGATGTGCCTGGCGGCCGGCATGCGCGTGCCGGCGCACCACACGAGCGCCTACCGCCTGCCGCACGTGCCGCACCGACACTTCGCCGAGCAGCTCACGCGCATGGACATGGAGCTGTTTAAGAAGCTCGTGCCGCATCAGTGCCTCGGGGCTGTCTGGTCCCGTAGAGACAAGGACCGCAATCACGACGCAGCTACCGTATTAGCAACGGTTAACCAATTCAACGCAGTATCGTTTCGAGTCATTTCGACAGTGTTAGTTGAACCGAACCTTAGGCCGCTGGAACGTGCCGAAATTTTAGCGGCCTGGCTTGACATTGCCCGGGAACTGAGGGTGCTTAAAAACTTTTCTTCATTAAAAGCTATTATCTCCGGACTACAAAGCAACCCTGTTTACAGACTGAGAAAGACGTGGGCTTTATTGGCCAAAGAAAAGGCGGAGTTGTTTGACGAACTCGCGCGAATTTTTAGTGAAGACAATAACCGATGGGCTCAGCGAGAGTTACTGATGCGCGAAGGAACTGCCAAATTTGCAGACACCGTTGGAGAAAATGATCGTCAGTTACAAAAACTATTACATGAACGGGGTTCTCCAGGGGTCAGTCACGGAACCATTCCGTACCTTGGAACATTTTTAACCGACCTCACTATGATCGATACGGCCATTCCGGATACTGTGGCTGATGGCTTAATAAATTTCGATAAACGGCGGAAAGAATTCGAAGTTCTCGCACAGATTAAGTTATTGCAGGGTGCTGCCAACGCCTACCACTTGCCCCAGGACTCGATGTTCGATAGGTGGTTCGACTCGGTTATTGTGTTGGACGATAGAGAGTCATACCAGCTATCTTGCCAGATTGAACCACCGACAAATCCTCCCAAAGAGCGGAGACAGAAGAAAATAAACGATTCAAATAACCACGGTCATAGAAAGAATGACTCGATCGCGAGTACAAGTTCGAGTAATAGCTCGCAGTTCTATTGTGAAACGGATGGGACGGGAACAGCTTGGAAGAGGGACAGCCTCGAAAGGCGGGTGTCACCGACGCGCTTGTCGCACGGATCGTCATCATCGTCATTGCCTTCGTTGGATGTCTCGCTGTCGAGCGCCAACAGCGGGCAGAAGCCCGCCAATGGCAAGGCGGGAGGAGTCAGTCCGGCAGCCCCAGGCGTGCGCTCCGGCCCTGACTTCTACATCATCCGCGTGACATACGAGTCTGACTGCGCGGAGACCGAAGGCGTGGTGTTGTACAAGTCCATCATGCTGTGCAACAACGAACGCACGCCTCAGGTCATCCGCAACGCGATGCTCAAACTCAACCTCGATGGCGATCCTGATGGCTACACCTTGGCGCAAGTACTACCAGAGAAAGGTAAATTGTTAGGCTTACATTTTTTTTGTTTGTAAGTTTGTGTACAGGTACCCACGCAAATGCCACTGTTTAATTTGCATAGAAATTTGTACTTTCTCACGACCTTCAAAAAGTACAATAGGAGCTTTTAGTTATCGGCGACTACTTAAAGTAGTTAAGTACTATAGTAGCGAGATCGTTTAGTATTTTTGTCGTCCAGTCAGATCGACGTCAACATCCCTTTTATCAATCTTATTAAATACAATACCGTAAACATTGATTTTGTTACAGAAATGCTGCTCCCTGCTAACGCAAACGTGTACTATGCAGTAAATACCGCCTATAACCTGAACTTCATACTGCGCCCGCGCAAGACACAGCAACTAGAACCAGTGGTTAATGGAAAATCACGCGGTAAACGCCCTTGATCGCGAACAGTGACTTTTCGATAGACAGTTGTGCTTACAGGACACCTACAGGTATAAATTAATACTATGGCGAGAGACTACAGCTCCATTCTACGACGAATTCTACACACAGGGAATAAAATTGACTTCAAGAATTTCGCATTTATTGTTTAAAGATAACGAATTTACTACGTTTTAGATAGATCTACTAAGAGAGTTTCCGTTGAACGACTTTAGCTTTAGGGGATGGTCTCTTTGTGTATCTCTCATAAACTAATGAATTGCATCTAAACTTCCCTTGGCCTTCCATTTCAGTCTGTTTCGAAGTTCCTTTGGCCATTTTGTGAATTGTTACATTAATGCGGTCTGACACACTACTTACAACTGTTGATTGTTTCCAATGTACCGTGCATTTCACGGCGTCTACAATGTATTATAATTGTATTGTATACTCATGTAAATAACTAATTGTAATGCCACCTCTAGAATAGTATTGTGAATTTATTGTTTATGTATATGTTTATGAATTGTTGTTTGTATATAATGTTTTGTAAATAAGAATCTCATAATATTGTAGTTTAATACTGAGCCAAAGGCAATATACGTCTAATAGCAAGGTGCTGTACCACTTTTGTATAACGTTTTAGAAGCTTTAAAATGAACTTCTATACCTAAGTACTAATATAAAGAGGTAGGAGGGGAATTGATAACTGACTGAAACTACTGAAGTTACAAAAACCAACACTCAGGAGATTTTTTTGTATAAAGGAAATCAGTTGTCAAAGAATTTTAAAAAATGTATGCCTTTTTTCTCTTGAGAAGAAAGAACAACTTGAACTAAATGACAAAATCTTATTTCTTAGTTTTAAAAAGTTGAAACTTCTAATAAATACTCATTTGACTTATTGAATTAAAGACATAATAACTATGAAACTCTCTCCCCACGGGGTAACATAACAGGGGTATTTAATTTTGTTATAAAAATATATGTGCGGTCCATTAACTTGAAAACTTACAATTTTTTTTGTAATATATGTGTCAACTCCCAAAAAGGGGAAAATTTTTGAAACTATTGTAAAAATACATTTGTAAAAACTGTCTATGTATATTTTTCTAAAAATCCTTCTAGTTGACAGTTAAAATGGAAGGTTAATGATTTAACGATGCCCTGCATGTTGAAATTTGCTAATTTGTTATAAGGTTCATTTATACATGGCTCTTATAATAAAATATTAGTCAAGGAAAGGCAGACCAGCTGTTTCATAATTTAAATTTCATATTAATTATATATTTTAATCTTTTACCTATATGTTTAAAAGTAAAAAAGGGTAAAAGACGGGAACAAAATGATTTTAAAGATGTTCATTAAGCTAATCGACATAAGTCATGTTTTTGATGAATGTACAATCAATGATGGCTAGAATTTACAGATTGGAACCTCTTTCATAATTACTGCTTTTATGACTTCTTGGTAATTTTTGCCTGATATAAAGGTGAACTGTATATACTTAACTATGTCGTCCCTGAATTAAATACCTAAGTAAGTATTTCACCTCGAAGTGGTCTTGTAGTTTCAGTAGAAGTATGTGCGAAATGTAGCTTTAGGTATATGTTGTTGAAAGTGGCATCAAATCAGAGGCCATTTTACCAAACCGATACTTTGCACACAAGTAATATTATAATGTAGACCGTAAGGCTCAATTCACACGTACCACAACCACACCACAGCGACAACCACACCACAACGACGCGATGTGGTCGGGCGTAAATTTTGTATTGAAAATGAATATTACAATTCACACGTACCACATTTTGTGGTTGTTATCGACCACCTGTGTAATACGACTACATCACAACCACATCGCGACGGCAGCGCGGCGTCAGCGCGGCCACATCGCCACGGCCATGACCTCCAGCTGGCGCCTGCGCTCCCCCGGCCTTCTTTCATTTTGCGTAGTATTGCGATGCGAATGCGACAGCGACAACGCAACCACATCGACATTTTGTGGCTACCACAACGCAGCTGCAAAAAGCCGCTGCGACACTATTCACACGTACCCACATCTTGACCACATTTTGTCGCTGCGACGTGGTGTGGTTGTGGTACGTGTGAATTGACGCTAAGCTCTACATACTTACAACCGTACTTACATCAAATGTATTATCGAGAGTATCGTTTAAGACATGTAACACTATCTAGCTACTATGCCTGTTGTTACACCGTGGTATTTAATATTAGGTAATTCTTTGACGTGACCATATGCATACAATAAAAATAAGATTCACGGTGTGCCTAATATAAATTATTATTTAAATAGTGTCGTTCATAATGTATTTAACTCATTGGAGTATCTACTTAATCTATAATATATTATATCGTAACGTAACTGTATGTAAGTTACCTACCCCTATGTATTAAGCTCCATTCGTACCTAATTTAATATTTTTTTGTAAATATCTGTATCAAATTAAAGTGTAATTTTTGTAGTTTTCCACCAGTGTCGCTGTAACATGTTTATATTCGTATAATAAAAGTTAACGAAACCTTTTATCTGTAGTTTAATTTGCCTACCGTTTCTAAATATCTTTTTGATGTACATTGTAGATTGCAAATGAGACTAATCGGTTAATAGCCAATTAATATTATTATCAGATATTTTCCGCGTAAAATTTAATTCAATAATTGAAACATCAATAACATTTTTGGGAAGTTACATCATACCTAGTGGTGCCACCTATGAGTTGAACCACAAATTAGTTCAAGTCTGACTGTGCATTGCCACTCTGAAAACCTCTAATAGTCTCTCATGTACCCTCATCATACTTTGAATTTTGACTCTGATGCTGCGATAAAATATTGCTTTATTAATCACGCTTGACAAATGATGTCAGCTTCAACAAATAGACATTTGTGGTCAGCTGTCTTTGTTACCTCTGTAATTTTTCATTGGGTTGCAAAAATGGACCTTTTTTCTAAGTATTTAATGTCTTCGAATATCCTTTTTAACAACATTAACTATATTTTTATATTTGGGCTGAAATAGTTTATACCTGTGTAGAATTGCACAGCTATATCGCTCGTAGGCCACGAGGAGTATTAAAAGTTCGAACGCCTATGCTTTTGAAAGGGAAATCAGTTAGTTTAAGGGCACCTATGCTTGGGGAGTACAGGATCTGTGCATGGTGGTGATGGCGCACCTGCGTGCCACCGGTTGACAGCGGCTCGGCTGAAAATTTCATGGCCAGCGTATCGAGCGACACACGCGTGCTCCGGGCGCGCAGTCGCGCCGCGCCGCCCGCCCGAGCGCCTCGCACGCTGCTGCCGCCGACACTCGCTCTGTGACAACCTTGCCGTGCCGACCCCGGCTCACAACAACAACACGCGCGACCTCCATCCCCCGGCCGTGCTCAGCGCCGATACCAGTGCCGGGTGTGCAGTGCTCGTGCCACGTGACCAGCTCCCGGGCCTCGCGCCCGACATGTGAACAACAAAGCCTTTGTGACAGCGCCGGCCAGCGGCATGTGGTGTGCCAGAGTTACGCACAAAATGAAATAATAAGGTGAGCTGAACCAGCGTTTTTTTGACTGAAAGCTTTATCCGAAAAAGTCAGTTTATATCAGACATTTGTAACTGAAAACATTGTAGGAAGAATTACCAAAAATTAAAGAATTAGTCTTAATTTTTTAATGTACTTAACCACCGCTTAAAATCCAAAAGTATTTTTAGGCCAAAGGCGTAAGTAATTACCGTGTATTTACTAAGCTGCATTATCAAGGTCTGAGTTCATTTATGTCAATAGATATTGTACAGATTATTACGAACCTCAAAATTGATACTACGGAGCAGTTATGTGGTGGGAGCGGCCGAAGTCCGTTCGTAGTGCGAAGCTCTACGACTGCCGCAATCTGATTATGGCACACCCACTAAGCTACAAGATATTTTATACAACGACATTTTCAGTTATACCCTAGAAGTTAAATACTGACATAGAAGGAAGATGTTTGAGAACGATTACATAGACTAAGCTACGCATATTCAGCAATCATGTGATTTCGTAGCACTTTCGTAGCACCTCGTAGCAGTGGTTTGTTTATTTTGTGAGCTGAATATGAATCTCTTTCTCTCAAGTCAAAGTCTCTTTTTATACTGCTAATCATTTGGCGGTTTATATTAATAGCTTTTTATTGATACGTTTATTTAATGTATTTACGATTTAAAAAAAAAAATTGTACTTTATGTTTTTATACTAATACAAAATAGTGGTCAATACCCAATATAGGATAATTAATCTCTATACGATTTAAAGATATGTTTATAAAACTTACTTGTACAAAATAGAGGCAATAGGTCAATCATCATTCTAGGAATATTAATAAGCGTTGTCAACATAACTTTATGTGGCTAAATCATAATTATTCGTTTTTAACGAGCTTATTATTTTGTAAGTATTAGATATAGTTCGGCGTGCCTTAGGGTCGCGTGTCGCGGGCGCGGCGTGCACGCAAGTCGCACAAGCCATGCAATAACTCAGTCCCCCTCACGTTTACTTCTCATCGATCCCAGCAATCAGGGTTTGGACAAGAAATAAAGTTGCTAATTAGGAATAATATTACTTAATTGACGGTTCGTTTATTGTTTCGTCTAAGGCCATAAAAAAAGGCCTCCCATATCCGTTGTAATGTTTGTAAGGTGTTTAATAATTTTCTACTTAGGTACTCAAAAACTATACTTCCGTCCTTCGACTGCAAAAACTGAGTTCACCTTTTATTGTGCCAAGTGTAGTTAATCTCTCTGTTTTACTATTTATTGTAGTTGCCATCAAAGATCTGTTTTTAGCAATAGTCGTTTTCAGGATTATATTAGTTTAAATAAAATGAAAATGTATCAATGTAGGACCCAGATAGCTTGATAATCTGTCAAACCAAGAGGTGTCGTGTTACTTAGTTATTGGGATGTGGAGTTCTGATAGGCAATCGCTCCATGTAAAGCACTAGTAATGAGCTAAATGAAGGTTAGACTGATAGTTGAATCAAACCGAGACTACAGTTTAATTAGACAGTAATCTTTAGCTTGAAAAACCCCCTAAATGGTCTTAATATGACTTTAATATTTTGCAACTACTATGTTTTGTGTCTGCATCGCCCTAAGGTAGTCTGACAGAAAATACTTAAGACATTAAGTGCATAAAGTTTTAATAAATAAAAAAAAATAATAGTGCCTGTCTCGTCCTCTCATAGCAGAACTCTGAGCATTGTAAGTTATCAGGTAATAGTACAATTATCACAGTTACGTAGCCTGTTATTATGCTATTTGTAGCGCCGAGCACCTCACATTGTGCTACTTACCTACTTGCGGAGCTTACGTGGACCGAGTTAGTAGATTAACTGAATCTTTGAAACTCGTGTAATATAGTTGTGACTGAGTTCTTTGAATTATGAAATACTAACTTTTGCCCGCGACACGACGAAATAATAGTTCCCGTTGCCGGGGGATATCCAGAATGGAACTAGGAAGGAACTATCCTATGTCCTTTCTTGGGTCCCAGACTATATCTGTGCCAAATTTCTTTCAAATTGGTTCAATGGTTTAGTCGTGAAGAAGAGACAGACAGAAAGACAGGCAGAGTTACTTGTTAAAATTAACATAAAACTGTTGTGATGCTTCGGATGAGTAAAGATAAGTAACAGTATTTGAACAGCTTTCATAATATTATGTTAAAATAAAAAAGAAGAGAAAATGGCTGCTCGCTCAGATTTCTTGATTGAGTTTCTTACCCATTCAAAAATTCGTCGCCATCCCTGCCAAAGAAAAGTACCTTTAATTAAAGAATGTAGCAATTTTGCTGAAAGGAATCATTCAGTTTATCAAAGCTATTGAAATTGCATTCAAATATTATATGAAAATCGCTGGCAGATTCATCAAACAAACAGACATATTTTACAACCCCTCTGGGACGACAGTGGTCGAAAATGCAGGGTTATTTATTTAGGTAGCAGTAAATGTATTCAGTGTTCATAATAGTTTAAATATTAAGGAAGATTGAACTTTTTTGAAGATTTATTAATAAAAAAATATCTGTTTGATTTATCCATGATTAGTTATTTATTTGTACACTGGCAGTTTCTCTTAGTTTCATACGTGTAAGTTAGGTCTTTGGTTTCTACTTAGCTACTGTGGCTCTTAGCATGATGTAATACACCTTTACTATCTAAACGGAAAATTTTATAAAACAAACAGTCAAAACGCCACGGTAAATATTTCAAGATCTTCATTCATCCATAATATCCTATATATACCTAACCAACCCGCCAAAAGGTAGCGGGGTTACACCTTTTATATTAGTGAAGGAATAGCGTGGAAATGAGATTGCAAGAGCAAGAATTTTGCAATTGTACCCTCGGTAATAACAGACCGAATGCTCATCGCTTACGACCGTGCATTCATACGAAATGCATTTTCCCCGAGACTATTCCAACAAGTTTTACCGGAAGGTACGGGCTATATACTCTATAATTTTCTTATATTTTCAGAACATAGTTTATATAGCTTCGGAAGGAAGTAGAGACATAATTGTAGGAGAAAGAGAGAGTTGAGACACTTGTATCTTTCTTTAAAATAATTTATTTTATTTTTTAGTTATGAATTTCTGAAACTAACCGCGTCTGGCGTAGTTCGCAGCATGATGTTGTATGTATAGCTCCTCCATCAATTGGCTAAATAAATGTTACTTGGAACTCCTTTTGCTTGGTTATGTTGCCTACACTGTTTTGCGCTTGTCATTTCAAAGTTGTGCGATAATGACACTCACGTGCGTATAAATAAGTAAGCAGGTGTCGCATGAGAAATACCTGCTTACCTGTTTGCTTAGAAGCATTTTGTTCAGTTACGAATAATAAATAATTCTATGGTCTCAATTCTATCTGACGACGATGCGCGCTTTGTAATAGGACATTACGTGTGAATGGTATTTTTTAAAGATATTTGCGCGAATTATTTGTCCACAACGTGTTCCAGCAAATAAACTTGAGTAAAGGATTGAGTTATGTCTTTGATGGGATAGTTATACGGCTTTAACTTGTAGAACGAGTTAAGAGCTACCGCTGGCTATTAACGAAGTTGCTTCTAACTTGCGTCGGATGGGGGCTCATTGAAATCGCTTGTTACTCACCTTTTCATTAACGATACAGATTTAACGACACTTCACCAGAAAACGAGAAAGCTCTCTACGTTTTACAACGTTTTTACACAGTAATACGGTAGCAGTAAAAAATGATGCGGATTTATTTAATTTAATCATCGTAACTCTGTGAGCTTCGTTAATTAAACAGGATATACAGGATATAAATTATACCCTGTTTTGACTCTCGGCTACGTGAGTGAAATCCCGGGTACGAGATTGAACGTTTAAATTAAGTAAGTATTGTTTATTAAATTTGGTAAATGTGATAAGTAGCTGGAAATGAAACCTACCTGAAAGAGTTGTCAGAGCACCCAGAAAATAATTTATGAAATCTAATACAAGGCCCTTTTTCTCTGAAACGGCCCTTTCGTAAAGGTTCATATTAATGACAAATACTACTTGGTCTATATTTTTTTCTAATTGTGAATAGATTAAACTTTAACCCTGTGACTCAACCTCAATACAATGAAACGATACGGTTGTACGAGTATATTCCGCATATTCGCAACCTTTCGAAAAAAATGTTTAAAAATCCGGGATGTAAATGAACTAATGCCTTTTTAGGGTTCCGTAGTCAACTAGGAACCCTTATAGTTTCGCCATGTCTGTCTGTCTGTCCGTCCGTCCTCGCTTAATCTCTGTGACCGTTAGCACTAGAAAGCTGAAATTTGGTACCAATATGTATATCAACCACGCCGACAAAGTGGTAAAATAAAAATAGGAAAAAAATGTTTTATTAGGGTAGCCCTCCTATATGTAAAGAGGGATCAGGGAGTGATTGTTTTTTTTTAATTTCAACCCTGACGTGTGATATATTGTTGGATAGGTATTTAAAAATGAAAAGTGGTTTACTAAAATCAGTTTTTGATAATGTCAATAATATTGGAAATAATCGCTCAATAATCGGGGGGAAAAATAATCGGGGGGACACATTCTTTTTTACTTTTAAAGCGATTATTTCCGAAATTATTGACATTATCAAAAAATGATTTCAGTAAGCCCCTATTAATTTTTAAAAACCTATCTGACAATATATAACACGATAGGGTTAAAATAAAAAAAAAAAACACTTCCCACTTTACATATAGGCCTAGGGGGGCTACCCCAATTTTTATTTTACCACTTTGTCGGCGTGATTGATATACATATTGGTACCAAATTTCAGCTTTCTAGTGCTAGCGGTCACAGAGATTAAGCGAGGACGGACAGAGAGACAGACAGACAGACTTGGCGAAACTATAAGGGTTCCTAGTTGACTACGGAACCCTAAAAAACGGAACCTTTATTTGGCAAAACAATTTCGTTTCATTTCATTTGTCGTGTCTTTTCTGGCAAAGAAAGGCTCCCGTGGGTGTCGTTAAAGGTGACTAAGGGATAATGGTGAGACGATGGGTAGCAGCTTTCCCCTAAACACTAATAACAGTATATTGCGCACACAATGTTTGTCAAGCGCGCTGGTTATGGCAATATTACTTGTAACGATCATTTATTCTTACGATATATTAGGAAACCTTGTTTGGTAGTAAAATGTTCTCGTATTGTTATGATTTACCCACATTATGTTTCTGTTCATGCGTACGTTACATATTATTGTTACTTTTATCACAGAATAAATAAATACGTTGATGGTTTTATTTTTTGAACAGTATACATACCCATTTATTTATTTATACATACCCATTTACTGTCCAAAAATTAAAAGTATCTACGTATTTATTTTGTTTTTACGGTTACTGTATTGATACTGAAAACTTTATTTGAAGCCTTTGAGCTGTCGACATAAAAATATATTCGTATCTATAACAAACTAGCTGACCCTGGGGTTTCACCTGCGTTATATCAGATTTATCCAATGCGAGTAAAATCTAGATGAGTCAGCGTGATACTATGTAGCTTATTCGTTTTGTTATATATAAGCTTTATACTAATCTAGAACACGGTATGGAGAGTAGTATAACATTATCTATTTTACATAACTTTATCAGATTACATAGGAATACCTTTTAGTACATAGTACATATTAAACCAGTTATGTGAGACTGGAAAATATTAAAAGTTAGTCTAGTAATTCCTGATCGGAATACCCCATTTGCCCGACTGCCAAACTCGAACCCAAGTCCTCATATAGCGCTTACAAATGCGATACGTACCCTGCCATCAATCCAACAGAATAACATGAATGGGATTAGAATAACAGAATGAAAAACAATAAAAGGAATGCTGTAATTGTTTAATCGTAACGAAATTAGGTTACTAGTATCGTTTCTTAAGCCATAAACTCTGTAGACAGGCTTATTTGACTTTTTTATGCGATTTGTGTTCGAGCAGTAAAAATTTACTGGCCATTACCCTCAGGCTCCTTTACGATGCCCGTAGAATGTGCACCCGTTGTAAACCGGGACACATTCGCCTGCTGAGCGAGCCAAAGAGGATTTTCATGTTAGCTCAAGGGCTCTCCACATACCACTAGATAGGCTATATTACGTCGAATACTAAAATTAAAAGTAGACGGTCCTATAGACGAACTTCTTTAAATTATTATACGTTTTAACCATGAAATGTACTGTAATATAAGTGGGAATGGGACAACTTTATCTATTAGGTGGTCGCGAAATAAACGATCAGCCAAACCTAATTTTTAAAATATATTTATCTAAGCACATTTACTTAAGTTAAGGATTTGGGTCGTGAGCGATTTTGCATTTGTTTAATATTTAAGTATACTCCGAAGCAATAAAAACATAACTTTAAACGGAAATATTTAAAGGTCTTTTGACACGCGAACTCGTTTAGTATTCGGTTTCACGTTGGTTCTCAATCTTATGTAGTTATGTAAAGTTAACTTTACCTTGAGTTTTCAAGTCATTTTATACCCAATATTGATTTAAAATAATACTCTGCTGTAGGTATACATCACAGTTTACTATCAAAAAAAGATTCTATATTCATTAAAATATAAATATTGGCAGTGCAATTAAAAAATATCTGTATTAGTTCTTTATGCATAAAAGTTTTAGATATTTTTATTGCAAATTGTCTGAAGCAAAATATGTAACTCAGAAGATCTAAAATTTATTTGTTTAAGACAAAAAAGACAGTAGAATTTTCTCTTTTCAGACTAAAACTTTTAGTCAGCAAGAGTAAAATCTACTGTCTTTTATTATCTCCTCCAAAAGCCGCAAAACCCTGCCAAGTGTTTATTACATGAGATGGCAGGCGACTTCAGGAAAAGTGGCGTATTACGAACTAATACTTAATTGTATTCCAAGAATTTCTCTGTCACTGAACCATCTAATCGATTCTCCGTAACTATAGACGATGAAGATAAGGTATTTGGCATTCCTGTGTGTTCTTATGTGCCTGTAAGTGAATTCAGCGAGTAGATAGAATATTTGATTGTGAAAGGAATACCAATGAGTTTCCGCCAACAACCTAATGTGAGTTCAATAGCAAATAAATGCTTCATTTTCCATTACTTACTTGTAAATGAGGCTTATATATGTGAGTGTTATTCTACACAATGGTATCATAAGAGATACTTACATCTTTGACTAACGTTGAAATATCTACCTATACAACAGGTCCCGGAATAAACGCACACCACCAGACACCCCAATTAGAATATTATGTTATAATCATAATACATACACTGAATTTTTATTATTATGTTTAAAACACTGTTTTTTTTATTAATTAGTTGTACAGATTGTGGGAGAAATTTATAGTCACATTACAAATCTACGCATGCACACAGTCGCACTTCCATAAGGGGGCCAGCGTAGTAGGTATTTCATCCATTTTAGTTTGTTTTGACTGTACAGCGGAAGTGTGACAGCAGTTTACGTAGTTTTAATTATTTTTGGGATAAAATATTACCTATATTAAAAATTACAAAAATTGATTCAGTAAACGATTCTGAACAAACTATTTTCTCAAAGTGCATTAATTCAGTTACACATTGTATAATTATCCAGTTTTGTACTTGTCGAACAACATAGTCACGTCTTGTCTGACAATGAGTGCTGTTAAAACTGTAAAGCGCTTCTAATTGAATAAACAATAGCTTTCAGTGGAGGGTTCGGGCTCGTAAATCACGGGAAATACGCTTATTTGAAGTAAAGCCTTTGTGCCTTCCATAAACTAACAATAACCTACATTCTGTTTGCAACCAAAAGCTTTGAAATACCTTTGTACCGCTGTAAGCGACTCACGATACTTTGAAGTAGCAAAATATTGATTGTTTAATCAATAATTCTGGCAGTTCAGTACTATTTACTTGTAAATCAATTAGTTTTAGTGAAAATGTAATGTTTTAAAAGTATGTTTGTTGTTTTGGCATAGATTTAAATAAGTTTTATATAATTTGGAGTGCTTGTTTGCAGTATTTAAAAACATTATTGTGTTTTTTGCCTCGTTGGTCACGTAGTCGCACGCCAGGTGTTAAATTCGATTTCTAGGTAGAGAAATTTAATGGTTTTAATAAAATTCTTCAGTAACAACCCGAAGTTAGGAAGTTGGTCCAGTGACACCCGTGTCTCGGAAAGCACGTAAAACGTTGGTCCCCTGATAACTCTATAATCGTGTTGGGTTGCCGTCCAATCGGACAATGGTGCTGATTCTCTTGTTCACAAACTTAACAAAATTTAAGTTAAATGCATCTTCCTCTTCCATTTCTTAAAGAAAAGGACAGTGTAATCCTGTCAAATTAGACAGCGCCTATAGAAATATAGCGTATATTTAGTCGCCATGTTTTTAATCGCGTCTAAATTATCTATGGAGTGTCTAAATTTGACAGGACTTAAGTAATATTTTATCTTCTGTCCTTTTCTTAATGAAATGGAAAGAGAAAGATGCATTTAACCTTAATTTACGTTAATTTGTGAATAAGAGAATCGGCACCAATGAGTTTACTATATTTTAATTCGGCATAGTCGCTATTGAGATTTTCGGTTGGTTATGATTTTTTATCAATCTATCCTGCTGGCTTAACAGTTCAGTTTGCGTGTCCTGTTTTGGTTGTATCTCTACCTCTGTAGGAATTGAAAATAATCCTTTTTATTAGAATGGTTGCGGTATAATTTTATTTGTACTAGTACTCGTACTTCAATAGATAAAGATTTTTGACTTATTATTTGTAGAAATTATCGGTTTTGCTATGCAGACAACAGTGTTAGTGAGTGTATTTCTATTTCAGTGTAGGAACGCTCTCTTGGCGACTGTGCTAGGTGACGGGAGCGTTAAGCGCCCAAAGACAATGGCAGCTCGGCCCGCCTAAAGGAAATTCTCTCAACTTCACTCATTTGCTGTCAGTTTACGCCACGCTCGCTCCAGTTCTCATTGAGCGGTTGTTTTTCCCTTTTTAACTATAAACTAAATTGAAGGACCCAGTTGTTTGCGCAGCTCTTTGGAGCTGTTCAAACGATGATGGGTCGTTAGGTTCTGTTTTTATTGTCACATCTTTTTTTTTTTTTTGTTTCAAACATAGTGCAGCAAGACTGTTTGCTTATCATGCAATATAGCTGTGCTTTGTAAAATCTAGTAGCACTTAGTATAAGTACAAATTGTACCAGTACCTACATTTAAAAAAAAGATGGAATAAATTCTTTGAAATAGTTGGTGTTGAGTGGCGGAGTTAGCATGCTCAAGAGGAAAACTGTGAGGATGAGGAACACCATAATTAACTGTATTGTTTAAAAGATGATAGGTATTTAAAATAAATACTATTTAACTATATAAACTTTTTGCACATGTAAAAAAAACAATGCACAGCGGCGGATTTAATGTCTTGGGCATTTTCTACCAGTATACCTTAGGTGATGCAGAGACAAAACAAGGCAGGTACAAAGATACTATATATCACTTAAGATATATTATACTACATATCTTTCGTGCAAAACATATAAAAATAAACGTACATAAGATGCAATTTACTTTACAACGTCGTATTTTCTGTGAGTTAAAACAGCCATTTCGAATGCAGTGTCTGTATAAATAATAAATAATTCACACTTTATATAGGTGGCGGAGAAGAGTTTGCTAATAAAAACGTCAAAGTTTTAATTTCTCCCCAGTAGCTAGTAATAACTTATGCGATACTCGCAATTTGCGCATTCAGCATTTCTATTTACTTTCCGGAGCTACGATTACCTATTACCCACTCTATGTAATATGTAGACTTGGGTAAATGGAGTCTAAATGAAGAGAAGTGCATTATTTAAAAACAAAACATCAGTAGTACATGATTCTTATCTGTTAAAAAAACAAAATCAGGCAACGTTAGTATTTTAATGTCAGTTGCAATCTAAATTAAAAAAAAAAGGTATTTTTACACGACTGCCCAAAAAAAGGAGTGTTATGTTTTCAAGATTCATGTATGTATGTATGTGAGTTTCTTTATTCCACCATAACTTCTTAATGCCTGAACCGATTTAGGTGTATGATGTATCGTTACAATCCGTACATAGTTCCGAGTAACATAGGCTAGTAAAAATTTGGAAATTCAACCCCTGTGTGTGTAAAATATGGGATGAAAGTTTGAACAAAAATCTGTCGTTATTGATTGAAGTAAGTTACTGGAAACTGGTGTTTACTATTTTGGACGGAGATAGAAATTTAGAAATTCTTTTTGCCTTTTAGTTCTTTTTTGTCATGGCAGTCGTGTTTTTTAATTTTTTTAATTACATACAGCTTGTTTTCACTACATCATTTACAAACACTTATGTATTGACAAAGAGTTGGTCGGTTGGTTAGAAGATTAGAAAGGTGACGCTAGTTGCTTGTTACAAAACGTAGGTGGATTTTGGAGAAGAACAAGCAAGAAACTCCACAAACACTCTTTTCAAAACTTCATGTATGTCAAAACTGTATTGAACTATCAAATTGACCAGTTTTTAACCGTTTTCAAAAAGAGGAGGTTCTCAATTCGATGGGTATTTTTGGGTCACTATATGTATGTATAGTCAGCAAGCAGTTTAAGTTTTCTCAAAAACCCACGGATATTTTTTAATAAAAATTTAAACTTTAATATAAAATGACTAGTTCTTCAATTAGGTTAAATTTCATTTAAATACATTCATTGGTTTTTAAGAAAACCTCAATTGTAGATACGGCCCTGTATAGTTATATACTTTGCTGACTGAACACTGATAACGCTGGGTTTATGTATGACAATTTACGTGATTCTTGTAAAGTTTAGTGCAGAATAGCTGTCATTGGTCCCATTAAAATTTTACTTAGTTCGGCTTTTTATTGGAGGATGGGAAATCATCAAATGACTTGGAGAGACAGACTGTCTGATTGTTACTGACAAAAACCCATCCTTGTTCCTTCGGTTGCCCTTTATGTTCCGGGGCCACGGTAATAATTAGAACTTTATCGCAATTTTTGACATTGATTGTCTTTGATATTTGACATTGACCCTTTCGTATTTGACTGTTCTATAAAAAAGTATACATTTCTATCCAGTGTCATTTATCACAATAGCACAGGAAACATAAGACTATTTTTTCCGGACAAAGTGTAAAATATAGTTACAAAATAAATTTTAACAGAGGCTACAATAACAGCCGGTTACGCAATGTCCCTTCTACCCTGCATACCTAAAACCTTGAAACTATAAATAACCGAATAGTATCCGCAATAAAAGGCTTCTCACAGCCGGTCGCAAGGCTGAATTTACTTCTTATGAAAAATGATGCCATCTAGAACAGACAAGATAACATTTATTGAGGAATGTAATTTTAGAACAAATAGGATACCTAATTTTGAATATCATATTGCGACGATTGGAGACTGGGTTCTACTTTGGTATGTTTTTGTTTCAGTGGGGTTTTACCTTTCTATTGTTTTTATTTTTAAACTTGCTGTCCCAGCGGTTCCAACCGCGTTATAAATATCAGATTTTTGGTTACTAAAAAAAGAAGACAAAAAGTATTCTATGTCCGTCCCCTGGTCCTAAGCTACCCACTAATTTTCAGCTAAATTGGTTCTGCCGTTCTTGAGTTATAAAATGTGTAATAATTAAAACGAATTTCTTTTATATATACCTATAGATTTTGTTGTAGCTTACAGCATTTGGTAACAAAGGGCATTGACTATATTTTAAAAAGTTCGTGTTAGCGTCAGCTTTATTGTGACCGGTGGAATTGCATGAAAAGGGTGGGTGGCCGCGCTTTCCCTCAAATAATAACATGCTTTGTGTAAATAACGGACACGCTAGCGAAACATCACGCGTCGATTAGCCACATAACAATGGTTCTAAGTTAACCTGTTTTCAGAAATTAATGTTTTGATTTCTTTACCTTGGATTTCAGTTATTGATTGTCTCTATTTTTCATTGTTCATTGGTTCGTGTTTCTTAATATGTAATGGTTATTTCCGTAATTCTGTTCTTCTTTCCCAAATCAAATGATTACAATGTCGGAGCCTTATTTCTTTTTTAGATTAAGCACGATTTGTTATGCGAAAACTCCTTTCGCTTTTCCAACATTTTCTTTACGACTGGATTATTTAGGTCATTTTAAAAGTAAATTCTTTTTAAGCCTTCTTGAGCTAATTGAATGAATCTTTTGATGTGTTGGGTTTTGGCCGACGCGGACGGCCAGATCGGCCAGGTGGAAAATATTTGCAGATTGTGCTCTGAGCCGGATAATTTCTGTAGACGCCGCTGGGCCGTAAATTATAGGCTCCTTTATTAACACTGAATTAAGCCCGCTGGCTTACAAATAGTTAGCTTTGAGCCGATAGTTACTCAATAACTTCGACAGACAGATACGATAATAGGCATGCAATAGTATGACAGAACCAATCAGGAAGTAAGCTGTCCATGAGCCAGTGTTCGTAGAAAATCCGGTAGCCCAACTTCGTCCGTGTCCCAGTGACCTAGATTCGCGCCCTTGAACCCCGACCCCCCGACCCCGCCCCTCGCACGCTCCCGTGACGTCATAAATGCCCTCCGCAAGCATTGTCTTTTAAGTATATTGTCTTGTTCTAAAAAAAGATTGCTCTACTGTATGTCAACAATACTATTTAATTGTATTTATGTAGTGGGACATGGGGAAACATTGTATTATACGATATAGTCTACTTGTTGTTCGAACGGGAACTTATTGATTTAGAGCTAGAGATTCTCTTCGAACAGGGATTTCGGATCACAGTAGTCGATGTGAAATGGGTTAGGAATAATCGACACTTCGTGAAATCTTATTATGATACATTTAAAACCTACTTTGTGCCTATGTGATATATATATTAAAGAAGGTTATAGATGATAATACATATGTGAAAGACCCGATAGTTGGGAAAACTTGCGGTTTTGCCAAAGACTGACTTTTACTATCTTTTACGTTAGGGTTGTTAAAGAAAAAATGTAGTGGCGAAAAGCGAAGTACAACAAAACCAACAGAATAAATGTCACAATTTAGGCCAAAAGTTAATAATATAAATCAGAATGTTATTTACAGAATGCGGCAGTGCTTTTCTGCAGTAGTCATAAATGCTTGTTTATTTATGTCTAGTAGGTAAACACGTTCAGCAATGTCAATCAACGAATAAAGTTTAAAGGAAAGTAAATTGCATGTTTGATCTTTGAACTTTGAACAACGAATGACTGCAATTTACGATGCAGGTTCACGGTTTACGGCAGTGCTAACTGCTTTTTACGTCAACATACAGCTAATTTTACTGCATTAAACAATATCACAAAAATCTCGCTTGTTTATTTATTAACGCGAATAACGTACAAATATGTTAGTCTGCCTTAGGGAACGTCTTCCAGTCAACCAACACAAGACTGGTGAAGAGTTAAAAGGGCAGGTTTACATTTACCAATAATATGTAAATATAATACTAATAGTAATTTAATTTTTTTAATTAAACGTGATAAGTTAACGTGGTATGTAGGATAAATAAATGGAAGAATAAAAAAAAATACTGAGTAAGTTACGTAGATACGTTATTTATGATTCAGAGACGCGTACCCTTTTGTTACGTGAATGTCACGTCTCTGAAAAACAACTTTGCAAATTCAACCGCGCTTTTATTGGCCATAATAACCGGCCCATTAGGAAATGGCTTTTTTAATGTTTTGTCAGGTATGGGATAATGGATGTTACATATCCTCTTTGTGTTTGCTAAAAATATATTGTCATATGAAAGCTTCGAGGTAGGTTCGATAAATCTCCGTAGTTTGAAAACAACGGAATAATTTAGTGGCAGATACTGGCTAGTGGCTCAGTTCAGTTCACTGGCGCCTCGTGGAGGTTGTAGGCAAATTTTCCATTCGGTTGTCTGTGGTTCGAGCTAATTTTCCGAGTCACTGGCTCGTTCAAATCTATTACTGTGAAGACATTATTTATTAAAAAGTTTCTATGCCAAGTTTGTATTTGTTTTATGTAAATAATATGGATGAGTTTTGGAAATGTTAGTTTGCGTCATTACTATCGATTATTTGATTTTAATGGAATGACTGACTGAATTCGTTTAGGTGATTGTCGGTTATCGCGAAATCAGACCAGCCGCAGATTTAAAAGAATCTAGTCCTTTCTTAGAGTTCAGTATATTAAACGCGAAAAGGTCAATTAGAAGCAAAAATGTTTGTGATTTAAAAATAAAAATCTTCTTTCATGACTGGTGAGACGAGGGACATATGAAAGGCCGAGATAATACGAGTATATGCTCAAATGTAACTAATTTAAAAGACTGATTTTTAATTCGAGTCAGGAAAATGACAAGTGCAACTGTCACTGATACCAAAAAGGGTGACCCGCTACAATAGTGATGTTCCGCAATCGATAGACTTAGACATTTAGTCATGCTTTATTTTATTAGGTATCAAAACGTTTTTTTATTGTAAATATTGAATACATACCGTATGAAATAATACGATTTTAGAAATATGGACCTTACCAAAAACAAATAATATAACAGTGTTTTGTGTAATATTAAATTACCTACCGTGTATATCTTCTATTAAATTAGGTACCGTAAATTACATCTATTATTTTTTTATAATTAAAGGCAATTTGATATTGAATAAAAAAATATTTTCGACTAAGATTAATTGTAAAAACTCAATTGTACCACATTACTATTTATTTGGGACTAAAAACCTGCAACACTGGAAATGTCATTTTACTGACTACATTAAAAAATCCTACTATAGTTATTAAGACAATAGACTTCATGCGGCCATATTTTTTAAAAGCTCTTTAATCTATTTTGAAAAGAATCACATTAGATCTTCTTTCATTTATTATTCAATACGGGTTACTGGCCTTCTATGGTCGAAAAAAATTGGTAACGCCATTTATGTTTTTTTTGTTAAAAAAATAAATGGCCATCACCTGTTTCTATTTATCTGGCGGCCAGTTTTGAATGTAAGTTTAAAGATGAGAAACCTCCTTCGGAAGATTTATTAAATTGGTAGAACCTTTTTGAACCAATGTCTGACTGTGTATACAGTATCTTTCAAAATAGAAACTTGAAGTAACGCACATATCGTCAATGTATATTATATTTCGTCGATATTTTTTGTTGTTGATGAATTTTTCGAGAAGCACCGAATCGATCGCAATAAAATTTATATGGGACCACCTCTGAATCATAACTTATCAAAAAAAAAAAGAATCATCAAAATTGGTTCATAAACGACGAAATTATCCGTGAACAAACATAAAAAAATGCATATATATACGGTCGAATTGAGAAATCTCCTCCTTTTTTTTGAAGTAGGTTAAAAACTGTACAGTAATAAAGCTTTATACATCAGAATAACGAATGGGTTACATAACATCACGCTATCATCCGCGCAGGTTAAACAGCGGGAGACAGCTACTTTAATAAAGAAAATGAACAAATATTTGAAGCTAAAATTCTATGTACTTAGTAGTCAAAACAGCGGCAGCATATTTTCGCTTAACTGTGCGGCCCAATGAGGCCTGTTATTGGGGTACTTTCACTGGTTATTTCAGAACCATTTGGCACTTATTTTCGTGTTCAATAAGACTGGAAACTATAGCCATAGCACGTTTTCTAGAATTTATTCAAATAGCAGTAATTGTATGGTAAACCTCTTCAAACACACAAAAAGATATATAGATGAGTTGACCTCTTTCTGTTTAAAGTCGGTTGGAAACATTAAACATAAAATGTTTGTTTCCTAATAGACTTTCCCCGCGAGAGCTACTTATTGTCATTGTTCAATGGTTATATTATTTTAAATCATTGCACACATCTCTACTCCTTTGGTAATAATCAGTTAGTTCTTGTAATTTACGTCTCCCACCGGCATCGGTTTATATTTTGATAATTAAAAGATATTTGATATTATTTTTAAGTTCAGCAGTATCTAACACTGAACTTAAGCTCGATACATAGCTATTATTATTATTATGTAAGTATTCGCATTTGAAAATCACTTCGTGTAATAATACTTGTACTGGCCTTTATTGTCCCACTGTAGCCTGTAAACAAGAACATCGTCACTTAGCACAGTGACGGTGTTGTTGCTTTGCTGTATTACTAGAATATTAGAATTCTATCTAATAATATAATCTATAAATCTATGTGACACAGATTACTCATTCAAAAATTGAAAAATTTTCCTCTTCCTTTTAGAAGGAGGTTATGTTTTGTTTATTTTTTTTATACTCTTTCGCGCCTACTTACGTTGACACTAAATAGCCAAACCAAATGTGTCTCATCTGCCGCACGATACCTCTGCATGTATGTATACTGTGTGTTTGGTAACTACACAGTAATTATCTCTAATCTCTAGTATAATTACAGTACGTGTGCTGTTAGTTATTGAGGAGCTTAATTGTCTATCTCCGAAGGTCTAAATCAGGTTTTTTTGGCTGGTTCATAATTTAGTAATAAGTATATTAAAAAACATGTAGGAAAAACATATAATAGAAACATGTCAGAACTAATATGAAAGAGACTAACATCAAAAAGTTCCAAAGGAAGAACTTGATTAGTATAAGAGTAAAAGTACAAGTAAAACAACATAATAAGTAAGTAGTAATACTCATCAAAGGGAAAAATATTCAAAGTCCTTAAGACTTCTTACTTTTATACATAACTTGAAGATAAAAGTTTCTGGGATAATATTCTTTACTTTTTCCGCACAAAGTTTCAGGATGCCTCTCGTAAGGCTTCATGAAATATACTCATTAAGATGGACAAGACAAGTATCTACTTCAGAAAAACAAACATTTTCTTTTCTAAGTACATAAAATTACTGTTACAGAACTGAAACAGTTGCTCTGGCCTTAATTGGGTTTAGGTGCATAAAATAATGAACAAATTCTACTTTCTACTTAATATTATAATGTAAACGTTTGTGAAGATGAGTGGTTTATCACCATTTACGCAAAAACCGATGAAAGGATTTTATTGAAACTTACAGTAACATGGCTTATGTAGTAGCTAGTAACCAAAGACCTAACATGGTAGTTAGTATAAAGCGCATTAAGTGAATTTTTACTTGTAGCAATACATGACGCTGGCAAGAGGATTTCATAGTCCTCGTAATTATGTCCCTATCCTTTTGTCCAACTATAGGAAAGCTACCAGTGTAACTGCACTCAGTTGTATACCAGTGTTTTACATAGAGCGACTGCCCATCAGACCTTCAGAACCCAGGGAACATAATAAGAATTTCTTATGACTGAATGGATTTATGATTCTAAAGGATTTACACTTCTACAGTACTAGCTTCTACGAATGATAATTTCTTGTCCACCTAAAATTCGTAATAAGTATTCGGAGTTCCAGTAGTAAAAAAAATATTAACTTATTTTGCTGTAGCAGGCAAATTATAAAAATCTGAGAGGCTATTTTCGGGAGAGTGACTGCAGAATTACATTTGGTAAGAGCAGACAGTGCCTAACTCCCTAAGGAGCGAGCGAACTTTTTCTTAAAAAATATATTTTACGGTAGCAGGTACTTTCGACAGGTCTAAAAGGTTTTTTATTGAGTTAGCGCACATTGGCGCATTTACAGTGCGATGTTGGGTTATTTAGCTATGAGTTTGTTTCTGAGACTTAAAGGATGTGTTTCGTAAGATACCTAAAACTTCTGTAATTGCGGTTGTAAATTAAAGGAACATAATCTTTTGGGTGATTCATACTATTTAACAAAACGCAGGCAGTAAGTTATTGTTAGTACCATATTTTTACTACACTTACCTATCCGTAGTTATTAGTGGTAAAACAATAACAACTGGAATTTTCTATTTATTAAAAAATGAAATGATATCAAGTATTCTTTGGAAAATACAATAACGAATTCTGTTGTATAAGTATACGTAATACGTATATTGAAATGTTCTACCGTCAGTAAAAATGTATGAGACATGAAGTGGCACTATGTAAAAGTGATATAAAGTTGTAGGATGCGAGTCAGTTGGCGGTCGCCGGGCTTGGCCCTGAGCCAGGGACTCATTCGTCCATCCTTGGAACTCGCTGAGATAAATTATCGCAACAAATTGCATTTATTTGGCCAATATTTTCAATAACATCTTAGATTTATTGTACACTTGTTGCATTTATTTAAAATTTTATTTTAGAAATAAATGATATGAATAGAATAATGCATGTGACGAGTGTGCTAGTTAACCCTAGAAAGTATATTTTCTAACATTCAAAATGAACATGGCTCGTAGCACTCGCCGTAGCACTCGTAGCACTTGCTACGCACATAAAATATACAATGTTCTTGTTTGAGTTCACTACAAGTTCAAAGAGGTATGAACTTACAACCTTTGTATAGGCTAGGCAGTCAAAGCCTTAGCCGTAGCCTCGATTATTCGTAACTCGGCTATTTACGGGCCATTCTTAGTTTCTTCAAGGTTCTTTTTTATAATGTGGTAAATACAGCGTGATAAAGGCAAAAGGTTACATACTTAAATAGGGCTGGTTTTTATGTTTTTGACATAAGAAACTAAACATAAGAAAAGCTTTTTCCTTAAATATATTGTTGTAGTTACTTGTATATTTAACTCAAGTAAAGGTCAAAAGTTTTGTCCATTGTAAAGGTACCTGCATTTTAAATTATTCATAAGTTATGTATCATGTGCCTGCAGTGCAGACGTTATGCAACAGACGAACGTTTGGTTACCATTCCAGCAATTGATGACGTCGTTGACATTTGTACAATAGGCACTGCAATGCACTCCATATCCAGCAACGGGAAAGACTACGACTGTTTAGGATAAAATAAAAACGAGCAAGTTGATTTGTAGAATTGTATTTACTTGACTATTGATTGTTAACTTGTAAAGCCACCTAACTCACTAGTACCATAATGTAAGGACTATCTTATTGTAAGGTTGTTTCAGTATTCACCGACTTTTTAAAATAAAAATTCCATTGAATAACGCGTCAGATTATTGATTTTATGTCTGCATTAGAAATATACATAAACACCTACCTAATTAAAAAAAAAATATATATATATATATATTTTGCTTATATGTAATATAAAAGGATATATAAATATATACACGTATTTTCAGCTGTCTTTCGGCTACAAATGGCAGAGAGCATTGTGGTGTGTTGCGGCGTTCTGCGCTCTTTACTTAGCTATAGTTATGCATGTCCTAATGATATTTAATATTCATTCAATTTGAACCAAACTAGTCGCTCAATACACTTACAGTGGAACACACGTCTTTTAATTCAAAATATCCCGTGCAAACAAAAACCAACCTTATCAGTTCACCAGTGGTGGAAACAATAAAAGACAACAGCATTTTCCTAATTAGTTCCGCTCCCACACGAGTCGAATATTTACTGTCTTTACCTAATTAGTTAACCTTCCAAAAAAATATGTTTTTATTTTTTCTAGTTTACTATTCAGTACATAGATGAATGTCAAGTCTTATATTAGGCTGAAATTCAGTTCAGTCTGTTCTTATCTTAGGGTTATCATCCTCATTTTTGAAGGGAGCCACTTTGTTAACCTAAATAAATTCGCTCAAGGAACCCTGGACTGGCATTTATTATCATAAATGCCAGTCCATGACGCCAGTTCACCTGGATAAACGGTAGTAATGCGGTCAGAGGCTCCTACATAAATCAGTGACTCGAGTTACAACATTTATCAGGCTAGCAAAGGAAGTGTTTCAGAGCTAAGAACATAATCACCTGTATTCCCTGAAGGAGTTGAAGGAGTTTGGAGGGGTTATAATAAACCCTCTAGAAAGTTGCATTAATTTTCATTAGCTGAGGTAGTGGGTCCGTACCCGGCAAGTACCAATGTGACTTTTTCAATTATACATATGTACTTTCTAAAGTTTATCTTGGACATCTTATCATCGGTGAAGGAAAACATCGTGAGAAAACCTCTTAAACTGAACTGAAGTGAACATAAGTTCGAAATCACCCATCCGCTTAGAGCAAGCGTGGTGATCAATGCTCGTGCCTTCTATGTATGAGAAGGCCTTTGCCTTGCAAAGGACAGTGACAGACTGGTATTATGAGCACAAATTCTAACTCCATGCATGTACTGAAAAAATCTTGACGGTAAAAGACTGTTACACTTTCCCAGACCTAACTAACTTGTCACCACTTGGAAAACGAACAAAAAGAGATTTACATAGTAATTAAAGGTTTTATATACAATGGAAGTGGTTTGTCGCGTTACATGTAATTTGGCGGCTATTTACATAGATTTGGTGAATAAATGGCGTATAAACCAGCGTGCGCCCAATGGGCCGAGGTGACCGGATGTGGACCGCCACGCCACCGGACATCGCGCCCAATGGTCGGAAGCTTATTTTGTACTTAAGCCCTCATTACGGTCTTTATGACAGTTTACGATGTTGATGTACCACGGAGTAAGTATACGTCCACCACGGATACTCTTCACAATATCTTCTTCATGACTTCTGAGTAATTAAACGCTACCTATGCCACAGAGCACGTCTTTCAAATGTCTGTTACCCCATCCGCTTTCAAGTACAAAGCCGTCGCACCTCGTTATGGAGTAGCAAACTTTAAGAGCCACATAAAGCTTTATGTTTTCGACTTTTCGCTCGCTTGAGGCCTGAAGAAAATGTACTGAAAATGAGAAACTAATGGCGGTTCTGAAAACTTATATTGTTAAGACGTGATGTAGGTACAAGTAGCGAAAAGGAAAAACCTATAAAGTTTCTTAGGTTCCTATTAACGTTGAAAAGCCTTCAAAAGAAATCCCTCGGCTATCGTATTTATTCTGTTAAACATTTGTGACTCTAAAATGCAAAAGTGCTCTTGGCAACGGATTGTAAATAATTGAAAACAATGAATGAAGCAGAGTGTCCATGAAAAATGTATGTCGTGGTTCACGATCGAAGCTCGGTCTCATAAATTGGAGCTCGCCCAGGTGTCACGCTTACCACTTCCTTTGCTAAATTGCCTAGTCCCGCCTTACTGCGAATTATGTTCCCGCCCTGACACTTTTTGCACCTTCCGCGCGACTAGTCTTAAATCTAACAACTTTTTATGATAACTTAATGGATTCTGTGAGCAAGAATATTCTATAGCGTTAACTTTAATAAATATTAAAGAATATTTATTTAAAGTTTAAGTTGTTTAAGTATACAACAAATATTTTAATATTATAGTAGGATTCTAGAAATAAGATTTAAAAGAAAATTTCATTATACAGAAATTTAAAATAATAAGGGAATCGTCGTGGATTTCTTAACATTTACGCCGTTAATATTCTTTAGCTGACAGGTATATAATTGAAAATGGGCCAAAGTGGGCTACCGTAAAGGAACTCTTATTACCCGTTTACCTGTTCGTATTTTATTCTAAAGGTCCTAACGTTTTTTATTATGCAAATTTGCATAATAAAAAATGCAAATTATTGCATCATTTTTACCCATCAGTGTATTAACTCTCGTAAAATCGACACATAATAAAATTTTGAGACCCTGTTTTTTATACACATTTAGCGCCTTACTAATAAACGCTGCATAAAGTTATGACAGATTTATACGCCAAAAAATGTATGGTTACACAGGCTTTATTCATTGCATAACTTTACACAGTGATTATTAGTAAGGGCATTTTATTGTAACCGTGTAGTCATTGTAGTTTAAAATTACGCAGAACGACGCATGTAATATCCCGTGTCCCTTGTTGCAGAGAGCATCGTGACCCCCGGCATGAGGTCGGGGGAGGCGGGCGAGGGCTCCGAGCTGGCCGAGTTCGGCGCGCGCTGGCCGCCGCCCTACAGCCAGGGCTACGGCTGGACGCGCTCCGCCACGCCGCAGCACCCGCCCGCGCACCACCTGGCCCGCCACTCCAGGAGTCACCAGGTACCACTACGATTACCCATTTAACATCGTTAATTTTATTTTAAAATCTATGTTTCACAAACATACCAGCTATTGCCCGCGTCTTAGTCCGCGTGGAATTATAGTTCCCGTTCCCGGGAGATTTTCGGGATAAAAACTATTTTATGTCCTTTCTCGGGTCTCAGACTATATCTGTACCTTTCATTCAAATTGGTTCAGTGGTTTAGGCGTGAAGAAGAGACAGCTTTCGCATTTATAATATTAGTATGGAAGTATGGATTTGAGATTGGAGTCTTCTGTTAAACAAAAGATGCCTGTATTGTATTAAGATTTAAGTTCAAACTCCTACATAAAACTATAATCAACAACAAAATATTAACGTTGAAAAAAGCTCTCAACTATGTGATTTACCTTCACTTCTCTTCATTAAAAAAAATATTTCACGCAATGTTCGGGTTGTACAAAGTACTTCTGTAACAAAATCTACAGCTTTAAAAAAATCGTATATTTTTCTTCTCGCTAGTACTCAATAATTATTTATACGTTACCGCTGCCGTACGCACAGGTCATTGTAAGTAGGTCGCATGTGGTTGTCCTCTTTGTCATAAACTTTTCAATACCGTTAGACACTGTTTTTCAAGCTAGAATTTTTTAAACTGGCACTTTATTATGTATAATTGAGTACTTAGTCTAGTAAAATACGATCACAAATTTAAGCACTAGATTGCTGGATGGATAATTAAATATTGAATAAGTACATCGACTTACCTTTCGACAGTGAATTGCGAAACCTAAAAAAGCTGTGGTTACTTATTATAATAATTCAACCTCCCACACAATTTATAATAAGTCCAGAACTTATAAGCTTTTTGCCTTACTTAACCTCTGAGGAGCCTTGGCACCTTGCCATTATACATTTTAATACCACTTTAACATGCAGTCCGGTGTTAAAATGGATACCAATAATTGCAACTACGGTTCAACTTTTCAAGTACATAGTTAAATGAACAATGTCTCAAAGAATTTCAATTTAACAATGTGTTGGAATTTTTATTTAGAATTACTTACTTAGTTGCATTTTATTGAATATTTGAGAGCATTTTTCAAGAAAAGTATTTAAGCACTCATAACCCTGTCGAATCGATCTCATAAACCTTTCAAAACGTTACAGTGTGGTGTGCAACAATACAATATGTAAATTCCTGCTCTACCTTTAGGTCTTTGTTCTTAACAGGGGTTTGCCACCGTAATGTGATAGTTTCATATAAAGTATGCACGCATTCAGTCAGACTAATTAGGTTCAACTAGATTGATTTCTCTGGTTATGGTAGCCTTAAGCAAGCAGTGGTTGCAGGACAACCGGCACACGAGCTACGAGGCAGAGGACGCGCGGGGACGGGCGCGGGGCGGGGTGTACTACTCGCCGCCGGGCACCTCGTACACCATCGTGGAGCGCCCGGCCTCCTCGCACGGCCACCACACTTCGTACTCGCACCACTACCCAGGGAAGCTGTCTCGGGCACCCTACCTCGGCTCCACTACCATTGCAAATAGTGCAGGTGATTTTAATTTCATTGAAAGATACTAGCAAAAAAAATATGTAGAAAAACCAACATTTCCGAATGGGCGGTAGATTCACTTATGTTTTATAAGTATGACGTTTCAAAGTGCCTTTTTTTTGGTCTAATGAAAATAAATGATTTGACTTTGACTTTGACTTTGAACCTAATGTACAAAATTTTAACTAACTACCTGTAACGGCCTTATGTATAAATGGAATCCCATAGAGCCCATCTAAAAAGTATAATTTTGTATGTAGCCGGAGCGACGAGCTTGAGGAACAGTACAAATCACTTGAGCACGGCCAACGGCAAGAAGCGGCCGATCTCACCAGAGCAGGTGCTGCGGCTGTTCGGGCAGGGCGGGGCCGCGGCGTTGGGCAAAGCGCTGCCCCCATCGCACCCCCCTGCGCCTTTACCCGCGCCTTTGCCCGCGCGCAGGCACTCGCCTGCCAGCAGCCCCAGCAGCACTACGCATCATGTAAGTGCTCTTAATGCGACACTAATTGCGTTATTTAGATGCTGCCACGACTTCACAATGACCTATCTGGAGCACTACTAAATTAGGCCACTACAGCGCCAGTTGAATTCAGGTTAATTCGGAGAATGTTCGTGATTAATTAGAGTTTCAATCGTTGTATAACTCTCTGCTCACTTATTCATAACTTGCACCTGTTTAGTTCAGATGTAAGCAATTAACACAGTTAGTTAATATTGGGGACAAAATGAAGGTCGACGCTACAGTTAAACAACAAAATTATTAGTACTAATATTAATCGATATTTCGTTTTCTTAGTAACAGAACCTTGAATTTCAACAGCTGTTGAAGTGCAGCAATTATTGGATCAAAACTGTGAAGTCAAGGATGACAGTCGATGAATTAAGATCCAAAAATAGCTAAAAATGAGGCACGGTGGGGGCGGAGGGTGTCATGTGTGTAAATTATTCTAGGGTGAGGCCGCGCTCGTCAGTCGATACCACTACTTTATTCATGACCACAGCGGCGACCGTTTAGGTGCCTACAGTATGGACATGACCACACAGCAATGAATGGATTTTGCTTTATCCGCATATGTACACAGGATGCTTGTCTAACAAATTACAACACCAGGTCAAATATTTGAAATTCTGTAGAGGCTTGACCCATCGTACGAATGCCTGGAAATAAGTTACGTGTATCTACAATGGAATAAAATTGCTTATGGTGTCATGGTCACCGGCGGCGCGCTGTCATCGTGACGTTCAGTCGCTGTCAGAAGCCAGGCCAGGCGGCCCAGTTATTTATTGTGAAAGTAAAACACAACAAATTTTGATTTTACGCGAACTTTTCCTAACTTTATTGTAGAATCGTTAGGGCGGTGCCATTTGACCCAATTACACTGGTTTTTTTTTCCAAGTCGCGATAAATATTTCAATTCCTGAACGACGTACGGCCTGCGACGACGACGAAGGTCTCATTTCCTCGTAACTGATGTGGTTTGTCGGAAGACATCAAATGTAATAAAAAAATATAGATAGAAACGGTTAAACATTACCGGTGAACGTAAATTGTGTTATCTTTTAGGCGTGTGTGTATAACTTGTGATTATAAGTACAATCACGACCATAAAGTAACAATTAAGTACACAAAATGTACTAGCTAACGATTTTCTCCTAAATTATTGAGAGACAGAGTATAAGACTTTAAGCAATAGCTGCAAATTAAAATAGCTTTGCAATTATTTGTTTTTTTTATTTAGTCTCGTAATTGGGTCTATTCTAGGTATCCACGGATTTTACAATTCCTGTAACTAAAAAATGAGTTCTTGAAATCCCCAAACGGTGCGTGATGTTTCTCAGTGTTACCCGGTTCAGTGACAACAAATTACACTTGACAGACGTTCCAAATTGGATTCCACCGAGAATAATGAGGTACCTAATAAGATTTAATACCATTCTAATAACTTTGTATGTTAGTAACATAGATTAAAACACCTAAAACGATAATTTAAAATAGTCGTTAGAAATAACTTTGTACAAACATATATATTAAAGCTGGAAACTTGTGTGCAATTATAGCTGTTTTTGAACTTTCAGTTTTAATCAATTAAAGTGTACTTAGGGGCTATTAACATCGCGAACTGAAAGCGAACAGTTAATCACTGTTGGAAAGTGTAAGGTATCTTTAGTAAAGTTGTATGAGCGGCGCTTCTCCCAGCAGAGCTCGTGAGCGATTACAGCTGGGATACACTTGTTGATGTCATACGGGAATTCAAATATGAACATACTATTACGTCGCATTAAAAATATCAAAACTTTTCGCTAGAGTTTTTTGGAGTAATTTTTACGACACAAGGTAACCACGGCGTGGTATGTTTTTTATAAGTGTGAAAATATCTATGCAAATTAATGAGACTATCAATTGGATTGCAATCATTATTTTTGCAAATGATAGTATAGGCTGTATTACATGACGTTGGGAGAAAGTTAGTTTACGATATGAAGCAGAAAATATTTTTTATGAAAACAAAATAAACAATTTGTTATTCAAGTATCAAAATAAAAGAGCAAATTATTCCATCTCAGGCAGGCATTAGGCAATTTATGCACCGGCACTTAAATAGACGTGGAATAAAATATGCATGAATATTGTACAATGCAAGCGATAGCATAGTTTTCAAGTAAATCTCGGGCGAGATCGGATGAAAATATTCGCGGCTCGGTTCGCTTGCCGCGCCGGGGCGGTCGGGCGGCGTGGGGCGGCGCCCGGCGAGGGCAGCCGGCAAATACAACTTCTTTGAGATGTTAAACGTTCGCCTCGAGAAACATTGTTTACGTAAAAGAGGGGCGCGGGTTTTATTGCTTATGAACGCCGCGTCGAGTACAATATTGAGGGAAACAATTCTTTGAGCAGTCACTCGCGTTTCTAGAAATCATTTCCTTTCCTTTTGTATTGCACCTTATTGAAGCATAAAGGATTAGAATTTTATTACTCGGAGGCACGCAGAAAATGGCTCTGTATGTGTTTGTACCTATTTTTATTTTGGATAACGCCACCAAACATGCCAGGTCACGCTGTAATGTAAAGGAAACACGTCACACAGTGAAAAATTAATAAATGCGGAAGGCGACTGTTCACTAAAGTTACCTACAAACATTTTAAAAGAAAACTGAGCATTAGCGAATATGTGGTTTATGCACGGGTGTATTCATCGTAGAATAAATTTAGAAATCGCTTGGATTCATTCCTGACTAGTTGACGTTTGCCTTGGTATTAAAATTTCTCATTTTTTTTGAAAAACATGTTTAACTAGCTTTTGCCCGCGGCTTCACCCGCGTGGATGTCGGTTAAATCGCGTTTTCAAGTGAACCCTTCAAAAGTTTGGGATAAAAACTATCCTATGTTCTTTCTCAAGGCCAACTCTATCTCTGTACCAAATTTCATTAAAATCAGTTTAGTGGTTTAGACGTGAAAGCGTAACAGACAGACAGACAGACAGACAGACAAAATTACTTTCGCATTTATAATATTAAGTAGGGATGTAAATCAAACTTTGAAATTAACTTAAACGACAAAAAATACGCGATATTTTAGAATGTTTTTAAATCTGATGTTGTTTAAGCCCTTTTCTGCAGAATATACGTTATACTTACTCAATCTGTACGGGCATATCTTTTCTAGACTGCAGACGCGTTGCAAATATTGAATTTCTGAAACTAGAGAGTACACAGAGGTCACTTCTAAAGGACACGCATTTTCAATCCTTCAGGTTTTCAAGAGAGAACCTTTAACGGGAGTCAGACCTTCTGACCTTTAGGAATCTTTACGGACTTAATGTCGACTGAAAGAATGCGATTGCTGCCCCTGTCCCATTAAAGCTCGCAAAAAGAAAATATTCCAGCAATTATATCTATTTGTATAATCCACTAGAATGATTTTCTTAAATAAAAAAAATGATTTATTTACTCACTTTCCGCGAGTGTAGCAACACTTGACAATGGCTTGAGGACTTGTTTACGATGATTTAGAAATAAGATAATATCAATGATTATATCAATAATAATCTATATTGTATGCTAAAGGGTATAACGTGATGGTTGATGGTAAATGATTTTCTTCATAATTTTCCAATTCCAATACCAGTTATAGGGTTAATTAGCAACACACAATCTCCCCAAACACGCAGATTCACCCCCACTCACTCTTTCTTCAATCCCTCTCACACATCATAACCACTGCGTATAATATTTCCATCTCATTCATATTCCTTTATTTTACTTTTGTAGTTTCTTAAAACTATGTTTGTTAAATTTCTTAAATAATTACAATAACTATGTGTATTTTATCTTAGTTATCTTAATTTTAATTATCTTAGGATGGAGCATCCTAACACAAGTTAATTAGTTCCTTAAACTAAGTTACACAAGTTTGACAAATATTTTTGTTCTTCGTATTTGATATGTTTAAGACAGTATCTAACCCACTGGTGTAAAGAGCTCCCAAGACAAACGGTGAAGAGCACAACGATATTTCAACGACCATAATTTGACAAGCTTCTGTGAAACAACAAAGGGGACGCGTCTTTCATTTTTTGTCTAAACACAATTTTGTTTAAGGAGCTAACAGGCACATTGCCGGCGCCTTTCATTATTAATATAGATAAACAGCAACATCTTGAACCTGTTATTGACTTACCAGTTACTATTTTCTAGATGTATTTAGCTGTAAGTTTTCCGTGCTCTAAATAAATAAATAAAATACAAGAAAATTTAAAATAGTCGAAAACTCAAAATCTTTGATATTTGATTATGACAGCGAAAGGTCAGGCATACACTCGTACATAACTAACCCGGCAATTCGAAAACTGTGTGACCTGTGAAAATGAAATTTGGCGCGGAGGTAGATTAGGTGTAGGAAAATACAAAATATAAATCTTATTACGTGGGTTGATCAGCTTGAAACTTGGCACTACTGTCCGCTAATAAATAATGAATGGTGAAAGTTTGGATAGAATGTACTTTTCTGGACTTGTGAAGACTGAAGCTTAGTTTGTAGGTCATCAGCTTTTTAAACGTGATCTGTTTTATCAATTTGGCATTCCATCCCATGGGGAAAATAGAGTGTGATTATCAATTTTACATAATAATACGGATTTGTTACCAAAATAGGTCATAATTCCTACCACATTCCTAAGTACTGTATCATAAACCTAATTTATATATAACATGCACGTTGATCCTTTTCTTAAAATAAAGTGTGCCCTAGGCTATTCAGCAGCAGAGAAACCGTACGCTACACCGTATAGAGCTAAATTTATGAACAGTGACTTATTCCCAAATAATGTGATATTTAGTTAAAGAAATTTTTCGCTATGATGACTTATGTCTTTTAGGAAGTGACAAATGTCTGGATTGTCAGCCCTGGAGTGATTAATGTAATACTTTATTTATGAAGTATATTATTTGTTGGCAGGCAATATACCGCGGCGGTGAGCGGGAGCGGCCGTACTCGTCGGGCGGGGCGCCGCCGCCGCCGGCGGAGCCCGCCACGCGCACCGTCACCATGAGCCGGGACCCCGCCGACTCGCACGGCTTTGGCATCTGTGTCAAAGGCGGGAAGGAGGCAGGTGGGAACCTTCCTTGTATAACAACATCTTACTGTAGATTACCCTTGTCACACAGACAGCGAACACGTGAAAAAACGTTTCTAAATTACAGTACCTACGTGAATAGAAAAGTAAAAGAGAAGTTTGCTCTTTCTAGTAAACATCTTGGATAAAACAGCCCGGGTCGCTAAATATGACACATTCTAGTCTCTGAGAACAACTGCTTTGTGGAACGTTTTCTCTTTTACTTTTGCCTTTGTGATTGTCTCTTTTGATGCTCGATCTGTTATTTACACGTCCGGCCCGAGTAGCCTGAGCTTTCAAAAATCTAAAAAATACAAGCTGCTTACAAGAATCCCTTGGTATTCTTCCATTAATATTTTGCTACTAAAAAATCTTCCGTCAAGGTTCGCTGTCTGTTCATTTATTTACAACATACATCATAGAACACGCGGTGACATCGCCATCTGCCCACCTCCATCTTGCATTACTCATTGTAGAGCTTTTTTATGATTGAGACGGCGCCCTTAACAGATATAGAATGTTTAGAAATAATATTCATACCTAATACCTACTATGAATATTCCTCAAAACCTTAAACTAGCTAACTTAGTACTATCTCGCAGTAACTATTGTTAGTTATTAGGTAAGTATGAGGTATCATTAGCCGATAGTCGTAAGCTACACAGCCGACGAGGCTGTATCGATTATAAATGAGCAATATAGCGTGGGAGGCACTCAAATAGCGTTGAGAGCGGTCAGCATCTAAACAAAGAGTGACCCGATACTTATATTTTGTGACACGGCTATTTGTGTCATAACAATTATCTTGATTGGCAACGCATTGTGTGACGATATTAATCGCATGTGAACTATCGTGGTGAACAGGGGTTTTTATTGTGACACTTATTAATCTGTTTTTAATTACTAGTTTAATGTAACAATATGGGGTTTAGTTTTCATAAGAAACTTTGAGAATGAACACAAACCAGACACCGAGGTTATTCTAGCTTGTGGAGCTCGATGACCTAATTAGCATAGCCTAATTAGGTAGGTACCTAGGTACTTCACATAAACCGTGAATGGCTTACTTAGTTTATGTAAAAATAGAATGTTTAAGTGTTATTCAAATAGCTAATTAATGGTCCGAAAAAAATACTTAATTTGCAGGCGTGCGTAATGGACTAGAGCCCGAGTCTTCAGACTTACTTTAATATTTCATTCTTAAAATTAAGGATTTAAAGAGATAGAGAAATGTGTAGTTGCGGAGGAAATTTATAGACATTTTAACTAAATGCCTGTTTTCTAACCTGAGCTAAATGCTTTAAAGGTCAAGCTTGGGCGGAAGCCCAAAAAGGTGACGAAAATGATCAGAATAATTGATTAGATATTATACGTATTTTTTGCAAAGCCGTAAATGCTGTAAATTATTTTGGTATAAAAACAGCGATCACTTTTGACAGTTGGTGTGTTAATATGTGAACTATATACCTACCTCCTAATATTACCTACATAGCTATTTTCAAAATTTCAGAAAGCTAATTTGATATAATACTTGTAACTGCGGGATGGATCATAAGCATTAGAACATTTTTTAAAGTTTTAAACGAAAATAAAATATTTTGTCTCGTTTGCTGTTGACTTAACTTTAAATGGTAATACCGCTCGAGTGAGCCCGGCAGACGGCACGGGCGCGGTTATTTAAATTGCATAAAATCTCTTGCGAGAAAGTGCGCCTATTATCCATGAGTAGCACAGCAAAATACGTTGCAACAACAATACGAAGATAGGAAAAATGAGAAACACATTTTTTCTTGTGTTTGCAACATACACAATAATAAGCCCCGGGTAAGATGGGAGCTTATTATTCGTATTTTATTTATTATAACAACAGATACCATTATACCGGATATTAAAGAAAGTTTTGCGGTTCTAGATATCATGCGAATTAAGCGGCATTAAGTGTACTACATCTTCATCTTATAAAAAATCTAAAGTAAGTCTGGCAAAGTTTAATATTCAACCACAAAGACAAGATAAGATCCTCCTTGTCTCCTTCTATAGCAAGCGTTCATTGTGAAGGTTACATTGTTGCCGCGTTTTTAAATTACGCGGTTTTATATCTGACTTTGTTCAGGTTAAATATGTTGTAAAAGTTTTTTCAAACAAAACCTTCTGTTTAGCAGCAGGGCTGTATTGTTTGATTGATTGGACAAAAACAACATTTGGAAAAATGCCAAAGCAAAAGCAATATTTTCTAATGTTGTGTCTGTATAAAATATTGCCACTGTGTTCTTTATTTATCTACCTGTGTCAAATTTATATTTACGACTTTTTTCAGTAGCTCTAATCTCATAACAACACGGTAAGCGAGAAGATGTGGAAAATCCAAAGGATTTTGTTGGCGCCAAAATTGAAGAAAGAACGTCAAAATGCTTTTATTATTTTGAATTTTATTTTGCATTTTGTTACATTGGCTAGTTGTAATGTAGGTGTATAAATTTTAGTTAATGTAATAATATTTAGGCGTAGGTGTGTACATATCGAGAGTGGAGGAGGGTTCGGTGGCGGAGCGCGCCGGACTTCGCCCTGGGGACTCCATTCTGCAAGTCAACGGCACTCCATTCTCTGGGATCTCTCACGAAGATGCCCTTAAGGTAAGATATTTCACCGAGTAAATTGTTCTGATAGTCAAGTAGTAGGATATTTTTACGGAATACAGTGTTGAACTTAGTTCGGCAAGCCATGCATTTTATTGTATTTGATACTTTTAAATACTTCCACGGTCGTGGTCATTATAATGAATATCATTATTATGACCACAATCGACACGACCTAATAAAAGTATGTTTTATATAAACAAGTAAAAAAGTCATTAGTATATACTAATTCTATATGATCATGCCTTGATTCTAATCCAATAAACTTAATCAACTTGATAGTATACCGCTGTATACCAGACACTTGTGTAAATAAATCAGCCTCCAAAATCATCAATCTAGCACTTGGTTCGTTTATTTATGGGAGGGAAGCATCTCGTGAGCTAGGTATCTCGATTAACATAATGATGGCGGGACGGTGATATCCGTGAATTACACGGCGATTACATATGACGAGGGCTCAAGTCGGACCTGTTGCCGCTGGCAGCCTGTCCTGTCGGTAAGCCAAATGTCCCTAAGTGACGCGCCAAATGCCTTCACTACGGACCATGCCACTGTTAAGAATATTAACTGTTAACTTCGACATACCTGCCAAACACACTATTTTTTGTTTGATGGGTTATTAATTTCAGAACTGAATTTAACTTTGCCTCCTTCACAGGTATCTATAGAGATTGTGATAACGTTATAGTAAAAGGTTTTTTTTCGCATTTAGAAAAAAAGGTTGTTTTAAAAAAAAATATGTTACTCTTTAGTTTTTGATAGACTGACTTCTATATTTGTAAGACGAATCAAACGAGTCCAAACTCGATGGTCTTGTGTTTTTTTTATAACGGTGTTCCTATGTTATTTTCAGCCACTGGTTACTATTTTTGGCATAAAAGTACTCCTTAAGAAAAATTAACGACACCAAACACAATGTACATGTGTCGAATTTTAGGTCCGAACTTACGTGGTTGCCCTTCGGCAGAGAAGAAATATGCGTGCGTTGACAACGCTTTACTCCTTGCTCAACTCTCCCTCCTCACCTTCTTATCTATTGTCTTATTTCCAATGCTCCTCGCACGCTAGAAATCTGCGTTCTTCCAACAATCTTCTCTTAATTTGTCCTTCCCATTCTTCCGATTTTGTTCACTCTTCCTTTAACATTCAGGTCATTCTTCTCTGGAAAGTGCTTTCTCTTGATATCAGGACGGCGACTAGCCGTTACGCATTTAAGCGGTAACTCAAGGCTCATTTACAGCTCAATTAGGTAGAGTACTCTCATAATCATCTTTCTTTAAATATAAAAATATATATCAATAAATAAAAAATATATAATACAACTTATACATGTATATATAACAACGTATACAACATTTATACATATACATATATATATGTATAATACATATAATATATATCTATATATACATATATGTAGATATATATTTATTTGCATAATATATATTTGATTATTTATTTTATTACGTATATGTATTTTTATTGATTTGTATTTTTTGTAATAATTAACATTTTTTTTACTTTATCCATTTTTGCACCTGCCGTCATAATATCTCTGCACTACCGATGGTTGACTGGTAGAGAATGCCTAAGGCATTAAGTCCGCCTCTGTACATGAACTTTGTGCATAAATAAATAAATGCGAACGTGTTTATTTTAATACATTTCCTGTGAGCACCTTCCAGCTTCATCATCAGGCCAGCTGCAAGTTTTAATAACATTGCATTGTACCCCGATTTACACAAGTATGCAAAATTTCAGCGTTAAAGTTATTTGCTTCAAAATTGAGTTGCAAGTTTCTACATAGTAACATACATACATACATGCATTGCAAGTTAAATAAAAGCTTGTAACTTACAAAATTTAAAAGTGACAAGATTTGAAACCGTTTGGCATTATGATCCAAGGAAAATAATTAAACCACTGCAATTACAGAGGTTGGTATACTCAAATCACATTTTAAACATTATAAAAAATGTTTGCAGTAACACTTAACGGATGGTAATCATGTGATTTGTGTAGCAAGCTCGATTAGGAAGCTGACATTATACATATTTCATGAAATATGATGTAACTAGGTGTAGAACGTTAAAAGCGTTTTTAACGTCTAAAGCTTTCAGCTGATAGTGTTCACTAAACATTAAGATTATTTCTTAGAAAGATACATATATAGAAATACCTCCCTAGAGATACACATCCCAGGCTATATGTTATCTAACTGTCACAGCCAACTCGGGGCGAACGTGCTCAATATCGACTTTGCTGTGTGCGACATCGGGAAATAGAGATCGTATTTCTATCAAAAGTTGATATGTAGTGAGAAGTATTGCTTGTTACCTACACGAAAATTACCACCCCACTTTACAGTAAAAACCAATGTCAGTCTCTTTAAAAAACTTTAATACAACCATTCAATATTGTGGTTTTTGATCTATTAGCCCACAGCAGTTTTCGTTTAATTTAGTATTTCCACAAATGGTGCCGGATACTTATTTGGGAGGCGGAGGAAAATGTGTTGTGGCCAAAATGGCCTCACCGAGCTGCCGACTAGTTTGTACGTAACACGCTTATTACCCAAATGGGAGCAACACGAATTCACAAAACAAGAGTTTTAAAAGCGTCCAAATGAAATTACATTTAGGCCTATCACGAGCGCACTATAATAAAAATGTTCACGATTTGAGTCGATTTTCAAATTGGAAATTTACCACTATACAACTCGACTAATAAAAGCGATTTTATTTTATACCACGAACACAAAAGAATATATCATATATTTTTTTAATGTTTTATCTTTTTGTGGGTCTGTTTCGTATAATCTCCAGGTGTTTTATGGAGTAATTTAAGCTGCTATTGTTTTTAAAAAGTATTAGGGTACCGAGTAAAAAAAAATAAAGGCTCATTAAATTATATTATATTTTCGTGCAAATCTTGTATGAATATATGGTTTTACAGATTTGTAAATAACTATAAAGCGCTAGTTTATAAAATACTTTGTAATAATTAACAACAAAGAGCAACATACTTACAAAGTACTCGTAAATTGGCATAGTAATGTAGAGTTTGAAAATGGTAACCAGTATTTTTTTACAATAATCTGGTTTGGTTCAAGCACTTAGGTACCCGCTTACTTTATATTTTACTTTAACCTGAATATCCGACATGCAAACGGCATTACTGTGGGTTTGGAAATGACAGGCGGACACGATAGGGAGACGTTTTCTATTTCCGTAATGTCGACCGCAGGCAGCCACCTACGCAACAAATAATAATTCCGTTCGTACTTTATAAAAAAAATGCCTGTATGTGCTTTGCTAACTTATACTAGCTTTTGTCCCGCAACTTCCGCTTAAAGCTGACTAAAGTCCTATTAACGTAGGGAAAAACAAAAGCCGGCCGAGTGTGTAGGGACTCGCGCTGTGTAAAGATTGTCAGTTTTATACGTTTTCCAATTATTTGTTTTGTGACCGTTTTCCTTTTAACTTTAACATCCGTACTAATATTATAAATGCGAAAGTAACTCTGTCTGTCTGTCCGACTTTCTGTCAGTCTGGAACCTGAGAAAGGACATAGAATAGTTCTCACCCCGGAAATTCCCCGGGAACGGGAACTATTATTCCACGCGGACGAAGTCGCGGGCAAAAGCTAGTAATTATATAATTTAGCCTTAATTTATAGGTATCACTTCTCTAAAAAAACCCATTTAGCTGACAGGATAAACTATCGTTAGCACTATGAAGCTCAATAATTCACAAACGGATCCCTAAAGTGAAAAATTATTTTCTCAATATTTAATGCTTTTGAAGACCCACTTAACAATAATCATTAACATTAACATCATATAACATATATCATTAATACGGGATGTACCCTCAAAGGAATATTTTTATTAGTTGTGTGTCAAAGTGTTTTATTTGTACTCCCATTTTAAATTACAGCTTTATCAAGAGTCTTTGAGCTATATAGCTGTCCTTGTTGTGCCCGCAGACAGAAACACAGAACAGAACAAGAGACCATTATAGCAAAACTGTAATAGTCGCCTCTTCTTTGGTTTTATTGATTGACCAACATGTAGCATATACCTATTCAATATGGTTTCAGTTTAACTGTTCTCGTGTGTTTTCCTTTGTTACTTTTTCTGAAAACTAATGTCGTGATGGCCCAGAGAATAAGGCGCCCGCCTCTCTTGTAAGAGGTTGTGGGTTCGAATTCAGGCAAGTACTAATGTGACTTTTTCAATTCATATGTACTTTCTAAAGTTTATCTTGGACATCATTGACATCCCGTGCCTCGGAAAGCACGTAAAGCCGTTGGTCCCGGTTGACATTCGTTGAACTTTGACAGTCGATACCGGTAAGCCGTAAAGTCTGACCAGTCCAACCAAGAGGTACCGTGTCGCCCAGTTACTGGGTTGTGGAGGTCAGGCAGTCGCTTCACGTTAAACACTGGTATCGTACTGAATTCGGTTAGGTTGGAACTTGGAAGCCAACCCTAACATAGTTGGGAAAAAGGCTAGGGAGATGACGATATTTTCTGAAAACCCAAATGTATTTGACACTTTATTCATCGTTTGAAAATGTTAATAATTGTTCTTTTAAATGCGAAAATACATATTTACTCGGTAAATTCAGTACATTGTGTCTGAAAAGTGTTGAAGCATTTTCTTTATATTGAAAGGCTTATGACAACTGGCACTTCTTATGAATAGATGTGTTTGATTATTTAAGTGCATTTTATATTGGAAAATAAGTAGGTACTGCTTACTTCAAGTACACCCCAAATTTAAAGCATTATTTTATGGCATTTTTGCTTATCTAGACCACAATTTAAAAGTGCCTACTCAATTAAAACGAAAACTTAAGACACTAAATTGTTTGATGCATTAAAAATTTAATAAAAATTGTGTAGTGTCATACCTATCTATTAAAAAACCAGGCGACATATTTATATTATTTTAGGCCTTCAAACTATTGTGTTTTCTTTCTAACTTTTTGTTTTGTCATTTGAGATTCTATTTATTAATTGAATGGTTAAATTATTTTTGAAGCGGCAGAGTAAAATGGATGATATTTAATTAAAGTCTCAGGTGAGGGGACATTCTGGAAATTATTTCCACGTTTTGGTTCAAGTATCCTGCGTATATAACTTTAATGAGTAAACATATTGACTTTGAGGTATTCACTGATATACATTTCTAAGAGAAGTGAGTGAAAGTTCCAAAGTCTATATCAAGCTATATTTTCTTTTCGGGTAAGTTTGTTTTTCTTTTGTTTTCTCGGAAGGTATAAGTCAGTGTACTTGGAATGATATTGGCTATGGCAGTTATATTTCAGTTGTTCCCAAGTTTTTATGGTCCTCATTTACTAAATAAATATCAATCTTTCCTATACTTACTTATTATTTACGTAAGTACATATGTGTTAGCATCAGAAGTCTTGATGGAAAGTTTGTTATTTATGTCCCTATTTCTGTATGTTCTTGGATAACTTGTGCAAATTTTACCTAGTATAAGTAAGGTATAAAAAGTAACTACTACTTAGCCACATATTTTTGGTACAGCGGATAGGTTATATCTAGTGCCTATAGTAGGCGGGTCAGGTAAGCGGTACTATTTTTGCAGACGTTGTTGGACTTTTCCTTCCGTACTTGACGATATCGCTTGATTTACGATGTCGCTTCCTGACATTTACTGAGACCTTTTTGTAAAACGCGACTTTAGATGTTCCGCTACAAAGACATTGTGTTATATTATTAACTTTTATCTTTAGGAACTTTCCGTTTGTGCAATGTACCTGCATATATTTTAAACTTGTAACAGAAACTTGGCCAAGCTAGCTTATATTTAATCAACTAAAATGGCTAACTTACTTATTCTGGAAAAAATATTGTTCTCACACAGATATGTAATTTGTTACATTGTTATTACTTAAAAGCATGTGGCAGTTATAGCTATGTATGTGGAGTAGGGAGTGGGCAGCGCCGCGCCGGCTGGCAGCGTGTCGCCGGACTGTCCCGACCGCCCCTGCCCATCAGCTGACGAGATTTTATCACACAAATAAAAGTAGACTCATATAGTCGTTTTCATTCCTTTTATAAAATAAATTCTTTTTAGATTCGTTTTTTCTGACTTTGTAAATTTAAAATGTATGTAGAAGAAATGGTGCCAAGCTTAGATTGAAGTGCCTGTTCTTTTTGAATACATAACTTATGTCGTAAAAATTCAGGGCATACTCTCTATATTAACCTTGGTAAATAGTAACCAAGGTTAATATAGAGAGTATGCCCAGCGAACAATATATGTTTTCTGAGGAATAATGAAAAGCGAACGTCTTTTCTAGCATAGTCGTAGGCATCGACCCCAGAAACACAGCACATTTCTAGCTATATTCCTTCCTTCAAAAAAGCTCCGATAAAATTTCGCCATTCTTGTTTGACAGAGCGTTCAATTCGTCCCACCTAACTTTTACCATTTTGAAGCAAGTTGTCTTGTTTTTGTACATACGTCGTGCCGTGGAATTGGTGATCGTCGAAACGCGAAATGCATATGGCTAACCTAACCTAACCTACCCATAATAAAATTATTATTAACAAGGTTCCACATTATATACTTGCCCCAATTTAGGCGCAATTAAAACACATAAGTACCCTCGTATTAAATTTTAGAACCTGGCTACGAAATTACGTTTCTAATGTGCGCGCTATTACGATTTATATCACATTAACTTAGTTTTATGTGTATTGAATAGTACATTATACATTTATGTGTAACATAAACTTTTATGCAGTAGAAAATAAAATTTCTCTTCTTGTGCACGAAAGAAAAGCCAATATGAAAAATGAAAAATGGTTTATTTGGCCAAAAATACAACTCTGACAGATAATATATAAACACTTATTAATTAAGTTTACAGTTGTTCAAAAGTTTGAGCCCTGTCTCCTAAACTAGGAAGATCCTGTATCTTAGGAGGCAGTGTTCACGCGTTACATAGAGGTAGCGGTCGAGCTAGTTATGAGCACATTTCTGACTGTCAAAGACAAAAATATTTACTTATATAATAGAAATATGTTTTGATATTGAATTTTATTTAGGTTATTATAACTGTACATTGATGCCGATTCTCTTATTCACAAACTAACGTAAATTAAAGTTAAGTGCATCTTTCTCTTTCCATTTAATTAAGAAAAGGACAGAAGATAAAATATTCGTTAAGTCCTGTCAAATTTAGACACTCTATAGATAATTTAGACGCAATTTAAAAACATGGCGTCTAAATATACGTAAATTTTCTTCAGGCGCTGTCTCAGGATTAAACTAAAATGTACCTTCTGTGGCTTCTGTCCTTTTCTTTAAGAAATGGAAAGAGAAAGATGCATTTGACTTAAATTTATTTAAGACTAGCTTTTGCCCGCGGCTTCGCTCGCGTTAGAAAGAGACAAAAAGTAGCCTATGTTACTCTCCATCCCTTCAACTATCTCTACTTAAAAAATCACGTCAATTCGTCGCTCCGTTTTGCCGTGAAAGAAAGACCAACATACAGACAGACAGACACACTTTCCCATTTATAATATTAGTATGGATTGATTTTATCATATAATGATTTTATTATATGTATTGATGTATTGATTAAATAATGGTGCTTTTAATATTTTTTTTGTTTTTGTATGGCCATCCTGGACTTTTTTTTAAAACTAAAAGCCCATTTCATAACATTTCCTTTCAACGATCTTTTCTTCAAAAGTTAGGTGACAGCGACAATGACAGTATTGCCAGATTACTAAACAACTATTAGGCCACTCATATACACGTGAATCTAGATTGTGATAATGTGGGGGGGGAGGGGGGGGAGGGGCAATCGATACAAATCTTTTATGAATAAAGGTGATATGGTTTAAATAAATTTTGTTTACATTAATAGGTAAGTGATACGAAGTTCACCGGGTCATCTAGTATGTATATAATAGTGAACTCACTGCCTGATATCAACGTGTTTGTTAATATATAACAATAACTAACTAAATACATTAAACTTGGAGGGTTTATTCTTTGTAAAGAATATAAAAAATAGCCCTAAAGGGTTAAAATAGTAGGTAGAAGTTCGACATCCACGCGGGCGAAGCCGCGGGCGAAGGCTAGTAAATATTTTAAATCTAGATATTTTTTTTATCTTAATATTATTTTTGTACGTTGGAAATAAGAAAAGCTGTTACAGTATTATTTTTTACAGCATATTACACGCCTTTTTGTTATTTCAAACCGTATTAAATGGCTTTTATTTGCATGATTTGGATTTATGAAAATGATTCCATTCGTATTTTGAAAACAATTAAACATTACTTATTTGTGTCAGGTTTGACGGGTTGTAACCTCTATGGTTGTAACTGTTTTGACACTTGATTTGCCGGTTACTATGACAACGACATCCAACAGAACATGGACAACTTTTATATGGGAAAATGGAATTGTTGTTTTACTCTATCTTTCTCGCAATTTTAGAGACAAAAAGTAGCCTATGTTACTCTCCATCCCTTCAACTATCTCCATTTAAAAAATCACGTCAATCCGTCGCTCCGTTTTGCCGTGAAAGAAAGACAAACAGACAGACAGACAGACAGACAGACAGACAGACAGACAGACAGACAGACAGACAGACAGACAGACACACTTTCCCATTTATAATATTAGTATGGATTGTGAACAAGAGAATCAACACCATTATATCAAACAGTGGATGGATAGTAAAACACACTTATGTTTGGTTTTTATAACTTTTAGGCTTCCCTTAAAATTCTTTATTTAGTAATATTTATTGTTTTATGAATATCTGTATTTTGTATGTTAGATGTTGAAGTCGTGTCGTCAGCTGACGATGACGGTGCGGACGGCGGGCGCGCTGGTGGGCCGCGCGTCGTGCTCGTGGATGGACCGCTACGGCCGGCCCGCCTCGCCGCCGCCGCAGCGCTCCTCCAGATCCAACAGCAAAGACCGCTCCGTGCGGAGGGTGAGCACTAACTTTGTGCAATACTTACCAACACTAGATGATGTCGGTACACACGATAGTTACTTAGACATTTTTTTATAATTATAACGCCCTAATAGTCGCATGCCCATAAACGGCCTATGCAGTCGTCATTTATAGCACAAGTTCAAACCAATAATGACGACAGTTACTTATAAACACGTAAATTAATTTACGACATCATAATTTTTTATGGTCAATTCCGTACTCGTTACTCGTAAATATTTTATGTTATTGCATATTGGGGTTAGAGGTCGGAGAGCTTTGTGGTATGCTAATCGCAGCCAACTAACCACAGAATTCCGTCGTTAGTGGTTGTAATGACTTCGGGCCGCAGCGCGCGCATCGATCTCTGTGACATCACCCGCGCTACGAACCCGATCATAATAAAGTACATTTTGGTGAATGAAGCCATTCTTAAGCCGTTGTGAGCACAGATTACGTGTTTATGGGCCTTTATGTATTATAATCACGTAACGTGCCAAGCTTTCCCTAATAGCAATTTCCGTAATGTTCTATTTGGAATGCCATGAATTTTCGTATGTGTACAACGCATTTTCAGTTAATGATGAGAAGCACTAATGTACCGTAATAAATAGCTAATTGTATGAATTTGTGCGCAGGTTGACCTTTGTATAGAGCCGGGACAGTCGTTAGGACTAATGATAAGAGGAGGGCTCGAGTACAACCTCGGCATCTATATCACAGGGGTCGACAAGGATTCCGTTGCAGATAGAGCAGGACTTATGGTAATTATGCTTTCATGTTCAACTTACTCGATAAATTCATTCATTTGGGCAAATAATAACGCTCAAAGTGGAATGGAAGACAATATTGGGAATTCTAATATGTTCTTTTCCTCTTGGCAATGTTGTAGTGTTGAAAAATTATGGTAGAACGGAATAGAATATTAAATAAGAGTTGTGAAGTGCCCAAAATGGCAGCATTTATATTGTGTGTCACGTGGCTTTTTTATTTATTTCGTGAAAAATATAAGAGGCAATTTGCCCGGAACAATATGTAATTTGTATAGCGTGTGTTGAATAAAAGAAATTACCTATTTACATCTTCAGGCTGGAACTATAATTTTTTTACTTCGCTGCCAACACATTAATATAAAAACCGGCCAAGTGCGAGTCGGACTCAAGCACGAAGGGTTCCGTACTATCATCTAAAAACATTAAAAAAAATCTCGTTTATTGTATGGGGACTCCCCTTAATATTTTATTTTTGTTAATTTTTAGTATTTTTTGTTATAGCGGCAACGGAAATACATCATTTGTGAAAATTTCAGCTTTCTAGCTATCACGGTTTATGAGATACAGCCTGGAGACAAACAGACAGACAGCGGAGGCTTAGTAATAGGGTCCCGTTTTACCCTTTGGGTACGGAACCCTAAAAAACAACGTCGAGCATAGGTTCAGTAATATCATATAGAATTTATTTAATGATGGTTTCATGTTCTCACCGTACTTAAAATAATTTCGGCACTACGTGAAACGAATGCGGACAAAGTTTGCTGTGAATGTAAATCTCAATTTAGTGCGCTTAGTTTGCGATTCGTTGTAAATTAACGCGACACCCAACTCTGGGAAACTTGCGGCGGCGCGGCAGGCAAGAGGCCGTCGAGACGGAATTGCATCGAAGTTTGTGCCAGCCGAGGGCGCTTCATACTCTTAGTAGTTTAGCTAGAATTTCTGGTTTGTTTCCCATTAAACTTGCAGCGCCATGGAAATGACATTTGAATAGCTGCCATTAAATGAAGTTCTAGATTTGAATTTAGTAGCCACTCTATTTAAGAAAAGTTGCAGTTTACCGAATTGAACAAATATTATAAATCGTGCTACGGACAACAGAGCGAGGTGTGTTGGAAAATTTATGGCGAACTCGCCCCTGCAACGCTTTCGGCACGCTACCTAGCTACATCCGAGCGCCGTAACTCACGTTTGAGACTTCTACCGCTAACAATATTCCAAGAATTTTGATTAAACAAACCGCACTTGGAAATTATGGCTCGATCATAGTTACCACCACCAACTTATATTAGCATTATGAATGGTGTCGTTTAATTTGATAGATGAAAGAAGGAACTTAAGATTAAAACTACGTATACGTTTCTAATACTTGTAAATCCATTAACGACTTCTAAAATATTGTAATACAGTAAAAAAAATTACGAGGTATGCTCAACGCATTGGTCCCTTTTAGGTTGGAGACCAGATCATGGAGGTGAACAACCAGTCGTTCATAGACGTTACGCACGACGAAGCGGTGGCGCAGCTCAAGTACCACAAACGAATGACCCTGCTAGTAAAGGACGTCGGGAAGGTTCCCCATGCGTGCACTGCGTATGGAGAACGAGATGCGACACCCAGGTAAATTCACCGGCGAAATTGGAAAATACATTTGATTTCACTACCAATCAGAATCTGTCTCGGCGTGAGAAAACTCTCAGCCGTTGACAGACCGATAATATTAAGAAAAATATCGTCCCAGACGTACAGTAGATGGGTGCGTAAATATTTTGTCGGAATGGTTTTATTATATAAGCTCCATAGTCGTCGCAAATGTCAATGTTTCTAACTGGAGTAGAAAAACAAAGCCATTCCATTCGCTTCACATAATTTTCATTTGACTTTGTTTAGGTAATAAATGTAGTTTCGTCGCGATACTAAATTAAATTAGGTACATGACTTGTAACTCGTTAAAAAGTGGTAAAAAGGTATCTAATATATTGAATCCGCCTGCTTTCTCCAAATCCATTATTCCTAAATGAAATTGTTTTTGGCACGACCACGAAAGGAGGACGCTATCAGCCTTTGTCAGCCCAAAGCTTATACGTTAGATTAATCGAATGATAAATTCGATTTCCTTTTTAGGTTTTTCGACTGTCATAGGGATTGCTGGTAATTTTGGGTGTGTATCAGCAGATTATAACTTAGGCAAAAAACATTAACTACATTACGGTTGCCGAATTCGGCTTAAGCGATTAAGACGAGGATCAGTTTCGAGCATATACAAGCTAATACTTACCATAAATAGTTATTTAGTGCCTACATAATCAAAGGATTAGGAAGTACCAAGACGCCATTGCCTAATAATAACATAATTTAATCGTTCGGTCGCTCGTTATGATACACCACGCCCTTTACCGAAAGTGCTGACTGTCGAGACTTCCTAAACCGTCACCCTGAGAGGACTTTGTTCACAATCAGAATACTAGTGACGTAGTTACACTACCATCTGAATATGCAAGTAGTAAAATGGAGATTTTTAGGTAGTGTGCGAAATTAGCAAAGTCCTGGGTCCTGCTTCACTTTGCATTGTAACAAAGGGTAATAAGGTCAACTAATTTTAACAAAGTTTTCTAACTGCGGACGCTTTTCATATTTTAAAAGCGTCGCTTCAAAATGATCTTGCAGAAGACGGAATGGAATCAAAGTGGTGGATTTAAGTTTCATCCGGAATATAATCCGGCTAATGCCACAGGCGCACTCCGATAGGTGGCCATGAAATGATAAAAATCCGTATGGTTTAGAATAAGCGGCTGGGGTAAGCGGCGAGGCGCGGCGTCGACCGCCGTGGAGCAGAAGGCGCGCTCGCTGCTGCCGCAGTGCGACCTGCCCGCCATCGCCTACTACATGGAGGAGTACGCCGCGAGGAGACTCACGCCTGACTCCTTCCTCACCGTCGTCAGGGACCTGCTCGATACTCCGCAAAAGGTATGTGACAATAATTACTTTTCTGTACGTGCGTTTGTCCCCTAGCCAGTTGGACCGAGTTGGATGAAATATGTGTATATTTAAACGGGTTTCCTACTTTCATAGATGGTTTAAGAATACAATGGACCCGGCAGGTGGTGCCGGTGATGAATTTCCGTGCTGGGCGGTTTTACCTTTCCACGACCTACCGACAGCCGGCTGTCGAACACGTGTGTTCGAAGGATTAAACCAAGTTTATCTAACTTTATTCATAATAAACTTGTGCTACTTAATATTGTTAAATTTTATTAAAGTTAATTGCGTCACAAGGTATCAAATACTATAATTATTAAAACCACCGCAGGGCAATTTGAAGAACTCATCTCATATTGCCCGAGTATTGATCACCACTCTTGCTCAAGGCGTAATGGCAATTCCAGACATAATTAAAAGCCCAAGTCTCTTTATATTTTTTCCTTAATCGACGTCTACGATAACTAGGATAAACTTAGGATGTATTTAATCACATTCGTGTTTTTTTTGGGGAGTGGGAAATCATCAAATGAATTCTCCCGTCCTATGTGTCAGCCTTTTACTGACTAAAACCCACTCATGTTCCCTCGGTTGCCCTTTATCTTCCGGGGTATCACATTCGTGTTTGCTCGGTTTTAAACCTACAACCCAATGTATATATAATAGGAGCGCCATAACCATTGGACCTACATGAAAGCTAACCCGAACTGTGATATATTCGCAGATGATTTTAATATTTTTAGTTTTTTGTTTTGTGAAAGCAAAATTTAACATTTAATTCGGTTTTGTTCTCATAATTTATTATTCTGTAATAGTATTGTGTTTTTATTTTGATTTTTATTTCGATGTTATGATGATTTTATTTCGATTTTATTTTATCTCGAATTTATGTTGATTTTAATTTTATTTTGATTTTTATGTTGATTTTATTTCGATTTCGTTTTTGTAATTCTTTTTTCTGATATGTTTTTGTGTTTTGTTTTTATTTATATTTCCCTTTTGTTATGATGTCTTGTGATGATTATGATGTGTTAATATTGTGTTAATGTAATTGACTTTTGAAAGTCGTGTTAACATAAATAATTAAATAAATAAATGAAAATTTTGGTATGAAAAAAAAAACACAAAAATTACGGACGTATATTGGTCAGATTTTCTTTTTGCTTTAAGTCACTATGAATAAATTTCATGAAGCCATAAATTGTTGTAGTATTTAGATAGGTACTTATAAACATATTTCATAACACACAGGATAGTAAACTAATGTCTAATACAAACTTGGGCCACTGCAAGAATCGATCCCGATTCCTAGAGCCGGCGTGGTTCCGCTATCCGCGGCATTTAGGTCACCACAGATAAATATACCACATCAAGCTGCAATAGTGAACACACAGTAACTGGTTTACTACTGGATTTATAAAATAATGCCACTTATATAGAGAAAAAACCATTTGATCCACTCTATTTTTATACTAAACATCATCAATTCAACCACGGTTATAAAAATTAAGAATATCTAGACGTGAGGATCCCCCGACGTACGAATAAAATAAAATAACGCACAAATAATACCATCTTAAGAATCTCATACAAGTGTAATATATGTTAACCGATTTCGGATACTTTCAAAGACTTCTTTCTACTTTTGCCGAATTCCAGATTGTGCTCTATTGACCCTATTATCTTGGCCCCTTTGATCCCTATTTTGGGACATTCTATACTAATACCTACTTCATATCTTGTAATAAAAGTGTTTGTGTGTATATTGCAGGCTTTTCTCTGGTAAACAATAAGGAAAACTGTGTGTTGTCGTAGAGATAATGTTTCGAATTACCACCGTTTAATTTATGTGCGAACATTGTTAGCTTTAGTAGAGTAAGTACTTTATTCTCTTCATTTATTTCTAATTTCGTTTATTTTCTTCTTCTAAGGACAGAGGTTCATTTTACTTTACATGAAATCCTATTTCATCGCGGCAGTTAAGGTTTCCTGCTAACTTGAGCCCTACATGAAAGTAGATTTTATTGATAAATAGGAATCCAATTTATTTCGATTCCAATCTTTCGATATCGGGTAGGACCGCGAGGTTCGAAAATAGGCCACTCTCTTGATTAGGACAGTCTACTGAATAAATATGATTAGCTCAACGATATCTATCTTCATAAAATACACCTTACGATAATTTTAAAAACATATTGCTAAGCCGGACGTCGTGGGTTCAATTCCCACCCAGGACAAACTTTGTGTGATGAGCATGATTGTTTGTTCTGTGTCTGGGTGAAATTTATGTATAATATATATGTATTTATAGAGTATATAAGTATGTATATCAGTTAATTATCTGGTTACCATAACACAAGCTCTGCTTAGCTTGGGATCAGATGACCGTGTGTGACTTGTCCCGAGATATTTATTTGTCCCGAGATATACCTATAAAGTTTTTCTGATACTTTGGCTTATCTACATTATAATTCGTACTTAAATCCAAAATATTTTTAAAACCGTTTTAGAGATACAGCTTTTATATCCTATGATTATAGTCGGGTTATCGATTCTGAGTAGGCACGTAGAAAACGTCTTTAATTCGTGCCTCGTATTGCATTATTCAATACATCCCGAATTTCAGTCACGAAGACATCTAACGCATTTACGCTTCGCCCGCGCTGTTTTTAATATTATTTTATGTAAGTAATTTGTGGGATGTCCTCAAGTGCATGTTAAGGTTATGTACTGGGTTACATAATCATCAATCATTTGCGGTATAGCTTATGTCTTGTGCAGACTCGCTTTTCACTTAACCAAACAGCAATTTATCTTCTGGCTCGGCCACGGAGCACGCGGCCTGTTTTCGTTCAATTAATGATGTTCCAAAGCGTAATGTGTATTGAAAAGTTACAGAGTATGTTTTTATTCCTATTGCATTGCGGATCTAAGTATTAACTTAAAATATATGCATGATACCGTCTGAATTATTCCGGATGGCACAATATCTTGTACATAAAAGCGTATCTTTTGTTTGTGTATACCTGTTTAACCTACATTTTCTGGCTCGTAACCTCGACAATTCCGGTCCAGTGCTAGTTTTCCAGTGTTATTTCTTTATATAAATAGTAAATGAGTGTCTCATTTGCAGTACACCCTTCTGACGGAGATACGAGAGTTCATGGTGCCGGAGGACAGGGCGAGGTTCGACGAGCTCGTGTACAGGAGAGGGGAGGAGCCCGTCGACCATCACATTAAGGTAATTAAGGTTTACCTAATTAAGTAACTAATCTTAGTTAAACTTTATATTCTATTAAGATAGCAAAATGAAGCAATTCTAATCTATCCCACGATTATCTAGTTCCGATGGTTCGATTATCTAGTTTGCGCCGAGATGGCGATACAATTTAAATGCTCATCAAGCGTTCTCGTGGTGTGGATTAGTTATATAGAGGATTTGATATAATAGTATAGGTAGCAATTAACAACATATTCGAAAAAAATATCTGCACATAGACACCACAAAAAAAAGCTTTGCTGATTGTAGAGTAAATTATCATGTTAGTACAAATTTACAACGTTTCACAAATTAATCTTTTCTTCAGCAAAAAATAGAGGTAAAAGGCGTATTTTCTTCAAGTTTATTAGGCAGGCTTTCGTCTTGCTATGTTGTAATCTGTGCTCCACCTGCAGTACCTAATTAGGATTCCGCCCTCTTTGCAAGATTGCTCGGACTAACTTAATTTAAACGATATTTTCTGTCTACTAGAAGATTTATCTTATGCCTTTCGTTTATTACATCATCAAATAACCCTAGTTTGATTAATTAAATAAAATAAAAAAATACTTTTGTTTATTAATTATGTAGAAGGCCCACCTAAATAAAGGTACATGCACAACATAGTACTCATATCACTAAAGTACTTTTCAATGAAATGCTCGACGTAAACCGAAAATAACTGTATTTATAATTTATCATACATAATACATTATAGAACACACAAAAGTTTTTGTACACTTCAGTGCAAATTCATTTGCACAAAACTTAGTTGATGCTTACGATTTGTTGGTAGCGGGGTCCCGAGCGACACATGCTACCCTCCTCGACGATGCATGAGTTGCACGACCCGGTAAGTGCACACGCTTTACTTATTCACTTGACTGTACACAAGGACGTACACAGCTGCTCCACAATAGCCTCATGTTCTAAAATAATTCAAAATAATACAACATTAAATTGAAGTACCGAAAGGATTACGGATCGCCGAGTACGCCCCTGTCTCTGCATGTTCCATCGATGTCATAGTTTGATTGCTTTCTAGTAGATTGAGCTTGTAAATGGTTCATAAATGTATTTTTTTAATAACACGTAGGCAACATAAAACATCAATGAAACACCTATAAAGTCAGCCTGACAAATGTAAAACTCCCATACAAACTAAATGTGGCCCACGCGTACTTTTCTGAACACTATCCCAACCACAAGTCTTCAATGTCTTCCGTAAATCTGTTTACCTCAGTTAATGGACTTTATAGAGTAGACCTATGAGATACTATTGTTGCGATGTTGATACTACAGCACATTAGAGTTCAAAGTCCCTAGTCGACTAAAAGTTAGTAGGTAACTCTTCCACGTAAGTAAAGTTACGTAAGAAGTGGTTGAAAGTGTTGGGGCTTTCGGGTCAGGTTGAGGGTTATTGTTATAGGAGGGACCGGCGGAGGCACCTCTCGTAGCCGACCATCGCTCGCCCTCCGAGGACTCCGGCCTGGGCCTGCCACCGCATGACCATGCTTACAGGTGACCTCATTATATGACTGACCACACTTACATTAACTTATAGCTCTTTACACTAGGATTAAATAACATGTAGCTATTTTCATGAAAAGCGGAAGGATATAAAAAATGATTTGTCATTCAGCTGAGTCCGTGTGTGATCAAAGAGCCGCTAGCGCTAGAGAACGTACCTCTCTACTACGTGAAGCGTAAATCCCTCATCGCCGGCGGGGTCACTTATAAAGGCGCTTAAATGCTAAAGTACCATTAGAGTGCGAAAGCAAAGGCTGAGTCCTCGTCGAGCGTTCGCTTTCGTCCGCTCTTTTACATCTCACAGCGAAAATAACCCACAGTTTTCCACTAGCCCTTGTCAGCGTTCAGTCTCGCGAACCGAGCATCTCATTGGCTGATCGCCAAACACTTTCACTTTTATTCAGTATAGGAATCGATTGTTTTATGACGGCATAAACGTTCCCATTTATTGTCACCGGCGGTTTAGTGCCATTGTCCTGCATCCGTAAGTAAGGGTTGCTTTAAATTTATTGTCAATAAAATCGAAACGAAAGCGACTTTAAATTTTTATAGAAGATATTTATTGTGGCAAATTGTTTTGAATATACAGATTTAATATTGCAGTCTACAATAAAATATATAAACGGTTTGTGGCATGAAGTTGAATGCTATAGGTTTATATGGAAAAGTTTAAATAATATGTTTGTTGAAAAACGTCAAATATTTCAATAATTAATTAGTTACATTTGCACAAGTGTAAAGCAAACCAAACGATACATTTTCTCTATTCAGGGTTATGTGAAACTAGAAAACATTAAATAAACAAACAGTGTCTGTTCACAATACAAAATGTAGCAACGTACAAAATTTATTGTGAGGTTGTAGTTAAATAAAACAAAAACTCAAACAGGAGTAGGAAAAATCCATTTAAAGTAGCCCTCCAAACTCGCCAATGCGTCCCAGTAAAATTTAGTCACGTTGGAATCGGTTGACGGTTGTGTGTTATCGTATGGTGTAATGTGTGAACTAGTTGGTGTAGCTATGTGTTGGTGTTGATGTGACGGTGGTGTTGTCTGGGGCAGGAGCGGGCGCGCGTGGCGGCCCAGCGACGCGCCGCCCCCGGACGACGACCTGGAGCCCCCGCACGAGGTGATTTTGCCAGAATTACCTTCTACACTTATCTTGTCGACCACATTCACTTCTCTGCGCCTTGTCTATAGCAGTGTCCTGGGTGTCACTCGCGTTCTCATCACCGACCATTTACACCTCTATAGATATTTCTATTCTACTGATCTTTACCAACGGCTGTTATAGCTCATGCTCAAGTTATACTTTAAGCTTGATCTTACAATCATATTAAATACAACACTAAACAAGTACGGAAGCAGATGATGCTGCATCGCTTTCATCGCATCCGTTGTTTTTATCGCAATAATAGAAAATCTTTTTTGCATTTCTTTGAAATTTGCTAATGAATTCAGTAGCTTAGCTGGAGTGGCACCTCGGCACTACCACTGCATTAAACTATGTATCTCACATTTTCTTGCATGAGTCGATAACGGCTAGCGAGTAGAACTACAACAACTCATAATTATGGCCGTTATTTCCTGTATATTGCATTCCACGGGTAAATCTGGCAAAATTCGGTTACCTAATTATATTTCACCTCGCAAAGAGGTCTTTGGGGAACATTGGCAATTTTACTTTATGAAAATATCTATTCGGCAATAGCGGCCAGTAACAGTGTTTTCTTTGAACTCTATTAGTATAGAATAGATTCAAGTAGCATTCTTTCTTGGAAAATATTTTCATTTATATGCCAATGTGTGTGCGATGCTTTAGTAACTTGAAAACCCCAGTTACCTCACAATGTGTTCTGTGAAATAAAATAGTTTGTATCAGCGTAACATCTCGAAAATCTAGATGACTAATGTAATTTAAAACAATTATGACGTCATTGATGCCGCGGCTATATAGGGCGTTTGTTTAGAGTACTATTTTAGCTCAGTTAAATATCGGCTCGTTGGTCTAGGGGTATGATTCTCGCTTCGGGTGCGAGAGGTCCCGGGTTCAAATCCCGGACGAGCCCTAAGTATAACTTTTTGCTATTTTTTTTTATTCGATTTACTGTTTTTATATTAGTATCGGTGTGTCTATTGAAATTAATTATTAAATTATAGGAATATTATCTTAAGACTAAGAAGAAAAAAACTTGCAATACGATAAAAAATAGGAAGCATTTTTTTATTAATAAAAAAATGAATTATAAACCGAAAGGAAACATTGTGCCTACTTCTTTCTTTTTTGAATAGTGTTATAAAAAGAGTTCTAAAAAAATACAGGGCTATTTTGGTGACCCACCTTTGTCTAGATTAATGTTTATTTTATATCAAACCTTTATTGTTCTAATAAAATCGTCGACGCTATGAATAACTTAAATACTTTATTTAACAACATGGATTTTATAAAATTGGCAAAGTTAATAATAGTGGCTTCGTGCCAAAAAAGAAGGTATCCATCGGTGTGACACCTTTGTTCGCCCGTCTAACTGTCTGTAGCAGGCAGGAGGTTACCCTTAAATAATAAAATACCTTTTAAAGGCGCCCAATATTTGCGGAAAGCTATTTTTAGAGTAAGTAAACATTACTTTTCTTTATGCCTGTCAGGAGGTTGATGTTTTCAGATGGAAAGAGTACATTGAATACATACGTGTGATGATATGACGTATCTATCTTTAACATAAAGTAACTCGTAATAGCGAACGAGAATTTTATAAACAGAATGTGGCAGTGTTATTAAATATGTATTTTTTTATCAATATGCTGTTTTGACATTGTACGGACAAAGAAAATGTAGGTCACTTATGCATATAAAATGGCATATTTTTATATACATTTACATAACTCATACAATACATAACACTTTTACATAACTCAATGTTATAAATGAGTATTATACAGTTGGTAAAAGATTTTATTTGCTTTTATTACTTTCACGTATTTTTATATGAAAGCAAGAAAGGAACATGAATAAAATTATTTAGATAATTAAAATAAAAAAATATTATATTAATATTTTGTTTGTGGAAAAGGTCTTAAAAACTATATTAATAATGCAACGCTCACAAACAAATTAACACAAATATCAAAAAATATACAATGAAAAAACGTCAATCACATAAAGCTGAAATAAATAAATATCCTTTAAAATATATCATTTACAAAAATATCGTCTGATGTATGTATATGACAAAGATTTGATTACTAAGCATTCGCACATCATGGCGTATGTAGAAGTTGTAGCTGCCTGCATACAACCATACTTATCTCTATTGCTGACTGTACCTACGACGGACGTCTTACATTATACACATTTTAACAAATCGACCCCTATTTGAGAATTCTCTTTGCAGTGTCGTTTTATATCTCTTGGGACGCTGATTGTTACATGTATGAAATTCTGTTGAAGAATTGCATTACATAGATAATAATGGCGTACGAGCGATCTTTTCCCGTTTTGTTGGTTAAATAATAAAAGTTAAGTCTTTCATTGTAGGGAATATCTGCTTTGTTATAGAAATGCTTTTTATTCTATTTTGTCTCATTCTTTCTTTGAATAGATTACGTTGTAAGCGAATTAAGAAAATGTAATTTATCATTTTTCGTGTCTACTAAAAATGCTTTTTAATTATAGTAAGTAGGTGTTTAAGGATAAAGCCAAAAGCAGACAATTTTTATCTAAGATACATTCCTATCAAAAGAAAATACTTCTATAACCTTAATTAACCTTCGGTGAGGTTAGTACCTATCGAGATAATTAAAGGTGTACTGTTCACCGCACCTCCTCTTGTTAAAATTAATGAGTGATAAAGGTTAAACGCTAAACCATCTAATATTATGACGTCAGTATCGCGGCAAGCGCCATTTTGATACGTCATAAAGATAAGGTGAGTTTTCTCAGAATAACGAACATGCCTCGGTACTCTTTGTTAAAACTTATCTTTTAAATACATCAAAGAATGCCGAGTACAAAGACACGTGCGAGTGTAGTTGGATCAACGAATAACCGCGGAAGCCTCGAGAAATCTAATTATAACTTATCGCATTAATCAAGAAAGCATTCATTTATAAATAGGACATCTTTTATAAATGAAGCTCAATAAGAGACTGCCAGGGAAGGTCTCTTTGTCGGGAATGGGCTTTATCTTCCCTCAGTGAAATTAATTAGCTAATATAGTGAACTTATACGTAGAGGATAAATTCTCCCCCAAACGTATTATTGTCCAATAGCAGCTTGATAGAAAGCTTATCTTATTTGTCATACTCCAGTCGCAGGTAATATTTACCTTGGTGTCCGAAATAGACGAAGATAAATGAACCAGGCTTACTTCTTCACAAGAAAATGTTTATTTTATATGCAAGCAAAAGTCATTTTAGGTAAAGGTTTTATGTACTTTTATTTATTTGTTTATTTAACCATTTGTGTAATAAATACAGACCTGAAGAAGGAACAGAATAAATCACATTAAAGGGTTCAGGTGGTTTTAGTCGGTAACAAGTTACTAACTAGAGTTCTAACCTAACCAGACCCCCCTTGTTGTTTATAAAATGTTTCAACGGGAGTAAATCGTATTATTTTATAAGCTCTTAAATTATGTACGTTTCATGGGCTCAAAGCGTCTGTTATTGACCGCGACAGTATTTTACTGAGAGTAGAAAATTAAAAATATTTCCGGTGCGTACTTACCGCGGGTGTGCCGTAAAATGTAAAGTTAACAGGGAGGCTCTTAAGCAAACCGTAGGGCGGGTGCGTCCCAAGGGCGCTAAGGGCGGCAGGGGCGGTTTCAGGCGGCAAGCTTTATCAGTGCGCGGCGCGCCGGCCGCCCGACATGACGTCGCGCCGGCGGCGCCGCGTCGCCTTCCGCGACTACGTACCTATGGACGTGCGCGCCATGGCCAAGGTACTATCAACTTCCATGTCTTTCATACACAGTTCGGGAAAATTCTCACCCTGTTCGTGAACACTCGTGATATAACACTACACACGTAAAGAGATTGGTTTCTAGTTTCAACCTCAGTGTAGTTTACAGTTACGTTCATAGTTTACGTTCTGATTATGTTATTTTAGAAGTTCAAAATGTTTGAAATATTAAAATATGCCTGTTCTGGCTAAATATTATTATGTTACTTCGAACAATTTTTTTTTGTGAGATTCACTGTGTGTAGGTACCTGCTCTTAATGGAAACGTGTAGGCACATGTAATATAATTATAAGTTCGCTGGAATGTAATGAACGTTAATATCTAATTAGAGAGCTCATTAAAACATTCGTTTATATTTAATTAGTCTTTCGGTGAGGGCTGTGATACTTTTGTGATTTACAAAACTAACAATGGTTAGGCGCCTGTTTCTTTTTAGCCGCAACAATAATTGTTTTGAATGAAACTTGTATGTCAATAACATTCTGCTTGGATCTAAGCAAAAGCAGTTTAGTTTAGTTATTATTCTCTGAAAACAGCGTTTTCGTTTTATAACTTAGCACAACAAAGAGGTTTAATGTTGCGTTTAAATTAATAATTAAAACATTATGCGTAAATTCTCGCATGGCCGTTAGTTTAAAAGGTGTGGGCAAGTTGTACGCAGACCGCAGATTGTCGTACATAATTAATAGGGTTGTTGTTAACTACCCTTTCGGTAACAGGTACGGTCAGCATCAAAAGTTGATGAACACATTCAGATTTTCAAAATCGCTGTACACCGTAAAATATCTAAATCGCTCAACATGGTCACCTACTTATGCTTTTTTATGACGATCATTTATTTTTGGCGTTTGTCATGTTGAGTGATTTAGGTATTTTACGGTGTACAGCGATTTTGAAAATCTAAATGTGTTAATCAACTTTTGATGCTGACTATTGCTGACTGTACCTTGATGAATAAAGAGAAGAATGGATTAAAATATATTTCAAACAGCAAGTTAAAGCTTACAACCAATCTTTTTTTAAGTCTTTTGTATTTTTAAAATATAATACAATAAAGGCAACTACTTGAACTGATTAATAAACTTAATTACATTAGCGCTATGCTAATCAGGTCGTTGATGTCTTCTCTTTGGGGAGTCGTTGTTTCAGTACATTCACCTGCAATCTATCTATGAAAAACTAAATCATTTAGTTAAATAGCGCAAATCTAGTGGAACAACCTAAAACATACGTATAATTTTTCATTTATATATTTACATGTTCGTAGCCGTAGCGCGCGTAGCACTTCGTAGACTCGTAGTCAATTTTTTATAGTGTCAAGGATGTGTTATTGTATAAGGGACCAACATAACCATAGGGGTATCTAGGATCTGTAGCAGTCAGGTGTTACTAAAGTCGTCTTTTAAAAGTGCCCGTTAAGTCAGTAGGTAACAAGAACCGGAGTGACCTATTTTCCTCTGTTGACACTAGGATTTGCGCGGGAACATGACACTGATAGGTAATGTACACACCGCGTATTGTGATTTATGAGTTGGTAGGTAATACTGATTATGACTGTGTAGTCACTACTTTTTGTATTTGCGTGTCTTTCTTAGGAGGTGAACCAAATAATGAAATTGATTACATCAAGGTTATTCAGTTATACACAAAATGGTCGTGCCTATTTTGGATATAGGCAAAGATTACAAGTAAAAAGGTGTAGATAAGTTATCTTATGTAAAATATATAAAATTCAAGCTCAATACGGCTCAGTAATGTACGCACATGTATAGTATAAGACCACACTAGACTGAGTGATACTAAGTGACAGGTGGAAAGTAAGTCAATTAGCTAAGTTTTAGAGTGCCGCTTGAGTACTTGTCTATACCTTTATTACTCCTTTTAATGTTGAATGTAGGTATGCCAAAATTCAGTCCAATCAAGTAGAGTATTGAAACACAAATTGTTACAGTAACAGTAACACACAGAACCATCAATACCTTCAAGTTACTTGTACATGGAAATGAAAAAGAACAAAAATATTGTTTACTTCTTATAATGAAGTGGGATTTGGGTCGACTTTATTTCATATTAAGGTTCTTTAGCCTTTACAAGTTGCGTGACTATTTATTGTAGTTACACATAAAACTGTGGCGTTCAATGGCTCCGGTAAAGCGATAATGGGGAATGAGTTCGATTCGATATTAAACACGCAAGTGTCCACTGAAAACTTACACTTGGTTTAGGTTTCGCTTAAAAATATAACTGTTGGTTTTTATTTTTTTTGGTTAGTACTATTCGTATGGACTGATCTGTTTACAAGTACCCAATGAACTAGATTTGTCTAACAAGTCCTTAATATGACAGCCAAGATGTGAACGCACTAATTGGCAACTACCTATTCACGAAACTTTACCAACGCAAGCAAAATGTCAATTAATGAATATGAAGATTGCTTTAGAAACAAAAAATATCCAAGCATGAAGTACCAGGTAGCGTGGATTCTTATTTATATCCATCGTTCGAATATGCATTGTCTTGAGTAATATGTATCTCATATTACTTTTTGATCTACACACACAGCAATCAAAAAACGATAGAAAGTGTATAGTTATTGTTAAAAATCTGCAAATAACCCCGACTTAAATCTACACGGAAGTGAATCCTTCGACAGAATACCAGTTATGTTAAACTTTTGTTACGCAACAGAAATGAAAAGTAAACAATAGGCACATAATACATACGCTTCCTGGGAATGTTTTTGTTATAAATGAGCGTTTAGTTTAATTAAAAACGAAACCAGTCTTAAATTACAGGTTTGCACACTTTGTCTGTGATTTTATACAATTCTGATTGAATAATTATTATGTTTGATTTGCTATGGTAATTTGAATTTATTCTGATTCTGTGCTAATTTGAACTTTTAAGCGAGTATCATACTTCCTACTAAAATGGTAAATATGAAAGTTTGTGTGTGTGTAGATGTTTGTTACTTTTTCACACAAAAACTACTGAACGGATTTTGATAAAACTTTACTATAATATAGCTTATACATCAAAATAAATTATAGGCTACATAATATGATGCTAGGACCTACGGGGGCGAAACAGTAACCAAAAACATTGCGTAACGCGGGTTAAAACCGCGGGGGACAATTATTATTTATATTTAAGTGCACAGACACAAACACAGAATAAAGGTGGACCAGTAAAATTACCATATGGGTTAGAGTTGTGGGACTTTTTTGCATTTTTACCATACTTCTGTAGGTGCAGAACGATAACAAGTACTTAACAACCTAGCACTTCCGCGCGGCGTTGGTGCTAGTGAAACTGTGCCAACATGCAAAAATAGCCTGAAAAATCAATTGAATCGTCGAGACAGTTCGTTGGTCATCCCTCGCCCTGCAGTTTAACCGCGAGTCTTCGTTGTTTCACATCCCTCTAACTTCACTTCTTATGTCTTAGACATTTTATAACTAATAAAGATACTTTGTATGTAGGTTGTAGTCTAGACGGAACTTTATCGTGTGCTACATACAGTTACGTAGTTTCGATGCTTGTATTACTTTCTTGCGTGTAAAGTGTGATGCATGTTATGATTTGTGACACGGTGCTGTCTAGTGTTTTGTACATGTAGTTCTACTGACTAGTTTCACGTTGGTTGGTCTGTGTACTAATGTAAGCTTAGATGATGTTCGGCATGTAAGGATATAACGCACGTACATGTGCAGGAGTACGAGGAGGAGGGCCGGCGCTCTCGCCGACATTCGTCCCCGTGCAACTCGCGAGAGGGCAGCACTACTGCTCTCCACACGCAACACTACGATGACTCCGTAAGTAAAACTTCATTTTATATCTTCCGACAGAATTACCTACTGCGAGCTTGACTTATTTCAACCCTGAAACTATTTTTATCAATAAATTGTGTTTATGTTCCTGATTATGTCATGCGTGTCTTTGTGAACAAAATAAAGCAAAAATGCAACTTACCAGATTGCTAGGTACTCGGTTTTCCAAAACAAAAACAAAATAATTGCCATTTCGATGATTGGGGCGACTACGTGTGAATAACTTCAAACTTTGTTCCATCGCAGTATTTCGTATTTTCCAATCACGAACTTTTACAACTTCGGACAATATAATCGAGTTTTCTTGTTCTACTTCGTAGGAAGATCACTTTATCAAGAAATATCAGATCTTTACGAAACGTTGTTATAACAATGCTTTGTCTACATCTGAATACGCTGATTAGGTACGTGCTGTGTATTTTGAATGGGCACAGGAAACACTTAGCGAAATTGCGATGATATTTACAACAGTGCCTACCAACTCAAATGTTGTGACATTTCGTATCATGCTGTTAACATTTAAGAATAACTTTTTATGTCAGTACTTATTTTTAAAGATCACGTAAGTAAGCGCCCGCCCATCCGCATATAACGCGCTGTTTACAAAGACTTGGGTATAACTAAGTTATCGAACAATTTCGTCGGAATAAGCAGAAGCTTTTGTTTATGTGTATGTTTGTTGGAATACAGTAGATTCCCACGAAAACTCATTTGTAACTGAATAGTTTGGCACCGTGCCAACCCTCTGACACGGCCATCTTGATCTCGCAGGTCCATCTAAAACGTTACATGAAATATTACTAGCGTAGTTTACATTTATGTATTAAGTAGGCAACTACTCAACAAAAACATAATATATTGTAAAGGGTAAAAGACGTCTATGCAATATTTTAGAAATATTCTTATTTGTTGTTTTATTTTATAAAATGTTTTGTGCCTTCTACTCCGTGTTGAATAATGTCTGATATGAATTGTTATGTATTTAAACAAAACCAGCCATGTGTGAATTCCGTAAATTTATTTAATAGACGAAAAATTTATTGATTCCCACTTTACGGAATAGTCTGAAGAACGGCGGGCGCATTTTCTTAAATTTTTGTTTTTCCATACACTATGTCATCGTATTGTATTATCTGCATATATCTGTGCCAAATTATAGCTTTTAGTAAATATCATCTCTGAGCTAAAGCACGAATACGCGTACTGGCATGGCGAAACTATAAGGATAGGTTCCCCTTTACTACGGAATCCTAAAAAGGGAAAAAGAGGGAGCGAAAACATTACGTAATTACGTCTTATTTTTCTGTCGTCCTACTTTACCAGATAAATAGCTGTTCGAACCCAATATAATATGTACAATATATATTTTATGTGTGGTATTATATTATTCTATTACTGATATAAAACAACAATAAACGATATATCAATATTTATTAATAAGTACTTTTTTTTATTTCTGAGATTCAGCTTATTCTAATATAATGTCAGTCTAAATACCTATATCTAATCGTAGCTAACAATATTACTGGTTTCGTAGCTATACTATCGCAGTAACACGAAAATAAGCCATATTTTTTGCTTTATGGCATGTAAAGCAAATGATTTTTAATTGTTATTAGTTTTTAGTTAAACAAACGAACAAATCTATGCAAATTAATACTGACAACCTTTTTACATAAGAATACTTTTTGATCATTAAAACTTGGAGCACAAAATTATAATTTTATATAATTCGCATGTACGTCACACACCTGTCTTTTTTGCTAGAAACTCGAACCAGAAGTATTTCACATTCAAAAATATTTATCCGCTCACTTTTAAGTTTTGTATTAGTTACCTAATGCAAGACTATGGATGGCTATGGTAAAATTTGAGTTGGTATATTTCATACCAAAATGGTGCTATTGTTATGCAGTTGTACATTCATTAATGTCAACCACTAAATTGAATGTTTAACAAACTTAATAACACTATCACTAGTCGCTATGATAACAATAACCCGGACGATTAACACTTCGCGTAAATTTAGCAAATCACGTTCATTTGTACCGAACAATGTCCGCCGAAGTGCTTGTGATCGCTTAAACGGGTGCGTATGGGGTCATTATGCCATCGGCTAGCGTTTAAAGCTAAATTAGACCTAATGCTGGGTTAGGAGGTCATAGTTTCTCTTGCAATGATCGACGTAGCTCTTCTGTCGCTTTAGTCAGGTCCTTGTCATGGCGGCGTTGTTTGCCGAGATCTCCTCCGCAGTCTTCTAGGTAATCCTTTGGAGGTTCTACGGGATATTTGCTTCCGAACTTTGGCCGAGGGATTCTGACACGCTTGACATCACCCAACCAGCTCTCCATTTTCGATAGTTGAATGCTTAGTTCTGAAAAAATAAAAATCAATTTTAAAATAAATTATCAAATCTAGCTGTATGTAATTTAATACACTGACTCAACATTGTAAGTGAGTACTACCACAATTCATGAATAACGGAACGATTTAGTATTGCCTGCCTGATACAAGATCTATTGCAGCAACTAGGAAACTGTTGGTCATTAATTGAAACAGATTCAATCATATCTGATCAAGTAAGTACAGGCCGCGCAAAAACTGGCAACACGTACTACTTCGGCGCAGCAACGTTGGTCAATAGTTGTGTAAGTAACGATGGTTATTGGGCAGTGGTGAAATCCTAAATATGCGCGGTTTCATCTCGGCGCCAGGCGTGGGTGCCACTGACTCCGCGCCGTAAGGTAGTGTCAAGACATTTATGGTAAAGCAACACAGAACCGTTTTGAAATGATTACACAAGTAATCTTAGTTGATCCAAGAGAAAACGGCGCCTGTTATAACCGTGAAGTAGATTTGCAATATTCGTACAGGATTTCTTACAGAGCGGTTAAGGTCAAATGTATCTCAATATCTTTTGACTTGATTAATAACAAATCTGACTACCTATCATTTATAATCAGTACACAGTTCCACTGAGACCAATCGTTCCCGGAAGGAGAAACGAAACAGAAACCGACAGTAATAAATTGATGTAAATTATTTTATATACTTTTATTTGTTACCCACGTATGTTAGCATCTAGCTCTATGTTGTACATGTTTGGATTCGATAGATAAGACAGATAAAATGTCATTTTCATTTCGTACAAACATAACAGCATGTACGCAACATAAACATGTTCATAAACACATTATGTTCTATAAGCAGGCCTCGTTACCTGATATTGTATTGTATGGTAATAGCATCTAAATCGTGCTCACTCGCTGGGTAATATAAAAAGTGATTAATAACTAGTCAGTCGTTCCGCGCATCTTAAGCGCAAAGACAAAGATATTTTATTGCACGAATAGCTTTCTCTAGCGAAAGTGTTGCTAAACGCGGTGGCATTATTTCTCTGTGACGCTTTCAAATACAATTTTCTTCGTAGTATTCGAGATTGTCACTTCGAATCAATTTTGTAAAGGGGTAGTGGTTGTGTGAATATGAGCACAATAATATTTCAACCGGCTCGTGAATATAAATTTAAGGAAAAACATAACTAGTAATTTTTTTAAAAGGTATATACAGATGAAATTAAATTTATTTCTACAATTTAGCCGTGTGAAACTTAATGCGACACGCTGGCGTAATACACGTAATATCCGAGAAAGCGGGCCGACATCGACAGATCAAATGCATTTACAGGTCCGGTAGTTGGCACAGCTCGTGACTCACTACCGTGGGTGAGATCCGACACGACCGACACGCGGACACCTTATGGAACTGAGAACAGTTTCTCAGAAACTCGTGACTCAGCAACGATAGTGACATCGAAAAAATATGAGATAAGATACGAAAAAAGCAGTAAAACCAATCAATTTTTTATTCGAGTCAGTTAGAAACTTTATGTCTAATAAAATATTTTATTTAATAACTGGATTAGAAACGTGCAATTAGTGACAATAATGTGTCTAGTAATCATCTATTTAATATTATTACATCCACGACACAATGTGAACGTAAACAAATTACTAGATAACAATACATGTCGCGCTTGAGAGGAGTTCAGACTTGCCGGAAGTGGGACGTCGCGTGCGCATCGCCAACGCCTTTTGTCGTTTGTGCGTATTAATTTGTGTATGTTATTATTTATCGGAAATCATTCGCATGATTAGAAAAAGTTGTTTCAAAATACGCATTTTGAACAGCCATTACCTCAAACTGTAGTAAAACATATTTTCATAGTAGACTTTCACATAGTTTACGGGAACAAATTAAACGCTCACCAAAATAATATTCTTGCGTACCAAAAATAGTAAATAATCACCAAAAAATAGTAAATGATCACCAAATTGTGTTAGGTTAGGTTAGAACTGTGACCACACAACGCCAGATCTACTAGTGATTTATTTTATTTACCTTAGTCAAAATCAAAATCAGTCTAATTCATATAAAAATGAAAATAGGTTATTTGTTGAATACTTTATGAAACATAATATGGTGATCATTTACTATTTTTTGGTGATCATTTACTATTTTTGTCTGCCAGTGTCATTTATTTATTTAAACTTTATGCACAAATGTACAATGGCGGACTTAATGCCTTAGGCATTCTCTACCAGTCTACCCAGGGTGGTCCAGAGATTACATGTCATGTCATTATGTTACTATATTTGGTGGTAAGTTAAACATAAGCCATAGTTTACTATGAAAATATGTTTTACTACAGTTTGAGGTAATTTTAATAACAATGAGAAATAGCTTCAAATAGCATGTGGATTATGTACGGAGATCGTATTTACAGACGTAAATCACTTGCCTTGCCTATACATATTTAATGTGCATTATAATTAAATCATAATAACAATGCTAGCCAATTATTCTCCCACTGCAGGGCAAAGACCTCTTCCCATTCAGAGAAGCCACCAATGATCACTCCACTTGCTCAAGGTGGATTGCCAATTTTGGATTTATACATATTTCATTAAATAAGTCCCGGTGTCCTCACAATGTTTTTCCTTCATAAATGTCTTTGATTACAAAGAAAATCTTAGAAAATACATACTAATTGAAAAATCCTATGGCACTTGCCTGGAATCGAACCCTCTATCTATTCATGAACGATGGGTGTCTTAACTAATCACATGAGATATTCAAGCCGACTTGGTAACATTAGTTGCACTTATTTTCTACTCAAACCTTATCAATCATTACAAAGATAGTCCGTCTCGAGGAATTTTGAGTTAGCTATGGTGGACCTAATGGTGAGATAGTGGCACTTTTACGATGCTCTAAATTGGTTTTGTACGTGACATCGTAAGTAACTCATGGGGCTTATAACTATATGGCACTTTCTCTTTCAACTACTGGTGATAGGTTTGGATAACGATGGAATTGGATTCCAATGTGGTGCGGAATTTAAATTTAAAGAAACCCGGTCAAAATTAGAAATAGAAGTTTCAATCCAAATAAAAAAAAGTTAAAAGCGATACGAAACCTAAATAATTCTTGTCCAATTAAAATATCCAACAAGTCAATAGACACGTGATTAACATTTTTATATTCTCACTTAGTTGAGGCCAGTAGACCAGTAAATCGTAAGGTGCTAACAAGTAGAATACTTTCGCTACAAAAACAAGATTATTGTGTAGTGTCGCACATTTAATGTAATTGCCATGACAATTTTATACCGTTACTGTGGTGATATTAGTGATAATATACCGGCGTTCTACTTAGCAATTCCTTTACGACGCCGTATCTGTGCAAGTGGGCTTTGGCACGTCCGTGTCAAATGCTTGTTTCGATTAGGAATTTGCCGGATAGCATTTCTGTGTTCATCAAAAATCTTTTATAGATGTGGACAACAATTACGGGCTTAATGTATATAGGTTTTTTACAATCTTAATCTTTCGGATAGTGCCTACATTTCTTGGTCATGGAGATCAAGTCTAAAACAATCTTAACAAATAGGGCATAGTGCAATATAAAAATATGCAATTTGCTAAAAGGAAATGAATTGAATAACCAAAACCAAACCGCTTTTGCGATTATTTTTAAATTGAGTATGAACAATAAAGCGCTCAAGGTACATCGTAAGAACTTCATTGTAAACGTTATTTGCATGATGTTGACCAATTACACGCAGGAAACTGAAAAGATTGAGCGTCTAAACAGGAAGAGCAGGGGGTACTTGTATGGTCTGACCCAATATTTCCTGCAATTAGCTGCCGTTTCCCGTAAACTCGTCGTGCCACTTTCTACTTCGTGTTTCTGGAAATGTTTGGAGTTGTCGGAATATAAGTGTTTATTTGTATTTAACTTGAGCCAAACAAGTTTTATAAAGATACTGAACGTAAAAAGTTGTTACTTTATTCAGTTTAGTAAACTTTTTTCCAAAAAAAAAAGGAGATTAACTTGTTTTGAGTCGGGCAACCAACTACTTCTGAACAAAGATTATTACTTCCGATTAATCTTACAAAATAAAACATACGAAGCATAAAACTTGAATAGTAGAATCTTTAGAGCTATGAAAACGCGACGAGCTTTTACATTGCTGTTATTTTGATACTATATGACTTATTTCGTGCAAAAAATTCAATGACAAGCTTAATTTTAGATCTAGGCAATCAGTTGATTAACAAAACTAGTTTCTTTTTTACTCATCAATATACTTTATAGAAGTAAAGATGTTCCTATATTTCACGTTAAATATAGACGTAGAATAGGGATGACGACAGCATTAAAAAAATGGCATTCTGTTTAGTCCGTCTGATAGTTCGGCCGAAAATACGGCACTGGGATTACGTATCTTGCAAAAGCCGAGCGATCGCGATAATTTAGCAATATAAACGTCAATTCAAAATACGTCATGTCAAATAGCCATCTAGCGATAGTGCTGCCTCTGTGGAGCAATCAGTTAACTAAAATATGCATATTTCGTTTGGTGGTTTCGTATTTAATATGGTTTTTAAGAGCAAAGTTAAGTTTTTTTTGTTAAAAGAGATATTTAATTAGTTCCAGCGATTGCTACTTTATCGTCATCGTAGCAATAAGCGCATTAGAACAATCAGCGAGCGATTAGCAATCGGTTCATACATAATACGGTTTTTTTTTATTAATCGCGCGGTGACCGCGCGATCACTGCGCAAATATTGCTGATTGCTGTTTCATAGGTAATAACCCCGCGGGACACTTATTTTTTGATTGATCAAATTAATAAAAAAATAAAAAGATAAAGAGCAACAATGTTTCGGAGTGGGGGCTTTTGACGTCACCGTAATGCAAAAATTGTATCTTATTGTGACGTCACGTGCAACTTTAACGCACTGTATCGTCGTCATTCTTCGTTTACGAGAAAAAAGAAAATATACGTGTCCAAAATTTTTTGATGATCTTTCAGACGGACTAATTACTTTTTTTTGTCGTCTCGCCTATTATGAATTATATAATAGGCACTGTCACACATAAAATTAGTCACGAAACTGACGTACACAATGCTGTAATATGAAACTTCTAGTGGGTAAAATAAAGTAGAATTTTCTACATATTTTTATAAAAAATAGTGATCGTGACGACATAAAACATATTTAAGCCAAAATTGTATTTTAAAAGGAGCGATCGTGGCTCATGATGTAGCTAGTTCACGAATGCGAATTTGCATAAATATGTTAGCCGTGGAGAAAGGCGGTGTTGAAAATCATATGTTTATGTGCCGTTCAATGGTAAAATAGTGCAAGGGTTGTATGCGGCCCCATCAGTCGGTGAATGGCCGCTTTGTTTGGCTAGCGGGACTGCGACGTTATGCTATCACGAGCGCTCTCCCACACCACCTCGCTAATTGCCAGTCTTGTTTGCCCATACGAACCTGCTCAAGTGCTCACAAACCTCAGCGGTGCATACTCATTTGCCTATGCTTAACCGCCTGACTCATTATTTCTCTCTGCGGTAATAGAATACAAACATACAATATATATTTTTTACATCACTATGGTAGCAAATACGGCTCTCTTGACGGTAATCTATCACTGTAGCCCTGTAGCCCAGGGTCGCTTGCAGCACTGACCAGAACCTTTAAATACCTTTTTACGAGACTGCTATGTTGTGCAATTTTATTATGTGTGTTAGTGTGTGTTTTTCGTTCTTTGTTTTGTAATATAGGTAAACCTTCGAACACACATGATTCCAGACACAATAGAAAGACAATAGCAGCCCGACAGCCGGCTGTCGCTTGGTCGTTAAAAGGTTAAGACACACCAAACATAAAACAGGTATCTAACACTATATGTTATTTTAGAAATAAAATATCGTATGTAAATGCTATTTGAATATTACATCAGTGTTACATATACGCGTATATAGGCGTATTAAGTAATCGACTTGTAGTGTTTTGTGTAGTTTCTAGGGCTCTCTGCAATCTCTCCACGTTGGTCGTGCGCTATTGTGACCTGCGGGTCGACATTAATCTCTACCTACACAGCTTTCGCGTACCGTAAACTTAATATATTAAGCCCAATCAATGCCTCTTCGCTCTCTGCATTAATAATGGGCCGTACCGTGGATAATGTTTCCGTACTAGGTAAAATAGCAACGCTTTAACGTAAACGAGCTCAGCAATAATACGTTAATATAAATCAAGTAAACGGGAGAGAACGGTTCTTTTTCAAAGGGCCGGAAAGCTGTCGGTTCCTCGGCTGCGTCGCGTGGACCAAACAAACTGTATAAGGAAGGTGTACTGTAACATTAACCCCTTTGCACGGCACGGCTCCGGTTCGTGATCTCAACAATGTTCCTCGTGTTGGATTATCTCGTGAGCGGTGCGGGCAACAGTGTTCAATAGAAAATAAAATGCCGATTGCCGATACCGAACTTGCAGATTTCACACGATAACATAAAATTTGTGTAACGTGACGTTATTTTAACCTATCACTGATAAGTATCATTGGATCTCGATCAAAAGTGACAAGTAGATTACACTCTTGATAAATTCAATAACACTCTGTGAATGGAAATTAAGTATTGCACTTTTATAACCACCTTAAAAATGTATACCTTCTGATCATACATTCAAAAATAGAAATGTTTTACTCAAACATAGCAGCCTTCATATTTTTGATAGTCTAATGCACTTAACCCAATCTCAGTAGTGCTCGCCAGCTGTCAGATGCCTCTACCACAATTCTGAATCTCTCCTAGCAAATGGTGTATGTCTACCATTCCAATCGTAGAAAGCGTGTCATGGAGCTTCGCCGGCTGTGTTGTGGATAGATAAAAAAGTGCATAATTTACGATAACACAATAGCAACTCAGAGTTATAGAGATCTCTTGAAGGCCTTCTGTCGAGCTGTCTTTGTTGCGTTCAACAACAATTCAGTCACGCGTGGCGCCATAAAAAACAGGAAAATATTATATTTTACGAAATGCTGTTGATAGCCGACTTATAGCAAACCTTATATGCTAATTATCACTATTGCCAATTTTGAATCTTTTATGCTTATATACCTACTGTAATACAGTTGTTTATTTAGTTACTTAAATGTGAAAAAATAGAAGCCTGGTTTTCAGTATACTGAACGCCATAAATTAAATCACTTGAATTAGTTCGATGCTTTTTCATATTGCTTAAAGGTGTGAGATTATTAAATCCACTTTCTCTTCTATTGGAATATCCCAATGAAATGAAGTAGTAAATGTAGCAAGCGACTGTCATGTTTTTCTAATTAGATATAGGAAATGCATCTTAAATGTATTACTGAATACAGAGTAGGTATCATTAATATTTCATGAAAATGCGAAAGTAACCCTGTCTGTCTGTCTCTTCTTCACGCCTAAACCACTGAACCGATTTGAATGAAATTTAGTACAGTTATATCCCGGAAATCCCCCGGGAACGGGAACTATTATTTCACGCGGACGAAGTCACGGGCAAAAGCTAGTAAGTTATATGCGTTAGTTCTACTCTACGCTATATGTCAAGGAACTCGAGTCATAACCCTCGTTAGTCAAAGTTATAATAAAAGAATATAAGAGACATGATGAACATAATTACCTACAAATTAGTAGTACATTTTTCTTACAAAGATTATGCTTTAATTTATAGAAAAAATGGTCTGAAGCGGACCGCGCTGCTCATTATACAGCGAAGTGAGACAAGGACCATTTTTTCTGTCCGTGGCCCAAAAAGAACCGGGCGACCGAATGCAAGCTAAACTTGCTGTGATGAATGTGTTCTGAATATGGAACTAAGTTAAACCACATGGCCACACCTACTGATAGTTAATATTACATATGGTGCTACCTGTTACATGTATTACATGCCAACTCAAACTTTATTGAAAATCTAGACAACATAATGTTTATAAAAGTCAATGTTGACCTACTAAACTGTGTTGCTACTAAAAATGTATATGAAATAACTTAAGCACATGCCCACTAAGCCTAAATTCAATCCACGAACTTCACATTATTTACGCACTTTAAATAAATGCCCAAAACAAAAGGCACACAATAGTATTGTTTTGTTTACACCCTAATAAACTAACTGCGATGTTGCAAGTGGATCTTTCTCGTACGGATGCTGATGTAAAAACTTATTTGGCACACTGGCCTCAATTTTATATTTAACTTACCTGTCACGGTTATCCTGTTGACAGCGAGATTGCACTACCTTCTATTTGTAAACAAGTTAGCAATTTTCAAGTTGGTAAACGTGCACATGTGTCGGCGCTTGGAGCGAAACTGAACTGACCGCGAGAGCATAGAAGCGAGCGTCGGGCTCGGCCGGTGTGCGAATCGAGTTCACTTGATACCCAACTCGCTACGCAAGCGCCTCGCTTTGAGGTAGAATTGGTTTGGTTGTATGCCACAGGTAATGGCAACGGCCACGGCCACCCACGCACACTATTGTCGATTTGTAGTCAATAACGACAATAACATCCCAGCCCTGGCCACAGAATTATCAGGCATCATGTCGGATAGGTTTTATTTTATTAACCTGTGCTGTCATACAGCTGTATAAAACAGGTCTATAAATAAAAAGTTCCATATTTAAATTTTTCTTTGTCTGTTTTTGCTGGCCAATCAGAGTAAGTCAAAATCATATAGCTAGTGTTCGTATCTTCCGTGAAGGCGACTAACCTGACGAATTTGCCCTTTTGTAGCCGATATCCAACCCCGGCAGTCTCCCTTTGAAACCCTGCAAACTTTAGTGATGGATGGATGTCTTAGATAGTATAGTTGTGATACGAATTCTATCCGCCAGTGGAGTATTTACTAAAAATACTTACTTAATAAATAATTTGCAATGCTGTTAGACTGTCAAGTCCAAAATTCTAAAGATGGATTTATGAATGACGCGACGAACGTTGACTGTGAAAGCGAGCGTTACGTAAACAACGTTGTCACAAAGGTAGCATTTTAGTCTGTGTAATAACTAATGATCTGCTGCTTAAGTAGACTAAGCATTAATTATGTATTATACAATCTACAAAAGAAGCAAAACTCGAAACAGTAAACGTTGGACATTTTTTATAAACGTAATATAGCTACCAAATCAATAGTATCAAAGAATCAATTCAAGATCCATGTTCTCGTGTTAATCAAACACAATGGTTATGAACAAATCGTCTTGCCAGCCTACCGTTAGTTCCCACGCGGACATCATCGAAAACTGGACAAACCGGAAATAACCGAGCCAACCACCTGCGATTCCCATGTCTCGTGAACACTATTTTTTACCACTTCAATCACGCCGCCCGGTAGACCTTAATTATATTTAAGTTTAACATACAAAAAATAAGGCGTAAGTACGTAGCTTAAAGGGGACTACTGGCTCAAGATCCCACATCTGATAGACCCAAATCAATTCATCATGGCTAAAATTTTGAGAATAGAAAAACATGTAAAATTAGTAGAGAATGCATACCTGCTAGCTAATGTTGACAGTCCCTTATAAAAAAAAGTTTTATATTTCAATTGTAATGGTCCAGTAATGATATATTTCAACATGAAAGATAAAAGCCAAAATGAACAAATTCTAATGGTGCCAATATTTCTGGGGTTTAAATCAGAGATTATATGCATGAACTTCTTAGTGCCTCACATTATTAAATTTCCGATAGCGAAATCCAGGATGTAGACTACTCCTGAATCGTTTGTTGAAATTAATCAAATAAATATGTAGGGTCCTTTCTTCATATACGTACAAGGATTATTATTTGAAAACTGTTCGACCGAGCGGTAATGCTCGGTAATGCACTTGCATTGCCAAATCTACTTGTTCTAGTTTTCAATACAATTGTCACGAGTTTCTTTCTTTTGTCCATTGTATGAAACGATTTATTTACAAAACACGATTACGTTTCAATGAAAGAATTTTCTTTGTAAAAATCCTACGGTTTTTCTAACAATCTCTGCGAATACGAATAAAATGCTATCATTAACCCGCAAAAAATGCACTGTAATAAATTATAGTAATGTACTACTTAATGTGTTACTTTTACAGGAACTAATAACTTTTTGTCAATACATATAAGTCTCATCGTTATATGATACTTCTCTTCAGACCACACACGCGTGTTGCACATGCTCATCATATTTCACGCAAAGAAAGTCTGTAATTCAATCAATCGATGTGTTTACACCGATTAGCGAAGCGTACTCAGTGGTCGGTAAAAGTGAAATTATTGGCGGCTTTGTTTAATAGGTTTTATAGACCGGATTTCACTAACAGGGCGTGGCTTTGTCTTCAGGAACTTTCACACATACACTGTTTATAGCTTATCAAAATAGTTGACATAAGCGTATTACACAAGAGTAAACCCGGTGGATTATTTATAATAGTACGGGAAGGGTCTACATTAAGGTACCTTTGTGAAATTCGTTTATCTTATCCGATTTTGAATATAAATACTAATTTCGGTTTCGGCGCTAAATATTCTTCGTCGATTAGGGTGAATTCTTTTATAGTGCTGACATTTAGAAGAACCAATGTGCTTTGTGAGCAGTAATAACTTATAATATATTCACTCAATTCAAAACAGGTGCTAAATAATATTCATCAATCTCAGCTTCAATTATTATACAAAAGATGAATGATGCTATATTCATCGTCCTGATTACAGTTCATTCATCAACGATATTATTTTGGCTTTCTTCTTAACACAATATAATAGATGATTTATAAGCGACAGAGCTTAGTTCAGGGTTTCAGAATTTCACATAACTTTTTAATAAAGTTAAATGATAGAACTTCACGTTTTATGTTGCTCTTTCAAGTCTATTGGTAATAAATAGCTAATAGTTCAATGCAGTCGAAAGCATTGAAACAGAAAATGAAAATTCACTTTCTAGTGCTCATTGCGTTTGCTAGGTCTTATAAATCCAACATCACAGGATTGGCACATATGAGTGTGTTTAATATTTATGGACAGTACGTTACTATTTCAATTGACAATTATTATTAAGTAGATAAAGAAGTTTAATGAACAGAACTGTTAGAGTTCCACCTGGCACACATCCAACGGTAACACCAAGCCTTCGTACATTGGCGTTCGTACAATACATTATCTATGGCTAAATTAAATTTTGCTAAAATCATAAAGTATCTAACGGATATTGAGATTTGGAACATAGATATGAAAAAGTTTCGTTTGTAATTACCACTGACAATGACTGCGCATCGCTGTTCGATGAGACGATACCGGGTTATCTTTAGAATTAGTAAGCTAACGGTACTTGAGGTTTATAATAACACGTTAATAAATTCTCTATTGTCAGAAGCGGTTTGAACCTGTAGATGGTCTTGCTTGAGGTTATTAAAGTCTACGACTCAACTTAAACAACTTCAGTGTGAGAAATATAAAATTATTGTAAAAGCAGTCTGGTAATAAGTATTTATTTTCTTACGAACACTTGATTGGTTGGCTCACAGGGATCGATATATAGAAAGCAGCCGTTATTAATTTCAAAAGAGCCGTAAACGTCACGTCCTAAAAACTTTCAACTCGTAATGTGTATAGCCTCCATTGTAACGGGCTTCATACACTTACTCTGTATGTATGTTACGTATGATTACGAATAAAGATTGTACGTAAAACGTGCATTTAAGATAAACTACGGGAAAGGTCAACGCCAACTAAAACTATAAAAATATATTTTTTTAAATATACTTTCATGCGTTCAGTCACGATATCTGAAAAAGCGCTAATACTTTATATAGAACTTATACAAGGTGAGCATATTTTGTGAAGCTGACGAGCTTTAACGAGCTAATTTATACCTGTTTCTTGGCACCTTGGTAGGGCTCAGTAAAGTCGATCAAGTTTCCTTATCGATATCGGGTAAAACTAAGAGTATATTTGCAATTATACTTTGAATGACTATGACTAATGACTACTTTGAAATTCAACCTAATTCTTCCACAATCACGAGTAGAACTGGACATACTAAAACAATAAGTTAAAAAATGACTTAATGGTACCTAAATATATTATTTCCTTGGTTGTTTAAAACTCAAACCATGATCATTTGCTTTTCTAAATTGTACTGTATAATCCAAGTATTTTATTGCAAATATAATATAACGAAGTAAAATGGGATAGTGAGTCGCTGGTAGTACAAGATAGCAGAGTGGTTCGGGTGCCTATATCGGCAGGCGGCGCGCGTCATCGTACATCGCTTCGGATAGGCGCGTGTCGGACGACATCGGCCGATGTTATCTCATTATTTATAGAAGACTCTAACGAGACGCACCATGTCGCGCCTGCTTCTAGATACGGCCCCTAGATACACGAGAGATTTGTAAGAAATAATCTTGTCATGACAAACTACATGTCGCAAAGATTGTGCATGTGATAAATAAACTGCCTTTTCTCCAAATATTTTAGTAACTTTATATTTTAGTAGATACCTATTGGGAAAAGTTTCTCCTAAACCTTATATTTGCAAGAAATCTTAATCAAATAGGATCGATAACTTGTAGAAAGCAAGATATAGTTTTATTTTTTTTAATATTAGTTTCGTGATTTGTACTGTTATATTAGGTAGGTATCTTCTTATCCTCCCCTTCTGACACGCTTAGTTTCCATTCCTAGTTCCATTACGATGGACTATTGTAGATGTATATTTTTATGGCTTTCCGTAATCTCATATTCCCTACGTAACGTTATTGCATTTTGGTGAAATTGTCTCCGTGGAACCAATTCTTTAATAAATAATAAATATCATTAGTGTCATTTTTTAACAAATATCATTAGTAAGAGACTTCTGCCAAACGAAAACCACGGAACGCTGAATTGTTGACAGATCCAAAACATAGCGCAAATTGATGGAAAGTTAACGCGACGACGACGACACACAATTTTAACACAATAGGACAAAAATTGTTGCATGACTTGAAAGTTGCCAACTAGGTTTTTGCTTGGCTGGCGCCGAGGAACACTGATAAAATTGTTACCATTTTTGTTTCATGCTGCCCGACAAACCACAAATGTAGGATCAGGTATGTATTTTTATTAAATTTTCCAATATTTGTTAAGATTCTTTTCTATTATGGCAGCGTCCAGTGTAAAAGGCCATGTCCATATAACAGTGTAAAGGGTTAGTAAGTACCTAATGTTAATTAAGGCTTGGCAAATAATTTCACCTTTACATAATTATCTAAGTAGGTAATGTTTTGTAGATAGCTAGCAATGTAGTATTTGCTAATTTTTTTAGCATCTTATAAAATGTTTGATAGAAAATCTATTTACTCAATATAGATGTTATGATGTTACCTTACACTTTGTACAAGTATACAGATTACGTGTTTGTGAACCTACTTCGTAGCATAATCGCATCGGACTGAATTTTAAATCTATTTTAAGTAGGATAACGATGTCCTATTGAATCCTATAGTGTACCTGTCTTCAGCTAGATTTATGCTAGATGCTTAACAGTCACTTGAACATTGAACATGACAAAGAACACAAGCGGGTTGCTGTGTGGCAAAAGGGTTAGGAATCGCGAGGTAGATTGAGTATCGGAGGGAGAACGATCTGGTCCTGAGTGAGTGTGATGTTTCAGTGCGGCTATCTCGAGGGGCTGCGCTCATCACTCGGTGGCTGGACGCAGAAAGTAAAATCATGGTACTGGGGACGACCTCTAGTAAGTGGCCCGGCCTCTCGCCGCCGGAATGACCAGCGAACTGTCCTAGCACATTAACGATTCTTACATTTGCACGAAATTTGAAAAAAAACTTGTTTTTTTTTATTGGAAGTTCTTGCTTCGAATTCAAATCGATTGCTTGGTGTTAGTAAATTATTCAATTATTGTATGTTTTCACTTCTCTTATCGTTGCACTTCATTTCGGTGTTAATTTTGTTAGTAGGAATAACGTTTTATTTGACCCATGAATTTATTTTGAAGTAGTGACGCACATCTCAGTGATTTAATTTATCATTCCGGTTATTTCATTAGCCTGTAGCGGTACTGTCTTGAATGGATCGAGCTAACGTGCTGCATGAAAATTTAGTATATACTGATGATCATGTCACAAATCCTTAAACTTCAGTACCTGAATAGTATTTTTTTTTCTTTTGTATTGAAATCAAGTTTTTTTTTTATATAGAGCATGGTGGCGTAAAAGCATAACAGGACAAAAATGCGTTAAACAGTTTTTATTTGGGTTCAAGACTTTCTTCATTTATTTGTTGCATTTTGTTATTTTTTTATTCAGTTCGTGTCTGCTACATTTCTTGCTGTTACTAAATTTGCCTACTCAGGTAGGTAAACGGGATAAGAACTCTCTCCATAATACATTGTAACACTTGTATAATATACCCACTTTGAACCACGCCACCGAGTGATCGAAACGCATGAATCCAAGCCTCTAGCACACATCTCACTTACAGCTTCTCAATACATTCGACGTATAATACTCACTGTACATTTAGTAACTGAGAGGCACAAGGTCGTAAATCAAGCCTACCTGTATCTGTAGCAGCAGTCGCCGCCGCGGCTGTGGCACGTCGCTGAGTTACTGCCCTCTGCCGCCCAGCTACACGTCTCCTCAATATTCTTAGAGCACTAACTTGTACTTAGAGGCTGAATTGAATTTGCTATTTATTAGCATAGTAGAGTAACAGTTTTAGTGTGGATGTGTATAATTAGTTATTAGGACTTAGGTATTGGAGGCATATCAGTAATTTGTACTCGTATTTATGATGTAAACTTTATACATACACAAGAATCGGAAGTGACTTATTGTCTAGCTAGCAATAATAAAAATGAAAGCAAACATTATGGAAAAGTGGTAACTTTTTATAGGAGTTAGCACACAATTTGTCACGAAGTTTCGACATGAAAGAGGATAGTGGTGCGTTGTTGGAGGAGCGGGGCGGCATCCGGCGGCACCAGTCCATGCAGCGGCTGCAGCACGGCGACGCGCCCGACGAGGCGCGGGCCGCGCGCGTCGTGTCCGACCACCACGGCAACCTGCACATCACCGTCAAGAAGACCAAGCCCATCCTCGGCATCGCCATCGAGGGCGGCGCCAACACCAAGCACCCGCTGCCCAGAATTATTAATATACATGTGAGTTGCTGCAACTCCTCCTTACAACTACACATTCCAACGGCGACCCCCTTACGTGACTACCGCCGTACGTGATACGTGGTACGCTAACTTATATCATATACCGTATTTTTGGTTTAGTTACAGCTGGTCGTAATTTCTATATTCCATTTCAGTTTGTTACGTAACTCGTAAACCTTTTGATCTAACGAGAACTTGAAATGTGTTTTATAACTCGGGTCTTAACGATTTATACCATGATTCCAGGAACATGGAGCCGCTTATGAAGCAGGCGGGTTGGAAGTGGGCCAGTTGATCCTTGCGGTGGACGGACATCGTGTGGAAGGCCTACAACACCAAGACGTGGCGCGGTTGATAGCGGAGTCCTTTGCGCAGAGGGACAAACCGGTGAGTCAACTATTTATTTAATCGCTTTATTAGGGCTTAATAAATGTTGGGTAGATCAGTTAGTAGACAAGAGATGTTACTCCACTGGTGGACCCACACAAACAATAATGTGCCTAGTAAATAAATCTTTTGAATTTATTCCGTACAATACAACAAACAGGTGTAACCAAAGTGCTACTGTCCACAGGAGATCGAGTTCCTAGTTGTGGAAGCAAAGAAGTCGAACTTGGAGCCAAAGCCAACCGCGCTGATTTTTTTGGAGGCCTAACATCTACTGTCCCTCCCCGCCAGCGACCCGCCGGCCGCGCAGGGCAGCGCGGCGGCGCGGGCCGACCTCACCGCGCACACCACGGAATAGCCAACTCCAACCTGCGCTGTCACATGCTCTTCTGAGCGGCGCGCGCACGTGACGCGGGCTGTACCGACACTTGGGGAGGCGATCTCACGCGAGCCGTCCGAGCGACGGAACAACACTACGAACCTTACATGCACCGCCCGACGGGTTTTGGATGAAATCTCTCGAGACCGTGATGCGACCGTCCCGCGATGGACGCTTCGGGAGTGCTGAAATTTTTTAAAAAGTTTTCTAGGAGAGTAGCTATTAATCCGATTTTAACAGTAGGCGGCGACTGAATTTTATAAAATGAAATCTCCTACTTTTACCGTTTACTATAAGTTCATCTTAAAATCACAAAATTTTAAAATCACAATTTTTTAAAATTAGAAAGATCGATCAATTCCGCGAATAATTTAATAGAACTAGAGTTGTAAAGATGACGATAACATAGATCTTTCGAATTTCATTTTGAATCGTGCTAAAATTCAATGGATCGGCAACGGTGCTACGAGAAGATATCTTTCAAGTAAAGTATCGTACTCGAGTTCAGAGTCATGTTCCATCAGTAGTTGTCACTAGTGTTCGTGTAGAGTGCTTCCGGTCGGCACATCGCAAGTATCGCAAGTTCGGTCCGCGGCCCGAGCACTCCTAAGCAAGCTCATTGTATGGTTTCGTCGGTTCCATCATTGCTTCTACTACATTCAATCAGCTTTATACTAATCATACATTCCTAATTAGATATGAGACCGACATTTTAGTTCTAGTCAGAAACCATTCGATTCAAATCAAAATTCAGTATCAAGTAAACCATTTCGCAATTCCCATGTTCTGAATACGTTGAGCTATCTCTTGATTGAAGCGCGTGGAGTCTTACATCGGTTCGTCCTCGGTATCGCTTCGTTTAGTTTGCTTAGAGAGTGTCACATAGAAGGTGCGTCAAACATGTCATTCCATCAGGTAGTTAAGCGGTGAGTTTACGAAATTATGGCGGAGAGGGATTTTAGCCCACTCTTTATGGATATTTATGTAGGAATAAGTGAATGTGTGCAATATAGTCAAATGTTAGTTGTTAGTGTCAATAAACAGTGTTTGGCGTCGATGTTAGTGGTGTCCCGCGGCGTCGCTCGACCTGTAGCGAGCAGCGCCGCGTGCTGCCACGATGTGGGTGTTGCTAGAGCTTTTACTGTAACCTACAGCTGTAGGTATTGTACACGTTCTCACAATAATAACTTGTATTGTATAAATGTAACATGCTATTACTGAACCTCATTACCCCTTATTATCTCAACAAGCGACCGTTGTAAATATATATATCTGTATCTACTCATAAGCTGTAAATATCAAATTTGAATGTATTGTAATATAAATTATTATTATAAATATTTATTGAAGTTAGTGCCAAAAGCATTTTACATTCCCCACTAGGCGTGTACAGTATAAGTAACGCAGAGCCACCGGTGGCAGCCTGGCTGACATCAACTTGTTCATATATATTACGTACTACAGTTTATCGATTGCTAATCTCACTCAATACGCTTCTAATGTTAGAATTTGATCATGATTGAAATATACTTTGATTGTATCATTACAAGGCATTCAAGTAAATATCTATTAAAATTGTATATTTTCACACGTACACAGTATGGCGGCGTGAGTACTTCAGTCTCCTTCGAGAACACTTGTGAATAGTTGAAGTTGTGTCACAGTAATACATAGACATCCGCCTTTCCTGGTTACTTACTGTTTTATCCACAAAATTACTAATGAGCAGAAGTGCACTGAAACAAATATATTTTGTACGAGTAATTATAGTTAATTTTAAATTTAAACCTAATTGTATTTAAAGTACCTATAAGTTTTTATGATTACACTTAAGCGGTCATGTGTGTGAGGCAGGTCTGACCGGCCAGCCCTCTATTTGAGTCAATTCATCATTTACGTCGTATTAAACACGTCAAACCAAAAGCAATGTAAGTAGGAATAAGAGATTATTTTAACAACAAACTATGTTAGGTTACTTATGTGTTTACGTTGTGGTAATGAGTTCGCAGACCTGCAGATTGTTTGTTCGTCTAGTAGATTTGTTTACCAACAGCTTGCAGCCGTCTATTTAGACGCCTTGGACCCCGCAGTGCCTCTGATCGGCAACGTTTATATCCTAAATATTGTAAGCCGTCCATTTATTTTGCATTTATTTCGTCCTCGGATGCTGTGAGGTGGAGGTAATATCTGTATAATGGACCCTAGCTAGTCTCAATGTGTTGGTAAACATTTCACAGGTGTTTAGGTGATGTTTAAATTTCGCGCAGGTGTTTCGTTAAGAAGATCTATGTTGTAGTCTGTTGTTAAGTTTGTCGTTGATGACAAAAATATATTGTTATCTAGATAATTATATATTGTTTTATTTGACCCGCGAAAGGTTCCATCTGGTTTTGAGTGCTGTTCAATATGTACTTTGCTGCGCTTCTAATTGCGCCTGAAAGGATTGCAACCGTGATGTGCTGTCGACATAATCCGTATTATCAGTTAAGATCGATGAATTTCTTTATCATTCCCACTCAGTATTATTCTGCTATTTATAATATCATCGTGAATGATGATATTCTCGTGAGTACCATTTCACTTATGAAGCATACAAACAAGAGATATTTCAATTCGATATAATACCCTGATATTCCGATTTAGAAGCCGAAAAAAATTGACGTATTAAACCATAGTATTTTTGCTACTCCATTATCTACGTAGTGCTACGCCGTAGTACGTCGTAGCAGGACAAAGGACTAATTAGGCGATTAACACACTGATCTACGTACACGTGACAGTTTATGATTTTAACGTTAAACCCAACTACATAATTTTGTATAGAAAATACAATGCGATACAACACACCCACTCGAACATAGCATTCAGTAGAATTTGTAAGTAAAGTAAAATTATAAGTTTCATTTTTGAATCATTTCAAAACTGAAATTAATAACGTCTATCACACTCATATTCAGATTCCGATAGTTCAGTTATAGTCATTGTCGATAGAGTAATGTGTGCATGTATATCATTAAGTGTAGTGTACTTTTGTTTGGTTAAACGCGTACGCCTGACGTCGAGAGCTGAGCAAACACTTGCGTCGCTCACTATTATTAGCTGATAAAACGGCACCAAACACGTATTCATAATAAATTACTCAGATAAGTTAATTGTTATTGTAATTTCAAGTAAATATAGTCTGTTTATTACAATATTATTGAATTATAGTACTTACAGGGGTTAACCATGTTCTTTGTGTTGGATATGTTAAATTCTTTCTAAGCCGTGACATTTATCATCAGCCTCTATTTAAGGAATAGGGATTCAAAATATCACATAATATTTATTTACCGTTTTCTATAGGCGTGCACAATTTTCTTATATTAAAAGTTGGGTTCTGAAAACTTAAAAAAATAGCTGCATAATACCTCTTGACACTCACCGACAGCCGGCTGTCAGGGTATCCCATTTCGTTTGAGTCCTTATTTATATTACTATTACAGTCTACTTTTGTATGAATAAGTTTGGTTATTTACGTTCTTAGATAAATTTCCTACTACTAGAAAAAATAAAATTTTATAATCTATGCTCGTGGGTTTTTCTTTTTGGGGTATTTGTGTTATTTCCGCCGCCATTTTGTTTATTGCGTAAGCGCCGAGGGGTTAAATTATTACAAACTGAAAAGATATAATGCAATAAAAATATATCCTATACTAATACCGCAACATAGATTGCTTCTGTTATTTTAAAAAAATAAGATAACAACTATGTATAACAACTTTTTAGTTCATAATGTGATTACTGAATGAAAACTTTTATCATTTTCTTATCATTAAAAAAATACGTAATTGTTGGCCTACAATAACTTCGGTTAGGCATGCTTACGTCAGTGTTCGTTAGTAACACAGGTTTATTAAATTATAACACATTTTGTAATTTAACTTCTTTGTACCAAAGCAACAAAAACGACAGCTTTAGCTGCCTTAGCTGCCTTACTTTTCCGACTCAGTCCTATTATTTAAAAGACCTGTTTGACGTCAACGAAAAAATGAAGTCAACGTCAGATGTGCGGAAGGCCTTCTAAAAGAAAATAAATTGAAATTGAAATCGTTTATTATGCAAGTAGGATCTTAAAAATCACTTTTACACGTCATATACATTGATGTATTAAAATATTTTAATATATATACTTTTGTGTTGGAGTATTTAGTACCTATGTCAAAATTACAACCTGTTAGAGTTAGAGTCTCTGATCCAAAACGCAGATATCCGAAAGGAGAGAATTAGCAAAACTATAACTCCTTTTTGGTAATTGGTTTCAGCGACAATTAATATCGAAAACATTAGAAAATGTCTGTAAATTACAAGCATTTTAACAGATTGAGATATACATACATATAAATAAAAAAAATCCTAAAGTTGCTGCCCCGTTATAGCCTAGTTCTCGGTTTGCAAATCTTATTGACTACGCCGAGAGTTATCGTCATCCGATTGGTTTACAGATCGCGTCGATATTGCACCGCAAGTAAATAACCGCTGTCAGGGGCATATCGATCTGAGGGCAAATGGGGCAAATATTTCTCAGAATAGATTTAGAATGATAGGAACACTGGCGTCCAATAATATAGGTGTAGTTTTAACTGAAGTTCAACAGACTATGGGGTTTTGTTTACTCAATAAGACACTTAGATTAGGATGTAATGACTCAGTTTTTTTTTTTTAATAGGAAGTTATAACATGTTTGTTAAACACTGAAAAAAAGAGCTGTAAACACTTAACTCCAGGCGCTATTACAAAACCGACAACCAAATTAAAAATTCTGCACTTAAAATCGTAGCTGTTCGGAACAGTTAGGTACCATATTTTTCAAGAGTTGGTCGAACAAATCGATAAAAGTCCCAAAAAGTTGACAATCTATTAAAACATTTAAACAACTATAAGATAGTTAAGGTTATAATCCATAAAAAAGGCTTGAGATAAATTAAAATGTATTTAAATGTCAACACAATTGATAATAAATAATAACTGATTTTTTAAAAACGTTTATATCACGAGCCATAAACTCCACTACTCGAGGTAATACTTACAGATAGGCGCCCTACAAAATATGGTTCAATTATATTTATTCAATTTATTTTAAGTTGCAGAATAATATTATGACTATCGAGATTTTTTGCAATCATTTTAATTGACGCATTCTTTACAGATAAATTGATAGAAGTTCAAGGAGATGAACTTTAAATAACATTTATCAAGATTGATCTCCAAATAATTCCAGTATCGGTTTCCTGGAAATAATAATCGATACCCCTAAATAGTATTATCCTCTTTTTTTGGTTTAACTAGCCTAAGTACGACCTGAATCGGGGGGCACGGTCGTGCCCCCGCCAAGACAAGCAAGCGAAGCGCAAGGGCACTACCTACCTTTTCTCGAAGTGTCTCGCCGTATTTTTGAACCCTCATAGAGTTGGTTTCCGATGTACCAGACAGTTCATATTCACAATATGTGATGTCAATAATAGACTCATTGAACATACAAAGTCTCAATTGAATAGCTCTAATACTTTTAGATTTTATTGATACCTAAAATACCCCGATTTCGTCACTGACTCACTGACACACTGATGATCATCAAAATGTTTGGCTACTTCCTGAAGTGCTAGAATGCTGAAATTTGGTATGTAGTCTGAGTTTAGTATACAACCAACAAAAAAATTCATAAACTTTTAACTTTCGCCCTCCATCCCCTAAAATGGGTGGTAGAAGTTTTGTGAGGAAATAAGTAAATCATCTAAGTAAAAATGCTAAGACAGAGAATAGATTATGAAAACCGGGACTGCTGATGAACAAGAAATACACTCCAAAACAAGAAAAAACAAAATAAACACTAAAAAGACGGCCTTGCCACTTACAAAAAGAACTGAAATCCCCCCTAAAACATTTTATAATAAAATGTTGCCAAGACAACCAACACAAGGTTTGCCCTGTGAAAAATATATCAGATCTTATGTAGAGCCAAACTTCTGAATCTACACGGCCTAAATCTACCGACCTTAACTTCACAAATTCTATATATCAGTAAAAATGTATGGCTTGGCTGTTTTGTTACTTACGTCAGAAACTAAATATTCGCGTCACTTCTACGACAACGGTAGCGAACGGTAGCCTTTCTTTCTAGTTGAACCAAACTTGGTTCAACTTGAAAGATAGGCTATGCAGTTGAGTGTGCAGTTGCACTGTTAAAGAGTTTTGGAATCCATCGCGGTCAAACAACATAAGCCTTACTTATATACATATTAAGATAGGTTGTATCAGTGTGAGACCACCCGTTACAAATGACAAGACCCCTACACTCTCTAACAAATCAAGCTTGAGTTCATCTCAAAAAACAACACTTATCTGTTGTTTCGCGGTTGTTGCTATAACAAAGCTAATCTTACTGAACATTCGACTTTTGACTGCTCGACGTCACGTCATACATAACAAAACACTCACAATCTGTAAGATGAATATTCATCAATTACCTAACTTTTATATCAGATGCTATGATTCATCGGCCGTTGTATCTATGCCCTAATTCATGCGACCCTTTTCCTTGCGACACGCAATTGTCAAAAAAGCTTAGGAGTGAGCTGCTCGTTCTGTTCAGCACTATTTAGCCGTCCAAGTATATAATAATGTCAGTTTTTTTGGGGGGGGGGGGGGAGTACTGCTTCCGTCCTGGGTGTGGCGGGAGGGCGTGTCAGAATTTTACTGACTAAAACCACAGATTACTTAATAGTTACTACACCCACTCATGTTCCTTCGGTTGCCCTTTATGTTCCGGGTCACGGTAACTATTATAAACATTCCAAACCCCGGCTTTTTTGTTATATTAAAACATACCATATTGTAAGTGTGCAAGTCACCTAGAATGTACAATATATATTGAAGGCCGGTTTACCCAAATTGCTATTGGCACTTTCCTCAAAAGGCTAGCCCAGATGTTATTAAGCATGATTTGTTGCACAAAAAAAAATGATTGTCTGGACTACGATGGACACGATAATCCCTGAGTTTGTTTCGGCATTTCTTCTCAAAGGTAGTCAGTTAGGAAATGCCGGCTCCAACTAATTTATAAAAAAAAATGACGTGGAAAAGTAATTTTAATTAATTATTATATTTCATTACAAATTATTATAACATAGTTAATTCTAAAAGAGTTTGTCCTGTCCTGTCCAATGAAGCTTCGTAATTCACAACACAGAGGTCGTAAAAAAATGACGTTTCGTTTTTCCCAATTTTGATAACTATCCGGTCGACTGTTCCAATTTTACTCTTCATAAGAATTTTCCTCAGACGTCAACAAATATTTTTAAAAGAACATTTGCATTTTTGCCCTAACGTTCTCGAGTTGACGCTTGGCAACACATGTATGTACACTGCGTTTCACGAAAGAATTCCCTTCACCGTAATGTTGGTAGCACAGAAAATCAGTGTTTAAAGTTTTTTTCATGAAATTACCCAGTACTAGGGAGATTTATAGTCATTTCGTTACATTAAAAATTTACCTTATATTTATGCCCTTACTAATAATCACTGTGTTAAGTTATGTCATGAATAAAGCCTGTGTAACCATACATTTTTTGACGTATAAACCTGTCATAACTTTATGCAGCGATTATTAGTAAGACGCTTAGTTTATTAGGAATTCAGAACAATAATTCATAGCTTTGTGATACAAGAAAGAAGCCTACTCATAGGATGAAATCTCAGATTGTCAAGCACACTGGCAGCAGTTAGTCTCAATACGTTATTTTTAACGTTGTTATTTTCGGAACTTTGAACTTGCACTTATGTAGATATTTGTAAACAAACTAGACATTAGCCTCCTGTAATCTTGGTAGTTAGAGAGAAAATTAGTAAACATTGAAGATAAGTGTCTTAGTACATTTAATCCTACTTGTAAATAAGTACCGGAGGTTAGTCTAACACATAGTTTCTCAACCTTATTTTGCTCACCGCCCACTTTGAACATATGTTTTTTTAGAGCCCCTCATTTTCTTTTTTTTTTTTGCCTTTTTAGATCATATTTTTTAATCTACCCACGCCCTCTCTGCGCCATTACAATGCCCCCTAATTTTTCTGGTTCTTCCACTGCCCCCCCCGAAAGTCTCAATCGCCTACAAGGGGGCGTTATCGCCCACGTTGAGAACCTATGGTCCAACATATTTGTAAATACTTCCTGAGAAATCAAATCATATGAGATCATATGAAATCATATTTTCATATCAGTTCAAGAAAAGTAATAAGAGAGGTCAGATATCAAGCGGTAATTAGGCGAAGCAATTCTCCTTACCTTTAGGAACATACAAATCTCAATAGTCAGTCTGTTAAAGCCTTGTCTATATACATCAACCAATCCTACGGCAGCCATCTTTAAAAGGGGTTTTAAATTTTTATGGTTTATCTCGATGCAGCTTCAAAAAACAGTTGCACGAGTCTATCATTTAATTATATTTCAGTATTGGTATTAGAAACTTACCATAAAAAAGTTTTTGTGTAAAACGACCATTTTCTTACTTGACCTTTGACCCTGAATCTAATGGGACAACTCACACACGGTCATCTGATCCCAAGCTAAGCTCAGCTTAATCTGAAGAGGATATACTCGTATAAAAACACAACGCCTATATTTGTTACTTCAGTTATTACACTTTTCATTTCGCATAAGATTTTTCGCGTCAGTGCCCTATTGTATAATTTGTAATCTACTAGCCTAGAGAATTTCGGCTTTTTTCTACCGTATTTTGTAATTTTGTATGTGTTGAACATATAAACCTTCCACGCGAATCACTCTCCGCATCAAAATCGGTTGCGTAGTTTTAAAGATCCTAAGCATACATACGTACAGACAGAAAAAAATGACTTTGTTGTACACTATGTAATGATATAATCTTAATTTATATAAGAATTGTTATGGTGATGATATTATTTTTGTTGCCTGTGTTGCTAATGTTGCATGTCCTGATAGGGTTCATAACTGTACGTTAGCTTCGAACTTCTGGGAACACATCCTTATTCACAAATGTAATAAATATGTTGCATAACCATTTTCTAAGGCCTATGAAGGATTTACATGTTGATCAATTTTAATAAAAGAGTTTTTTTTTTGTTATTTTTAGAATCATCGTATATGACGTAATATGTGCCGGAAAAAGATAATTACTGTAACTTCTTGATGGTTATTTTTAAAGTCAATGCGAAAAAAGCTACCAATGTCCTTTTGCGTTTGAACGAAAAAATTAAATACACGTCTACATGTCAACTATACTACAAAGATAATTATTACCAAGTAACAAGTGCGGCCCGCGTATATCTCATTTTGTCACCATGTGGCCTGATTAATCTAAGCATGCCAAAAGATTGACGATGACGACGGCAGTATTAATCCAACTATTAACTAACCTATTTTTATTAACTTTTATTTAATTATCCTGGCATTTCAATCGGGACATGTTTAATTATTGTTCTTCTGCTAGAATATTAAATGACTATTACGAAGAATCGAATATCACGATGTATTTATTCATTTTCTAGTCAATAAATTATTCTGATGGCGATTCTAATTCAGTTTATATTTCAGAAGTCTCTAAAGAAAGTCAACTAACACACAAATCAACTAAGTTTAGTACCTACTTACTCTACACTTACTTAGATAGCAAAAAAAAAAAAAAAAACGAATGTGCTAAAATGTATTGGTGAGAACTATTTTACTAGGTCGTACAGACAGTAAGGTTATGATGACTTGACAGCTCTACATAACGTATGATTAATCATCAATTAAACTATCATTATATGTGTTTTCAAGTAAAATGACGTTCAACTTAGAACCGGATTTAACCAGCTATATTATAGTTATTCTCTTATCGTTTTCATTAGCAATGCAATCACACGTTTATGTATCTTTACGATAATTATGTTGATATAATTAACAGTCGCTATGGGTTGTCAGAAAACAGGATAATGTTCGACAAGTAATCAGGGGATATTCGAATAACTAGGTAGTGATATACAAATAAGGCAGTTGCTCCATTTAAAGTTTGGGCACGCCGTTATAGCGGCGGTAAGACCCCTCTTTGAGGAGTGGCTGGAGAGGCGTCATGGCACTCTCACGTTTCGCTTGACACAGGTCCTCACCGGACATGGTCAGTTCGGGAGGTTCCTGTGTCGAATTCGGGCGGAAGCGACGCCTGGGTGTCACCACTTCAGTAACGGTCGCCTGGAGGACACGGTCGAGCACACAGTTGAGGTGTGCCGCGCATGGGCGGAGCGTCGACGTGTCCTCGTAGAGGCGATCGGCGGCGGTGACCTCTCGCGCCCGGCGCTGGTTCAGGCCATGCTTCGGGGCGAGACGGTATGGGATGCCGACGCCTCCTTCTGCGAAGCAGTTATGCTAGTGAAGGAACCGGCGGCGCGCGAGAGGCAACGACGAGCCTCTCGCCCCGGACTAAGACCCAGGCGAAGACGTCGAGAGTCGCAGGACGACTACCGGCCACCGTAGGCGCGGTTCTGCGGATGGCGAGCGATGGGTAGCTCGCCGCCCGGCTAGGACCAGGACCGCGTAGACGGTGCGTTTTGTTCCACGCGCGCCTCAAAGAAAAGGGAGTCAGCACAGGAAGGGGCGCAACAGGGCCAACGCCTGCCGGGGTTGCGGAATGTTTATAATAGTTACCGTGACCTCGGAACATAACGGGCAATCGAAGGAACATGAGTGGGTTTTAGTCAGTAAGAGTCTGACACGCCCTCCCGTCGCACCCAGGACGGGAGCAGTCATTGGATGATTTCCCACTCACCAAAAAAAAAAAAAGTTCTGTTATTCAGATGCATCCGGTTAGAGTGGTGGGTCTGGATATTGAAAACCGATTCCATCAGGTGTTTGGGTCGGTGGAAAATTGTCGTGTCTATTCTATGTACCTAAAGATTTTATCTATGGACCTGTGCAGCCTGAACAATTTGCTGTTATTTTTAATTATTTCCTAAAGAGACACGAAATAATAAGAGTTTTTCAGAATTGAGTTTCTTTATTGATTACTGCATTCAATTATAAAATTAAGATTTTAAATCCGAAGTGTTAATGACTTTTGTTATTGACCTTACTACACTTACTTTAAATTACGAGCCCAATGAACCTAATACACAAAGTATGCTCGGGTTCAACTACTATTCTACTACTACTATTTTCAGATAAGAATCTAATTCAACAGATGTTAGACAAAGTTGTTATTAAAGTAATACAATGTTAGATACTTACTTACCAACCGATAAATATCATATTTAAAAAGAGCTGAAAGACAATATCATAATTTAATGTGCCTCGTTCGTGCCTCTGCCCGTACCAATAAACTTGAACAGATTTAAACTGGACAATACTGCTCTAGTTCTCATTAATGCAAACCATATTATGAACTAATGCGTATTTAATGTAAATTCACATTTTCTTTGCATTTTAGACTAGTGATATGTAATGGCACTATTTACTTATTGTAAAATAGAATATGTATATCAGCTTTACAATTTTCCATTTCATTTAATTTAATTAGGATAGCCCCTAAGCCCCCTCCTAAATTGCGGAATCGCATACTTTTAGAAATGTAATGGTAAATATGTACGGTACCAGATTGTCAAATTAAAGGCTTCGTTAAGCGTAGATAACGGTGACACTGCAGTTTTTTTTATAAGACCATTAATAGAGGCACTTTAGAACATCATTCACAAGTGCGTAGAAATGGATCTAGTTACCCATATCAAAAGCACAGATTAATAAATAGTTACTGTCAAATGGTTGTTTCGTACGGAGAAGAGTGGATGGGGAACACCATACTTACTATTTCAATAAATGTGTTACAATACTTTATATGTAACATGAGTATTATGGAGAATACGCGGCTGGGTGTAAAAAAAACACTTAATATCTAATGTATACTACACCGCATACGTCAGTTTCTTATTAGCAACCAGTTTGATTTTGTCTACACTATAGATTGTGATTGTCCTATAAGGCAAGGCGTATGGTTACATGTATTTTATCTTAGAAATTTTAATAAACTTGTTTAGGTACTTGTTTTTTATATTTTTATATATGTTTTAAATCTGCTTTCTTTTAATTTTGGTGTATCATTTCACTCAGTACCTCTTGAAATATAATACCCTAGACAGTCATCATGGTAGGACGATTTCACCTTAATTTCTAGTATTTAAATAATGCCTATTACCAACATTACAAAGAAAGTATCCAAATACCTTATGCTCTCACAAATAAAAGCCCCGGTATAATATTAGTTTCTTTTAACAGTTGCCTAAAATAATCGCGGCAACCTAATTTTTCAATGACACTGACAGCTCTCTTTTGTAAAATAAAAATAGATCATGGCATCATGTCAGCAGCCCTACCCCACGGCAATATGCCAAAATGAATCCGCCGTTTGCATTCGACTCCGTCATTTTATTAACTGTAATGAGTAAGAATTTTCATTATGGTTACCCTAAACAATTGAACGAGTTGTTATTTTGCCGTCTGCATTTTACATAACAGCTCGCAATTTTTTTTTTTTGACGCCTAATCATATGGAAACGAAGGAAGGGCTTAATTTACAGTTAAACATATACTAAAGAAATAAAAAACGAGATATTTTTGCATGACTACCCCTCAAATCTAATTTAATTTGTACGTTATTTATGAGTAGTACATAGATTCGGGCTTACTGTCTGTCGTCTACTGGTTGTCTGTGTTGACATAACTGTTATTTATATTCAGTATACAATTTGTAAAACAATTTTCAGCCTTAGTAAATTAATTTAATTACCACTCAAATTATAACATGATGGATAGCCTAAATATGTGACGTCTGTTCTACAGCTCGCTTAACTGACTCGCAGTATACATATAACTACTGTAACCAACTACCAGAATATCAGCCTTAGTAAATCCAAAGCATATTTTTTGCCCTGGCTTTTAGTCTACAACATTATAAGCTCAGCAGCTTATGCTAAGACAAAACATTGAAAAAGATCTTAACTAAGCTCATATCTTCCCGCAATAGATGTTAATGTTGTATGAGACCAGCAATGCAAATTTAATTTTCTACTGCTGTAGGTTATATACTTAAGTTTTTTTTTCTTTGTAGTAGGTAAGCTTTGAAACTACTGGCCCGATTTGAGAAACTCTTATTGTGTTGGATTGCCCATTAATCGAGAAAGGCTTTAGCTACGGGAGCGAAGTAGTAACCAAATATGCGGTTGAAATTGCGGAGGACAGCTAGTCATGGATATACGACCTTAGGGCGCAGTATCTCAAAGTAATTAGTAGATATAATGGGCGATAATTTTTATTTAATTTATTTAATAATAATATTATTTTCTTACAGCTGACGTTAAATTCTTCAAACATTAACAACCATTTATAAAAATATTAGGGGACGGGAAAATTTTTAGATTTTTTTTTCTTATATACAATGAACCTACCTTCATACATACATTTATATACCTTTTTAACAGAAAATTTCTAAATGAGTAACAAAATCCTTTATGTGGCTTTATACGCATATATATGTCGAAAAACAGTTGGATAAACGTGGCTAACAAAAACAGTGTCTTTGCTTTGCTTTTTTGATTATTTAGAGATTATGGAAGAAATAGAAATACAGAGGAAATGACACAACGATCACATTTTATTTTATAATCTTCGTTCATAAAAACTGAAACAGAAAAACCGCCTGAAAAAAAAAAGTGAGCCGTCACGGGACGCCTGGCAGATGTGAAACATCGACATTACATCATCGCCACACAGTACACAAGACTGTGACTGTATATATACACCATCATATAGCGTGGCGACGCGTCGCCACGGCATGCGTCGCCACGCCAGAAATTTGTTTTACGTGCGGCTATAAAAGTTTAACATCAAAAGACTTATTTTTTGTTTCTTATTTTCAATTATTTTACTAACATGACAAAATTACTAAAAACCTGACAAGCTAAACAGAGGACCGACATAAATATTAAAAAACCGGCCAAGAGCGTGTCGGGCCACGCTCAATGTAACTGAAAATAAAGAAACAAGCCCAGCAGTTTATAACAGAATTCTAAACTGCTGGGCTTGTTTCTTTATTTTCAGTTTTCAGGCAGTCGGGTTTTTTGTTTTTCAATAATTTTTATTTTATTTTATACTTTTTAGTTACGGTTCATTGACTTTGTTATAAGATGGAAAATTTTGCAATCTAGTCAATTAATTGAGGGAGTTAATATCGTGAGGATTATTAAGTAACTTGCGGTAGTCTAAACTACCGATGATTAGTCCCTCTAGAGACCTAACTCGGCTCAAAGCTGCATATGCTTGACCTTTAGCTAAAACGCGTAAACTTACTTAACCCTTAATTTGGCATCGTACTACACATAGTACATTAAATTAAAAAAAAAATATTGTCACGAATATCCAAAAAAAATGCATTTTTTATTTTTAATGAGTTGCAATGATTATCAATTAAAGCAGGAATTTATTTTCTATTTTGGTTACGTCAATAATGTTTTGTTAAATTCAAAATCTTTCAAAACGGTCTGATATGTCTGAGAGATGGGTAAGTTTTTTATTTTTTTTCTATAATTTTTTGTTTGGGAGTTGTTAATTTCTTGCTTTGAAGTGCTTGAGAAATCAACAAATAATATAAATCATTTGCAATTTTCGGTATAATTTACGTAATTACAGTATTGTGAGTTAGAAACCATGTGTGTACTCCAGGAATACCGTTGCCAGGTCAGTAGTAAAAAACACAAAATAGACTTTGGTATACACAGAGTACATTGCCAAAAGCATAGTGTTATTGAATGCGGTATTCATTTGTTTGTTTTATAAATTATAATAATGTTTGAGGTGTGAAAAGCATGTACGATAGTATGTCCTATTATCTTTTTCTGCTGTGCTTGAAACTGACCCGATCGCATAAGATTTTAGCTTTGATACCCAAACAAAAAGGACGTTTTGATGATAGTTCAGTAAATATATACAAAACTGGACGCTGATTTTAGGAGTTTCGGAGGTAAGAGGGGGAACGGGGGTTCCCTCAGTCTCCTTAAACACCTTTAACCCCTAAATCCTACCTCAAATCTAGCAAACGCATACTTTTAGTGATCAATTTTAGCGCGTCATTAGGGGATTTGGGATAGAGAAGAGACCTTCTATGGTAAAAAATGTACAATCTAAAGGCTGCTAAACGTTTCCATTGCTTTGAGAAGTGCAGTCTCTATGCCCTTGTGTATCAAACTGCCAGCACTACATGTTCCCCTTTCCCTAAATAGCTCCAGCTCTTTATTCTTTCAGCCTGTTCAACACGGCGCGCGGAGGCTACTTTTTCGGTGCGATTTGAAGATTTTTTATACTCTCTAGAGCAGACTAGTGCCACGTGGGGTTGGGGTTGACTAATTCAGTTTGTCACTAAGGTTTTATTTACACTATTTTCTGATGTTTCTTCTGAAAACTTCGCCTTCAGGGCAACTAACAGTCAGTTTGTCTGTCCCAAATATACTAGAGACAAGTGCAACATGAAACCGCTAAAATATAGTCCAATTACAATTTTTTTACTATCATTTTTGATAATCTTTCTTGTGTTAGCATAATTACTTCATAATAACAAATCTTTTCAACAAAAAATTGGGAAGTACTTATTCTGCGTCCAGTATTGTACAAATTAGCTGAATGTTTTAGTTCTGATGACAAGCCACTCTTTCTATTTCCATCTCCAACGAGCTTCAACTTCTTCTACAGCTAAACGACCAGATGACAGCATCAGGCTCGACGCAATATTGGAAATTTTTCAGAAAAGGGAAATAAAATAATTACGCTGTAGGCTTTTCGAAGAGGGAAGCACCCAAGTTTTTTACGTGAAGAGCTACATGTATCTGTTTGTGGTAGGAAAAAACTACAAGAGCATTTTCTGTTGTCAATTTTACACTAAATTATTGTTGTTTGTAACGTTTTTTTCGTAAATAAAGTAATAAATTGACAAAATGAATATTATCAATATCTTGGCATTGTACTACACATAGTACAAACATACTGAGACGTAGTTTACGCGATAGCTGGCAATGTACTCCCTGGAGTACACAGATTTTCGCGAAAACTGTAACATTTAGTATTTTTTTATTATTTTTTTCTCTCCTCTGGGATCATAATAAACCAGAAAATATCAGTAAAATATAAAATTTGAGAAAAAATAGTCCTTGCCAAATTAAGGGTTAACTAACTAACTTAAACGGTCCAAAATAGTTCCTTGAAGCAGAGGTGGAAACGCACCGCCCAAGCCCTTTCAGATGTTCTGTTACCGGATTCCCTTGGCCCTGGCACCACTGGCTTCTGTCCACGACTCTAATTCTCTTTGGCAAATTCACCAGGTCTGAGCATCATAGCTTAGTACGGGCATGTCGATGAATTTGCGCTCCAAGGATATCGGCGGATCACCTAAACTGTGGACTAGTAGCTTTTAAATCGATTTCTTACACCTGTCTTTACCCGAAAGAAACTGACTGGCCCTAAAAAACATACGTACTTAAAATATAGTACATTAATACGTATTTTCTACCTATCCTACCCGATCTTACTCTTAGGGCCATATTTCAACATCATCAACTTGGTGGCGCCACCAACAAAATGTACGGAAGTTGGCGCTCCTATAAGTGAACTGAACTGACCTACATTTTGTTGATGGTGTGACCCGAGTTGAGTAACCTGGAGTCTTAATGAAACGTGGCCCTTATGTTGGGCATTGACGATCGTTTCTTCGCGTCAGTTGAACTGACGTCGCACCAAAACTTCCCGTGAGTGTATGATCGTCATTCCAATAGCTCCGTGTAGTTTATATGTATGTATATCGTTTTCGGTCGCATAGACAGACCACACATAGCTACCAGTTGGGAGCTCAGATCGTGCGTCAAGCGTATGTCAACTTTCGATGGGAGGAACAGTGGGTTTTTTTTTGTTAGAGGGAAATCACCAAATGACTTCTCCCGTCCTAAGATGGACTTGGACGAGAGGGCGTGTCAGACTTTTATTGCCTAAAAGCCACTCATGTTCCTTCGGTTGCCCTTTATATTCTGGGGCACGGTAACCATAACTACTATTCCGCAACCCCGGCAGGCATTGGCCCTAGAAAGTCCCTTCACGTGCTGACTGATATTTGAGGCGCACGTGGAACAAACGCGCCGACGACACGGGCCTGGTCCTAGTCGGGCGGCGAGCTACCCATCACTCGCCGTCCGCAGACCAGCGCCTACGGTGGCCGGTAGCCGTCTTGCGACTCTCGACGTCTACGCCTGGGTCCCTATCTGGGGCGTGAGGCTTGACGCTGCTTCACACGCGCCGCCACCTTCTTCTCCAGCATGACTGCTTCGCAGAAGGAGGCGACGGCTTCCCGTTCAGTCTCGCCCCGGAGCATGGCTTGAACCAGCGCCGGGCGCGAGAGGTCACCGCCGCCGATCGCTTCGCGGGGCACATCTCCACCGTATACCAGTGGGGTTTGAGAAGTCGGAAAGAACCCAACATAACCTTCTACTTTCCCCAGGCATAAGGTATAGATAAGGATTTCCCCACGAGATGAAAAGGGCTGAAGATTTGGAGGTTTATAATATGTTGTTTCCAAAGTCCAATCGTCATTATCATTATTATCGAGGAAATTGCATACCAACTTCTATTATAAAATCAAGAAATGCAGGAATAGTCAAGAATTTAATTGAACCTGAACACTTCTATAAATAAATAAATAGTTTTAGAAAAGTAGTTGTAAAATTGTTTTAGAATCGCTAATTTATTAAATAATCATTTAAATTGTGTAGGTAGATGCATACTTCTGAAATAGTTCACTTTATGTAAGGCATTTATATTTTCGGGCGCGCACCCCCCTGAATCCTGGCGCCCTAGGCACGTGTTATTTTTGCCTTATAATCCGCCAATGATTTTTTAATGTTTTGTTTGTTTGTATATACCGTTTACACTTGAAATAAAAACTTAAATCAATAAGTAAAAAAATTAGCGAGAATGATTGTTTTGTTATACAACTTTAAGTCTTTATATATTCTAAACTATTATTTAAAAAGAAAAATGACCAAAGGAACCTAAAGATGATTTTAAAATACCTATTCAACGACACCCCACTCGACTTAGTTCATCGACATTTTTTTTTTTCATTTTGACAATATGGCGTCTGGTTGTCGCTGTGGTGAATTTTGATTACTGTCATGTCTTTAGTGACACTCGCAAGGTTAAGACGAATCGATCGACGTAAGAATTATCAAAATCGGCCTACGCATTCGGTCTCTAGAACGCCACATAGAAACAAACATACATACATACATACATACATACATAGACTGATAAACACATTACCCTTCTTTGCGTCGCGCAGTCGGGTAATAAAGGCTATTTGTTACGTTGACATACTAAGTACGCAGAAATTATTTTGTAGGTACAACCTTTTTGTCTTTTTTGTACAAAAACTGTTCTTTCTATCAAGTTCAAAATAACTTTCCTAGAGAGTACTTATAAAGTTCTACTTTCCAGATTTTTTTTTTTCATATTTTTTAAACCTACGGGTTACGCTTTAAATTTTCCTTTTGGAGCGATTATTTCCGAAATTATTGACATTATCAAAAACTGATTTTAGTAAACCTCTTTTCATTTTTAAATATCTATCCAACAATATATCACACGTCAGGGTTGAAATTAAAAAAAAAACACTTCCCTCTTTACATATAGAGGGGCTACCCTAATAAAACATTTTTTTTCCAATTTTTATTTTACTACTTTGTCGGCGTGGTTGATATACATATTGGTACCAAATTTCAGCTTTCTAGTGCTAACGGTCACAGAGATTAAGCGAGGACGGACGGACAGACAGACAGACATGGCGAAACTATAAGGGTTCCTAGTTGACTACGGAACCCTAAAAAAACGAATTGTTAAGATATATCCGCTATCGTAAAGGTGGGAACGGCTGACCGCGAAAACTTCCAAGTATTTCTGATGTAACACTTTGTAGACGTATATCATAATGCGGCGTGGTGTTTAACAATATACAGCGTCAATCGGCGTCAGTATGGTCAGCCCCCCGCGAGTGTCGCGTCAGGCCTTTTGCCACGGTCAGCACGGCAGACGCATGCGCAGGTAGCGCGCTTGGCCGCGTGCAATGCCATCTCCAGGCTCACGATACAATCGCCGTAACTTGCATCAGCCGTCCACACGTGTTAATTGCATTAGTTATACAATCAGTAACAAACGTAGCTGTACACTTACTTATCGCTTTCTTCAGATTTCAGTTTGACTTACAAATTTGTTTCCGTAAACAAGTACTCGTTTTTTATTGGTTGTTGATACTGTTGTATTTTTTATAGGTCAACGGCAAAAAAAAAATGCAGGAATGGAATGCTGATGAAAGCGTAAGAGCGATGAGGTAGGGTTGCTTGGGTTGACGTAAATATATTTGGAAAGAATACTGCTGACGAATGTACGTATGAGGATGAATAGAAGCACAAACACTTACTAGTTTTACAACATCTGAGAATCCAAGATATCGTCTTCCGGTTTTTCCTCTTATACATTTTTATTGATAAATATATTTTCAAGCTGGGGATTTGAACAAAAACACACTTTTACCTCAATCTTACTAATTTCTCACATTATTTCATTTTAACCTTACGACGACCAAGCGACAGCCGGCTGTTGGGCTGCTGTTTTTCTATTGTGTCTTGAATGTGTGTTCGAAGGTTTAAAGCTTAGTTTAAAGGTATACTGAGATGAATTATTAGCAAATTGGTAATTACATTTCAAATAACGACCTGGCTACTATCCGTAATGTCTACCCTTGTCACGCGCTAGTAAATGTTTGAAAACATAAAACTTATCTTCCTAAATCCTGTCTCCAGCGTATAAAGTGACTTTGTCATCGTCAGTCACGCGAATGTTTTGAAAATCTAAGAGAGAAATGTTGAGGGTACAAACTACAAAGGTAGGTAGGTGCTTTCCTCTGATATCTTCTTATCTCAATAGTTTGAATATACTTGTCTATCACGGCCATAGTTATTATTCGCGCATGATTAGAAAGAGGTCACTGAAGGTGTGTTGTAAGCATAGTAACGGATCAAATCACCATGTGTCCGTGTAGAACGACATTATCATTAATTGAAGATTGTAACATCATTCTTATTGAATATTGCTGAGTCATTTTGTTAGGCTAGCTATTCGCGTGGTTTCGCATGCTATGTTGGTAAAAATCTCCGCTTCCGCTTAAGACTAGTAAGTATATACATAGTTAAGCATAGCTTAGAAAAATCAAACTTGAGTAGGTATTTTATCGAATAAAATAACAATCGTAGGCATTCAGACGCGCTGCATCAAAGCAGCTTGCTTTAAAACAGAGAATCCTAATTCGCTGTTTTAATGTATGGTGTTACGGAGATTTGGTATAATAGCTAAGTTCCTAGCCAAGCATCCTAGAATAGCGCCATTTCTTCTGCCTGCATTTTATTGCGATTGTGTATTTTATTGATCTGGATGGAGAGCCATCCAGATCAATAAAATACACAATCGCCTAGCAATGAAGCAAATTTATCTGTATCATGCGTGGCTTCAGTGATTTATGTTTGAGTAAGAGATGCTAGAAGTGGTCAACACATATCAATTGAAATGATTAGTCTCTATTAAACATTAATATACAAAAAACCTGTATATCAATGCTACTAAAACAATCTCTCAACGCTCCAAATCTATAAACAAACGTTGATAAATATTTCTTATAATACTTTTGCTATGACCGGTATCGGAGGGTCAGTATTTTGAAGTATTTTGATAGCAGACATTGTTAGAGTCTCGACTATTCCGCTTATCGACGGCTGGGCATAGCCCCCTCTGGTAATAAATTCAAATCTCTCGTATCTGAACCGTTATTTACAGCTACATAAAACTAAAATGACTAGCATATACGTTAACATTGGCAAAAGAAAAATATAAGCAATTTGGATAAATATGTCCACTGTCTTTCTGATGGTAGAATTAGGTAATTGGTCTACTCTGGATTACTATGACCCACTAAATCACAGGTCAATTTTGTGAGCATAATAATAAATAAGTAATAAGGTAAAATCTTTTATTGAAGAGCAACTAAAAAAACTGTATGATTCTAAAAAATGTTATCGTAAAATTGTAAATGTACATAAATTATCTATTCGAACAGTTTTACATAGCGTGAATTAGTAAGTCTAAGTAGCAAAAGGTCGAAATGCCTCCAGCCAATTTTGCTGTCATGTAGATAACCGCAACTGATTTGTTTTGTTGTCATCAGAACGGAAGCACGAGCGGGCAAAAGCCGCGGGTCCACGACATTGAACAAAAACATTACATCAGCCACCACACGGGGCGCGCGAGGTCGCGGTTCACACCTTTGATGTTTTGGATACTTGTAACTTCTACGACCTATTACTAAGCCAAACAAATGTCTACGCAGCACGTGACATTAATTTGTAGCGGTTTTACAAGTTTTAGATAGAATTTTTAAACTAAACGCTAAAAAACTAAAGGAAAATACTTTTATTTTTGCCTAAAATAGGTAATCGTTATGATTGTAGTCTTATATATTTTTATACTACGGCCAGATGTACAATTGATATTTTCATGAAATGTTCTAGCTTAATGTAACCAAATCACAAAATGTACCTATTTCATAAAATGCCCGAACATTGGTTGCACATTTCATACAATGATCAATTTTAAAATCTGCCCACCTCATATAAATAACTGAGCAATTATAGAATTTTTGACCTTTGCGTAAAAAAATGTTGTTAAGGCCCGGTAAGTAGCTAATCTTTAGGTATTCGCGGGGGTGAAGCAGCGGCGGCGAAATTGAGCGCGAAGCTCCGCCTACTTTTCGGCAGCGCGCGGCCGTATTCTGAAGCCGTCTGTATTCTATACTCCCGGACTCGTAAATCGAGCCACCTAGCGTAATGAGTTATATCGTACATAACTTTAAAAAAATATATGTATATGTACACACTTGGGTCAATTAGTGGTACCTCTTAGTGCAACAATATAGAAAGCTGTCTTGGTAAAAAAGATCGGGATTCTTTATCATAAAAAGAAAACATTGATTCATAATTAAAAATTGGTTTGTTAAGGATATTTGGTAATGACTTAAATTTAAAATTAAATTATCACTTAAAAAAAACACCATTTTAGGTCATTTTGGAATAAAAAATGAGAACTTTCTTATTAAGATGTACATACTTATTGGCACATGTATATATATATATATATATATCTATCTATCTATATAAATAAAAATGAATTGATGTTCGTTAGTCTGATTAAAACTAGAGAACGGTTGAGCCGATTGAGCTGATTTTGGGTTTAAAATGTTTGTCGTAGTCCAGGGTAGGTCTAAACGGTGAGCAAATAAGGAAAAATTGCGAGAAAGATAAAGTAAAACAACAATTTCATTTTCCCTTAAAAAGTTGTCCATGTTCTGTTGGATGTCGTTGTCATAGTAACCGGCAAATCAAGTGTCAAATTCAAGTGTGACATTTACAACTGCGGAGGTTACAACCCGTCATCCTGACACAAGTAATGTTTTATTCTAAGGTTTTATTGTTTTAAAAAGACGCAAAGGAATCATTTTCATAAATCCAAATCATGCATATAATTACTTGGTTTTATTTTAAAGCCATTTAAACGGTTTGAAATAACAGAAAGGCGTATAATATGCTATAAAAATAATACTGTAGCAGGTTTTCTTTTTCCAATGTACAAAAATAATATTACGATAAAAAATATCTTGATTTTAAATATTTATTTTTTAAATAATGGTGCTTTTAATATTTATTTTTTTGTTTTTGTATGGCCATCCTGGACAATGTTCCCTACCAGAAAAACCGCACATGATAGTTGTTCAAAAACAAAATTATTTTAAGCCCATTTCATAACATGTCCTTTATATGGGACTACCACTGCATCATAACTTATCAAACAAAAAACCGGCCAAGAGCGTGTCGGGCCACGCTCAATGTAGGGTTCCGTAGTTTCCCGACCGTCACAATAAGTGTTCCCACTTATAAGTTTAAAAAAAGGCTTTTGTTACGTTGACATACTAAGTACGCAGAAATTATTTTGTACAACCTTTTTGTCTTTTTTGTACAAAAACTGTTCTTTCTATCAAGTTCGAAATAATTTTCCTAGAAAGTCCTTATAAAGTTCTACTTTCCAGATTTTTTTCATATTTTTTAAACCTACGGATCAAAAGTTAGAGGGGGGGGGGGCGCTTTGATTTTTTCTTTTGGAGCGATTATTTCCAAAATTATTGGTATTATCAAAAAATGATTTTAGTAAACCCCTATTCATTTTTAAATACCTATCTAACAATATATCACACGTAAGGGTTAAATTTAAAAAAAAATACTTCCCTCTTTACATATAGGGGGGCTACCCTAATAAAACGTTTTTTTACAATTTTTATTTTACCACTTTGTCGGCGTGATTGATATACATATTGGTACCAAATTTCAGCTTTCTAGTGATAACGGTCACAGAGATTAAGCGAGGACGGACGGACAGACAGACAGACATGGCGAAACTATAAGGGTTCCTAGTTGACTACGGAACCCTAAAAAGAACCCTCAAAATCTGTTTACAATTGACGGAGATATCGCGTAACAAACATACAAAAAAAAAACATACAGACGAAATGAACCTCCTCCTTTTTTTAAGTCGGTTAAAAATCAAATAATTTCCTATTTGAAAAAAGAAATACAAAGATAAGTGGGAATATTGTAGGTGAATTTTTTTTTTGTGAGTGGGAAATCATCAAATGACTGCTCCCGTCCTGGGTGCGGCGGGGGCGTGTCAGACTTTTACTGCCTAAAACCCACTAATGTTCCTTCGATTGCCCTTTATGTTCCAGGGTCACGGTAACTATTTTATAAACATTCCGCAACCCCGGCAGGACCATTGTAGGTGAATAATGATTATGATTAACTCATTAGACAGCATTAGACACTAATGAGATCCTTATACATTTAGTCAAAATTTAGCTGTCTGTTACAGCTTTCTTGCTGTATGTTTTCGTTCATTACAGATAGGACCGTGCATATTTCTGATCTCTCAACAAAAGATAGATAGATAGCCAACTTGGTGCAATACTTTTATACTGTAGTCTATTTTTTTTTAACAAACGAGTACTAAGTATATCTCTTTTATATTTCCGGTATTGGACAGAGATAGATGGGAAATTAGTCGAGGCGGAGCCAATGCTTTTAACACTAATGATAACACTTATGCTGATTATGTGGACCAATAAAAATGCAGAAAAATTTTTGGTACTCGTTTGTTAAAAAAAAAAACAGACTATAGGTGTATTTTTGGTCTTGCTCACCCTGCTAGGAAATGTTCTACCCTTGAAAACAAACAACTTTTATTATAGAACCAAGTCTGAAATCGCGAAAAAAATATCAGCTGTTTCTAAGAAAAGTTCAATGCCGTCCCAACCACAATGTATGAAACAGGTGATAATTTTTTTCGACATATCAGAGTTGGTTCTATAATAAAAGTTGTTGGTTTTTATGAGTAGAAACACCTCCTAGCAGGTTGAGCAAGACCAAAAATACACCTAGTATAAATTCAATCTCAGCAATGTAACGGCAATTGCACATGGCGTAGAAAATGAACAATTCGCTTTGTAGCAACTTATCCAAGAAAATGTTATCATTGATCCTTGAGGTTTATTTGTAGACCACGAATATCCTTTTATTGGCGCCACGCCGGATGGTTTGATAGGCCAAGACACAGTATTCGAAGTCAAATGTCTAAAGTGGCTTTCAAAAACGGTCTGGATAATGCCCTAAAAGAGAACAAAATTCAAATAATAATGGAATTTTGTTCTCTTTTAGAGCATACAAGCTTCTGCCCGCGGCTTCGCTCGCGTTAGTGAGAGACAAAAAGTAGCCTATGTTACTCTCCATCCCTTCAACTATCTCCACTTAAAAAATCACGTCAATCCGTCGCTTCGTTTTGCCGTGAAAGAAAGACAAACAGACAGACAGACAGACAGACACACTTTCCCATTTATAATATTAGTATGGATTATATGGAGATACGACAAAAATAATGGTATTTTCAGTATCAACAAAAAGAGTTACTGGTACTACCAACTTCAGAGGCAACTTCATGTACCATGTATAAAAATGCTTATTTGATGTGTGGGGTGCTGAAACTATTATGACATCATCACGTGAGATGACTCGTCGAAATGTAACTATTTCGGACTTGGTCTTATTATAAAAGTTGTATCACAATGACCAGGGGGCCTACCACAAGCCCTTATAGCAGTAATACCACAGATTAATAAATAGTTACTACGTAACAGATACTTCACTCCAATACAAAAACGAAAATACCTACGCTATAATAGCCTACAAAATTATAATAATAATACCAGCTGTTTGCTGCGAGGAAAAATGTACCATAAGTACGCACAAAGAGAGTTGAGATTCTTTTGCCCGCCGCGCGACTAACGTGTGTGCGTGCCATCTAGTAAATGTGCTAGGGTTATACGTATGATGATAATGGTAATAAAACGAATGTTTTAGAAAAACAATATTTTTTTTATTTGTTGATCAAATATTTTTTAGTTTAATAAAATGACTGATGCATATTTTTCGTCCCTTGAATTCCCGATTATTATATTTTAGTGTCGTATTCAAAACCGCGTGAATAATTTTAATAAATAATCAAAAGGGAAACAGGAGAATTGGGAAACAGGGGAATGGCACAATAATCACACAATAATTACGTGGTTTCGGCATTTTGATAGTCAGCGCTGTACCCGTGACGCGCGAGCACACAGCCGGGCGCGCGACAGCCCGGTGTTCGTTGTACCGTCGACGGTACGCGAAGCGGTAGGCATAAAACGCGTGGCCTTGAGCGAGTGACGGACGCCTGGTAATACTTTGATATTACTTTCAGTGGGAAAGAGACGGCGCTAGACAACGTGTCTAACGCTGACAACGTGTCAAACGTCATGGTAAGGGGGCAGTTCAATAAAAAACCCGTTGATTATTTTACTTTTTACATACTCGTAATTTTGTTCTTCAATGGTTCCTTTATTTGTCGCGGTTGGATTAACTGCAGTTAGAAGTGATAGGGATGTTTCAGACCTATTGAGTTGAAAATTCTTGAGTTCTCTGTAATTAAATATAAAAAGCACGATTTTTACATTGGCACAGATAATTCTTTTATAACAATGAAACCAATAAAATAAAACAGTTTTTGAACTAATTTAATTTTCATAATGTAGATTTGCAAAAATAATTTATGTTCACAAAAACATAGTTTACAAAATAATATCACAAAGTAAACGGGCACAAAAAATAAGTATAGAAACAATATAATACTAATTTCGTGTACGTCGGTCTACCGAAGCGCCATTTTAGGCCTCGTCGTTGTTCGTACGCCGCACGCGGAGCGTGCAGCATATTAGCGCCCCATAGCCGCAGCTACTGTTTTACCAACTTATTTGTGAAATGGCTAAAATTGGAACTACGGCTGACATGACATTTCAGTCATACATTTGACTTCATTTGAGTATACTCTGTCTCTTTCTCTTAGCAACGCTGTATTGACAGTGTCGCCCTCCTTCAGTTCACAGATAAGTTGGTCTATCTGTAGACAAAAATTGGTTTTTATTTTGATGTATTTTGTTTGCCTATTTTTTACGAATTACCAAAAGATAAATGAGTTTCATAATATATTGATACTAATAATGCCATAATGGGTATAAAAAAAAGGAATACTTACTTGTATACTTTATTTTTTACTTTTATTACGTCGTTTTCTTGTACAAATCCGTTGCAACTCTTTATTTCTTTTATTTCCCATTGCTTAGAAACACGAATCACTATAAGTAAATTACTAAAATCAAAAACAAAGAATCAAAAAAATAAACAAAGCGCGAAATAATAATGGACCAAATGTGTAAAAATCGGACGTGACCTCTCGTAGCAACGGCTAGCTGCCGACTGGGCGTGGACTGACACAAGCTTGACACAATGTACGACAGTAGTGCATCGAATTAATAGAAATAAGGTCGAAAATATTTTGGCGTTTCATTTTACTTGAATAGCATGTCCGCAAAAATGTAAATCATTTTGCAGTTTTAATTAAATATTTAAAAAGATACAGTTCTGTGTATTAAAATTTTTAGATATGTCTTTAGTTTATTAAATTTTCTTTGTTATAGATATAAAAAATATGGTGGTTGTCGCTGAAAAAATTGAGAACTTCGAGACGAAATTTTTTTTTCAGGGGTCTATTTGAACATTTTTTTTTCGTCGTTCTAGACCACTTTTGCAAATTGTTTTTGTGTAAGTCTTTTCTTTATATATTAGACTATACACTGTATTTTTTTCTGGCTTGTGGTATGTATAGATACGGCTAACTTCGCGACGAAAATCTAGACGTTTTACAAGGTGTACGCTATGGACAGCGCCCAATTATAGAATTTTTGACCTTTGCGTAAAAAAATGTTGTTAACTTATTTTCCCTATCCTTCGAACAAACGTGATTTGAGACACAATAGAAAGACAATAGCAGCCCGACAGCCGACTGTCGGTTGGTCGTTGAATAATCAAAACCTAATGTGCACACAAACCAATTCAAAGTCAATCCTGATTAAGTAATTACATAGGTATTACTTATACCTATGTCATTGCTTAATTATTGAATTGACCACAAATGTGATAAATATATGATTTTACAATTGCGGCATTGGCTATTGGTATGTCACCTACAAATCCAAAAACATATTGTAGTAGGCATTATTTAGTGTTACTAATTATCTAATGAATAATAGGTACTGAATTCAGTTTTTATAAGACGTAAAAATGTTGATATCTCCTGCATTGTCATGGCCTCAGTATATGGTCATCATATGACTTTTGACCTGAGATCACTCGATAATATTTGCTCCAATTTCATCCGGATTGTACCTGATATCTGGATTGGGACAGAGGGAATCAGACAGCTTGTGTGTGCAATATATGTTTATCTATGTTATGTAATATCTACATACAAAGTAAAACCATGGTAAAATTATCTTGGTGATTTTACTAAATGCTCATAATTCTACGTTTGATGTATTGCATGTGGAATTTAGAGCGTTTCATTTAATACTGAAACAAGGATTACTTACTAGGAAAATAAAATAAAATGATAATATACAACTTACTTTTTTTATTTCCATTACACAGAAATACACTTCTGCAATTACTATTTTTTATTACTTTGGTCTAAGTTAAAAAAAAATATATTTTGCGTGTTATAATTAGTTTAAAAAGGCATTCATAAGGGTTCGTACTTTTGGACGTATTCATTCGTAAAAATCAGGGCCCGTTTTATAAAAGGAACGGCACTATCAGCGATGTCAAGCCTCTTTTCTGTCTTTAGCACTCGAAAAACGACGGTATTTATGCTTGTAATATTTTTTATATTGTTAGGTAATTTCTGCCCCAGACGTGCCTATTTAATTACAATTGCCTATTTAATTGCTTATCATAGCATACTCGTTAGAACAAAATTGGCGCAACATAGATAATTCCTACAATAATTGGATGCGGATAAAAGTTTTCTATGTCTAGTTAAGATGGTATTAAATAAATGTCTTGGGACAATTCACAAACAGCCATCCAAAAAATAGGACAATCTTCATAAATGTACAAGCTTATCTGATATCCTATAGCAACCACATACCATCGGTGGCCAAATTATTAGGGACAGTGTTCATAGAGCAACATTTTTTTGTTCAAACACCTTTATCAAGAAAATTAATAATTTTACATAGGTTTTTCTGTTTTGGTTTTACTCCTTGTATCATTATTATTAATTTTGATATGTGACAGCACCTCAGCAGCCACATAATAAGGAAGTTGGACTGGAAAACGAAAGGCTTATACATAGACGGCAATTACCTCAGCCACCTTAGATTTGCTGACGGCTTAGTGCTTTTTTCGGAATCAAGTTATCAATTACAAGCTATGATCCAATCACTAAACGTGGCTAGTAAGAAGGTAGGACTTGAGATGAATCTTACAAAAACAATGCTTATGACAAACAGCAAAAAAACGAAGATATCAGTTGGCAACGAAATATTGGAGTTTACAAACAAATATGTGTACTTAGGAAAACAAATTAGCTTCGATAAGGACAGTAACTACTCAGAAATCGAAAGGAGAATCCAACTTACTTGGAACAAATATTGGAGCCTTAAGGAAATTTTTAAAAGCAACATGCCAGTTAACCTAAAGACTAAAGCCATGTCAAGTTGTCTCCTGCCGTGTCTAACTTATGCCTGCCAGACGTGGAAATACACAGAAATGACAAAAAGAAAAATTAGAACTTGTCAAAGGGGCCTAGAAAGGAGCATGCTTAAAATCAAAAAAAATAGATAAAATTAGGCACTCAAATATAAGGAACATCACCAAAGCCACCGATGCCTTGATCTATGCTAAAAAGCTGAAATGGAAATGGGCGGGGCACGTGGCAAGGATGTCAGACGAACGTTGGACCTTAAGGGCGACTCGTTGGAGAGGCCCAATGGGAAAACGACATAAAGGGAGACCACTTACAAGATGGGCGGACGACATCTCGAAAACGGCTGGTTCAAACTGGATGGACACAGCACAGGATAGGGAAAGATGGATTTCCTTGGAGGAGGCCTTCACCCGCGGAGGGGTTCTTGCTAAATAAGCAAATTTATTATTAGATTAGGATTAATTTACTTTGCACTAAATAGGTTCTTTTTTTAAATTTAGTTTGTAAGTTTACCTTGTATCTGTTAACTTGCAAGAAATATAAAGGCTTTTTTATTTTTATTTTTATTTATTTATGTGACAGCACCACAAGATCGAGCCATTTTTTAAAAAAGTGGTATAGTTTATAATTTATAGTAATTTTGACAACTTCTGTTGAAAATTACGTTTATTTCATTGATGGCAAATATTTTTTTGGTTTTAATTTCACTAGATGTATCTGTTCAAACTAATCGAACCACAAGTAATGTTTCTGATGGTGTCCTTTTTTTTTAATTGAATACGAAATATTAAGTTTTGGTAACGATGTTGCGTGACATTTTTTAAATTTCGCCTTTTTAAAATGGTCAAAGCTTTAAACCCGTGTCCACTAAAGTTTATAAAAATACAAAGTTATTTCTGTATTTTTCACATTCTCAGAGAGATTTAACAGCTATTACAGATGTCTGAAAGTCTGTAGTAAACAGTATTGAAGTAAAATCTGATCAAAACAAACTTTAGGAAACAAAGACTGTCAAAAAATGTGGCAGAAAACGGATCACCACTCTTCGTTCTTACCATAAAAACAGGGATATCTGGCTAAAACATGGTAAAAAGTGTTTTATCTGCCTGACTACGATTACAAACTAGGGATTAGACAAGAAAATAGAAGTATTCGATGGGACAGTTTGACGGAGGTTGCCGAGAAGAATTGGATAAATTGTCGGCCGATCAAAAAATCGCGCCTTACCGCCACAGTTGACTGGCGGTAAGGCGCGATTTTTTCGAGAAGATGACTGTGGCAGACTGGAATCGGTTAATAATATTACTCTTAATATTGCAATACGTCTGAAAAACACTATTCAGTTATTATTGCATTATTTTCTGTGTATGCTTCTCCGACGAATATTTTTTTCAGGTGGAGGTCGATAAGAGCTCATTTGTAGTCGTATACATCGTGGAATTGTCCGAAAACAGCTCCATGCAGATTGCTTTGTAGGGAAAATTAAACAACCAGGTATCATCATGGTGTGATTTGTCATCTCAGCTAAAAGCACGCGGTGCCTATATATCGCGAAAGTGAATGCCAGGCAAGATCTGTACAAGTGAGTACTAGAAACTTATTTATGGCCGCAAGTCGAAGAATGGGTCCGCAGTAGCCGATAAGTTATTTTTTATGCACGATTCTACATCGTGTCTAAGGCCAAGAGTGTGACAGCATTCCTGTCTGAAAAATAAATAAATATTTTGCACTAACAAGATAATTCACCAGATACGAACTCTATTGAGAACATGCAGGAGCTCATCAAGAGGGCTATCGTTAAGCTCTTCATTACCACTAAACAACAGCTTATTGCATTTCTAATAAATTAGTTTTATCATAACACAAGCCTAAACAGTCTGTTATATAATGTATGGAACGTATAAATCGTCTTATAGGAGCTGTTATTACAGCAATAGGCTGAGTTACAAAATATTAAGTTATACACAAAATATTTACTTACAACTTATTAACGCGTTGTTTTTTTTTATAGTTTGTCAGGTTTAATTTCACCTCCATATTTCTAATTTTTATAATCTTATATAATAAGGTTTTTGAAAAAAAAAAATACATCTGGAGTCTACATCCAATATTTTTCTGAAAAAATCAATCCAACTTCATAATACAAAAATCATGACACTGTCCCTAATAATATGGCCAGCTACTGTACCTTATACGAGTATATTTATACAATTGTCATTAACGGGTAGGCTGCCGGAAACATGCATGCAACCACGCAAAACATAATGCTTTATAATGGTTTCTGTAATTACGACCGATTTAACCGGTGAAAAGGTGTTTAAATATTATGCAATAACTCGTTTCAAAACGTTGTAAAATCGGGAAAAGCAAGTTGTTAAGATTCGTATAATAACCCTAGGTTATTTTGCATAGGGTGCCACTGACATGGGACGTAAACCTCCATTTTACTGCCCCCGGCACTTTGTATCATATAAGTCTGTCTGACTCGTATAAAACAAAATAAAGGTACACGGTACTTTTCCACATTTGTTTCTGTACTCTGAATTAAATTGCACATTTTTATTATGAGACTAACTGTCCAATATGTACAACGGCAAATAAACCGACATTACCACCATCCTGCGACGATGAGTATAAGGAGAGGTTTTGGTTTTGAAGGGTTTTAAATTGTTATATAAATTGAAGATCAGGAGTTATTATTCCTGTTTCTAATACTATTAAAATAATTTATTTGGCACGTGGTTTGTGGCACTGTGACCGCTGACAAAATTCCGTAGTAAAGAAATGAACGTCTAAAATTCGCTTTCAATTTTCGTTCTGTATTATGTGTTAAATAACATATACCACCAATATACAATATAATACTTCTAATAAAATATCTAATATATAAAATTCTTGTACATTGTTTGTAAATATTCATTTCCAAAACGGCTTAATTTTCATGAAATTTTGTGTGTATTCATTCAGTCTAGGAATACGACAGAAGGGTGTATTTTAAAGGATAGGTACTTAAAAAATATTGCGAGCGACGGCGACGCCACGCGCAATACATACATATTTCGTTTTAACTTTATCATCTTGTATATATATATTCAAGGAAAATTTTGAAAACAATCATTTACGTAAAAAACAATGTGACGATGTTTGTAAACTATCGATAAATAAAGAGATAAAAAGTCATTGAAGAATATTGAAGTTGGGGAAATTACATGCACGTCATTATTATAGGTTAAAGTGCAAGTCGTAGGGTACTCGCATTGTAGGGTCCCGTAGTTTCATGTACTTATGGTTGACTATTAGGTAGGTACTTGTGAACTGTGAACTTCGAAACCTGCATTGGTTAAATCGGTTTCGTTTTACCTTTGTGGTAAATATACCACTCTCTACTTTTTGGTAAATGTACTGCTGGAGGTGGTAAGAGGGGTACACAGGTACACATGACTCAAATAGTCGTTAACCGGTAAATTTAGCACGATATCCGCAAAAACAATAAAATTTCACTATCAAGGGTTTCCTTTAGAATTTTTCTCGAGATAGCCGGAAGTATTGGTAAACACAGTAACCCTGAGTTAGATTAACAGGATAATCCAAATTATATTTCCTAATACTCATCGGTGTTAGTGGTAATATCTTATTTAACACAACGAACAGAACTAAATTAGGAACGACTTTTAGCTGTTAATTATTTTTTTTATTACATATGGGCTTGCTCTTGGTCCCAGACTAGCCCAGACTGACTGACTGACAGACTAGAATTCTTTACAAAAAGGAAGTTTGCCAGTGATCATAGTGCCTAACACACCACGTGTCGGAGAAACTCTTGTATTCTGAGATTTTAACGATACCTATGAGAAACAGGAATGATAACACCTCATCTTCATTATCATCCGTCAAAGGACAAATGCCCAAACTAACAAATTTTATTATGGAACCTACTCTGAAATCTATCTTGATCCGGGACTATATCTGTACAAAATATCATTCAAATCGCTTAAGGGCTGATTTTTCAATCATCAGTTAACTTCTATCTGAGGAATAAATATGACGTTTTGACATATTTTCTATACAAAAGCTGTCAGAACTTCAAACATATTCTTCAGATAAAAGTTATCTGGCGATTGAAAAATCGGCCCTTAGTGGTTTAAGCGTGAAGAAGAGACAGACAGTCAGAGTTACTTTCGCATTTATAATATTAGTATGGATATGTTAACCCGACCTCTGGGTTTTTTTTTATGCAGTAGGTACTTCGAGTTTATCCCGGACAAACGTACAGACAAAAAATCTAAAAACTATATGTTTTGGCTTCGACATTGTTTGTAGAACATAGGTGAGACAAGAATCCATACTAATATTATAAATGGAAAAGTGTGTCTGTCTGTCTGTCTGTATGTTTGTCTTTCTTTCACGGCAAAACGGAGCGACGAATTGACGTGTTTTTTTAAGTGGAGATAGTTGAAGGGATGGAGAGTAACATAGGCTACTTTTTGTCTCTTTCTAACGCGAGCGAAGCCGCGGGCAAAAGCTAGTTCTTTTATAAAATATTAAATTTTCAGTTTCGACTTCGATACGATTTTATTGCTCTCTAAGCAGATTTACTCTTAAAAGGTATCAGCTTATCAAATTAACTAGAAAACTAGAATTACCTAATCTAGCTTTTTCTTTTAACCAGCCTATCTACATTGATTCTCTTCCCGTCTATTCGAGATAGCACACGCAATGGAATGTTATGAACCGTTTTAAAACTATAAACATTCAAGCTAGCCTTGATCTTGCGTACGTATGAGTGTCAAGAAAATATTGTCCCCCGCAGTTCAACGTCTTCGACATTGGATATCTAGCGAGTTTGGTAAATAAGCTTGTTGCTATTTGCAAGTATAATATATTATAGGTAAGTTTTAATACCTACATCTGTATGTTAAAAAAAAATCTTGAAGAAACCGAAGGTATAAAATTAATGGTGTAATCGGTGGTGAAGAGATCAGTATTGACAGGACTTTACAATGCCTTCACCTTTTTTTTTTAATGAAATCGAGTTTATTTTCACCACTCTTTGTTTACAGGGAAATATTATTAGTCTTACCAGTCCATTACCCAGGAGGCCATTACTTTCCGTATACACGGTGCTGATGCATTTATAGTTTTACAAATTATTTAAGTACCGTTGGACCTGACATACCTTTAAGCATACCTTTAATCATAAAATCTTGATCATGCCGTCTATTAATAATTTTTATAATTCATGAATATATACTATAATATTATACTACTAATACTTCTTAACATCAAGAATCGCGTTTCGCCCGCGGCGACCGACGTTTATCTATGTTCACATAGGAAAGATGTTTACATAGGGAAATGGAAAAACATTGTGACGTCAGCCTCAGTTCACACAGTAGATATTGATTGCCTAATAATTATCTACACGTCAGATAATATTTAGATGAAGATTTCTACAAAATATGTTTATGTTATTCCAGCGAATGGCTGACGTTTTAAGTAGGTGTCATCATTCTAAGAACTTAAATATTATTTATTTGTGATAATGTATGATAACTTTAGTGCTGTCATCAAAACTGAATAGCCAGTAAACGTTCAGATGTAAGTATTGGCCTCCTTTATCACCATCCTATGTTCCACACTGAATTATAAGGCTGAATTCACCAATCCACCTCAAGCAACCAAGGTGACCAATGATCGGGATTTCTCGTGTGAGAAATCGTTGCTCTGCAGTGCAATATTATAATAAAATTAGCTTGTCTGTTTGTCACGGCAAAATTATAAAGAATCGTCGTTAAGAAACTGACAAAGAGGTAGCTCGGATCTGAATAAGGACTAAAGACTTTTACGGGAGGAAAGTTCCAAGCAAAAGCTTGTAGTTACATAGGGCATAATGCCTCCTGATTTGCATTACTTCTACATAAGCAAACCTGGAGCACAGAGTAGTGCTGTCCCAGGGTTAATAAAGTGCCCCAGTGGTATGTGATATCCCCAACCTGTAGTAACGCTTTAGGTCACTAGCCTAGGCAATCGCGCACTACATACTTAGGTACATATCCATTTTATAGTCTTAAAACATATTGCTGGTCATGCTATTTATTTGATATACTTACTTGTGCTGATACCCTGTTCAAAACAAACTGATAGCCGTGATAGTTTTAAAGTCAAACGAAAACAGACAAGAGGCTACATCACCCCATACCCTATCTATGTTTGTAAAGCAATCATAACAAGGTTAAGTTTAAAATAAAAGACCTTATTTTGCACCTTTACCTAAAAAAAGCTTTTTGGCTCACATTTACTAGATTTGATATAACCTGTATTTTCTCTTCTGATTATCGTTTTCAGGAAAACAAGCACATTATTTTGCTGTGTCATGTAATAATATTTCCTTTATGAAATATCGTACTAGTCTATCCTACATAATTAATGACGCCCACAAAGTCACACAGACACCACATTCCCTCCATAATTTACGCTTAACCAACCCTGAAATTAAGCAAATTTTTCCTAGTAAGTTCAGGGTAGGCAGGCTGAAACAAGTAAGTTGAACCTCGTAAAAATACTGTTTGTGCTTGATATATTTATGAAAAACGACCCGGCAAAATTCACACAGGTTTACAAATCCTTAAAAATCTAGGGTTTTCTCATTTATATATTCGTAACATACATGTTTTATTATGCACATTTCTCTTAAATCTTTTTTTCTATGGGTGAAATAAGCATTAAAATCCATTTCGTCTGAGCAAGTAAAAAGTTTCAATTATTACTTTGCAAAGAAGTATTTGTGACTTCATCGTCTCATTAATTCACTTCTTCTTCTTAATATTATTCAAAGCTGGTCGTATGAAGTTTCTGCCAACCAAGCAAAGGAGTGCACGGTAAAGCAACAGTTCTACAAACCCATTATACTCGTATTATGACGCATACATTGATATACATTCACGTTAGCGTTACTATGCAATTATATTTTCACCTGATTCGACTAAGGTTTTGAATACCGGCATTATGCTGAACCAGCAATAAGCAACAGGTTAGAAATATTGCATCATTGTTTTTAAAGATCATACGTTTTAATTATTAATGGTAAGGTGATGTTTTTTGTCAACGCAGGGGCAGACGCAATCGCGAAAACTATTTTCATCAGATGATAATCACTATGTTATTCAATAATATGAAGGACGTGCATTTTATTTGAATTAATTATATAATAATATCTACTATATTTTGTAGCACCTGTATTTTAAGGAAACATTTGATTAGCGTTTGTTTAATACGGCCTTTCACAAAAAAAAGACGGGGTTAACAATAATGTTACCTACGTATTTTTTAATGTTATAGTCAGGTAGATGATGCCTGTGCAGGTACCTATATCACTATTGTTCTTTTGGGCTTCGTGATACAGAAGCGATAACGGAGAGTAGTGAGAATGTGGAAAAAAGCTTTTTCCAAAAAAAGATAACCGACTTCAAAAAGTGAAGTGAAGTTGAAGTCGGTTATCTTTTTTTGGAAAAAGCTTTTTATTTTTACTTTTTAGTTAGAGTCCCAATGTCTGACTACGTTTTAGAGTAACTTTCAAAATAAAACTACTAGTAATCTTATAAAATGAAAACGCCTCTATGCGCGCAACGTCACGTGATATCTATTAGTGTTATATACTAAAACCTACTACAGAATGTAACAAACACTTTGCTGAGAACCGCATCAAAATCGGTTCAGCCAAACGCGAGATAATCGCGGACAAACATACATACATACATACTGGTCGAACTGAGAACCTACTTTTTTTTTGAAGTCGGTTATACTAAAAACCTTTGAAAAAATACGCAGCGTTAACGCTTCTGTGGCAAAAAATACTTTGATTTAACCTATTGACGATCAACCGACAGCCGGCTGTCGGGCTGCTATTGTCTTTCTATCTCGAATCACGTGTGTTCGAGGGTTAATGCACGTTTGATAGAATTTGGTTAGACTATACGGTGAGATGCAATGTTGGATCCCTAACGCCTGATAACATTATATTCAATGTAGGAACACAGAAGAAAGATAGGGGAAGGATCCCCTCCTGGAAAAGGAACGTAACTTTTCTCATTATTTTATTTAATCATAGAGATCTAAAAAGTTTATAACCAACATTAAAAGGATAAGATTACAATTAATCACGGTAGAAGAGACATCGACGCGCAATCTTTTACTGTGCAATTAATATATTTTCACGTAGTCATTATTTACGCTTCTTAAAAGTATCAGTGATTATACAGAAAGTTCTTTTTCATCCCACCTATTCGAAAAAGACGACTTTTTTGTTGGTGTTTTCTATAAGAAACTTTCAGCGGGCAATAATGACGCTCCACATTCAAAAAGGGCGCCTAAAAGTAACTTTTAATCGCACATGTTTTACGCCCTGTTATAAGTGCGCCTAAAAACTCGCAAAAGAATCGAACGCAATTAATGAATGTCTGGTACGACGTCCAATACCATAGTCACGCCACGGCTGAATAAAAAAAACTTAAATAGAAATAAAACGCGCAAACTACAGCCCGAGTTCTCGTAAAAATTTTCACGGATTGTTTTGCAGCAAATTATTAATGTAGCTGCTATTATTATCAAGATATCATAATAATAGCATTATTATCAAAATATGATAATAATAGCAGCTACAATAATAATTTTACAATAAAGTATGAAGCGCCTTTCATTTTCTTATAGGGGGTGATGAAAAGTAGAGTGTATCACTCGGGCGCAAAATATATTTTTGGCTTGGACGACGTACTTTGAATCCCTCGCTACGTTCGGGATTCTTTTTAAGAATCCCTCGCAAAGCTCGGAATCTTACTCTAGAATCCCTCACTTCGCTCTGGATTCAAAAAACGCCCTCGCCGTAAAAATATTACTTTGCGCCCTTGTAATACAATCTACTATTTAATGTCTACATCTACAAGGTTTAAATGTAAGGAACAGATAAATTTTGAATATGAATAAGTTACGTTTCTTTAAATCAATGGGAAAATCATGTAGCGCCTTCCAGCCTTTAAAAAGAATGACAAACTTCATAATCCTAAAAGGAAGTCAGAATCTTGCGCCTTGGCACCTTTAGGAATCGGTTATTATCGGTTTTTATCATAAACTGATTAATATTAAGCGCGACGTAAGAGGGCGGGCGGGAAGTAGCGCACGTCATTCTAAATTATTATTCAATACAAAATAATAATAGATATCTCATGGAAATTGGGTCGTACATTTGTTTAACATAAATACGCTGCAAAATCTAATTATTGATAAATGATGCCAAACGTTATGATGACGCGAATTCGGTTGTTTGCGGGTGTCGTACGATGAGTGACAATGGTTCGTTCACTTCGCTCCCTATCTGGTACCTACGTCACGACGCCAAATACAAAGCAATAATAAACTACTTAGCAAATAGAGCATGAAAATAAACAAAGTGAAAATCCTCTGGATTCTCTTAAGAACAAAAGAAAACGTATAAGTTACTACCTAAAACAAGTAGTAAAAATTAAACACCACCGCATACTTGTTCATTTACCTGCTTATTTACTTAAAACTACATGTTATGCAGTTTTTAACCCCGTTCTAAAAAAATATCGCGGCAGGTTTGATGAGCAAGACTCCATTTATTTATTGGAGAAATAACACAAAAGAAAACTAGAAAGTTGACATGTTACCGTACCCGGAAGGCTTGTTAGTATATAGTTTAAAAAAAAAATATCCCCCAAATAACGTAACTCAATATTTGTGTACAATTTCAAGCATAAATAAAGGTCAGACATCTGAGCAATCCCGATACCGTCCTCTGCCATTGATAACTTCTGCAAAGGTGTTGGCAGCACACGACAACGTTGGAGGCGTGCGGAGCGCGCCCGTGCCGGCGCGCGCGCAAGATAGCGCCGAGTTACATCAGACCGGCCGAGACGCGTGCGCGCCCGCTATATAAGCTAGAGCCCCGCGACCAGCAACTCATTCAACTATCGCAACTACTACATGACAAGACGATATTAGTTTGTGGCAATGTTCTACGCTCTCATGCATTATCCTACTATCGTGATAAATAATCTGAAATACGAACAACTGTGGCATAGTGACAATTGGTGTGACAGTCATTCCCCGGGATTCGAGCATCAACAGAGATAACCCAGAGTCCTTCGCATCCAGTGCAGTGATTAAAAGGTAAATATTATTTGTTTTGACAACAGTGCAGTTCACGCTCCAATGGATAAGTAAATAAGTAGAGTCGGAAAAATAATTCTGAAAAAAACAAATTAGACTAAATAAAAATTAGATTTTTATTTTGATCTTACAAGTGTTAGTGTCGTCATTATACTCGTAGTATAATATTAAATATTTTAAATTATCCAAGTTGTCAGTTGAAAACTGTGAAATAAGTATAGAGGTCAACGACAGTCAATTTTTTATCAATGAACTTTTCGTTTGCGTCAAATGCGAGATAACTTGACGCTGACAACCGTCATTGCCAAAACGTCTTTTGATAAAAGCCTTCTTTATCAGCTGTTGTAATAAAAATTAAGAGTCACCTTAGTACCGCAAGGAATGGTTCAGTTACTGGCGTATGACAATTTAAACAGTGTACCAGACTGCCTCTAGTTTTCCTTATATAGGAAAATATTGCAAATCTTTGGTGGTGGTTTGTCTAGACGTGTAAAACGATCCAAGTTAACGGTATCGTATTTTAACTGTTCAAGCTCTGTTGCTTTCGCTCAGGGCTGACAAGAGTTCAACATTAGTTTAGTTTGATATCCACAAAACACAAAAAAAAATATGTCAACTATATTATCAGTACCTACAAACATTTAGCACCTCCCTGGACATAAACAAAATTTTGAATAAAATACGATACATCTAAAAATTAAAAGCAATGTGAGACAACCTTAACAGTAAGTAAATGAAATGCGGACACTAATATGGTTTCATAATTCCTTTGCAGATCAAAGCGGTTAATCAATCAATCGAGTCCAGATCAGCTGAACGAGCTAACGTGTCTGTAAGACAAGAAGAATCAAGGAGAACAATTTATTGAAAAGAATAAATTTGAGAAAAATTAAGATGGCAACTGTACAGACCCCTCATGAGATGAGCCTTTCGGCGTCTCTGCCTGTACAACAAGAGCAATCGGAATTAGACCTGATGGCGCTCACCATGGCGGCGCTACGCTTCGTCAACCCTTGGTCGGTGGAGACCAAATCAAACCAATGGCAAGACGAAATAGTCCCCGGAGAACCCGAAGCTAAAGATCGCACGATCACCCTGGCGGAAGTGAGGCTTCACGACTCGCCGCAAGACTGTTGGGTGGTCATTTACGATCGAGTATACGACATCACTACTTTCTTTGACGAGGTAGGTTAAAATCATATGAACATTCAATATTTCCTTTTCTTTATACATTTCCAAAGTTAAATGCTTTCTAGATCGATTTTAATTACCCTACCCTTACTAACGCCTTTTTAAATAAAAATGTAGTTGTACTTAATAGTATTTCTTGTTGTTACAGCACCCTGGTGGAGCGGACATTATGTTCGAGTACGCGGGTCATGACGCGAGCACCGCGTTCCGCAGCTCCGGTCACTCCCGCATGGCCATCAAAGCCCTGGATCGGTTCCTCGTCGGAGAACTACCTCTTCAAGAGCGCATGTACCGGCGGCCCGGGGGAATCCGTCTGAGCGATATCCCAGAATGACACAGTCGGTACGCCATCACATTGCAGTTAGAAAGCAATGACTAAGTTTAAGATAAGACCCACCCTTTAATTTAAACTTGTTTTTTATCCTCCTGTCGCTGCCAAGTTTCAATGGCCTTTGATAGTGACCGACCTTGGAGGTTAATACGTTATCTATATTTTTAATTCATTTAAAAAAGAGAAAAAAAAGTGTGACCCTTATATGTTATAATTACTTTTTACTCTCTAAGCCTCCAATGAACTATTTGTATTTGCTTTTTAGTTAGATTTTTATTTAGTCTTATCAAACCACCAGCTTTATTTTAGAAATCATGTAAGATTATTACTATTAGGAATAATTAGTTGCCTTCCAAGATAGCGGGACTTGGCATTTAATGTACGGTACGTGCGATAAAATGATAATTTATTTCGCTAACCATGACTTGCTTATCCAAGAATTTGTACTTTATAATAATTATTGTTACTGTTAACCTCTGTCAATGATGTCAGTTTTGATAAGCAGTTAACCGTCTTGTGAAAAGAATCTTACTATTTCCACTACACGTTATATTTGTTACTAAATGGTGGATGTGGTGTATGCTATTTGCATTTTATGAAGTCCTATTTAATTATTATTGAGATTATACAATGCAGCGCAAAAGTTGAGGGTTCTTTATGTCCATTGTTGTGAGTCTCTGATAACACTATCTTGTTGGCCAAAATTAGGCGAGCTTGAATGAGGACAATAGACATATTAGAAAGCTTATCTTGCGTCTTTTTGTATTTTCACTTTAGATATAACTCAGTATTAATTTAAAAGAGATGCATTATAATATTGTTCGTTTAACTAGCAATAAGTGCTATCTCTAAAATGTTCCTACTACTTTGTAATAAAAAAATATATCAATTTACCTTTTTCATTTTATTTACTTAAACCTTAAAACCTGTTTTATGATTGGTTCGTAACCCTAGATGGCTAAACATTATTCTCACAGGCCACGCGGCCTCAACGCATTTGCTGTTTAGGTAGGTTCCCGACACTCCTTTGCTCCACCTGACTCAGCACCCTCCTAATACAACGTCCTAATATGCCCCTTACACATGCACAAACTCAAACTATTTTATTCAAATAAACCATTCAAAAGTGTCTGTAGTACTCTTGATTGTCATGGGGTCAGTCGGTCAGAAAATTGAAGCTAGTTTCTCTTTCCAAACAGTAGGTTCCTATGGAGAAGAACAAGCAAGAAACTTCATGAACACTCTTAGTCTTATAAAATCAATAGATTACACACGAGTTTTATTTCCGTAACTTTTGCAAATTGTCAGTCTCAACGGACTAATGTTTAGTGATCACGCGTTCAAACGTTTGTATGAAGTATATTAGGTAAACAAATTGAAGATGTGGTGGCTAGTATTTCTAAAGTCCAGTCAAACAATTGAAAATTTGAGCATTTTGAAACATACTATTACTGTCTGCTCAAACTACCCAGATTAACATTTTTGAAACGCCTACTTTTTTAAATGAACAAATTTAGATTCAAGAAATATCAGTTTAGTGACTGTGTTCTTGAAATATATTTAGTGATCGAATATATAGAGATTTCGAATGTCTCACGCGATTCGAATTCGAACACGTGAGTGAGGTCACACAGACAATGATAGATGAAGTGTTTCTTACAATATATGAAAAGTTTATAAGTGCCTAAATAATAATATTCCGAATTACTTTAAAAGATACGTACAACTACAACATACGTGAAAGCCCAAATCTTGCTAATTAATAATGAGTTTGTTTGAATAAAAAAAATTGACGAGCCCTTCTGACAAATATTATTGTTTATGATTCACGCTTTAGGCCATAGCTAGTATTATTCCCATACATGTACGTAGTACGATCACTTTTATCACAAGCCCTGATAATTACTAGGAAACGGGGTCGTGTGCTACTAGACAAGGGTCTCAAATCGACCCCGCTTCCGACGAAGCGGATCTTGAATTAAAGTAACGAATAAATAAAATCTTATTTAATAAACAATAATGAGTATAGTTGTACACAATCATTTTACTTAACTAATTAATATCATTACTGGCAAAATAACATTTTGTACCTCTAAGCAGTTTCACACTTTCTTTCCGGATCTGAAACAAAATAACATTTTGAGATTATCCTTTATTCAACTCTTTATCTGGTAGCTAAGGAAAGGCTAATCGCGCTTGCGGTTCAAACCCACAAGCTACGTTTAGCTACGTTTTCCACTAACTCTACAGAACTCTAGGCGCCTAAACCAAAACATAATGCGAAATGCCTGAATATTAAACCACTGTTTTGTATACTTCTCATTATTATTACTCTATTCGCAATTCGCAGCGTCAAACCTAATGTTGAAAATCTTTGCAAGCTTTAGACGTTACATTTAAAAACCAATAAAAGTTAGTGAAAACGGGTTTCTGTAAGTTTATGGGGGGAGAACCCCTTTCCCATTTTTATCACTAATTGTTTTTAATTAATCGATATCTTCTCAGAAATTATTATCCCACGTTATGACGGTGTTAAATTTATTCTAACAATATCATACATTTAAAGTTCAAGGATGGTTAACGTACCGATAGTTAGAAAACATTATAATTATCATACGGAGTGGAGTCGTCAGATCACTCATTGGAGGCGATATTAGATGTTCCAACACGACTGTAACTATACACGGTTAATATGAATGTTTTGCGAGATAAAATTCTTAGGAAATAACACAATGGTCGCTTATGTGGTGTTTTATACCACAAAAAAGCAGTTTAAAAACAGTACGAAAATTATACTTCATTATGTAAACTTATTTATTAGAAGAAAATCAGCAACGCTCAAGCGGTGGACTTTTCCTATTTTTAATTATGTAGGTACCCTATTAAATTTTTCGAAAGTTAACATAATTATATAGGGTATAGTTTAATAGGATATTATGTTATTTGGCCAAAAGATAAATATCGAGTAAGTCTTTCCACGCGGGTGGTTATAAAGTCAAATATCAGATTAAATAACATCTTCATTTCACTGGTATCGATCGATAAGGATCAAACGTTTTCCTACTCATATTTGACACAAAGACATACCTAAGGGAAATCCAATAATTATAAAGTAATTTAATAAACATGCCTTTCGCTTCATCGTGACCGCTCTAATAATACCAGTGATAACTAGAATTATTAGCCGTTCGACGGTCTGTCTGACACGAGAACAAATAATATGTGACCGCGTATAATAACGGTCAGAACAGACTCAACGGCAAAATACTTTAACAGTTTCATTAACAAATTGGTAATTAACTAAAATACGGTCGAAAATTGCGTAAGGCCGTAAGGCGTGCAAGATAAGAAATGCAGCGCGGAATTATATCTTGCACACAATTTTCAACTTTATGAGTATTGTTTTCTAGTTGATTACTCATTAATAGAATGAAGAGACCAGATAAGGTTTTTAACTATTTTTTAAATGTTTGTTTATATTATTTCATAACATTATATAATCTCGGGTGTGATCAACGAGGCAGCCACATGGCTGCTGACTATGTTCGAGCACTGGACGGATAGAAATTTTGAAGAAAAAAAATGGGCAGTCCACCATTTAAAATACACTGCCAAACATAGGCAGTTATAGTAACGATTATAACAAATAAAGAAGAATAGAAAAATAGATCAGTTTTCAAATCAATCACTGTAATTTTGCGACTTCACTTGGTGGATTTGACAAAGTATTTGCGTGTAACCATATTCTAATTACTCTAGGGTAAAGTTTGTATTACTCAAGTAACGCTAAAATTTTGCCCAATACGACAAGTCAAGTCGCACCATTAAACATATGTGCACTTTATGGGCAGGTGAGATATCAACCAAACAAGAAATATCAACAATAACAATACGCTTATAATCATATACACGAGAACAAGAATCTATCTCTCAGACGACCAATAGGTCAAACTCTCAAGGAATGTAAATGCCAAGGGTTGGCCCTGCACTGGGACAGTAAGGGATATCAATCAAAATGATAATAACGGAGACTTAATATGAACTCACAATTTATAGCTGAGTGTGTTGACACTGGTGTAGTACCGCAGGTAGACCAGAAGCGCCATGGTCATGAGTATCGCCGTGATCTGCAGCGTCCACTCGCGGGGCAGGCCGCACTTAGAGACCTTCAACTCTTCCGGGGATATCGTCAGCTAAAACGTTCAATAATAAGCTTTTGTTAAGGGTTTAAAATAGGAGGCAGAGTTTGGGAATCTGCACTAAGATTATAAAGAGATGGAACGGAATCTCAAGAACTAGTCTTTGAAAAATACTTGTGTTATGTACCCCATTAATCGAGAAGGACAATATAACATCACATGAATGGCTACACCAATTTGCAATAATACTTGTGTGTTATGTAGCCCGTGAATCCAGAGGGACATTAGGGGAATGGAGCAATAATCAAAAGTGTAATTTAACAAGAGGGACATTATACTGTGTACAGGAGCCAGCACATCAAGGACCAGAAAATGACATTTTTTCCAATCAACTTTGAACTTTGAGCATTAGCGATAAAGTCGAAAATATATTAAAGAAAATTGACCGATTGTAAAAGGTTAATGTGCTGTACGTTAAAAGTCTGACTCTGTTGACAAAATCGCACTCGTTAAGACATTATTTTAACCTTTCGACGACCAAGCGACAGCCGGCTGTCACGCTGCTATTGTATTTCTATTGTGTGTCTAATCCCGTGTGTTCGAAAGTTTTAATAGCACTACAGAAGTTTAGAAAGCACTTACCAAGTAATACTTAGGGTCCAGTCGATTTCTCCACGAAAATGAAGGTACAGTATATTCAACGAACTCTATCTTATGATCGGGAGTGGGCACAAAGCTGTGCCGGACGACGCAACTGTGATGCGTGTGCGCACCGAGCGCGGCGCGAGGGCGAAGGCTCTCTACCAAGTACTCTGTGGACTCCTTGGATAAGCAGTCCCAACGTTCTTCGAACAAACTGTTTCTTTCAGGCAAAGGGGCCGCGTCGGGCTCCGTGCATACGCTGTCTGATTCTCTGTATAGAGGGTAGTGCTGAAAAGTATGTTTATATTACATTTGTGGTTCAAAATTACTTTATTATTATATAAATACCTTTATTCAATTACATTTGAATCTTAAACCTAAAACATAAAAATATCTGTTGGACATATTGTAAAAAGTAAACATAATTAAGATTTTTGGCTGTGAACTTCGTATTTAGGTTTTGGGATAGACTAAATAGACTGTAAGTTACTTTGTTCAATAAATTAAATCCAAGAGAAAACCGAGTGCTTTGTGAAATAGCTACCAATGCAAGAATTTTATTAATCGGGTTTTTTCCGGCGGCTTTTCCCGCGTTGATGTTAAACATCCATCCACTATACACTTCATATTACCCCTACCCTGTAGAGGTCGAATCTCCAAAAATCCTTTTTTAGTGGTTACCTACTCTTTACAAGGAACACACTCTCCAATTTTCTGCCCTTTAGGACCAGCGGTTTGGACTGTGTTTTAATATCACCCAGACAGACATTCAGTCAGTTTACAATATTATATATTTATAGATAAAGATAAACAATTTATTCAAAAACACGCACCTGCATTATAATTGGTCTGCTATATCTTTCTAACTTTTTATTGCCTTTGCATAAGCTTGATCCACTACTGCACTTTAATATGTCTGTGGGTAGAAATAAGTGGATTAATTAAAATAGGTATTTGCAAAGTAGTTTGTCTTATACTTAATACTAGCTTTTGCCCGCGGCTTCGCTCGCGTTAGAAAGAGACAAAAAGTAGCCTATGTTACTCTCCATCCCTTCAACTATCTCCACTCTAAAAATCACGTCAATTCATCGCTCCGTTTTGCCGTGAAAGAAAGACAGACAGACAGACAGACACACTTTCCCATTTATAATATTAGTATGGACAATACCACGAAGCGGTTTCGGAACCTAGCAATTTCAACATTAACAGGTGTGGTCTTAGCTACATTAACATAACGCATAAGCTAAATATGCTGTACACATTCCTTCTAGAAAAATTGAAAGCAAACAAGAATAACTTTTAAATAACTGAACAGTCGTAAAAATCATAACTCACTTGATATGTTGGCTATTTGTGCAACAGTCCGCGCACACAATGAGCACCCGTCTCCTTCCATCGCCATAGAGTTGATAAGGACAAAGTGATTCCCTCTGATGCTGACTAACTGCACCGGAGGAGACTTTAGTCGAGATTCAAACCTTTTGACCAACTGCGGTGTTATCCTTTAAACAAACTATAGTTTATTTAACCAGAATCAAAATTACGCGTTAGGTCTTCAACAATTGAGCTAAGCGCTACGTTCTTAATATTAAATACCCATGTTGCATGACTTAGTTATTCAGAGGTTCTAGGACAGACTGTAATGCCTATTGCCCTGTTTTATACAAGCCACAAATCCTGGTTTCTGTTCATGTTCAGTAAATCAGTGCCTATGTACAGCTGTTTTGCTTGCTAGTTTTGTTTATCAATAAGTTTTTTTTTTTATTTAAAATAGAGGAGGTGGTAATTAATTAGTGATTAAACGAACTTACCTGTACGTGAAGTTCAATCATAATTATACGAGGGATTCGTCCGAAGATATTAGTATTTTTCACACTTGTAGTATCGCTTGTAAGTGTTACCACATAGCACGTAAGTTTAGAGAAATACTAAAATAAAAAGGATCACACTTCCGTTTTCGTAGGGCAGAAATTAATTCGTGACGTATTTCCTGTTCTCCCACTTGCCGCCATATTCGATTCTCACCATCATTTAGTTCAAAGAAACGAACGATATTTCCTTTAATTAAGGGTAGTTATTGTTATAAACAATAACCATAGGGTGGGTGGGATATTATACTAATATCTTCGGACGAATCCCTCGTATAATTATGATTGAACTTCACGTACAAGTAAGTTCGTTTAATCACTAATTATACTTCGGGATTCGTCCTCGATATTAGTATTTTTCACACTTGTAGATGTTTAGAGCCATAAAAAGGAAATATCGTGTCGATTTGATATTTTATTTATTGATACATTTTTCAATAAATAATCAGTCAAACACCAGAACGCAATATAGTTAAGATTTACAAAGTGATTTAGCAAAATCCGTACAATCATTGATTATCGCCCTGTTATAAAACCTAGCAAAGACAGTGGAGTTGCCTGTCCATCCTGCAGTGTTACGAATAACATCGATATTGACACCTTGTTTGTATGCAAAGGATGTTGATGCGTGTCGAGTGCTGTGTCCAGAAAAAAAGGACACGTCAACTTCACTATCTCGAAGTGTACATTTGATTAAGATGGATCAGTATTAAGATGTATTATTGATTTAGATGTGCATTGTATGGTTTCCGATATGAAATAAACAAATTATCTGAACTTCTAAGCGATTTTGTTTTATCTATGTATGAAATCAAAGCATTAGCTGGACAAATTTGTGGCTTTTCTTTAAAATAGGGCAAATGTAACACAGGCTGTGCTGTGCCTGGACGAGATGTTTTAAAAAGATCAGAAATCTTTATCAAAATTTAAAACTATTTTGTTATTGTTTGTACTCTATGGGCAGTAACTAAAGTTATCAAAGTAACACACTTTTTGTTAGTTGTTCTAATGATATCTTATCATGAGGAAAAAGAGACCCTAGATAATTTAATGCCATATTAACATCCCAAGTTACTTTGTATTTTGGTAATGACGGCCTAAATCTAAAAACTCCTTTACAAAATCTAGATATCAGTTTGTTTTCCATAACATTACCTAGTATTAAGGATAATTAATATCCGTAACTATTGATAGTACCATACTGATTTCCACTATTAAACACCTCAGTAAGAAAATCTAAAATTGCAGGCATTGAGGGATGGTAAATATCAATTTTATTGCTGTGACAATGGTGAAACCATCTTATAATGCACCCATCATATTGCTTGAGGGTATTTTCAGAAAGGAAAACTGCTGTGCGGTACGTCTCTACTTAACATAGCTGTCCACCGACGGGATTACGTATCTTGCAGAAGCCGAGCGATCGCGATATTAGCTATAATCGCGTAATAATTGCTTCTAAAACGTCAATTCGTATTACGTACTGGCAATAGCAATGCGATAGCAATCTATTGATAGTGCTGCCTCTGTAGAGCAATCAGTTAACTAAAACATATTTTTTGTTTGGTGGTTTCGTATTACGTAAGTATGGTTTTTAAGAGCAAAGTTATATATATATTTACGGTATATTTAATTAGTTCCGGCGATTGCTTCTTTATCGTCCTCGTAGCAATAAGTGCATAAGAACAATCAGCGAGTGATTAGCAATCGATTCATACATAATACCTACGTTTTTTTTTACGTTAAGCGCTTAATCGCGCGGTGTTCCGCGATCACTGCGCAATTATTGCTTATTGTTGTTTCATAGGTAATAAACCAGCGGATAATATTCCTACAACCAGGGTAGTTGTGCTCTGGATATTCCGCTAGCTGGAATAAGGAATAGCAAAATGAAATGAATTCAATTCTACTGTTTACGATATTAACAAACTCATAAACATGGTACCCTTCCATGATTGTGATGGCCATGCTGGTACCACCACAATACTACACAACACAATACACATATAATTTTTCTCAAAGTTTTAAGTATACACGATACTGGAGCAAAGTCATAAAAATAATAATTTGACCAACTACATGTAAAGGCGTCTATAACAACTGCATCTGGATCCATCTGCCAAGATGCGTATTGAGAACAAATTAATCTCAGGTAAACCGAAATGCGAAACTATCAATTGAAATCCCGTGTTTAACAGAAACCACTCAGTGTCAGGGTGACAGCGTCTCGATTCTCTGTCTGCCACATAATTATTACTAGATTTTATATAGGCAGCAGTGACGTATATTTGTCGTTGTTTGCATCACTGCCATATTTCTTTAGTGACTTTATTCAGATGTGGGTATTGTATACCTCCCATGCGATTAATGTAACTCAATGCAGTAGTGTTGTCTACCCTTAAAAGCATTTGACAAGAATGACAGTCTTTTGCGAATATTTTTAAGGAGAAATATGCAGCTAATAACTTAAAATAGTTAATGTTCTTGTTTTTCCATTTCTGTCCAATAACCACCAGCTGACTGAGTGCCACAAGCTGCTCCCCACCCCGTTGTTGAGGCGTCAGAATAGATCTCACGGCAATAGATATCATCCCTAATTCTGTGTAGAGAATTGTCAATTTTATCTATCCACCACTGAATATCTGGCAATATGGTATCTGGTATGGTCATACAGCGATCATAATCATTGTGATGTTTTAGGTAAACAAATTTATGACGCTTTAATTCTTTAATAAACATCCACCCATACTCTACAGCAGGACAGGCAGAGACCAGTAAACCGACTAATTGGGTAAAATTCCTGATTTTACAACGCTTTACATGTAAAAAATACAACAACTTTTCTTTAATACGACTCTTCTTATCATTCGGGAGACTAATAAGTCCGCCTATGTACCGTTGTGCATAAAGTATTAATAAATAAATAAATAAATAAATAATTTGCCACTCCTTAGAGTTTATATTAAAACCCAAAAATTTACAGCTTTGAGAAGGCGTTAAGCAACTTTTTTCTAGGTTTAGAATAAACCCCAAAGCTTCTAACCTTTTTGTTACATTAAGGTTGTGCTTGCAATCAGTAAACTACCGACCTAAGTAAATTAAACACTGGTTTTAGCAGCTTAGTAAAGATGTATGGAGCAGTGCATAAACCGAAGGGTAAAACATTAAATTCATACATCTTTTAAGACAACTGATTTGCTGTCAAGATAAATCTTAAATATTTGCAAGAGCTAGGGTGTATTTTAATAAGCATGTAAGCATCCTTTAAATCGATGGTAGTCATAAAACATCCTTAGATATTCATTTTAAAACTGTGCGAACATCTTCCATCTTAAAATGTCGAGTTTTTATGAATTTATTTAATCCTTTTAAGTTTAAAATAAACTTCATTGTACCATCCGGTTTTGGGATAAGAAATACACGTGATACGTATTGTCCATGACAAGGGGCATATTCGGATACAGCTCCGATAGAAAGCAAATGCTTAATGGCGACATCAAATTGTGCCTGTTCTGTCTTAGAACGCACAACAGTAACATTTGGAACAGATTGAGTCACCAGCTCATTGAAATTTTTTTTTTTTTTTTTTAACCGTTTATCCAGGACAAAACTGTTCTGTCGGTTGTGAATAGCGACCATTCTTGAGCGAAATGACTCAGCCTGCCCGCGTAGCGTACCTTGTTTTCCGGATCTAGCGCCTGCGGGTTTGCCGCGGCAGATGCAATGATGTTCTCGACTTTTGCGGCGGTTGCGACGAGCGGTGGCGAGGTCCGGCTCTCGAAGTAGCCGGCGTTGCTAGTGGCGGCGGGCGACCCGACGCTGACGAGCCGGCTGCCTGCTGCCTGTTCATACCGCCCGTCGCCTTCCAGTTTAAATTTTTATCGCCGTCTGTGACGGTTGGGTCTTCTATCACCGCTGCAGACGCAGCACGAGATGTTGACGGTTGTGGAGACCCACGCTCAAGCTGCAGTTCCTCAGCTCGTGGTGTGGAAGGTTGCAGGTCCAACAACTGCTCTTCATTCCGACATGTTTGCAAATTCTGCGTGACTTTAGCATGAATAAACAGTCAAAGCGGCGAAGTAGTCCTTCAGACTATTCTGAATGCTTTAGACTTTACGTTTAGCTAAAAGTGGTCCTGAGAATCTATGCGGCGAAGTAGCCCTGCAGGCTATTCTGAGTGCAATAGACTTTGTCAGGTAACTTTAGTTTATGCGGCGATATAGTCCTACAGACTATTCTGAGTGCAATAAACTTTGTCAGGTAACCTAAGTTTATGCGGCGATATAGTCCTACAGACTATTCTGAGTGCAATAAACTTTGTCAGGTAACTTAAGTTTATGCGGCGATATAGTCCTACAGACTATTCTGAGTGCAATAAACTTTGTCAGGCAACCTAAGTTTATGCGGCGATATAGTCCTACAGACTATTCTGAGTGCAATAAACTTTTATAGGAAGTTAGGTACTAACCGTTATACACACTTATCACATTTTTCTGAAGATCCAGAGTCCGAAGATTCTGATTTCGACAATGAATCACTAGATGACGTTGAAGAAATCTCTTTGAGTATCTGACGCATCATCATCATAGATTCACTACATCACTATAAGGTTAGGTATATATTATATTTATGTATTTATTTTATATTTAAGTTTATTAGTTTATGTTTTCAGTATTTATTAATTTATGTATTTGCATTCATAAATATATATTTTTAGTCGTTGTTATTATTTAAACACTCTCTTGCACTATGTTGGCCCGTTTCAAGTACAGTCTATCGCAATGCCCTAGGTTGACTGGAAGAGATCTCTTCTAGAGATAAGTCCACCTTTGTAAACAAATTACAGTTAAGTTCTCTGTTAAACAGTTATGTGCAATAAAGTATATTATATAAGAAACACGACGCGACGGCGCGAACGAATTCACTTCTTCCTCTAAATACTTTAACTTTTTCACAATATACTCTAACGACTTATCACTTTTACGTTTATGTATTATTATTATATTTTTAATAACCGTGTAACAGGTACTGATTTGAAAACCGTGCGACTGTGGCAAATCACAAAAAGCGAAATGATGGTGAGAATCGAATATGGCGGCAAGTGGGAGAACAGGAAATACGTCACGAATTAATTTCTGCCTTACGGAAACGGAAGTGTGATCCTTTTTATTTTAGTATTTCTCTAAACTTACGTGCTATGTGGTAACACTTACAAGCGATACTACAAGTGTGAAAAATACTAATATCGAGGACGAATCCCGAAGTATAATAAAAAATAGGCAAACACTTTATGGACCACTAGCTTGTGCCCGAGACTTCGTCCGCGTGGAATAATAGCACCCGTTCCCGGGGGATTTCCGGGATGAAAACTATCCTATGTCTTTTCTCGGGTCCCAGACTAAATCAGGACCAAATCGGTTCAGTTGTTTAGGCGTGAAGAAGCGACAGATAGACAGACCGAGTTACTTTCGCATTTATTTATAAGAGTACAGATAACAATACGATTACTTAAATAGAACTCCATTCTATGTGAGATTTGAATGTGTGTCATCTGTGTCACACATTCAATAGTAGTGATAAATCTGGTTTCAACCGAAAAACCTGCTCGTTTATTTGAACTAATGAGATCATAATATTAACTTATCAGTAAACACACATACAGGCGCATCTAAGTACATTGTCTATTATTTCTTAATCTTAAAATACAAAAATCCGCTGTTTGCACAATTATCTATTACTTCAATGAATAGCTAAAACTGAGATTGTTTTGAAAAATATGGCAGGTATTTTTTTTTCCAATATTAGTTTTACTAATATATTTATCTTACTAGTTGGACCCATAACGTTACGGAAGCGGAAAAAAACAATAGGTTTTTTTTTCACAAAAAAAAACAAATTGTGATTGAAAAATGGTAGGTACCAATAGAGGTGATTTTCTTTTTATTTTTCCTGCTGGGTTTATTTGTGTTTCCCTTAAATTAACAAATTGTGTCATATGGATGCTATACACATTGTAAGAAATGATCCGTTATTATTATCTGTAGCATTTGGAAAAGTAATGACTTTCCATACACTACTTCATCCCCCCTTTTAACCCTTCATTTCATCCTTTTTTATGTAGGTTGAAATTCTAACAACACCAATGCATTAACTTCAAATTATAAGATAGTTCTAAAACTTTGTGAGGATGGATGAATGTTTGTTACTCTTTGTAGCAAAATCTTAGGGCAACTCAGTTATAGTACTCTTAGTTTACATAAAATCACACTACAACCCCTTCTTCTCTGAGTACAGAGCCTAACCTAACAGGGGTGAAAGGACAGGGGGAAGCCAGTCCCTCAATAATCATGAAATAAAAATAACAACAATAATAGCTATTATTATAATTTCCAAAATGCATTCACCAAGAGAGCAATAGTTAATTAGATCTATTTATTTATTTAACAATAAGCACACCAACTGCATAATTTTTTTTTTTTTGGTGAGTGGGACATCACCCACTGACTGCTCCCGTCCTGGGTGCGGCGGGAGGGCGTGTCAGACTCTTACTGACTAAAACCCACTCATGTTCCTTCGATTGCCTTTTACCAACTGCATAATCACACAAATTCATACATACTATTATAATACTAACAATGTATATCATAGGAGTAATTACACAAATCATAGGTATGCATAACATTCTCAACAATGCAATTTCAATTTGCTAAGAGACTACAAAATGCGCAGATTTTATTTTTTTTTAATTTAGAAGAAAAATAGAAAATGATTGGCAAATAATTAATTTAAAAGACTGAAAATTTAAGTAAGTTACAAAATTATACTAAACTAGCTTTTGCCCGCGGCTTCGCTCGCGTTAGAAAGGGACAAAAAGTAGCCTATGTTACATCCCAGCCCTTCAACTATCTCCATTTAAAAAATCCAGTCAACTCATCACTCTGTTTTGCCGTGAAAGAAAGACAAACAGACAGACAGACACACTTTCCCATTTATAATATTAGTATTAAAGTATTATACTAAATAACTACTAAAAAACCTATTATGATAAATTATACATCATCCTTAGTAATCTATGGAATCTATAGAATCTATGGTCCGTACATAGCCTATTTAAAATTATTTGAAAGGTTGCCTCTCTTGGCTTTGTTATGTGACCTATTTTTTTATTTTAAATTACCATGTTTACTAATTGACATTGTTATTACTTATAAAATAATATATTACAAATCTTTTCGATATTTTTTTTACTATTGTAATTTAACTATAATGAATTATTTTAGTTTGTATAAGATGCATTACTAGCTTCAATATTTGATTGATTTATTATATTTTAAGAAATCAATCAAATATACTTAACTTAGAGTGCTACTAAATACAAAAATATTACCTGTAGTGGAAGCCAATGTCATGGTTGCCAACCACAGAATACATTGCTGTACCTGGAGGGACTTGGAATAATTTATAATATCTTTCAACATAATCATTGAATTCTTTTTCAGGGCACCATAAACCTTCATCAAAGAGATCCCCTGAAAATAACATAGTTTAATACATTAAATTAAATTAGGCAAAGAACAGTTATTAAAACTGTAGTATCATGTGTAAGGAAAGAAGAAATTGTAAGAAAAGTTGTAGAAATATAATAGAAATTGATTTAAGCTATTGTATGCTGTAATTAATTAAAACAATTAAAAAATATTGTGTCTTGTGCAGATCTGCATTTTGCAAATATGGGATCTTGATTGCCAGTATTCTTTTTTTTTAGTAGTGGGAAATCATCAAATGACTGCTCCCGTTCTGGGTGCGGCGGGAGGGTGTGTCAGACTTTTACTGACTAAAACCCATTCATGTTCCATGTTAAGATTTTGAGAACCCAGAGAGTCCTGTACCTCTGTGTACTTATTAGCAACACCGATGCATTTAAAATATTATATCAGGTATTTGTTTAGAGTTTCAAAAGTTCCAGTTTAACCTTTCAATGACCAACCGACAGCCGGCTGTCGGGCTGCTATTGTCTTTCTATTGTGTCTCAAATCACTTGTGTTCGAAGGATTAAAAGCGAAATCAAAGAAATAGGTACCTAAAACAAAGACAACATCAGGACTATGTAGAGTCATAGCTGACTGAAACGCACGATGCATCTGCCACTCTCGCCGCCACTTATCAAGCCAGTGTCCGTTTCGAGATCCAAGGAGGTGAGTATCAGCTATGACCATAGCATATACTGGTGCTACTCCGTCGACCGGCTCTTTACTCAACGTTGGCCAGCCACACTGAAATTATAACCAAGCGTATTATTTATACAGTCTAAAGAAGAATTTGTGTATGTTTAAAGGTCTTGAAGTTACCTGGATTTGTGTAACATAGTAAATCAAGTATTCACAATAAACGTATATAAAAACAATACCAATAAATAAACGTGGAATAAAATGATTCAGAAAACTTCGTCGCAATCTTCGTAACATTAATGCCATTATGCCGTATATTTCTTATTTAATTGAGCTGTACAGCTGTTCGTTTTCTCATCGGTTTCATCATCAGACACTGCTATACCTAGTTTCGACTTAGTTTCAGATTTGAAGCCAGCCATTTACATTAATTTCCCAAAATATGTATAAAAAATATTGTATCAAGTCACCGGTTTGTTTTGTATGCAAACATGAAACAGTAATGATGACATTGATGACAGACAGACAGACAGTCTCAATATAAATAATAAATATAATCAAGGGTCCGTTCCAAAACGAAAATTAAAAAGAGATAGAAACAACGAAAGAAAGAGAACGGCTATACTGTTTTTGAACGCTACAGAGTGATTTACTGTTTTGGAACGGGTTAGGGTCATGATGGTTAGGATCGTATGATGACACTGTCAACATAACCTTTTATCTCTATTGCAAAGAAGGAAAATTGTGTTTTTAAGCATATTTTGCAAATAAACAAGTACTACCTGTTCGTTTCTACTTAAGTAAATCCATTCTTCAACATCAAACTTCAACATTGGCGCATATATGATTTTGACATATGTCAGGTAATTTTTAACGACGCTCAGCCAAGGGTGAGAAATCGCACTTGTCAGTGCGAAAATTACTCTACCGAAAGCGTTCCAAAATACTGCTCGGGTAGCTGTCGAGTAATTGTTCGGTTACCCTCGGTTTCACTCGGCTCATTTCGGAACGCTCTAGAGTAACTTTCGCACTACTCCGTGTAATTCTTACCCATTTAGGAACGCACCCCAAATATAATCCATTGATATCATCCCAATTTTCTATTATTGTGAGGCATTTAGTGATCTATGGAAATATAATATACCATAAATTATGTATTTGAAACACGAAATGGTTATTTTCAAATATCTCCCATGACGCTGACTGAATTTATTAATTTATGTTTGATACTATTAGATTTAATCTTGTTTGTCTACTGGTTTGTTTGTTCGTTTGTTCAAACGAAATAATACGACTAAACGGTGATAGAGTTATTGTTGAAGAATCATTGAAGAAGATTTGAAAGTTGTCGCAGCTCTAGATACGGGTATGTGCTTAGATTATTAACTTCTAGATTGAGCCACCGCGTGGCCGCACATGAGACAGCACTATAAAATTTCAATGTTGTCATTACGTAAAATTTTCCCCAAAATATGACCAAAACCGTGAGATGTTCCGTTGCAACAACTACTTATTACATTCATGTACTAAGTTGCGTATCATAATCCTTATTAAGAGTGCAAAATTATTTATATCGTAAGTATTATTTAAGTTACTAGTCCAGGTTTTCTCACGATGTTTTCCTTCACTGATGTCTGTGATGTCCAACTATAAAAATTATATAAAATTCCTTTTAAAAGGGAGAGGATACCTCACAGGGCATCAAAGAACTAATTAATCATCTGATTAATTTTATTTATTTAACTAGTTGCAATTTTATTATCAAGTTATGGGAAAAATAGAACTGAGGTATGGTAACACTTTGAAAAACAAGTAAGAGGTTATGTAGATAAAAATATAAACGATATCGCTACAAAATGTCCTTAATTTTGATCGAAAGCCATGTAACATACACACAAATGTATTTATTCAATCAATGCACAATAACTTGTAATATTTGCATCCTTACGAGTGAAAAGTAACATTCTTATCTTGCTTTCTTTCTGTGCGGCTTTTGCAGCCTAAAATAGTGCATCCTCCCATTTTATAGCACAAAAAACGCACTAAACACTTAACTACTGGAGTCAATTTCTCAAATATACATTAAAACTATTGGTTTAATTACCGAAATTGTTATAAAATTGTAAAAACTAATACGAGCCGACCATTCAATGACAGTGACATCCCTTTGTTTGGCTAACTTTTCAATGTTCGCCAAGCGAAAACCGGCCACGCCGAACGAGACAGAGCATGTTATGCTTTGTCTCAATTTTCTTACGAAATTCATATATTATATGCTTCTCACTTTCACACTTCTTTACAACCTCATGGTTACATCTAGAAGTTAATAATCTAAGGGTATGTGTATGTGAGTGTGACATAACAGATTGTCAAAAAAGAGCTAACGTCAACCATTGCGGTCAACGTCAAAATCTAGTCAAAACAAATTGTCAATATTTGGGAATTCGGAAATCCATCGGAATTGCGGATTTAAGTTGGAAAAATAAGTACAATGTTTTTAATAATATAATAACAAATTTGTAGATAAAGGTATTCTTCAAAATGTCTATCCACTGGAGTTCAGAAATTTTAAAATGGGAGTATCGCGACTTACAAGCTACGGCTATGTCTGTTGATTATTCGGGAAACAACGTGCTGTTAGCGGGTCGACGATGGCTAGCGATCAAACAGCTCACCCAGGACGAAGACTCTGGTGATATCGTGAAGAAGTACCCACGTCACAGCAAGTACGATGCGGCCGGTGCCGAGTGGTGCCAGTCGTACCATGGACAGAAACTGTGCGCAATCGCAGTATGTACAAATCTAAATAAGAATCACAATAATATGCTCTACTATTATGTTATTGACATAAAATATTGTTTTTATTATGTGTAACATCTATAGCCGCACGTAAAACAAATTTCTGGCGTGGCGACGCACGCCGTGGCGACGCGTCGCCACGCTGTATGATGGTGTATATATACAGTCACAGTCTTGTTGTGTGGCGATGATGTAATGTCGATGTTTTACATCTGCCAGGCGTCCCGTGACGGCTCACTTTTATTTTCAATGTTTTCAGCTTTTTTAAAATGTAATATTTAATATTCAGAGCCTTGTATGACTGAACACCTTATCGTTCTATCATCAGTCACTGAATGACTCCAGTACTAACATAAGTATGTTACTAAGTGTGTATAGCAGTATAAATAAATGCTGAACAAGAATTTCTCTAAAAATATTTAACCAAAGCCTAAACAACAAATAATCTCAGAAAATAAATTCCCCAATGTTTTTTCTTTGTATGTTTTCTGTTTTGGGAAGCCCACTAAGGGATGTTTCCAAAAATTTCCTTTAGATATTTTTAATTTTTGCTGTTCAATATGCACTCAATTTTAAGCAAAAAATAAGCTATTCAGCAAAATTGGAAAGAGATTTTTATAAACTATTAAGTTAGCTAATTCAATTGACAGTCAACAAGCAAATGTTTGTTTAGAAAATAAATTCAAATTGAATTTTTGTAGTGTATATTTAATAATAGAATTGTTTTTCAAATTCCAGAGTAACCAACGAGTAGATGTGTATGAGTGGCGTGGAGGCAATGACTTAGCATGCATCGGTTCTCTTCGTGGACACACGAGAGTGGTCAGCGACACTCACTTCCACAGACAAGATCATAACCTGATTGCCACATGCTCTATTGACACATTTACTCATTTATGGGACTTGAGAGATGCAAGAAAACCTGTGGTCTCATTATGTGCTGTTGGTAAGTTTGTTATATTTTTAATATACTTGGTATTACTTATAATAAAAACAGTACATCTTTATTTTCAACATCTTGCTTGTATATAATTGACTTTAGATTTGTTACTGCTGTCGAGAATTCTAAATGTATAAAGTAATTTGGTAGATACATGGTGTAACTTTTAATGATTCCAGCTGGTGCTTCACAAGTACAATGGAATAAAGTAGCTACCCACATAGTTGCCACTGCCCATGATGGTGACATAAAAATTTGGGACTACCGAAAACATTCTGCACCAATTCACTACATTTCTGCACACCTGTGCAAAATACATGGAGTTGATTGGAGTCCCCACCATGAATATCAGCTGGTCACTTCAAGCCATGATGGCAGCATCAAATATTTTGACATTAATAATGCAAGAAGGCCTGAGAATGTGATAATGACAAACTTCCCTGTGTGGAGGGCAATATATACACCATTTGGAAGTGGGTTGCTGACCATAGGGGTTGGCTGGGGAGGGATGCCCAGAGTGGAACAGGCAGGAGTCATTGGCATCTGGGTAGGAGGAGCACTAACGCACAGACTTGTAGGTCACACTGACACAGTCCAGACAATGGTATGGAGACCAAACACCTCACCATCCAACTATCAGTTAGTGACATGGGCACGAGATCAATCCCTAAGAGTATGGACAATGCATCCCTCATTGTTAAAGATGTGTAATCATTATCTCCCTGATGATGGAGAAAATGATGAGGACAATAATAGTGACAGTGAGTTATTTAGTTTCTTCACTATAGTAACAAAATCAAATCAAAACTATTTTCTAAATTAATAATTGTGAATTATTTCAGATGTTAGCTATGCTTCTACAGCTGGGTCTACAAACGATATCTCTTCAGGAGATAACAAAGGTCAAGATATTGCACTGGTAAGCAGCTATCAAAATATCGTTTTGTCTACCATTATTATAAATAAATAGCAACTGGCACGCAACACGAGACTAACAACTACACGACATGCACGTGCGACGTTGATTTAATATAAAAAGTTAAGTTGGAAAGGCTTGGAACCAGATAAAACCGATTTACATATAGTAATTTTGTTCCGAACTTTTCTAAAGATCACAGACGTTTTAAGAACTTTATTATTAAGTCTAGAATGAACCAGTTTATTCAACGACTGGCGAAATCGCTTAGCAAACTTGATTAAATATTTGTATAGGCAAAGAGCAATACTATTAAAGCAATCAATCACCGCAAAGATACTATACTCATATTATCGTTTCAGAACAAACTGCCGCATAAAACAAACACATCGATTGACGAGGAGTTCGAATCTATTCGCGAGATGGCGAATATTGAAGTGACGGACATGAACATTGAGACGCGAACGTGCCAGATTCACTCCGAGCGCAACGGCTATGTCGCCAACCTACAAGTCACATTCCCCAGAAATGTTACTGAACAAACCATACCAAAGTTCTCCTGGCTATCAGGAACAAATGTTGATAGCCCCACTACTATTAAAATTCTACAGTCTATCAATAGAACTGCTTACCGCAAGAAAAAGGAAGGCCACAGATGTCTGTTGCACTGTTTGAAAACGTTAGCTACGTCTATTGACGAGGTAATTACATATTAGAGCAATCTCTTTTGCAATAAATTCCACATAAGTTTTATTTAGCATTTAACGCTTTTTATAAGAAAAAATGCAATTTAAAGTACAATTTGTATAACCTACAGATACCAGTCAAATCCAGTGACGATACCGACTCAATGAAATCAAGTCAAAGGAGTCAATCGGAAAGTGAAAACGCAGGTGACTCGTGCATACCATTCCCTAGAACATGTGGTGCCAAGTGGTGTGGAGTTAGCACATTAGTGGTGTTCAACCGGCCGCCGAACGCGAGGCGATTGTCCCTCAAACATGAGACTGGCACTCCGCGGTCGATGTCATCGCTGTCTTTGACTCCCGGACTATTTGGTACGACCGGATACAACTCAGTGTCGCCCCACGCGACCACAACGCCGTCACCGACCAACGCGTCCGGTTTTCCGCAGTTGCATCATCGACATCCGTCGAATTCTATTACTACGTTCTATTTTCAAGATAGATGGGTAAGTTTGTAATAGTATTGTGTTTTTTGTTGTTGTCATGTGAAGGTTCAAAATCTATTTGTAATATGTGAGACGACAAAAAAAAGTAATTAGTCCGTCAGTTAGATTATAAAAAGTTTTGGACACTTTTTTTTTTCATTTTTCACGTTAACGAAAAATGACGCCGAACAGTGCGTTGAAGTTTCGCGCGACGTCACGCCTAGGTACAATTTTTAGTGAACAATGACGTCACAAGGAAGTTTGATCTTTATCTATATAAAGATCAAAGTTCCTTGTTTTACTAATTTGATCAAGCAAAAAATACGTTTCCGGTATTTTTGGGTGGTCTAACAGACGGAATAAACAGAATTCCATTTTTTTTTTTTTTATTTTTCAAAACTAAGTATAGTCTCCCATTGTCAGAAAGCGCAAGGTCGTCGCGCGGGTAGTATGCGTAGTCGCGGCAGTATATCGGGCTGCGTCGCACCGCGCGTCGTGATGTACGCCGCTCCTAACCTCTTCCCGCTGAGTCGCAACCTCGCTGAGAAATATGTCATCAACCCAGATAATCCTGTTGGTACGTACACGTTACCGAAATAATTGATTTTTATGTAGAAAACTAGCGTTCTGTATAGATGGCGCAGGTTTATCCGTACTAATATTATAAATGCGAAAGTAACTCTGTCTGTCTGTCTCTTCTTCACGCCTATACCACTGAACCGATTTGAATGAAATTTGGTACAGATATAGTCTGGGACCCGAGAAAGGACATAGGATAGTTTTCATCCCGGAAATCCCTCGGGAACGGGAACTAATAATCCACGCGGACGAAGTCGCGGGCAAAAGCTAGTTTTTAATAATAAAGCTCATACAAAACCACCCATTACTATTTTTGTTAAATAACTAGTATATTATTTTCAATTTTTTCCAACCAAAATAACCAAAATAGCCAAATCAATAGCCAGTTCAGTTGTTCTCGATTTGCGGTTAGCAGTACATTTACCGATTAAATTTTATTTATATAGGGTGACTGGTAATTCGTGTACTTTACTTAAACACGTGATTGTGCTCATGATAACCTGCAACTTTTACTAAGAGAACAAACCTGAAAATGCGAAAAAAAATTTGCTGTTCAGTACATTTGTGTTTGCCTAATGTACTGAACAGCTGATATTTTTTTCGCTATTTCGGCTTTGCTCCCATAATAAGAATTGTTTGTTATCATGAGCACAATCACATGTTTAAGTATCGTACACTAATTACCAGTCTCCCTATATAGACAAGAACGATTTAAAACTACAGTTAAATATTAAAATACCATCCAACAGAAATGTGTGAAAAAAACGCGCAACTAGCAACAGAAGAGGGTGAGACAGAGATAGCGCACGCGTGGAACCTGGCAGCGCTGACAGCGCGGTCGCTGCGCGCGCGCCTCACCGACCACCTCGCGTCCAGCGAGGACAGCATGGGCTGGGTCGGACACCCGCTGTGCTGCAACCTGCTGCAGTCGCTGTGAGTCTACTCTAAGCGCAAACTGCAAATAACAAATAGTCAAACAAAAAAACAACAAATAGTTGAATAATAATAAATGTATTAATAAACAATTATGTATTAAGAATTATAATTTTGTTGGTGGAAATACAAGTATGCAGTTTGCGCTTGCGAACGAAGTCATTAATGGGGCCTTTCCGCTCGCGGTGGAAACCGGGCTTTATACTAGGTGTATTTTTGGTCTTGCACAACCTGCTAGGAGATGATTCTACCTATGAAACAAACAACTTTTATTATGAAACCAACTCTGAAATCGCGAAAAAGATATATGTAATTTTTTGACTGTATAGCTACGCGTTGTATGTTGACTAAGGCCGTATACAGAAAGAAAGCTGGAAACTTATAAACGCTTGCCGGCGCTTGTCAGCGCTGGTAATCCGCGCAAGAAAATATATGAACACGCGCCGATAAGCACTGAACGGTGCCGACAAGCTTCAACACGCGCTTGTCAGCGCTGGGCGTTGCCATAACAACTGTAAGCAAATCATTCCGATTCCGACATTTTGCTTAGTCTACTTCAACCTGCTTCCTTTGTGTAGAACAGACCAGCGATGACGAGCGCCGGTAAAATCTTCGTCAACTAAGGTCACTATTTCATGAACACCATCTTAATGGTAGTGATGGTGCTTAAAGCACAGATATCAATTTCTGCTTGAGTCTGTTAACCAAAGTGATTTCTCACTTTGGTTAACAGACTTAGGTGTTATATTGTGTTTCAAAAAATTTAACTTCGCACTTTCGCCCATGGCTTCGCCCGCGTGAATGTCTATTTTACGCCTTTGAATATTCTATCTTAGTTTTCCCCTACGTGAACCTCTGTGCAAAATTTCAAGTTTCTAACCCTAACGTTTAGGCCTTGCGTTCATATGTCAGTTAATTACATATCCTTTGTTTCAGAATATCTCACTACGCCAAAGCGTCCAACCTGCAGATGGCCGCAATGTTAGCGTGTGCCTTTTCCGTGTTCAATGACACCAGCAATTCTAGTTCACAGTCCACAATCAGCACATCTAGTTATGTGAGTACCTATAGAAACAAACTTGTCTTTCATAAAAAGAAGGAAGGAAGGATTGAACTTATTGAAGGATAAAACGGGTGACTCATCGGTTCTGTCTAACTATAGACCAATATCGCTTGCAACTGTCATAGCTAAGGTGCTGGACAGTTTGCTTGACCAACAGTTGGAAAAACACCTTCATTTGCATGACGCTCAATTTGGGTTCAGAGCCGGGTTGTCAACTGAGAGTGCTATCCTATGTCTCAAGCAAACTGTTCAGTACTATACGGACAGAAACACACCAATTTACGCATGCTACCTAGACCTTTCAAAAGCCTTTGATGTGGTGTGTTACGACAAGCTATGGCAGAAGCTTCAGTGTGAAACAGATGTGCCACAGGAGATTGTGTCTTTGTTCCGGTACTGGTACAGTAACCAACAGAATACCGTGAGATGGTTGGGTGCACGGTCGGATGTGTACAGGTTGGAATGCGGAGTGAGACAAGGGGGTTTATCCTCCCCTCGCCTTTTTAATCTGTACATGAACCGGCTTATCGGTGAGCTCAGCAGCACCAACATCGGATGCTCTATAGACGGAGTGTGTATAAATAATATAAGCTATGCGGATGATATGGTGTTGCTGAGCCCATCAATAGGTGCATTACGTAAACTGTTACGCATCTGTGAGTCGTATGCGGAGGCCCATGGGCTCAGGTACAATGCTAAAAAGAGTGAATTCATGATATTTAAAGCCGGTACCAAATGTTACTCTTCTGTGCCTCCAGTCACTCTTTGCGGCATTCCTTTAAAAAGGGTGCAGCAATTCAAGTACTTGGGCCTCTGGGTCTCGGACGACTTGTGTGACAATCTGGACATTGAGAGGGAGCGCAGGGCGCTGTCTGTCCGATGTAATATGTTGGCTCGTAGGTTCGCGCGTTGTACCACACCTGTAAAAGTGACATTGTTTAAGGCATATTGCCAGTCGTTTTACACGTGCAGCCTGTGGACTAACTTCACGCAGCGGGCATACAGTGCTCTGCGCGTGCAGTACAACAATGCCTTCAGGATACTGTTAGGGCTTCCGCGGTTTTGTAGTGTGTCGACTATGTTTGCTGAAGCGCGGACGGATGACTTCTTTGCGATCATTCGGAAGCGGAGCGCTTCATTAATAACTCGCCTTCGAAGCAGCTCGAACAGCCTCCTGATGGTGTTGTCCGAGCGGTGGGACCTGTGCCTGATCCAGACGTGGATGCAGCTTCATGTTAGCGCTTCTACACATAATTTTTGACTTGCTTATTTAATTTTGATAATATTGTATTTTTGACATTTTGTAAAAATTACCGTGACATTATTCTTATTTAATTTATTGGTTTTTATTTATTTATTTTAAAATGCTTTTAATTTGATTTTGATTGTTATTTTAAAATGTTTTTATAATGTATGGACAATGTCTGAAATAAATGAATATAATAATAAATCTATTTAACCTTTTAACGACCAAGCGACGGCCGGCTGTCGCGCTGCTATTGTCTTTCTATTGTGTCTCGAATCATGTGTGTTGGAAGGTTTAATTGATTAGGTCTTCCCAACTCCATGATTAGGTTTTATAAGGTGTTTATTTTTTTTAATAATTTCGAATTAAGTATACAAAACAATTTTATTATCAGAAAAATGGGCAGCGTCCAGCCGTCTGCGCTATTACTCTATTACTCTGTTTAAAAAAAGTACAATTATCTATATGAGTGTGAATATTTTTCATACATATCTAAAGTATAGGTCCCAATCATTCCTATAACACGACTAACGGTGGTACAAAATGAATCTTATTTCAATAGGGTAACGGCACATCCCCATACAGTACAGTGAATCAATACAGCGAGATCAGCGCAGACGGCTGGACGCTGCCCGTAGTCCGCAGCAACTCGTGTTCGGAAGCAGAGAACTTCTACACAGACTCGACGGTGTCGAAGTCTGAGCCGGCCTCCTCGTGCGTGCTCGACGAAGCCATTGTGCATCTGTATCACTGCTTCAAACGAGTTTATGCCGATATTTTGCATCGCTGGCAGTTGATTTATAAGAAGACTGAGGTGAGTGAATTTGTCAGAATATTCTGTAGGAAATGCAAATATTTTATTACTAATTTCTCAATAATTTTCCGACTTTAGTAAATTATATAAAATTATTGTCAGATTAAGTCAGATAGAGTCCCCAGGCGCACGTTTATTCTGTAACACCACATTGTCAGTTTGTTTCCTTGTTAGTCAAAAAAAAGTTTCAAAATTAATTCAAGTCCAATGCATTGATTTCTCTTGGACTATTTATAGGCACTTAAGTATCGTCGAAATCGGTCTGTTTGTCTGAAAGGTATTGCTAATTGTTTGTACCAAAACGTAGGTACCTACTATGGAGCTATGGAGAAGAACAAGTCAGAAAGCACAAAAAAAAACAATTTAATTAAATGGGCAAAATAAACATATAAAAAAATAAACCATCTCATATAAGAGATGACCAATCTTAACCAATTCCGCACCATTTAGCACAACCATTTTGAAGGGATCAGAATCCTACTATCTGGTATTCTCACACCGTACGCGCCACCGTCAGCAAAACTTATGAACGAGTTTGACAAAGCTCCCAACCGAATCCAAACTTTTGTGCTTTGGTCTCGCAGGTACTAAAGCTAGTGGTGGAGCGCAGCGCGGCGGGGTCGGGCGGCGGGTGCGCGGGCCCCGAGCTGGCGGCGGAGGGCGCGCGGTGCGGCGCGGCGGCGCGCGGCGCGGCGTGCGGCGCGTGCGCGCGCCTGGCGCTGCGCAGCGCCGTGTGCGCGCGCCCCGTGCGCGGGCTCGCCGCCGCCTGCCACTACTGCGCGCACGCGGGCCACGCCGCGCACATGATGCACTGGTACGCACAGCTTATACAACCCTACTAACTATACCATAAAACGGATCTTATGGCACTATGCACTATTGTAGCTTTATTGTAACTGTATTTTTTTTCTCTAAATTGTATTCAAGAGCCATTACACAGGTTTACATCAGACCTCTCTAGCGAAACATTTGCGGATCGTTTTATACAAACTAATCTATTCCTTTATATTACAAAGTTCACCGCGTAAGGTTACACGTTAATGGCAAATGTGTTAATAGTGCCAAATCCCTTGTTCACAAACTAAACTTAATTTAAGTTTTTTTTTTTTTTTTTTTTGGTGAGTGGGAAATCATCCAATGACTGCTCCCGTCCTGGGTGCGGCGGGAGGGCGTGTCAGACTCTTACTGACTAAAACCCACTCATGTTCCTTCGATTGCCCTTTATGTTCCAGGGTCACGGTAACTATTATAAACATTCCGCAACCCCGGCAGGCGTTGGCCCTGTTGGGCCCCTCCCTGTGCTGACTCCTTCTCTTTGAGGCGCGCGTGGAACAAAACGCGCCGTCTACGCGGTCCTGGTCCTAGCCGGGCGGCGAGCTACCCATCGCTCGCCATCCGCAGAACCGCGCCTACGGTGGCCGGTAGTCGTCTTGCGACTCTCGACGTCTTCGCCTGGGTCTTAGTCCGGGGCGAGAGGCTCGTCGTTGCCTCTCGCGCGCCGCCGCTTCCTTCACTAGCATAACTGCTTCGCAGAAGGAGGCGACGGCATCCCATTCCGTCTCGCCCCGAAGCATGGCCTGAACCAGCGCCGGGCGCGAGAGGTCACCGCCGCCGATCGCCTCTACGAGGACACGTCGATGCTCCGCCCATGCGCGGCACACCTCAACTGTGTGCTCGACCGTGTCCTCCAGGCGACCGTTACTGCAGTGGTGACACCCAGGCGTCGCTTCCGCCCGAATCCGAAACAGGAACCTCCCGAACTTAATTTAAGTTCAGTACATCTTTTTCTTTCCATTTCATTAAGAAAAAAATAGAGGATAAAATATTAGTTTAATCCTGACAAATAAAGAACTCCATGAATAATTTAATCGCGATTAAAAATATGCCAACTAAAGATACGTCAATTTACTTCAGGCGCTAGCTAATTTGTCAGGACTAAACTATTATGTATCTTCTGTCCTATTCTCAATGGAATAAAAAGAAAAAGATAAACTTAAATTTCGTTTAGTTTGTGAACAAGAGAATCAGCACCAATATTTGAACTACGAAAACCAACCTTATTTCTACAACATAGCGCGGTCATTGCGGTGAACCATACATATCCTCGGTACTCTGTAACCGGCCAACTGCCATGAACATTCAGTAAAATTTAAATATCTTTGATTTGTGACGTGATCAAAGTTTTATATCTGTACTCCTCAGGTTTTCTCAACACGACACGTGTCCGACCGGCTGCGGCTGTAAGTGCGTCATGGAGGGCAACTCCGTGTGGAAGGGAGTCAAGTACGTGTGAGCCACAACGTATGTTACTTAATATTTGTATATATATCTAATTTAAATTATATATTGAGTATAGTAGATTTTTGAATGTCGGAAGTCATCATTTAAGGTCCGCCACTTAATGCCTTTTTGATAATGTTTATATTGAGAATTTCGGGTCAACATTTGTGCTTATGATTAAACAAAGCATTTGGAAAGTCTTCGCATAGCTCTGTAACTTGCCTAATAATCCGTACGTCTTCATGAACTATGTCGAATTACGTAAAAATAATGTGCATTATGGTAATTTGTATAATATATTTATGTAAGTAATTCATTATAAAGACTGGCAATTTTTTACAATCCATTGTAATAAATAATGACACAAATTTTATCAAGAATTTTATTTAACAAACTTTTTTTATATTACAAAATTTTTAAAACAAACAAATAAATCTGTGCTCTCGATTATCTTAAAATGAGTGTGTTTATAATATTCGAAAATATAATAAGAAGCTTTACTTTCCGTCCCTTTCAAGCAAAATTTACTTCTGCGAAGTTTAGAAGCGTCTAATATAGTACAGGTAGCAAGTTTAAAGGTAAGTCAATATAAGATATTTAAAGGTTACTCGAAAATTAAATAAAAATACTGATGAGTGGACTAGTGGTCGTAAGATCATTTCAATCATTATTATAATACAATAAAAATAACTATACTCTTAATATTGTGGCTCAATATCGTTCAAAAAGCATTTACATTACAATTACAAACATAAAAGTTGGTAACTTAATTAGAACTTATATAAGTCAAATTAATTACTTTGTAATAAATCTTTAAATAATTAAGAAAATTATTCTGATACCAAACTATTTACAGTCTAATTTAATATTGTGAGACTTATGAAATACAATACATCAAAATATTACGTATGTAAAATATGTGTCGTGAGCATTCAGTTAAAAATGGTTAAAATGCATTATTTTGGACAAAAATATTTCTCTTGATTAGCTGTATTCTATTATAGGTACATGATAATTACTGACACCATTCGTTTGCATCTGTATCTAATTGCAATACTACAAAGTGATATTAAAAACATTCATATACACATAACACCACGCTTGTTCTCCCCCAAGGTGTAGGCAAAGTTATACCAATACCAAACACCACACATAAGTAGGCACTGCGTTAAAAGGAAAGGTTTAGGCACCAATTGTCTCAAGCGTACTACGTCTAAAGGAATAATAATACTTTCAACTAAATTGAAATAAAATAATATTACAACAATATCAAACAAGAGATTCTTTCGATATCCATTTCTAATACTTAGGTATCTACCTACATGAAAATTCGTGAAAATTTTGTAAATTCATGTGATTCTGCACCCTATATTATTTGTTTATTCTCTGAACATGGATTTTAATTTTTCGTACGATCACTAATGTGTCTCAATCAGATTAAAGCAGTGTTCAGAAATAAGTAAATGTTTCATTGATATAAGGAACAGACCACGTAGGTACGTATTTCTCTATAACAAAAAATGTAGAAGTTGCCACTAAATCTAAGTATTAAATCTACTGTAGTGGTACAAAGTACGCATGCGCGGCGCATTGGCATGGATGCGGATCTCAGAGGCGAGTCGTTCTATTGTAGCAGCTAAAACAATAAACTGTTATTAGTCAAATTTTGGTTTTAAATGTATAAAATAGAAAAAAAAACTGCACACAACTTTATTCATGTGGCAATTTTTAGGTCCTCTGTATAAAGGAATATTTATAATTACTGTTTGTATACAGTTAAACATAATTTTATTATTAAGAATGTATCAATATTAAAAATAGTAATTTTGCCTTTGAACTCGGATAAATAACGAGTTTTTTCAGCATTTCAATTTTTTATCGCCTGGCCTACCTACTGTTACCTGCCTAAATTACCTACCTATTTTTAGAAATTACTTTACTTTTGAATCAGGTAATGAGTTAGTACGATATTGTACAGTCAGAGAAATGTATTGTTTAGCAGGCAGACACACTACATGCAGTCATATTATAAACATTTTTAAATGTCTTAATAATGGCAGACATGATTTGAACCCTTGTGTGCACTTTAAGCTTTTGTGTAGTACTAAGCAATCTATTTCTCTGAGGTCAAGATAAATAAACAATGCTACAATGCACCGCCGCCCATCTGTCAAACATCAATGGCAAAATAAATCTTACTGATATTTAAATATAATAGCTAATTAGATAAACTCCATTGTTTTAGGTAATTTACTAAATGTAAACAATCCTCACAAGTTTTTTTTTATCTAAAAGTGGTGTTAATTTTCTTGTTTACAAAATAAATTAAATTTAGTTAAGTGCATCTTTCTGTTTCCATTTCATTAAGAAAAGGACATAGGATACTGTCAAATTAGCCAGCGCCTGAAGTAAATCGACGTCTTTTAGTGGCTGTTTTTAATCGCGTCTAAATTATCTATGGAGTATCTTAATTTGACAGGACTAAATTAATATTTTATGTTCTGTCCTTTTCTTAACGAGATGGAAAGAAAAAGATGCACAGAAATTAAATCTAGTTTAGTTTCTGAACAAGGGAATCGGCACCAATGCTTACAATTAGTTAATAACTACATTAAGGTAATTAACAAAATTGTTTTATGTATATCAAGTTTTTTTTATGAAAAGATGTCAAAATGGTTTGCATTTAGTTCGCAACCTTAACAAATGAAATAAAAGCCAAAGTACGTTCTTCTAAATATTGCGTATTCATCTTGACCCAAGTGTACATAAGACTTCGAATTAAAAACACAAAGACAAGCAAATTCCTCCGCTCAATTAATTAATATCAGAAGTTCTACTTCAAAACATAATTTGTGCAAATAAAAATCTCGCTATACAAGTGAGATAAAACGGTTCTAAATTGTAAGTGTTACTAATGGATTATTCTATCTAGAGCTAATTTTAACCGAAGTATACGAGACAAATATTTCATTAATTTATGTAACAAGAAAAATCTACAATCCCGTTTATTTATTTATTATATTATGCAATAAGAAATAATTCACGATTCCATCAAACTGTTATCGGCTTACATTTAGTGTTTGCAGGTCCAGTAGAGCTTGAATTTCCGATAGAGATAAAAATTAGACATTTGAAGTAGTTTTAATCTAAGAAGATTAAAAGACACATCTATTATGTAGTTTCTGCTCGACTGTTGCAAAATGTCTAATTATTATTATTATAGAGTTGAACCTCTAATTAATCGCTTTAAAAAATGACTTTGTGTCACGAACCATAATAATTTCATGAGAAATGAAATACAAGAGTCCATCTAGTCTACCCTGGTCTGCCTAATAAAAGGCGAGAGTATAATGAGTGTGAGGTTGTTCGCTTCGTACCTCTCGAGCAGCCTGCGCTTGAGCTCCGGCGGGTAGGTGACGTAGATGTAGTGGTCGTCGTGCTCCGGCTCGTCCAGCAGCGCCTCCTCCGAGACCAAGCGCTCGCCGCGCGTGGGCGAGGAATGCGTCGTCATCGACACCGACGCACTGCCCGCCACGCTGCCTTCCTCCGAACTATACCGTGGTGCATAAGTTCATTTTTCGAAAAGAAAGGAGATACGATAGAAAGTAACGTGTGTACCTAATTCTTCCCGCTCTGATGGGCTCGTCGAAATCTTCGTCTTCGACGTCTTGACGGTAAAGATGTTGGACCATTGAATTAATCAGATACGCCTGTACAGAGGGCAACCTTCCCAAAAGAAAAATAGGTCATCTATGAGCATCTAAGCACGGTTAGCAACGAAAAACTAGGTAATATTTAACTAACACAAATGTTACCTAGCACTTTTCTTAGAATACATCAACTTGAATTTGTGTTGTTACCGATACTAGTAATGGTCCATTAAAACAGATGCGTTTTTAATGTATTTTAATGTACATGTGTGTAATGGTGTTAATGTATTGTAATGTGCTTGACTTTCATTGCTAACTGTACCTTTAGGAACCCGGTTTGGATTCAGCCAGGACGACTGTACTGTGTAGAACCTTATACTTTAGCTTCAATTTTCTAATATTTAGCACCAATTTTATAGAAGCTAGAGACAGTGAAAAAGGAGTTGACGCCAGATTTCTCGCCGATAAATCGTAGACCTCCCCGACTACTGGGCTAGACTTCTATGTTTGTGCAAGTTCATCCAAGCTCAACTGCGATGGGAACAATGTCTGCCCATTTCCCCTCAGACAACACTTACTCAAACACGATCCAGATGATGTAGTAGCACATGCAGAGCGCGAGCGCGAGGCCGGTGGCCAGCGCCATCAGCAGCGGCCAGGGGAAGGTGCGCGCCGACGGCGCCGTGTCCTCCCAGTAGCGGTCACAGCTCAGGTACCAGCACACTGCGCGCTGCATCTCCTCTGACAACACAATATGAACATGAGTAAAAAACATTGAAAATAGAAATAATATATACTAGTACGCTAATACCCACAAGGCGGCAGCACTGAGGCATGAGGTCCTTCAATATAATAAAAAAAATTGGCGCTCTGTCATTGACAGAAAGTGTCAAAGAGCTTGTATTATTTTCATGTCATAAGACCTCATGTGTGACATGAGGTGGTGCCAACTAGTGGCGAAAATTTTCGTAACTCCCTCATTATAACTAGGGCCAATATTATCTTGATAAAAGATAAGTGGAGACAAGAGCATAAAAAGAAGCTATAAAGAAAACATATAAAACCTTCAAGCTCGGTAAACTGATGTTGAGTAAGATGTAGCAGAAGCGTCGCTATGCAGGAATGCACGATCCTTTCGCAGCGCACCTGAGAAACACAAATAATGACCATTAAAATACAGGAACAGCTTTACATGAATACATTTCACTGCTACCTAGGCACTTCGTCCTGGATTTTAAGTCTTCAGAAAACCTTACCTTACCTTTTTTGTCGCCTGTTTTTCCCGAAGGGTAAGGCAAGGTCCGGTACACTCACTTAGGAGAATCAATGTTTGAATGAACAAGAAAACGATAACCCAAATGACCTTGAGTGATTGAAGACGGGTGGGGTCACAGGCCGCTCGCTCGGCCTGAAGGTCTGCCAGTCTCTTCTGTCGGCTGTCGGGAGGCAGGGACGACTCTACTGTGTCAGCGTCGCAAAGCTCAGCCGTCTGATTTGCGTCGCCATCGTTGTCTCCTGCTCTTTTCTCTTCTGGCTCTGAAAACATAAGCATAGGATGGTTACATATATGGCTTCGCCGTTTCGCTACCGTCGTCGTGGAGGTGACGCGAATATTTAGTTTCTGAAGTAATAATAATAATAACCTCTGATAGGGTCCCCGCACCCGGTGGAAGTGCGCGCATGAGATGGACACAATCTTTAAATGAAAGTGTCATGCGCGCATACTTTGGGGCTACAGAGGGGGGAATTAACCTGACTGCGTACCGTGGTCGGATGCTCTCTCTGTTCCAGGTGCTTGAACCGGCTGTCAATGTTTCGGCCCAGCGACTGTCGGATCAGGTACGTGTCATCCAGCGTAATCATATGTTGGATGACACTGTGCTTGATCGACTACGCCTAGAGTCACGGATTGGCCTTGCCCCGTCTATCGCGCCAGTGGATGCGGTCGCTGTGCAGCTGCAAAGTTTAGGTAGTGGCATGCCGCGACCGCCCTGCGCTGATGTGACGGATGATGGTGAGGCTATATCCGTGAGTACCCAGTGCAACGATAATTTGAGGAGTGCTTTGGAGTGTGCGTTTCGGGAATATCGCTCTATGCCACCTGAGCTTAGACCACGACTACCTCGTTTGCCTATGCACAAGAAAAATAGGGCGCTGGTGTGTGCTCTGGATTCGCTGCTGTCAAGCTATTTTGATAGCAGCGAAGACCTCACTGATACCCATTCAATTTTGTACTGCGCGGCTGTAGCAGCGTGTCGTGTGGCTCACGTCAAATTTCCCAACAGTGACGGGGCCACACGACCTAAACCAACTATACCAGCGTGGCAGTGCAGAATTGAGCGTCGTATTGGTGAGGCTAGAGCACTCATCGGCAAGCTTATTTGCTTCAGGGAGGGTAATTCACGCCCTAGAGTGATGCGCTTTGTGAGGCGGGCGTTCGCGGGGACTGACACTAGTCCCGAAGATTACATACCCCGCATCACGGAGCGTATCGACTTCCTGAAGCAAAAGATCTGTGCATGGGCAAACCGTATTCGTCGGTACAAGCGGAGAGTGGAGCGGTATACTCAGAACCGCACATTCCAGAGCGATGAGAGGTGGGTATATAGGGCTTGGGAGCGACCGGACCAAGGTGTGATTGATGCGCGCCTTCCGGATGATGATGCCATGAGTTCATTCTGGCGCAACATCTGGTCGGTGCCTGTCAGTCACACTGAGGGCGACTGGACTCGGGAGGTTGAGGGAGTGTGTGATTCAATACCAGAAATGGGGGCTATTACCATCAGCCCCCAAGATGTAGCTTGTGCAGTCCGTCCGTTACCTAACTGGAAATCTCCGGGACCGGATGGACTGCACAACTTTTGGGTTAAATGGTTACAAGGATCGCACGTTCGCCTGGCGTCCCAGTTCCAGTCTGCCCTAGAGTCTGGATCACTGCCCCAATTCCTAACTACTGGAATTACCCACTTGCTCCACAAATCAGGTAGTACTACGGAACCCAAAAATTATAGACCAATTACTTGTCTACCCACGGTCTATAAGATTCTTACATCCATTCTGAGAGCTAAAATTAATAGTCATATTAATAATAATTCTATAATATCCGCCTCTCAGAATGGATGTAGGAATGGGTCCCGTGGTACTAAGGAGCTGCTCCTCATTGACATGGCCATTAGCCAGCAGGTTCGCCGTTCTCGGAAGAATTTGTCGACATGTTGGATAGATTACAAGAAGGCCTATGACTCGGTGCCACATACATGGCTCATGAGGGTGCTGGAGTTGTACAAAGTAGATGCAACTCTGCGCACCTTCTTGATGTCGTGTATGAGGCAATGGAGGACGGTCCTTCACTATCCAGGATGTCGGCACATTCGAGAGAACAGCGAACCGATAAGGATCGAGCGAGGCATATTTCAGGGCGATAGTCTGAGTCCATTGTGGTTCTGTTTGGCCCTGAATCCTCTAAGCATATTGCTGGAGGGTTCAGGACTAGGCTATCGGTTGCGTAGAGGCGGTCAGGTCATATCTCATCTCCTTTACATGGATGATCTGAAACTCTTTGCCCCCACCGAATTGCAACTGATGAAGCTACTGAAGGTAACAGAAACTTTCAGTAGTGCCATCAGGATGGAATTTGGTGTGGACAAATGTGCAGTCATGCATGTAAAGCGAGGGGAGATTGTGGAATCAGAGGGGACCCAACTCTCGGATTCCATACACCTTAGGTCCCTCTCTTCAACCGAAACCTACAAATATTTGGGTATGTCGGAAGCAATAGGCATCAATGTCGCCGACATGAAACAAGCGTTGAGGGAGCGCTTCTTTGGCCGCCTGAATAAAGTTTTAAATAGTCTTTTATCAGGCGGGAACAAGGTGCGCGCCTTCAACGGTTGGGTCATGCCGGTGTTGATGTACTCTTTCGGCGTACTCAAATGGACTCAGACCGAACTGGACGCCCTGGATAGAAGGATCCGCAGTCTGCTGACTGCAAATCGCATGCATCACCCACGATCATCGGTAATGAGACTGTATATCCCACGGAAGTGTGGTGGTCGAGGCTTTTTAAATGCCAAGACCATGCACAATCGTGAGATATGCAGTCTCAGGGAGTATTTTCTACATGCCGACGTGGGGATGCATCGAGATGTAGTTTCGGTAGATAAGGGCCTCACCCCGCTCTCCTTAGCGAACGAGAACTGGCGCAAACCTATAGTAATGGATACTAATGACCGTAGGGCTGTATGGCAGAGCAAGGAGCTTCACGGACGCTTTTATCGGGTCCTCCATGGGCCCGATGTAGATTTCCTGGCGTCCGTATCCTGGCTGCGTTTCGGTGACCTCTTTGGGGAAACTGAAGGTTTTGTCTGCGCAATAATGGACGAAGTTATGATGACGAACAACTACCGGAAATACATTGTGAAGGACGGCACGGTTGACATATGTCGGGCATGCCACCGTCCCGGGGAATCAATCCGACACATTATTTCTGGTTGTTCTAGTCTAGCTAACGGAGACTATTTGCACAGACACAACCTTGTAGCCAGGATTATTCATCAGCAACTTGCCCTGAAATACAGTCTTGTGGAATCGGAAGTACCGTACTATAGGTATGTGCCCGACCCAGTTCTTGAGAATGACCATGTTACGTTGTACTGGGATCGATCTATTATTACTGACAGGACTATTGTTGCCAATAAGCCTGACATTGTGGTAATAGATCGATTAGAGCGTCGGACAATGATTGTTGACATAGCCGTCCCGCATGACGAGAACCTCGTGAAGGCCGAGAAGGATAAGCAGACTAAGTATCTTGACTTGGCTCGCGAGGTTGTCGAAATGTGGGATGTGGATTCAGCAATCATTGTGCCGATAGTCGTGACGGCCAATGGCATAATAGCGAAGAGCCTTGACCAACATCTGAGGAGGCTCTCGCTAGGCAGCTGGGTCAAGGGTCTGATACAGAAAGCGGTACTCCTGGACACGGCGCGCATTGTCCGGAGGTTCCTCTCTCTGGAGCCCTGACCACCGGTAGCTTGGACCCTGTTCCCGATGCCGGTGGGATACTATTTTTTATATTTTTAAATGTTATTTTTCTTTTTATATTAATATTTAAAAATGTAAATAATGTGTTTAAAAAATAAATATATGGAATAATAATAATGGACCTGACCTCCTGGGAGACCCTTTGTTCTTCATCTCTGGCTTGCCTTAACTGGCCGGCCAGAGTGAGCACTGACGAGGAACAAGGCTCCCACCTCACTCTTGCCTTCATTGGCTGGTTTGAGTGGAGATTCGCAAGAGCATACGTGCTCGGGGGAAGGAAGTATTCCAGTAAGATGCTGGTAGGGATCTTGACCGTACTTCCGGGATTGTCCTGATAGCCGTGGAATACCTCTCCACTCCTCAAGCACCTCGATATATGTTGCCCCCTTGTTGCTACGTCACTATGTGCTAGCGGCCGTTTGCGGGGGCCCATTTACTGAGTGTGCAAGTCACCCCCTGCCATTCTATCAGTGTATACAACCATTGGTCAGGCAGGGGCCATAGTCGTTCAATAGTCTTAGGTAACAAATCCACCTTAACAACCCAAACCCATAGCACAATATTTTTGAATTCCATGTCCAGCAATAGTCCTTCACCTTCCGGGGATTGTCTTTAGCTGCACTTACGTAGCGCATATGGAGATAATCGTCGGTTGGTGTCCCATTACATAATAATATAAGGTCTTGATCAAGGGGCCTCTGTGAGTTGGCTTCGGCCCCTCGCACGCCTTCCAAAGGTCCGGGACCCCTGGGTCCCGAGAAATTCAAACGAATGCAAATAATAATAATAAACCCGCAGGGCAGCTTGTGGCGAGCTGTCGGGCAGTAGCGACCCCGCGAACCTGACCTCCTGGGAGACCCTTTGTTCTTCATCTCTGGCTTGCCTTAACTGGCCGGCCAGAGTGAGCACTGACGAGGAACAGGGCTCCCACCTCACTCTTGCCTTCATTGGCTGGTTTGAGTGGAGAATCGCAAGAGGAAGGAAGTATTCCAGTAAGATGCTGGTAGGGATCTTGACCGTACTTCCGGGATTGTCCTGATAGCCGTGGAATACCTCTCCACTCCTCAAGCACCTCGATATATGTTGCCCTCTTGTCGCTACGTCACTATGTGCTAGCGGCCGTTTTCGGGGGCCCATTTACTGAGTGTGCAAGTCACCCCCTGCCATTTTAACCGTGTATACAACCATTGGTCAGGCAGGGGCCATAGTCATTCCATAGTTTCTGGTAACTTATTCATTAAAGAATCCAAACCCATAGTCCAATTTTTTTTTTTGTTAGTTGCCATTATTTACAATAGTCCAACACCAACCGGGGGTTATCCTTAGGTGCCCTTACATAGTGCATATAGGGATAATCGTCGGTTGGTGTCCCATTCCACAAAAAGTTTTCCTCAAGAGGCCTCTGCGAGTTGGCTTCGGCCCCTCGTACGCCTTCCAAAGGTCCGGGACCCCAGGGTCCCGAGAAACGTAAAGGTTTTAAAAATAATAATAATATATTTATTTGCGAAAAACATGGTATGTAAAGTTGTTGAAAACAAGTATAATGGTCCTGCATGTTTTGCTTACAATTAAAGCATGCAAACTTATAAGAACATGAAGCAAACATTACATTTAAGAAGGAAAATTAAAGTCTATGTTCCATAAATTGCTTAATACTATAGAAATTAATATTAGTCAACCAAATATGCAGTTTAACTTTAAACATTCTACAGCATAACGTTTTTAAGGCATTTGGTAATTTGTTGAACACACGTACACACATAGCTGGACAGCTCTTATTGTATTTTGCTAGCCTAGGAAGTACCTCCAGTACTAGTCTATGTTGGTACTGATCCCGCCGACTACGTGAGCTTATTTCTTCTACTGCTTTAAACAACTCTAAATGTTTTCGTACGAACATAGACGTTTCGTACAGATACAGTGAAGGCAATGGTAGCAGACCAAGCTTTTTGAAAATAGGTTGGCATGATTCATCTGATGGGATCCCGTAAATAGCTCTTATACATTTTTTTTGGGCAACAAACGCTCTACCTTGGTCGGTACTATTTCCCCAAAAAATTAGTCCATACCGCAATGTGGACTCAACATATGCCTGGTAAGACATCACAGCCGTTTTTATGTTTGTGACCTTCTTAATTTGTCGAAGAGCGTATGCGAATTTATTTATTTTATTACACACATGGTCAACCTGAGCTTTCCAATCTAAATGTTCGTCTATTATTACTCCTAAGAACTTAGTTTGTGTCACTTGGGTAAGCTTAGGTATGTTCATTTTAAAATTAAATTTGTTATTATGAGATTGATTAAATTGAATGTACACAGATTTATTTAGATTAATCGATAAATTATTATTATTTAGCCAGCTAATTAAATTGTCAATTGTATTATTAATGTCCGTTTCATGGTCAATAATAGTATTAAATTTTTTGTCACTAGTAACGATAATAGAGATGTCATCAGCAAAAAGGAAACATTTATGAATGGTTATATCAACTATGTCATTTATATATATAATAAATAGGATAGGGCCCAAAATACTACCCTGGGGTACGCCACATTTTACATTTTTACAGTAAGTAACCAAACAGCCAAGCCATACATTTTTACTGATATATAGAATTTGTGAAGTTAAGGTCGGTAGATTTAGGCCGTGTAGATTCAGAAGTTTGGCTCTACATAAGATCTGATATATTTTTCACAGGGCAAACCTTGTGATGGTTGTCTTGGCAACATTTTACATAAAAGGTTTTTGTGGGATTTCAGTTCTTTTTGTAAGTGGCAAGGCCGTCTTTTTTTTTTGTTTTTTCTTGTTTTGGAGTGTATTTCTTGTACATCAGCAGTGCCGGTTTTCATAATCCATTCTCTGTCTTTGCATTTTTACTTAGATGATTTACTTATTTCCTCACAAAATTTCCAACCCCCCATTTTAGGGGATGGAGGGCGAAAGTTATAAGTTTATGAATTTATTTGTTTTGTATACTAAACTCAGACTACATACCAAATTTCAGCATTCTAGCACTTCAGGAAGTAGCCAAACATTTTGATGATCATCGTCAGTGAGTCAGTGACGAAATCGGTGTATTTTAGATATCAATAAAATCTAAAGTATTAGAGCTATTCAATTGAGACTTTATTTATTTATTTATTTACACTTTATGCACAACGGTACACAGGCGGACTTAATGCCAAAGGCATTCTCTCCCAGTCAACCTACTTAGACTTTGTATGTTTAATGAGTCTATTATTGACATCACATCTTGTGAATATGAACTGTCGGGTACATCGGAAACCAACTCTATGAGGGTTCAAAAAAACGGCGAAACACTTCGAGAAAAGGTAGGTAGTGCCCTTGCGCTTAGCTTGCTTGTCTTGGCGGGGGCACGACCGTGCCCCCCGATAGATAGATATCAATACAAAGCACTTCACACATCACACCGTCGAGCGAAAATTGTGGTAAAGTTTTTTGTTACAGACACGGTTCGTCTTTCGTATTATGAGAGCGGCAAATCAGTTCGTTCTTCTGTCATTATTTTTTGATGCACCGAAGCCTGACTAGGTAACTCGCAATTCCGCAGTCTTGTGATGGTAATGATACGCGATGGAGCTCTACAACCAATCTATCAAAACGAATATGTTATGTTCGTTAGAGGATCAGACTCTTAAAACTGAGCTCTTAAGGTGCAATATCTAATAACTGCGCACTTCGATATACGGGCTATTTTTGGTCTTCTGGGTGAGTAAATACGCACCAGCTTCCTCCTCTCTGGTGTCGGCCTCAGTGCGCGGACAGTCCGCGATCGGCGGCGGCGGCGAGGCGCGCGGACGGTGGCGCCGCCGTGCCGCCACGCGCGCCACGCTCCGCGTCGCCGCCGGCGCCAGCGCCTTCTTCACCGCTTCTACGTCCTGCCATACCTGGGTTCATTGAAATTGCGATACGTGACATTTTACAAATATTTACCATATTTAAAAAAAACATATTTGTGTCAGTACATTTTTTTAAGGTACAGCTCTTAATTTAACTCTTAAGCAGGCTGCACATCAGCGCAATATGCAACACGCCTCGAATATTTACCTCGCCACAATCGTTTGCAACAAATATATTGTATACGCCCGCCACAATAATTGTAGAGACACAAATGTATGATGGGCCCTCCCGGTCTAAGCCAGACCGCTCTCTGGCTTTAGAGGTTAAAAAAATATAGGTATATAGGTTCTCTTTTTAATTATAAGATAGAAGTCGCTTTATTGTCCAATATGATTAACGTGCGTTAGTGCGTATCAGTATTACAATAAACTGACAATGGATCGGCGGAATCGGTATTACAATAAGGTTCCAAACCTATTAGCAAATGTCTTGAATTTCTCTTAGTTGGGATACCTCAATATCAGTGCTTGGGCCGCCAGCACCGCTGAGAAGGCCGTGAGCGACCAGCACCTGGCACCGCATGATATCACAGTAGTCTGCCAGGCACACTGCATCCTCGGCCTGTACATCATCACATAAATCTATATATATAAAAGAAAGTCGTGTTAGTTACACATTTTACAACTCAAGAACGGCAGAACCGATTTGGCTGAAAATTGGTAGCTTAGGACCAGGATAGGGACATAAAATACTTTTTAACGTAGCCAAAAATCTGATATAACGCGGGTGAAAACGCGTAGGACAGCTAGTATCGTATAAAAACCTTTTGCTAAGAAGAAAATGCCTGCACACATTTAAATCTCCAAATACGTAGCACACGAAGGCTACCTCCACAATTTTCGCACGGCAAATCTAGGAGCTAGGAGCACCCTATCAAGAGATCATGAGGATCAAGAGGAGAGAGAACGTGTAAAATTTTCTGCAATTGTGTATCTGTAATACTATTGCCTGGCAACACTTAACATTGAACATTGTTAGTGTCGCCGATACGCAAAAGTATTGCAGAAGCAACATAATAGCACCTACATAATTCACCTTCACTTGCAACTTCACCTTATTAATCTGGTTCTTGTGTCGGTGGTCGAAGTGCGTGTCTAGGTGTCGTTCCTCGTAGAAGGACTTGCCACAGAAGGCACACGTCCACTGCGACGGCCGGTGCTGCAGCTTCGCCGCATGTTGTGGCGCGAATATGTCGCGCGCTGGGTGGAATGGGCACTCCAGTGGTAGTTTCACCTGTAACATATTCATGAAGATATATGCCAATTCGGAAATAATAAGCTTAAAGCCTGTGCGCACTCATATTTTTATGTAGTTGTCGTAGGATATATGCAAACACAAGTACTCCAAGTTATACAAAATAGCTTGAAGCCGTTACTCATTTGGATCGGACGGCGGACCTATTTACGGGTCCTAGGGCGGGAATGCTAGTCTACTGAAAACAGACGTTTACAGTTGAAAGTAATCGCGACCGCGATTACTTGCACATAACTGCGACAAATATCGCAGCAGTGTGTAACTTTGTCGCCGTTCATTAGTATTCTAATAAAAACAGATACCTATCGCAATAACGCATGCTATATTATCGACCGATAATAACGCACCTGTATGGTACAGGATATGTCTCTGTGTTACCTTCAACGTCATAAAAAAGCTTGTTCTTTTATTTGAATACATAGAGAAAAACCTATGTAAAGGTACTTACTAGTTTTAATGCTGAACCTTTTTTTAGGGTAGTATGGGGGTAAATAAATACAACAGGTACCTACGTTACTTATTCAAGTTCAAGTACCGATAGTTTTTATGTTAGTTTTACAGGATATTGTTACTAAACATTATTCTTTATTGCTAGATACTTTTCATGGGCCATAACTTTAACCAGTTATTTCAAACTGGTTACTAAAAAGATGTAAATTTGGCTACCGTATCTAGCAAAGACTGCCACTTACGATCTACTTCATCCAACAGTATATAAATTGTACTCTGTGCGTCCAATTAGTCTCTGTATCATCCTTTATTAGTAAGTAATTTTATATTATTATGTATCACTTATTTTCTATGATATACTTTTCTACAATGCCGCCGCACGACAGCTCAAAAGTAAGTGATTTACTAAATTCGCTACAAAAAAAACATGATTAAAAAATTCAATAGCTTACCTGAAACCTCTCCAATACTGGGAGCCATTTGTTTTCTATAACTTTTCTTACTATTTTTGAATTGTCACGAGAGCACGTTATTTTGAAAACTGATGGCCCCGGCCAAGGGATCAAAGTGAGGAAGAGTAAGGCCAGGACCTGTGAACAAAACGATTGCTATGCTTAGTAACTGAAACTTCAGTAATGATGATCCTTGGGAATGATAACACGCTGTGAATAAATTTTGCACAGCGTAGTTCAATAAACATTAAAGAGGACTGAATGCAACTGATGCTGACTGAAAGAGAAGGACCCAGTGGCATAGTGGGTGCGTGCCGCCCGGAGCCGATACAGAAATTGCGGTCACTATTATTGCTTCTTTAAAAATATTAATGGGCAATACCTCTGCAACGCTTGTCAAGTAGACCAACCAACAACCAACCTTTGCCACGCAACTGGTCTATAACACAGGTATAAATTGACAAGGTAGACCGGTATCTAATAACATTGAGAGGCATGCAAGGTTATCGCTGATCACGAGTAACCACGCAATGAGTGCCAAAAGAAGGAGAAAGCGAAATTATATGGACGCGTACCTCGAGGTGTCGAGAGCTAGGCCGAGGATACGCGGGAAAAGAATGCCTGAAAAGACTTGATGGAAGCCTTGGCATTTGAGCCAAGGCTACCGCCGTCGTTCCGTTTGACAAAAATATCAATTTTGAAAGATTATTACTGTGATCTGAATATTTTTTTTTTCAGAAAGGTAGAAGAATTGTCTTACGGAACTGATACCAAAAAAGGCAATATCCTTATCACGGTAGGGTATTCGCTGACGACTTCTACGGTTCCGTGGGGGCAAGTAAAAGTTTCGCATTATACCTAAGAATACTTACTCTCATATTTCGAGTAGGTACTGCTTAATCTAAATGAATATCTCATCTACCTGGTAAATTAGGTCAGGTATAACCGAATTTCGGAATGGCATTCAAATTCGTACGATAGGAAAAATACATAGTTTTAAACACAGTAACAAAGGTTCTATATTAAATTCACACTACCTATGCCTCTTAACTGAATTAGGATCGAACGTATAAATATAACAGTTACAGAATCAAATAAATTCATATATCCTGACATTCATAAGTTCACCGATCACTTTTGTAATACAGGCGGCACTCATTTCAATTGACACATCACTAATTAATTATTCGGTAACGCGACTGATAACATCACAAGTTTACACTATTTTACTAAATTATCCACAATACTTGCTGTAAATTAAAAGTCGAAGCTGAAAATTAAGGTTATGCTTGTGTTATTTAACTATCGATTTTCGAGTATCGAAATTAACCTTATCTCCAAGAAACGTTGGCTTACCTCGAGGGAAAACGAAGTGGTCCTCATTCATATCTCTTGTACGGCAGATGGTCAAGGAAACTGTTTACATTAATCGTGAAATGTGCTAGTTTATCACATGAAGAACAGCAGCTCTGTATGAGTTGGCATCACCGGTTCTTCCGCGCATGCGTACTGAATACCATTCTCCCCTCTCGGCAAAACTTGGAATTGTAATTACTGCGACTTCAACAAACTTTATGGCTTATTAACATTTATAAACTAGTTTTTGACTTTTGTACCTAATCATATATACTAAACAGATGTTCCAGATAAAAAGAATTGTAGATTTGTAATGTTTAATTTATTCATGTCTGCTGGTGAGTTTTCTCCAAATCAATGACTGAATGGATAAATCTTATATATAAAATTTCCGTGTCACAATGTTAGTTTCCGTACTCCTCCGAAACGGCTTTACCGATTTTTACCAAATTTTATATGCATATTCAGTAGGTCTCAGAATCGGCTACTATCTATTTTTCAAACCCCTAAGTGATAAGGGTTGTTCACCCTTAACATTTTTAACGCGGGTGAAACCGCGGGAGGCAGCTAGTAATTATACAGGGTGTCCCACGGCTATGCCACATGGAGGGAAAGTACCTTAAATATTGTAGATAGAACATTTTACTGAAAATAGACATTATTTGAATTTTGGAAACATTTTAAACTGCATTCATAGATATTTAAATAATTACATAGTTGAACCGGGAATCGAACCTGTTACTCGAGAAAATTAATCAGCCTGCCTGTACTTTTATCCTACTGATCGAAAGGCTTTATCACAAGGATTATTTTTTGCTTAGTAACATAGTGTCAAAAATAAACGAAAGACCATGAATTTTAACATTTTTAATACAAAATATGTCAATTTTTCAAATGCTCAAAATTAGTCACTTCTTCTTGAATACAAAGTGATAACTTTTGATTATTTCGTTCCCTGACGATTTTTTGGTTCTGTTGTGGTGGATATTTATTTATTTAAATGATGCGCTCTACTCAAGTGGGTAGATTAGTTAGTAATAAGTAGTTATGATTGTCAATTGTATGTCCTCACGGCAATGTAAGCTTTTAACTTTTCAGAACAAAATTTTACATCAAATGTTAAAATTCACGGTCTTCCTTTTATTTCTGACACTATGTCATTTAGCAAAAAATAATCCTTATGATGAAACCTTTCGAACGGTATGATAAAACTACAGGATGATTATTTTTTCTCGTGGAACAAGTTCGATACCCGGCCCAACCGTTTCATTATTTAAAAATCTATGAATGTAATTTAAATTGTTTTCAAAATTCAAATAATGTCTTCTTTCAGTAAAATTTTCTATCTACAAGATTTAAGGTACTTTCCCTCCATGTGGCATAGCCGTGAGACACCCTGTATAACACAGACATCGTACGATTGCAGCATAGATTACAAAACAATATGTTACCTAGTGTTACAAAAAGTAATAAATCCTAAGCTAAAAAAAATATTATAATTCCTGGATTCAAATGTAGCAAACATCGTAACCCGCTACGAGTTACGTAGTAACTATTTATTAATTTGTGCTACGAGACCCTTTACTATAGATCGCGTAGCCCGCTATGAATCCTCTTTTCGTAGCAGACGGGCGGCGTTTATAAATCACTTTATTCCTGCTTTTATTTTCTTTCTGATATCTGCAATACCTATGGTGAATCAGTGCACACCTGCATTGATTGGTATGTTAATTTATCATTTGAAATTTGGGTTTGATAAAAAAGATAGGAGGTTTGCTCGATATAACGCAACCGAGTAGCCGCCAAGACATGAAATTTGAATTAGGGAATTTACGCGCCATTTTCACAAACCTCTGTATGAAAATTTATTGTATATTTCTCAGAAGTGTGTTGAAAAACTCTAAATGTTAGGCGTGAGCACTTGTTCACTCTCAGCGTCATAACGCATTCGCCTTTGACTCGGGCAGCAATCCCGCCTCGGACGTAACAACAAACTTAGCTCACTCGCCACGTGCAGTACATATAAAAAAATGTTTAAGTACCGAATTATAATTGTGTAAAAAAATATGAGTAAGTGTTACTTAGTTTTCTGTAAAAAGTGTAAATACTACGTACTCACAATAAGTGTAAAAAAAACCAACAAGAATATACCCGGGAAAACCAAATAGTAAACAAGTGTGAACTGTGACTACAAAAGCGAAAAATTTGGGAAATAAATAATTAATCCTTCGGACACACGTGGTTTGAGACACAATAGAAAGACAATAGCAGCACGACAGCCGGCTGTCGGTTGGTCGCTGAAAGTTTAAGGAGCTTCGGAGTCTGAGAGACCCCGAAGCTTACAGCATAGTATCCTTGTATGTGCATAGCAACCCTAAAACTATTTATTATATTCCTTAATAACTATTGTTCAAAATCGAAGTTTTATAAAAATTTTATAATAAAAAAGCATTAATTACTTAATTACTATATATTTATAGGGCACTAGGGCAAAAACAACGTTAGATAATATTTTATAATCTAAGTATTTCAAGATGCTGAGTTATCAATAGCATGCGAGTATGAACCAATTACACAAAGGTTCGTATGGAACTACGTCGCAATTGTAATTACCTACTAGCTTGTATAACAGGTCATTCAAACTTCAAACTGCAATTAGCAGTTTTGTTTGATAACATTGTGAAGCCGCCGCCGAGCCTTACTGCCTGCCACTCCTGCGCACGCAGTCACCTCTCATGAAGAGAATTCTTACAGAAACAGGTTAGTAAGTAATGCGCTATCGTACAATCCTAATATGGTAGCTCCCAACGACCACAAACAAAATTATTAAATTAATAATAATATGACGTGCAAAAGGGTAGTAAAGGGGGATGAGGGGTAAACTTCTACCTATTCCATCATCACTAGCAGCATCCACCCGCACTGTTGTCATAATACGATGGCAAAATAAACGACGACGACACATTCATTCAACCTGATTCTTTTTCTAGAAATAAAAATGCTGTAGTTATTCCTTCTAAATAAGTATAATTTATCAACTTTCTGCCAGTGAAAGATCCGAAAAAAAGACGTTTCGGTGATTAATTGTCGAAAAGAAAGACACATTCTGTTATAAGTACTGTATATTTTCATACATATAATAAAAAGTGTTAATATGATATAACAAACAGATTTTTTTTAAATTCCCGCCCCGTCACGTTTTACGGTTTTACACCAGTTACGAATGTTATTCAAACATTGAATAGACCGCGTACGTTGTTTTAAAAAGTTTACAAATACTGGAAACTAAAAAGCAATATTATTGGGGAGATACCTATGTGTTGATAATCAAACAACAAAGATAAAGGAACGAAATTTCCTTGTTTTCACGAAAGTTGTAACATTTGGAATAATCACTCTTGTTAATGGGTCCAAGAGCTCCTGTTTTATTTAGACCTTGTTAATACTTTTTTGGACTCGTTTGTCAGTTTCGATAGTTCAAATGATTCACCACCAAAACTATTGTTAAAAAATGTGCTTTTAGTGTTATTGATAAAAAAATAAATCAGATTCGAAATGTCGTGTTGCTATGGCCCAATGATTAAGGCGCCCACCTCTTTTGTGACTTTTCAATTCATATTAGATATGTACTTTATAAGTTTATAGGATTATAACTAATCCCCACAGGTCTTTGGTTGCTTTTCCGCTTCCGATAATAGTTAGTCCCAGTTGCCATTTTAGATCTTTGACAATCTTTACTTTACTACTCACTAGTTCACTACTCAGTCGGAAGTCTGACAAATTGACAATATTCTAACCGAAAGGTTTCATGTTTATTAAACCTTCGAACACACTTGATTCGAGACACAAAAGCAGATTGGTCGTTGAAAGATTAATAACTGGATGGGACGATAAGATAGACACTGCATGTGAAACACTGGTATTCTTTTTTTCAGCATCCCGAAGAAATATGGCCCAGCAATCTATGGACAGCAGCAGGTTGCACTCGGTTCCATTCCGGTTCAGATATCTATTCTTACTCGCAATGGTGTTGAGCAGTACCAGTTTTATTATTATTTCCATCAATAATTGCGCAGAAATATTTCCTAATTACAATGAACAACCTATCGTGTTCCCCTCACGTGTTCATCAATACGATAATGAGTCTGAAGCAAGGTTCACTATCCAAACTGAAGGTTGTACTATACCAAGGCTGATGGCCCTAGACGAAATTGTAAAACGGTTTAATATACCACCAAAAAATATAAAACATTGCCCCAACGCCAACCATTCTCTTCTACAGCGCAATGAAACACACATTTGGATAGATACTAAAGTTTTAGCGTCTCATCATCTTCCCAAAAAAGCAAAGGTCATCTGTTGTTACAAATCGTTCTACAGGCCGCGGGAAATTAAAGATATTTCTTCAAAAGTAGACGACAGAGTTAAATATGGACGTTGTCATAATTTCACTGACTATATCAGAGCAAAGCATGAATTTGTGAAGGTGACTTGCGAATATAAGAGAAAAATTGTCTATCACCAGTACTATCTGTTTGCAGAAAAAAAACATTTACCTAGGCGAAAACAAAAACTTAACCATACAGATTATAATGTAATTGTGATGGGTATTGATGCCATTTCAAGATTAAATTTTCATAGAACCATGCCAAAAACAGTAGCTTACCTTAGAAAGAAAGGTGCTCTAGAGTTACTAGGTTACAACAAAGTAGGTGATAACACATTTCCTAACCTAGTCCCTATGCTGATGGGAATCAAGGAATCTGAATTGAAGAGAACATGCTTGCCGCATGATGATGCAAATTTTGATAACTGCCCGTTCATCTGGAATTGGTTTAAAGATGCTGGATTTTATACAGCTCTTGGCGAAGACAGCGCAAGATTGGGCACTTTTAATTATCAAAGATATGGCTTCATAAGAAAACCAACGGATTATTACATCAGAACTTTTCTGCATGAAGCAGCCATTGGCGTGGACATCTGTATGGGCAGCAAATACGCATATAAAGTTCTTTTAGACTATATTCAAGATTTAACCTCAATTTTAAAATATTCTAAACTGTTTGGATTTTTTTGGGAGGTGACAATGAGCCACGATCACTTAACATACCCTATGGCTATGGACGATAGTTACACTGAATTTTTGAAAAGACTTGACAGTAACAATTATCTAAATAAAACTGTTCTAATACTAATTAGTGATCATGGAATTAGGTGGGGTGCAATAAGAGCTACTAAACAAGGCCGATTAGAAGAACGGCTGCCTTTAGTACAAATATTGTTGCCGCCTTCGTTTAGAAATAAATATAATTTAGCTTACGATAATTTAAGAGAAAACAGAAGACGTTTAACGACACCGTTCGATATTTATGCGACCCTATCCGATTTAATTGAATTGGAAGCCATAAATAATAAAAATATAACACAACGAAAACAATTAACTTACACACAGAGTAGAAGCATAAGTCTATTTCTTCCAATACCCAGAAATCGGACATGTAGGATGGCCGACATCGATGACCACTGGTGTACTTGTCACAAAGAAATAAAAATGAATCCAAAGAGCTTTGAAGCTCGTGACGCAGCCGTTCAACTAGTGAAGTTTTTAAATGAATATTTGAAGGAGCAACGGCAATGCGCAAAATTAACGCTTGTGGAAGTGTTGAGTGTAACAGAAGTGGTGGCGGGGTCGCCGAGCGAGATGGAGGTCGGGTGGCGCGAGTTCATGGCGGTGGTGCGCACCTCACCGGGCGATGGCGTATTCGAGGGCACCCTGCGTCAGCGCAGCGACGACGACTGGAGCCTGGCTGGCTCAGTCAGCCGCATTAATCTGTATGGAAACCAGAGCCACTGCGTACACAACCCCCAACTCAAACTGTATTGCTATTGCCAGTAATTATTTTTCATTTATTTAGTACAAATAATGTTAAGTTCCTATAGTTATATTTTAATGACAGACTTAAGCCAATTTTTCCATGCACACTATATTCTTTGGATTAGGACACCAAAATATGTAGTTGTAGGTAATTATAAATCCTGTATATAAATAATGTTAAGTGAAAGTATAGTACCTATTAATCGAGTCATGTCGCTGACTGTACCTGTACATATTAATTTAGATAAAATCTAGATATTTTACTATTACTATTTTATATAATATTAGAACCAAATTTATATCATTTTTGTTTCATTCAACTATTCAAGTCACATTAATTAGACATTTAATTAGGTACCTCTGGTTTACGCAATTACCTGCATTATTGAAGTTAAAATTTTAAAATCGTGCTTATCTTCTATATCTATATCTATACTTATAATAAAACTGTAGAGAGGTCAATTCTGTACATTGAATATACATTAAAAATTAATATTGGAGGATTGGTGATCGATAGCGATACTTATGCCAAAAATGCAACTAGTACATTTTTGTCTGTCTGTAAGTGCACGCATGGGTTAAAAAGTACTAAAGGGATCTTAACCAAACTTGGTACGATTGTAATCCATACCCCTGGGCAGGTTATGGGCTATCTAACATAACGCTAAGACACATAGGAGCTTAGCAGCAATGAAAAGCAAGACAAAAACGGAAAAAAAATATTCTTTTGAGAACTTCCGTTGCGTGCGCTGCAAAAATGGTTGAAGTTACGCAAAAACTATGTACTAAAGAAATGTTCCTCTTAAAAACTTCTAAATAAAAGTCCGCGACAGCATATGTCTAACTTTTATATTTCACCGACTATAACCTATTTTATGGCAATGAAATTAGTTCGAAAATAATGCAACATTTGCAAAGGTGTTTTTTATGAATATAATATTAATCCTTATCAATATAAATACTTTATTTATTACAAGTATCTAATTTTGAACAAAGTTGCCTGTGACATCATTTAATTTTAATGAATACCTTCGGAGATAGCACAGTTTTAAAATTACTCTTCAGCAAAATAATGATTGTAACGTACGGGCAGTAACGTGGCTGGCTGGTGGTGGCTTTTGTCCGAAATCTCAAAGTCCCATAATTTTAAGACGCTCTCAAATCATAACATTACAATACATAACATTGCGCTATGAGTTACGGGTGCGGATCAGTTACCAAAAACTTAACATAAACAAATAAAATAAATAGTTGGGAAAAGTTAATTGGGAAATGATTTGACATATACATAGTTCATTGAGTCAGATTTTAACGAAATGTAAAATAGAATGATTACCTATATAAGAAGTCTGAAAGTGGTACTATGAAAGAAAAATGTAAAGGGAATCTTTTGTATTGGTCTTTTAATCGGGAAATGATTTGACATTCACATAGTTCATTGAGTCAGATTTTAACGAAATGTAAAAAAGAATGACTACCTATATAAGAAGTCTGAAAGTGGTACTGTGAAACAAACATTTAAAGGGAATCTTTTGTATTGATGTGGGCATATGAAGAGAGAGCATGTTGCTAAGAGAATCACATACATGAATGCAAAGGAAGAGTGGAGAGTAAGGTCGATAAAATACCTAGTCGGAAAAAAGTGTGAAGATCGAAAATCTATAAAGATATATAATGGTAAACTATCTGACTGATCGACTGACAGTTGATAATATCATCAGTCAGTCAGTCATGTGATATATTATATTAATGCACATTCCAAACCGCTGGTCCTAAAGTATTGAACCTTGGGGGGTACGTTCTTTATGAAGAGTAAGTCTCCACTAAAAAAGGTTTTTTGGAAATTCCGTCTCTAAAGGGTTAACGTAGGGGTTTTTTTTGGGTAAGTGGGAAATTGTCCAATGACTGCTCCCGTCCTGGGTGCGGCGGGAGGGCGTGTCCGACTCTTACTGACTAAAACCCACTCATGTTCCTTCGATTGCCCTTTATGTTCCAGGGTCACGGTAACTATTATAAACATTCCGCAACAACGTAGGGGATGGAAGTTCGACATTCACGCGAGCGAAGCCGCGGGCGAAAGCTAGTTATAAATAATATTGTAAAATTAGAGCAAGTTTGAATGGATGTTTGTTACTCCTTGTTACGGATGAGCATAATTATGTATGTGTGTATGGTGAGTCTAGGAAGGTATCCTTAGGCTTTTCCCGACTATGTTGGGGTCGGTTCCAGTCTGACCGGTTACAGCTGGATACCCGGTTTCTCGTAATTGGCTGCCTATAAGAACTCCACAACCCAGTAACTGGGCGAACCGGTATCCCTTGGTTAGACCGGTCAAGATTTTCTCTGGCTTCTGACTACCCGTAACGACTGTCAACGTTCTACGATTGACAACCGGGACCAACGGTTTTACGTTCTTTCCGAGGCACAGAATGCCGGTGATATCCAAGATAAACTTTAGAAAGTAGTTACATAACATGAATTGAATAGGTCACATGGTACTTGTCCGGATTCAAACCCTACACGAGAGGTTTTATCCACTGGGCCATCACGACAGTTACATATACCCATCCCTACAACCATCACGCTACAAATAGCTAACTAACCTTATAAATTACCAGAGAAGGAATTGAGAAGGTTTTTTTGACACGAAAACTCGCGCACCAACACATTTAGTTACCCACAATTTCCCCAGTCAATTTTGAACCTAATGTTTCAGCGATAAAGTTGAGTATCTATTTAAAGTAATTTGTCAGATTGTAGTAGCTTGATGTGCTGTGTGTGTACTGAACAAGTGACCAACTGTCCATCTGTTACTGTCAAACAAATGAGAATGTACGAGTCGGTTTTTTTTTTATTTTCAGGTAATCGAAATAGCCTGAATTCAACAAGAAATCCTGAATTTATATATTACTTTGTTTTTCATAGGGATTGAAACCGAAAGAACTACAAAATAATAATTAATGAATGATTAGTAATAAGGCAGAAAGTTTTCAGTTCCCATTTTATGAAAAAAAAAGATAATGTGCACAGTCCTAGCTGGTCCCTTCCAGTAGTAGTACTTAAAGTAGGTCTAACTAGTTCCCTTCCAGTAGTAGTACTTAACTAACTTACTAACTAGTTACATAGCTGTAAAAGGTATTGACAAACTACCACGTCACTGAAATTATCAGAATGTTTAGAAATTATGAATACGGACTGGATAAATATTTTGAAATTCGTTGCACTTACGTACTTTATCTTCTAACTTTCTTTGAGAGGTACGTTGTAACAATCTTGGAAAACATACTTATTAGTCATTTAGCATTTAAATTGCAATGCATTTTTCAGCAGTTCTATGTTGTTTTTTAGTAAGTTTTATAGAAGATGCACTTGCTGTTATAAGTAACGAGCTGTACACGATCCGAACAGAAGGGTGTAATATAGCTGGTTTGTCCGAAGTAAGTGAAAGTATACAAAAGATAGTGGCAACACCGCCGAAAATACGTAACTGTTCATCTACCCTTAACCCTCTCGTTATAACCAACATGACGCATATCTGGGTGGACCGAGAAGCTTTTGACTTCTACAACATACAAGCACAAGATACCTTTTATTGTTGCTATAATTTTTTTTCAACATCGAGTAACCTCGATAATATAATTTATAGTGATTGCAAAGAATTTATAACAGTGATAAAATCAGAACATGAGTTCGTGCGTATTCAATGTTATTATTTAGACGAAATAATTTATAGTGATTTCTTCTTATTCAATCACCATAAAGACAGTGTTGCCAATACGTCTCTCAGCGAAGAATCATTCAACATCCTCATACTTGGAATTGAAAGTATGTCACGACTTAATTTTCATCGTACTATGCCTAAAACATCTCTTTTTTTGAAGAGCAGAGGTGTTATTGAGTTGCTGGGCTATAGCAAATTGGGGGATAACTCATATCCTAACTTGTTTCCTATATTAACAGGATTCTCATTCGAGTATATAAACCAAACGTGTTTTCATAATAGCTTATTTAATATAGACAAGTGTTACGAAGCGTTTATCTGGGATAAGTTTAAAGAGAAAGGATACCTCACAGCACTCGGATCGGACAGCATGGCTGGCCTGCTAGGCAAGTACGAGTACAACCTGCCTCGGATTCCGACTGATTGCTATTTACAACCATTTATTTACGAAACTAGAAAATTATTCAAAAACCAATATTACCAATATCACTCTTGCATGGGCTCTAAATTGTTTTACAAACTTCTTCTAGACTATATTTATGGGCTAACGCAACGTTTTAAGTCTATAAGGCTGTTCGGTATGTTTTGGGAAGAATCAATAAGCCACGAGGATCTCAATAGCCCACGCATAATGGATGAGTCTTATTTTAACTTTTTAACAAATTTACAAGAAGATAATTATTTGAGTAAAACCATACTTATATTACTAAGTGATCATGGAATGAGATGGGGGGCTATAGCACGAACAGAACAAGGTCGGCTGGAAGGGCTTCTACCGTTACTGGGAATTTTGTTTCCTAAAGAATTTAAACGCCGTTACAAAATAGCCTTTAAAAACTTTCGACAAAATATATATCGGCTAACAACGCCTTACGATGTTCATGAAACACTTTTAGATCTACTCAATCCGGCTTCACTAGAAGACGATATGATCAGAATTAGAACTGATAGTTTAGTTTCAAGTAAATCAAGTCTATTTCTTCATGCATCAGCATTAAGAAATTGTACATCAGTTGGCATAGAAGAGCATTGGTGCCCATGCCACCGAGGGAAAAGGATAAAGGTTGGAGGAAGAATTAAAGAGACAGCAGCCCACAACCTCGTAAAGCAAATCAACAATTTGTTAAAAGATTACCCACAATGTCGTAAATTAAACCTTGACCATATTTATGATGTTTATTTAATGGAAAGAAATAAGCAATGGCGAATTTATACAGTAATGGTAAAAACTGCACCGGGAGGGGGTATTTTTGACGGTACTCTAATCCGTGATAAATCGCACTGGGTAATCTCTGGAACCGCGAGCCGCCTGAATCTTTACCGAAATCAGAGTGCTTGCACTAATTACGATTCAATTAAAATGTATTGTTACTGTGGCTAATATTCATGTACCCTACAACTACCTGTAAAATTGTACCTTACCCATACCCTGCCAAACTACCTTATTTTACCCCGCGAAATTCAAATTTTCGAACGTTTTCTGCAATTTTCCTCTCTTTGTCAGGCTGTAGGTAGATTGAACAAAATTGATTCGCGGCTGTAATAGGTACCTATTTATTTACAGAATTAAAACCATAACGTCAATACGAACCTTTTTTTTTTTGGTGTGTGAGAAATCATCAAATGACTTCTCCCATCCTTCGTGGCAGACTTTTACTGACTAAAAGCCCACTCATGTTCCTTTGGTTTGGTTGCCCTTTATGTTCCGGGGTCACGGTAACTATTATAATTATTCCGCAACCCAGGCATTGGAGGCCCCATAGGGCTATTCTCGTGCTGACTGCTCTTTGAGGCGCGCGTGGAACAAAACGCGCCGTCGACACAGGCCTGGTCCTAGTCGGGCGGCCGTCTACAGAGCCGCGCCTACGGTGGCCGGTAGTCGTCTTGCGACTCTCGGCGTCTACGCCTGGGTTCCCTGTCCAGGGCGTGAGGCTTGAGGCTCTGCCTCACGCGCCCCGCCGCCTCCTCCTTCAGTCTCGCCCCGAAGCATGGCCTGAACCAACACCGGGTGCGAGAGGTCACTGCTGCCGATCGCCTCTAAAAGGACACGGCGATGGCTCGCCCAAGCGGGGCACACCTCCACCGTATGCACGACCGTGTCCTCCAGGCGACCGTTGCTGCAGTGATGACACCCAGGCGTCGCTTCCGCCCGAATCCGACACAAGATCCTCCCGAACTAACCGTATCCGGTGAGGACCTGTGTCAGGCGATACGTGAGAGAGCCGTGGCGCCTCTCCAGCCAATCCTCAAAGAGGGCACTCTTGGAGGAGTGTCTGGACATTATTTTTCGGGCGAATATACCCATGCACATTTTAAAAAGTGGACATCTCGCCCGTTGGCGAGTTTTTTCGTGGGCGAGATGTCCCATAACCCGTCAAACTACGATGGTTAATCTACGAGAATACCTAAACCAAAGTACTTGCTAAGTAACGATTGTTTATTTCAGAACTTAAATTCACTCACTCAACTCACTCTTTCACAGTAGCAGCCAAAGAGGTAGCAGCTTAACCACAGACAGAACATGTATACTGACACAAAACAAAAAGTTGCAGGTTCAAATCAAACTTGTCAACAGTCACTCACTTCAGGCACTCGGATACAGCCAATAGGTACAATCGACAAAATGGAATCATGACCCACCATAAGCTTATTTTTCTACAGACATTCAAATACGTTTAGGTCGACAATCGCGTAAACATGTATTTAAAATGTCACACGTCTATTCTTATTATTTTGACAGCTTCAGACGATTTGTCGTCGAAATGGGTCATGATTCAATTTTGTCGATAGTACAATACAATATACCTTCATAGTACTAATTTATGAGGCAACACAGAGTAAAATCAACATCCTTCATAGAAATTGATAACAGCATGCAGCAGACAAGAACCAAGGTAACCAAAGATCAAGTAAAATAAATATAGCGAGTAACCTAACTCGAATCGGTTTGACTCGCATTGTAGAATCGAGTCAACGAGAGAATCAATTCTTCTCCTGACTCGAGGACCTAGATCGAGTCAGCGTACTCGAATCAAAGTATATAGGTATTCGAGTAAGCGAGTCCTAACTGTCAGTGTCATTGGTTGTGTCACACTCCCTCCTAAGCAGGAATCGAGTCTGACTCGAGTTAAATTGTACTCGGCAGTTCGGCACATCGCCGATTTAAAACCCCCCTCTATTGTGTAATTACTGATTTTATGGCTATAATTATTATCCCTGAAATAAAGGAAATGAACGATTATTATTATTTTTCAATTCTTGTCAATAAAAATCTGTATTCTCATTACCATAGCTTAAGGGTGCGTTCCAAAACGTGCGAATAATTCACTCGAAAATTAAAAAGAGATAGAAACAACGAAAGAAAGAGTACGGCTATACTGTTTTTGAACGCTATAGAGCGATTTACTGTTTTGGAACGGGTTAGGGTCATGATGGTTAGGATCGTATGATGACACTGTCAACATAACCTTTTATCTCTACTGCAAAGAAGGAAAACTGTGTTTTTAAGCATATTTTGCAAATAAATAAGTATATAAATGATTTTGACATAATTATGTCAGTTAATTTTTAACGACGCTCAGCCAAGGATGAGAAATCGCACTTGTCAGTGCGAAAATTACTCTACCGAAAGCGTTCCAAAATACTGCTCGGGTAGCTGTCGAGTAATTGTTCGGTTACCCTCGGTTTCACTCGGCTCCAAGAATTTTAAATAAAGCTGAATACTGCACCTATAAGAAATAATTGAAGCCAAGTTTATTCACCCCTCCCTCGTATGTTTTTATCTCGCTCACACTTAAAGTATGATATAAGTGTGAGCGAGATAAAAAACATACGAAAAAAATGTTTTTTATCTCGCTCACACTTCAATTATGATTTAAGTGTGAGCGAGATAAAAAACATACGAGGGGTGAATAAACTTGGCTTCAATTATTTCTTCTACGTTCAGTATCCAGCTTTATTTAAAATTCTTGCTCGGCCCATTTCGGAACGCTCTAGAACTCTAGAGTCTAGACTAGAGTAACTATCGCACTACTCCGTTTAATTTTTACCCTTTTTGGAACGCACCCTAAGTAGCAAATAGCAACGCAAAAAGTGACTTGCCAAAAAACTTAGCTGTCAATTTTCTATTTTTCTGTCAAAAGCCGTATCTTGTTGTCAAAGATGTTGAACTCTTGATATTATCCCGTTACCCTCCATTTTACCACACACACATTTCTTCCGGAAAAAATGTATAGGTCTTAAGATTTTTGTGCAATATAAACAACATTTATAATAAAAAATGGCCCTGACTTATAGAACTTTGACTAAAAGCCTGCAAAATATAACCAAAACGGTGAACTGGAGTGTCGGGGAAAAATATTCAATAAGAACTTTATCATATGGTATTTGTTATCAAAATCCATACTCTCAAAGGCCCGTGATTGACTCAAAAGTGGTAACATTAGAATCAAAATACTCGAGACTATCTTGTTATAGTATCGATGGCCATTTTAATAGTTTGAGACTATATTCTTCTCAAAGCAGCTCTTCTCCCAATGCCGAACAACCGCAAAAGCAGGGTATAATTCAAAGGTTTAAGCGGATGTACAGGGATTACTGGTATGTGTTGATACCAGTTCATGTGGCTACATCCATCGTTTGGTTTGGAAGTTTCTACTATATGGTCAGAAGGTTTGTTTCTTTCAATTTTTATTATATGGTGCACCCACATTGTAGTTACTTTTTGTGGAGCAATGTTTCCAAATGTTAAAACAACATTTAGTGACAAAAAGTAAATTGTAATATGTTGCCCTAATGGCAACAATCAATAATTATTTTACACAATATTTACTAACATTGCTTCATCATGGGATCAAAATAGAAGTTATTGAACATTATGGCATGTAACTCACTTATTCCTAAAAGTTGCAAGTTAAAGAATGTTCTAATACCATAACCTAATGTTATTAGAGTGCACTCTGTTGCTCCAAAAAGTACAATATGGATGCACATTCGTGTAAATTATTCTATATAGGTACTAATGTTTTTTAATTTCATTGCAGTGGTGTTGACGTTTTAGCTTTACTAAAGTCTATAGGTATCAGTGAATCCATACTTGGGCCTCTGCGAGACTCAAATGCAGGATACTTTGCCCTTGCATTAGCATTATACAAGCTAGTAACGCCCCTGCGGTATGCTGTCACAGTAGGTAAATACCTGCATGTATTTGACATAACGCTAATAACGTTTATAAGAATCTTTGCCAAATTGATAGAGTGTGAAGGCCAATCTATATAATTATACAAGAGTTATGCTCTGTATGTATGCGGTACATTTCTAAACTTCATGTCACACATAACTTTACAAATTAAAATGCAGAAGTGTTGCCAAATTTATTCGTTCGGAAAGTAGGTCTTACTAGAAAATATGAAATTCATTAACGCTTTTTAAGATTTTTTTAATTATTTTTATTTGTTTTAAAATGACACATGAAATCTTAATTCTCACCGCACATTGCAGTTATGTTTAATATTTAATTTGTCTGTCATAGGAAAATGTAAAATTTGTCTTTTTCAAAAAAATATTTCTTATCTCAAAACTGGTGGGCAATATCCTATTTATACCTATAAAGAAATCAACAATTTCTATAAACTCTTGTGATTCTTCAAGTATGTATTGCTTATGATTATAAATTTCATTTCCATTCTAGGAGGGACTACAATTGCAATTAAAAAATTAACTGGAATAGGTTTCATTAAACCAGTCCCATCCAGGGAAAGAATGAGGGAAATTTTCCAAGAAAAAAAGGACAATCTTCAAGATGCCTTCAATGAGAGTAAAACTCACTATCAAGCACAGATGAAAGAAAAACGCAGCCAAGTCATGCGGGAAATGAAACGATACAAAAGTGAAATGCGGAATTTGAAAAATAAGGTGAAGAAAGTATGATTGTTATTTACTTTGATGTATCCCATGTAGGTATAATTTTATTCATCAGGTCATTAAAGGTTGAGTCACACCGGAATGGCAGCGGCCGGCAGCGACGCGGCGAGCACTTTCAGTGTGAAACAATTTTAAACTTTAACTACATACTTAAAAGACCAGTATCGTTTGAAAAGGTCGCGGGGCCGCCCGCGGTGACGTGAGCGGCTGCGCGCCTCGCGCGTCTTGTTGGTGTTTCCGCCCGCGGCAGCCAGCGGCGCGGAGCGCGCTCCATTTCTCTGTGGTTATATAATCGTTATTATGTCTGGGTAAGAGTGCAAGCCCGTACAAAATGTTTGAAATTCTCCCAACAGTTGTCATTTCTGCAGATTTATGTACTATTTTTTTCCTTTGCTTGTTTTTCTTCTTCCGTAATAAGTGCTATAACAACCAATTCCATCATGTTCACTACAAACACACGAGTTACCTTGCCGACCTCCAGACCCCGCGCGCCTGGCATCTTCTTGAGTAGTGTTTTTTTAACAAACGAGTACCCAAAATTTTGTCTGCGTTTCTATTGGTCCACATAATCAACATAAGTGTTACTATTGGTGTTCTCAATACCGGAAATGTAAAAGAGATATACTCAGTACTTGTTTGTTAAAAAAGACTATAGTTTAGTTTCTACGTTCGGCAAGGCGTCGTCGCCGCTGGCAGCTGCGGGCAGAAACACCAACAAGACGCGCGAGGCGCGCGGCCGCTCGCGTCACCGCGGGTGGCCTCGCGACCTTTTCAAGCGATACTGTACATCTTTTAAGTATGTAGTTAAAGTTTAAAATTATTTCACACTGAAAGTGCTCGCTTCGTCGCTGCCATTCCGGTGTGACTCGGCCCTAATTATGAGCCCACATGTCATGGAAAATTGCTTACTAAGATGTAAACCAAAATCATTAGCTATGGCGAAATAGGTTAGTTAGGATGGCATTTAAATTATATACAGTTATTTACTTTGTAGTATTTATTACTTACTTAAATATAAAAGACTATATAACGAAATCATGTTTGTTTCATGTAAAATAGCTAGTTACATTATAATCACAACATTTTTCAGCAAAATGTACATATAAAAACAGCTTAATCTAATTATATTAAGTACAAAACAAGACAGCACATACTGGAATGTTTTATTACGCCTTCATCCTCAAATATTTCTAAAATTGTGACCCAAAACTTTTAATAAGTATAAACTGTTTATATCAGGGAGCATGTTAGATATTACATAACTTCTTATATTATGTAGTATGACACACCAACCAGGAGTGCTGTCCAGTGTGTAAAATTAATAAATGCATTTCATACAAATGGCAAATCAACTAGCAGCCATAATATTTGGGAGATTTTTATTTTGTGTACATATACAGAGCATATGGGAAAAGTCAATTTGTGCGTCTCCCTGTAATTCAGCATAAAAGAACCTAATCCTGTACACATTATGATTGTTACCGGAAATATATAAAATTTTGAGTTGAATTCCTAGGGAAGGTATGTTATACCAAGCCTATTCATCTTTATAAAAAATATACAAAATGAACATTGAAATTTGTTTAGTCTGGCAAAACCATGCCCTTTCACAGTTCAGACAGTCACACCTATGGTAAATTAGAACTTCTTCAGAAAGTAAATATGTCTTGTCTATTTTAGTTTTATCTGTTTCCGGTAACTTTATACATATGACATATAAAACATAAAAGTTTAGCTAATTCAATTTAATTTAGGAAACCACATAGGCAAAAAGCTTAATAATTTATTAAAACCAATTCCTTAATAAGGTGCATTTATCACTTTTTATAAATCAATTCCTTTGTTAGTGCTCTCATAATTATTGAAATATCACTGTATGAATAAAGTTATTGGATATCACAAAAAACAATAGGCAAACTTGTGTTGTTGGCTAAAACAAATCACATTTTCCATTGATTTCCTAATTATTATTTGTTGCTATAAAATAAAGTTTGCTCATAAAACATGACCATACTTACATCTTACTACCCTCTAACAAATACTTATATGCAGAATTTCTTAATCCAATTCTTCCTGTATGTATTGCTTATGAAATAGATATTGTAAGTATAAAAACAGTGTTAAATTTAATCAGATTATCTTGAATTAGGTATCTTATTATTAGTTACAAAACATATAAAATGTTTTACTCGAGTTTATCATCATAACTTATGATAGGCTTATTAAAGCTAATTACATTAAATGCTAATAGATGCAACATTGGCTTTAAATAATAATTTTTGAGCACATAGTTGGATTAATAGAAATATTAGCCTGATTTCTACACATTCTGATGTAATGTAATTGTTTTAACACTAGACGCCGCCGACGCCGCCGCCGAAACAATGATGTTCAGCCCATGTACTGGTAGGAAGCGGGGGAGAGGTGAGGTGCCGGCGAGTGGCCAGGCCCCGACGCCGCACCGATCGTGGCCAAGTGACAAGCGCGACACATCAACTTACCTGAAACACAAATACATATATTTACAGAGAAGCTATTTTGAAAATACTGTTTATATCACTTGCAATGAAATGAAGGATAGCTAATTAGGGACACTAGCACCGTAATAATAATAAATGGGTAGTTGTAGTCGCACGTTTTCTGTATTGACATAAGAATCAAATTCCCGTTAGTACAGAAGATTTGTGACCGAGAACGAACATAGTAGTATTAGACTAGTGTCCATAGTTAACTGTCCACCGATATTATTATATACATATTTTTATAACCATAACCTGAGTGAAATAATTTATAAAAATACAATAATGAAAAAAGAAACTTTTTTTTTTGGGGAGTGTGAAGTCATCAAATGACTTCTCCCGCCTTGGGGCGGGAGGGCGTGTCAGATTTTTACTGACTAAGACCCACTCATGTTTCTTCGGTTGCCCTTTATGTTCCGGGGTCACGGTAACTATTATAAACATTCCGCAACCCCGGCAGGCGTTGACCCTGTTGGGCCCCTTCACTCGCTGACCTCTCCCTAAGGCGCGCGTGGAGCACTAACGCGCCGTCGCAATGGGGCCATTATCGGCACTCCATTGCGACCACGGTAGTCGTTGCGGCAGCGGCGGACGCGGCAGCAGCGGGGACGGCGGGAGCGGCGGCAGAGGGCCCTCTAGTGTTTAGTTTTATCTGTTTCCGGTAACTTTATACATATGACATTTAAAACATAAAAGTTTAGCTAATTCAATTTAATTTAGGAAACCACATAGGTAAAAGCTCTGCCCTTGCCTCTGGTCCTGGCGGGCGGGGCGCAAGCCTTGCCCCCAGCTCGGTGATCAGCCGGCTTGCCAGCCGCCGCACATACATAGCAGTGCGGCGCGGCGGTGCACGAGCCGGCCTTGTGACCGGACTGACCGCAGCCGAAACAGTCACCGCTACGGTCCACCTCCGCGGTGCAACGGACACCCACATGGTGCCCTACCTGGCACCTGTAGCACCGCAAAGGCCTGGGCTCCAGCAGCTTGACTTGCGCCGAGAACAAGCCCACCAGTAACATGCGGCCTTCCGCAATTATTTTTTTCGCCGCCGGTACGCGGCAGCTCATGGTGACCGCTCCCAACCTGGAGTGCTCAAAGCGGATGGCGCCCACCCGCACGTCGCCAGCGGGATAGCCCCCCGCCTTGGCGACGGCGGCCACCAACTCCTCGCCCTTAACGGAGTCGTCCAGGCCCGTGGCGCGCATATCAATGCGCATGGTAGGCCTGGACACTCTGGCCTCATCCGCCTGGAGCGATGCCCGCAGCCTTTCGGCCAGAGCATCGGCGACAGGACCGCTGGTAGCCCCCGGGACCTCCAGCATGCGGGCTCCGGTCGCCGTGACCCTGGGCCGCAAGCCTTCGGTGACACCGATCTCCGCCAGGTTCACCGCCGCTTTAGCTTTAGCTAAGAGCGCCCCGTATGTGACGCCGTGGCCACAGCCGCTGGCCCTGCCGCCGACGCCGCCGGGACCGCTCGACTGGCCGCGAGCGGAGGCCGGAGGACACTGCCTTCCAGCGCCGTGAACCGGCGCTATACTATAAAACTCGACCACGGATATGTTTTAGAGTTGGTAAGTAGTACCCCTACAATGTAGTATGCCAAGGCCCTTGGATGGCCTACATCTTATCCTTGGCATACTAAATTGTGTTGAGCTATATATGTCGCAGTAAGATAGATATAGCCGTAATATAGTTATATCCCTATGGATGTCATTATATACCGTAACATAGTTATACGAAAGCGATTTATTACTATCTCACTAGAAATATAATTATAAAACCGTCGAAGTTTAGTGATATACTTATATTACTAGATTAAGTTTAGTGAAATAGCTTTTGGAGTGTGCGGCGCCTGTATGTAAGAAGCATCCAGTGCTACGTAATTCTAGATGTCATGATTCCTCTTCTTGTCTGAACAAAAATTAAAAAAAATACTTAAAAATATCTCAAAACCTTTGGGTAGAAAGGTCGTATAAACCAATAAACCAAAACCCGATTTTTCCGGAGAGCAGAAAAACATTGTTTTTTACATAAATATTCATAAATTAGTGTTTGTCTCAAAAAAAGTAATATTGTCATCATATTGTAGTATATTAAATCATATTCATTCTCAAACATTTTTGAAAAATTTTAAAAATTCGGAAGTGTTCCACTTTTTTGAGAAAGACCAATAGGCGAGATGACAAAAAAAAATTAGTCCGTCAGTTAGATAATCAAAAAATTTGGGACACGTATTTTTTCTTTTTTTTCGTAAACAGAAAATGACGACAATACAGCGCGTAAAAGCTTTTAACTAAAAAAAAAACCAAGATCAAAGTGTTTTTTAATTTTTCTTCAGACAAGGAGAGGAATCGTGACATCTAGAATTACGTAGCACTGGATTCTTCTCACATACAGGCGCCGCACACTCCGAAAGCTATTTCACTAAACTTAATCTAGTAATATAAGTATATCACTAAACTTCGACGGTTTTATAATTATATTTCTAGTGAGATAGTAATGAATCGCTTTCTTAGGGACTACGCACATTTATTCAGCTCCATTCAGCTTATGCCCATAAAAAACAACGATTTTGTACGGAAGCTGAACGGACGCGGAAAGCTGAACGGACGCGTACGCGTCTTCATACAAAATCGTTGTTTTCCACGGACATAAGCTGAATAGAGCTGAATAAGTGTGCGTAGTCCCTTATAACTATGTTACGGTAGATAATTTTATCCCTAGGAATATAACTATATTACGGCTTTATCTATCTTACTGCGACATATACATTTGTCGGCTCGGAGTTGCAAAGCCTAATCTCTTTGTGTCCTATCTCATATAAAAATATCACAAATCAACCAGAACGTCGTCATCGTCCATTACGCAGTCATGTTCACACATGTCATAAGGCTGAAACTCATACGGGAAAGATGTAGTACTAGCAGGCGTCCGTCACTCGCTCAAGGCCACGCGTTTTATGCCTACCGCTTCGCGTATCGTCGACGATACAACGAACACCGGGCTGTCGCGCGCCCGGCTGAGTGCTCGCGCGTCACGGGTACAGCGCTGACTATCAAAATGCCGAAACCACGTAATTATTGCGTGATTATTGTGCAATTCCCCTGTTTCCCAATTCTCCTGTTTCCCTATTGATTATTTATTAAAATTATTTACGCTTTTTTGGATATTTTCGACACTAAAATATAATAATCGGGAATTCAAGGAACGAAAAATATGCATCAGTGATTTTATTAAAAGAAAAAATATTTGATCAACAAATTAAAAAAAAAAAAATTTTCTAAAACATTCGTTTTATTACCATTATCATCATACGTATAACCCTAGCAGATTTGCTGGACAACACGCACACACGTTAGTCGCGCGGCGGGCAAAAGAATCTCAACTCTCTTTGTGCGTACTTATGGTACATTTCTCCTTGCTGCAAACAGCTGGTATTATTATTATGATTTTGTAGGCTATTATAGCGTAGGTTTTTTCGTTTTTGTATTGGAGTGAAGTATCTGTTACGTAGTAACTATTTATTAATCTGTGGTACTAGCGAAAAAAGGAGTCGCTGTGAAACTATGTTTTTGCTTATTACACATCGGGAAGCGTCCGTCCTTGGCTTCTTTCGTAAATTAAGCCTGAGACTGATTTGATAACTTCTAGTTTAAAAATAAGACTGACAATCGGCCAACGACAAAATACGTGTAAATAAACTATTTTTATACAAATTCCGCCCACGTACGTGCTGTGGATGTGGTGTTGTGTAACGTACGCGTGAAACAAAACATTTGAAAAAATGTTCACGATTTTTTTTTTAAACTGGCTAACAGCTACAGAAAGGCGCATTATAAAAACATAGTAGTGTATAAGTGTAGGTATAATTAAATAATGAACAACTTACCAGCTAGGGGATAGCAGCGTTTGTCAGGTTCGTCAGTAAGTTGCATCCCACACAGGCAGCACATATAACAGTCGACATGGAAGTCCCGATCCATTGAAACTACTCGCACTGTCTCATCTGTGCCTTCAACTGGTGTAATTCCTGGAGTCAATGACATTGATACATTCTTATTATTCATATTCGTGATCTCATTTTACGTGAAAGTCGAACATATAATTCAAAACCACAATTTACATATTTGAGATGAAAAAAAATTATTCCCTCCAATGGCTTTTCTGACATAATTTAGATAAGAAAAGAAGATAATTATAATTTAACTAAACCATAAGTATCTAAATTATAATCTTTTTTTAATCTGATATTTGGATGTCACACTTGGACTTGATGTCTATGGCCCGTATTAATAGACGTTACTCAATTCTGAGACGATCTCAAGTTTATTGCTGTCCTTATTTTTTCCCTTTAGAATGACAAGGACAGCAAGAGACTTGAGAGCGTCTCGGAGTTGAGTGACGTCTATTAATACGGGCCTATGACTTTACAAGTATTCTAGGAATAATGGGACATAAGTAGTTGTAGGAACTTGGGGATCTCTGCCCATTAGAAATTAGAAGACTTACCCTTTCCGCAGCTAGCACATTTAGGAGCAAACATGCGATGATAATCATTAACACAGTAGATCTTGTTGTCTACATCCACAGTGAAGGGTACCCCATCGAGACACTCATTACACACACAGCAACGGAAACAGCCAGGGTGATATGATTTTCCCATTGCTTGCAATATCTGTAAACATAAACAATATCACTTATAATGAGACCCCTACAAAACATAAAATTAAATCATCCGAAGTAATTTCAGTCACTTCTAATCTCATGGACTATAGCCATCTGTGCCAGAAGTAATACAAAAGTGTGAGCAAACTCAGATACATTAATCTGTTGGGACTGCATTCCTACATGACTGGAGAGAGTTTTATGCTTTTTTTTGTTCTGAACCAATTGACACAAGATAGAATAGAACAGAGTACTAACAGCAATCAATATATGTCTTACCATTTCCATAATAAGGTGTCCACATATTGCACATTTTTCAGCAGTTTGTTGAAATCCAGAGTACTGTAATATTAAATAATAAAATCGGTTATCATATTATTTTCAACAATTCCAATTGCTCCGCTCCCATGGGTCATAAGGTGATATTATGTAGCCTATATTGAATTCTAATGTATAAGCTAATTGACTGATAAGTTTCATCAAAATCCATTTAGTAGTTTTTGAGTAATAAACATTCACGTATCAGGTATCAGGGCCGTCATCTACAATTGAGGTTTTCTCGAATACCAATGAATGTACTCAAATGAAATTTAAACTAATTAAAGAACTTATTTTCTACTATAGTTTAAATTTTTGAAAATATCCTTGGGTTTTTGAGGAAACTTAAACTGTATCTGACGGCCCTGCATACTTATCTACTTTGCTGAATGTACATGATACATAACATAATTGCATTGGAGACTCACCAAATAGTCTTCTTCACAGTACACCTTGCCATGGACATTGTAGAAAGCTTTGCCTCGTAATGCGCGGCCACAAGAACAACAGATGAAACAGTTTGTGTGGTAAAGGTTGCCCATTGCCTGGCAAGCTTGTCCAGCCCCTGTGACTCCTGCACCACATGTGTGGCAGATGCCTAGGTGATAAGTGTAAGTTTGAATTCATTGTGAAGTGGCAAGTAGAAATCAGTTTCTATAAAGGGATGTTTTAGATAAGTTTAAAATTAAAATTGTTGCCTTACCAAAATATTCACCCTCCTCATCTTGCCTTTCCATTTCCTCTTCCAGTTGCCTAGTAAGTTCCTCTATCTTACGCTGAGCCTCGCTAGGGCCAGGTGGTCGTGGTGGTGTGATACTGTATGGTAACAAACTTTTACCTCGACCACCGGAGCCTCGAGATCCACCAGACACTTGGGACACAGAGCTTGGAGTGGGACTGGGAGCTGGGGACTGAGCCGGAGAACACAATGATGACAGCCCTGATACTAAATTCCTAGAAGCAATTGATTCAGAAGCAAGGGAGACATTGTCTCTGTTAGCTGCTGCCACCGCTGCAGCCGGGGAGCCACCAGTCATGCACACATAGTCTGACCCATTGGTATCTTCCACTATCTGCATTCTACTACCAACTGTTGACTTTGAATTCAACCCTCCATTCATTAATGGCTTCTCTTTTCCAATATTATTTCCAATATTTGGTTTAGGATGAAAAAATTTAGGACTTGCTGTAGCTATTTGTACTTCAGTAGCAATGTTAGCTTTAGGTCTTTGGGCACTTGGAGCTATAGATGCATATATTGCTGTAGATGGTATAGTGACAATTTTATCATCAAAGCTAATACTGTTATCATTCTTCAAGAGTGCACTCACATCAGTGTACTTAGGAGGTGCGGATTTCATCACCGTGTAGTCACTGCCTGGGTTCTCATGTGAAGAGTTGTATGGGGGTGGAGGTGGCGCCTTGTCTATTTTTGCTTTCTCACCTGTTATCATTTGTGCCAAGTTCCTAGTGACACCAGTGTTTGGCACTTGTGGTCCAGGAACTGACCCCTGTTGTATAAATCGCTGGTCGTGGTTTTGTTGAGGCTTAAATTCACTTTGTTTGTCATTATCAGAACGCAACATGTTTTCATACACTATTGGATTAACTTTAGTCTTGGAATTAACTGGCACTTGTGGTTGAGCTTTACTGTAGCGGGTGTCGTAATATCCGTCGGACACCGGCGGCGGAGGCGCCTGCTGGTACAGCTGGTGGTAGTAGGGCGGCTGCGGGGAGCGCTGCTCCCCGTAGTAATCTATATTTTCATAAACTGGTGGTGGATATTGAGCATTCGGAATGGCCGGAATTTCGTATAGGTCATCAGTTTGATAGCTTAGTGACCTTTGCGATATAGAATCGATGGAACGCGTAGGACTTGAAGGCAGAGCTGCGGTGTTTATATCGCGTTTATTGATCGACGCAATAGTTTCAACTCGTTTAGGCGTAGCAAACTTGGAAGCGGCGATGACATTCGATCGCTCGTAAAAGCTGTAATCTTGACGATTGTTTTGGCTATTATCCAGTACAAAGCTCTCTATTGCGCCCACAGGTCTGGTTTTGGCGAGAGAACTTGTGTTCGATGTTACGGCGCCGTGCGCTTGCTCAGTAACATCTTCAACTTTAATCGATAGTTTTAAATCTTGTAGACCAATAATACACCGTTGTTCGTCTGAGTTACTTCTGCGTGAAGGATCCATGTTCGAAAAAAATAATACGAGAAATAAAAGTAAACTATAGTTCAGCACTTCAGTTAGTTGATGTTAGCACTTCAATCGGAGTTTCGAATGAATCATCTTACAAATCGTCAAATTAAACTCTCAAATATCACTAAACTGTACTCTCAAACCTTAGACCTAAGTCTCAAACTTGGCCTGTGTGTTTTTAACACAAATTACTATTTAAACTAGGTATACTTTAGGCATTAGTTCTCAATCAAAGATCAAACAAAACATCCATCCGCCACTTCTGCTGAGTAAGTACCTACATAGGTAGGTATAATTATAATCTGTGAAGTAGAGATACAAATTACGATCTACATTTCAAATCGTTATTTTCGAACAAAGGTAAGTAAATAAATAAAATAGAACATACTTACTACTTCCATGCACAGAGCAGCAATGCCAGCAATGTAAAAGCAGTTTTCATTGCCATTTTATATAAATAATGTAAGGAATACATGTATACACTACACTACACTATCTATCTAGCTAGTAGTGTTACTGTTATCTGTATTCTATTTGTAGTCTGTTGTACTTGTACTGTTCTGTTCTCTCGGTTCTCTCTCTTGCTTCTTGACTTTGTCTGTTGTCTATAGTCTATAGTATTATCTTTTTGCTACAAGTTTAGACGTGCGCCGTAATAATTTGTTTTGTTAAAATACATATAAAGCTAAAGTAACGTAATCGAGGGGAACTTCTAGTTCTCCTCTTGCATTATGTACGACACAGAAGATGATCAATATGAAGAAATCGACGTGGAAGAAATTTCTTCAGAATTATGGCAAGAAGCTTGTTGGATCGTCATCAACGCTTACTTTGATGAAAAAGGCTTAGTGCGCCAACAGTTGGATAGCTTTGATGAATTTATTCAAATGTCTGTCCAACGTATTGTAGAAGACTCACCACCCATAGAATTGCAAGCTGAAGCTCAACATTCATCTGGTGAAATCGAAACGCCGCCGAGATATTTACTGAAATTCGATCAAATCTATTTATCTAAACCTACTCATTGGGAAAAAGATGGTGCTCCGTCACCTATGATGCCTAATGAAGCCCGGCTTCGCAACTTGACTTATTCTGCACCACTCTATGTAGATATCACAAAAACAATAGTAAAGGAACATGAAGACCCTGTTGAAACACAGCATCAAAAAACATTTATTGGAAAGATTCCTATTATGCTTCGGTCCACTTATTGTCTTTTAAACAATTTAACTGACAGAGATTTGTCTGAATTGAATGAATGTCCTCTTGATCCTGGTGGCTATTTTATCATAAATGGATCAGAGAAAGTATTAATTGCACAGGAAAAGATGGCCACAAACACTGTATATGTATTCAGTATGAAAGATGGTAAATTTGCTTACAAAACAGAGATTAGATCTTGCCTTGAACATAGTTCTAGGCCTACTTCCACATTATGGGTTAATATGATGGCACGAGGAGGCCAAAACATAAAAAAATCTGCTATTGGACAAAGGATTATTGCAATTGTCCCATACATCAAACAAGAAATTCCAATAATGATTGTGTTCAGAGCTCTTGGTTTTGTAGCTGACAGAGATATATTGGAACACATTATATATGATTTTGATGATCCAGAAATGATGGAAATGGTAAAACCTTCCCTAGACGAAGCCTTTGTGATTCAAGAACAGAATGTTGCTCTTAATTTTATTGGAGCCCGTGGAGCTCGCCCTGGTGTAACAAAGGAAAAGCGTATCAAATATGCTAGAGAAATTTTACAAAAAGAAATGTTGCCACATGTTGGTGTATCAGATTTTTGTGAAACTAAGAAAGCTTACTTCTTGGGTTATATGGTACATAGATTGTTACTGGCTGCTTTGGGTCGACGTGAATTGGATGACAGAGATCACTATGGCAATAAACGGTTGGATTTAGCTGGCCCACTGCTTGCATTTTTATTTAGAGGTTTATTTAAAAATCTATTGAAGGAAGTAAGAATGTATGCTCAGAAATTCATTGATAGAGGAAAGGATTTCAATTTGGAATTAGCTATTAAGACTAAAATAATTACAGATGGTCTCAGGTATTCCCTTGCTACAGGAAATTGGGGTGACCAAAAGAAAGCTCATCAGGCTAGAGCTGGGGTGTCACAAGTATTGAATCGGTTAACTTTTGCTTCAACATTATCACATTTGAGGCGTGTCAATTCTCCAATTGGACGTGATGGTAAACTAGCCAAACCTCGTCAATTACATAATACATTGTGGGGAATGATTTGTCCTGCTGAAACACCTGAAGGTGCTGCTGTAGGGTTGGTGAAAAATCTTGCCTTAATGGCTTACATCTCTGTGGGCAGTCAGCCATCTCCAATTCTTGAATTCTTGGAAGAATGGTCTATGGAAAATTTGGAAGAAATTGCGCCTTCTGCCATAGCTGATGCTACTAAAATATTTGTTAATGGTTGTTGGGTTGGTATTCATAGAGATCCAGAACAGTTGATGGCTACCTTAAGGAAACTCAGGCGCCAAATGGACATAATTGTGTCTGAAGTAAGCATGATTCGCGATATTAGAGACAGAGAAATTAGAATTTACACAGATGCTGGTAGAATTTGTCGACCCTTGCTGATTGTAGAAAATGGAGCTTTGCTTTTGAAGAAGAAGCATATTGATGACCTCAAAGAGCGTGATTTCAATAACTATGGGTGGCAAAATTTAGTAGCAAGTGGGGTGGTTGAATATATTGATACCTTGGAGGAGGAGACAGTAATGATAGCGATGAGCCCAGATGACTTGGCCCAAGTAAAAGAATATGCATATTGTACTACATACACTCATTGTGAAATTCATCCTGCCATGATACTGGGTGTGTGTGCTTCTATTATCCCATTCCCTGATCACAATCAGAGCCCTAGGAATACCTATCAAAGTGCTATGGGTAAACAAGCTATGGGAGTTTATATTACTAACTTCCATGTAAGAATGGACACACTGGCACATGTGTTGTACTATCCACACAAACCATTGGTGACTACAAGATCTATGGAGTATCTAAGATTTAGAGAATTGCCAGCAGGTATTAATTCAATAGTTGCAATCCTGTGTTATACTGGCTACAATCAAGAAGATAGCGTCATTCTTAATGCTTCTGCAGTAGAAAGAGGCTTTTTCCGATCTGTGTTTTATCGATCTTATAAGGATTCCGAGTCGAAAAGAATTGGTGACCAAGAGGAGCAGTTTGAAAAACCAACCAGACAGACTTGTCAAGGCATGAGAAATGCTTTATATGATAAATTAGATGATGATGGCATTATTGCACCTGGAATCAGAGTATCTGGTGATGATGTAGTTATTGGGAAAACAATTACATTACCTGAAAATGATGACGAATTAGAAGGCACTACAAAACGTTACACTAAGCGTGATGCATCCACATTTTTGCGTAACAGTGAAACTGGAATCGTCGACCAGGTAATGCTAACACTAAACAGTGAAGGATACAAATTTTGCAAAATTCGTGTCAGATCTGTGCGTATTCCTCAGATTGGAGATAAGTTTGCTTCGCGTCATGGGCAAAAAGGTACTTGTGGAATTCAGTATAGACAAGAAGATATGCCATTTACATGTGAGGGAATCACTCCTGACATTATCATTAATCCACATGCTATCCCATCTCGTATGACAATTGGTCACTTGATTGAGTGCATTCAAGGCAAAGTGTCATCTAACAAAGGAGAAATTGGTGATGCTACACCATTCAATGATGCAGTGAATGTGCAGAAAATTTCTTCCCTATTACAAGAGTATGGCTATCATTTGCGTGGAAATGAAGTCATGTATAATGGACACACAGGACGAAAGATAAATGCTCAAGTTTTCTTAGGTCCCACATATTACCAACGTTTAAAGCATATGGTGGATGACAAAATTCACTCCAGGGCTCGTGGACCTGTACAAATTTTAGTAAGACAACCTATGGAAGGCAGAGCTAGAGATGGCGGACTACGTTTCGGTGAAATGGAACGGGATTGTCAAATTGCCCATGGTGCTGCACAATTTTTACGTGAGCGTCTTTTTGAAGTGTCTGATCCCTATCGTATACACGTTTGCAATTTCTGTGGCTTGATAGCAATAGCAAATTTGCGAAATAATACTTTTGAATGCAAAGGTTGCAAGAACAAGACACAAATTTCGCAAATACGATTGCCGTACGCTGCCAAACTATTATTCCAGGAACTGATGTCTATGAATATAGCACCAAGATTAATGGTAGTAAACTAAGAACTCTTCACTTTGTTTCAGTAAAATTTAACTGTGAACTCTATTAATTAAGGAGGTTCGTTTAATATGTATTCATATAATTAATAATAAAAATACATACAACATTTCATATGGCTTTTATTATCACTAATCGAGACATTATATGCAGCATAAACACAACAATCTTAATATAAAAGTGTACAATATGTATAATTCTCTTAGGGCCGAGACACACCGAAATGGCAGCGGCCGCGGGCGACGCCAGACCCCGCGCGCCTGGTATCTTCTTGACTAGTTTAGTTTCTATATTCGGCAAGGGAACTCGTGTGTTTGGAGTGGACATGATGGTATTGATAGCACTTATTGCGGAAGAAGAAAGAAACAAACAAAAGAAAAAGGGAAAACTGGGTCCTGGCTTATGAAAGAAACGACGACTGCTCGCATCACCGCGGGCGGCCTCGCGACCTTTTCAAGCTTTCAAGCGATACTGGTCTTTTAAGTATGTAGTTTAGTATAAAATTGTTTCACACTGAAAGTGCCCGCCGCGTCGCTGCCGGCCGCTGCCATTCCAGTGTGACTCGGCCCTTACTCAAAGGATTTAATTAATATCAAATGCAATAAGGTATTGTAAATTGAGGTAGATACCTAGGTACCTATAAATAAATTTGTTTTTATTCAATGTTACTTTTTCAAATATACAGTTGAAATTAAATAGCTGGCTACACAGAAGTGATGGGTACATAACAACCTACTTAAAATAACTGTATAATAACACTTATCTGACCTTGTATACAGGATGATCGACAAATGATACAATTTCGAGTAGATAAGTAACCTATGAATAATTTACACCAATTTAGACCCCAAAACTTGGGCTCGATACTAGTTTTTATTGAGCTAAAGCGTTTATAAGTAGCCAATTTGCATTTTTAGCCTTTGAACCAAAAGAAATCAATTTAACTCTGGACGCAAATGTTTACGAAAAAAAAAACAGTTTTAGCAGTGTTGGCGCCGGCAGCCGATGGTGATTTCCAAAAGAGTGCCGGCGGTGATTTTAAGAAATTAAAATGCAGAGACGTGCTAAGCTGATTATTTATGCACAAATAGGAATTTACTTCTTCAGTTTCACAGAAAATAAATACGAAATTGTAAGGCTACAAGAGCTAGTTCACGAATTTGGGAAACCCATTATAACCTGACAGAAATAGGAGACAATCGAAAAATAATAAGGAAAGATAATTAGGTATCAACAATGAATGTTTCACGCCACGTTTTAGCCCGCGGCTTCGCTCGCGTTAAAAAGAGACAAAAAGTAGCCTATGTTACTCTCCATCCCTTCAACTATCTCCACTTAAAAAATCACGTCAATTCTCTCTCACTCCGTTTTACCGTGAAAGAAAGACAAACATACAGACAGACAGACACACTTTCCCATTTATAATATTAATATGGATATTAGGAGTTTCTAACTGTTTTGTGTGATAATAAAAATCGTTTGAGGCTTTATAAAAAGACGATTTAAGCTAATTTTCGAGTCTGTTTTCGTAGCAATAAATAGGCAAAGTAATGGACAGGAAATTTATCATCACTATATTTAAGTTTAAAAGGGATTTTTGTAAAATTTATAATTCCGAAATTTCTTATTTTTTTCAATAAGTATTCGCGCCAAGCTTCTAATTTGTTAACCTAAGTAAGGAAAATGTTACTAAATTCTTATATACTTATCAACAAAATTTCCCCATGGATGATTTTTTTAAAAATTCTGTCTCTTCTCCTGTCTCTTGGATATAAAATCTATTGTGTAAATCTGCTAAATTCAGTAGATTCAGCTCATTAAGATGCCACCAATTAACCTATTTATATATTATTTGTATAAATATATTAAATAAATAGGTACAAACTTAACTATAACCATTGCCTATTTAAACATTGCACATTAAACATTATCCTTTTACTAATAATCGCCGTGTAAAATGAAGAAAACTTTACAAAATGTATGATTATAGAGAAGTTAGTTATCAAATAATATAACACAGCGTTTATTAGTAACAGAGTATTAATTTATTGGTACAAAGTAGCATGTTGTTACTTTGTACTGTTCTGGTAACTTTCATAAATAGATTCCAAAAAATTTTTAACAAACATAAACTGGCAATAAGCGAACATCTATAAATTCTAACAGCACTTAAATAAAATATCAATATGCAGAACTTCGATGGAAAGTTGTTGCTAAAGTAACAATCGCTATAAATTTAAATAAGAGAGCTTTTAACTTTATTATCTAGGAATGCATAAATAAAATACTTAAGTACAACAACAGCCTAGTTGTGCGCTTTATGGATAAAATATTTAAATGATAAGCAGAAATAAGACTTACACAGATTATTTTTTGATTTCTTATGTAATAGGTAGGTAAGGTAGGAAGACCATAGTAAGATTTTGCCAATTATGATACTTCCTGAATTGAGTTAACTAAAAATGCACCATGATTATTCTTAAATTATAACTATTTTACTGTACAACTTACGTATCTATGATCGATGTAATGCGTTGCATACTGTATGCAGTAATAATTTATAATTAAATTATACACACATATTTGCAGTTTGTATGAATGTTTAAGTCTATATCAATAACACAACAAAACATTGGCTAAAACCTTGTACCTTCCTGCCTCCTAATTATAATATTAGATCAATGATTTTTAAAGAGTTAATTGAATTCCTTATGTTACACATATTTCTATATCAAGATAACCTGCCTATAATTAACTTCAGAAATTGGCATACGTACTAAAGTATAAAAATAAAGTGACTTACAAAAAAAAACTAAGCATACCTACTGAACGTAGTGGCTACCTGTAGAGTAGGTTATATGGACACATATAAAACGTCTAATCAGATGACATGATCGGTATACTTAGCCTTGTTTTTGTATAGAAGTTAACTTCACGTCGTACATTATCTGTAAAGCTACTTGAAATTAATTAACTCAGCGCGATGGTGGCAGCGCGGGTGGTTCTACGACTTCGTCGTCCTTAGGTCGACTCCACTTTATCATAGTTTCAGGCGATCGGTACAGGAACACTAATTTAGCAAATAGATCCTCTTCTAAGGCCAGCTCGAGTGCTTCGCGAACCTATAAAACCATAAAAGATAAATTAAAACTAAATATGCACTTAGTGACGATTTTATTAAGTACTAGCTTTTGCCCGCGGCTTCGCTCGCGTTAAAAAGAGACAAAAAGTAGCCTATGTTACTCTCCATCCCCTCAACTATCTCCACTTAAAAAATCACGTCAATTCGTCGCTTCGTTTTGCCGTGAAAGAAAGACAAACAGACACACTTTCCCATTTATAATATTAGTATGGATGGATATTATTTAAGTTCATAAACATATATTTTCTTAAAATTGCGCTCACATTTTCTATTAACCACTTCACACAACTGCGCGCCTAGTACTTTTGATTGATTTAAGTACTAAGTATCTCAGTATTTTAAATTTTCTCACATTATCACTTCACATTACTGCGCTCCTAGTACTATTGTTCTCTTAAGTTTTCAATCTTTAATTGAATTTAGAATTAACTATAGGGGAAAATGATTCATCTTTTATAATTATGTTTTCGTCGATTTTTCATTATTTTTAAGATGTATTCTGCTATTCGGGGCGGGGACAAATCCAACGAACCAAAAACCATGAAAATTGGTCTAGCCGATCACGAGTTATAAGTGTTGTAACAAACCCGACTTTGCTTTATATATATAGATAGATTTATAGTATTTCCCCATTCCGATCAGTCGAATGCAAATATTATTGGACGTTATTTGGGCTGAGGATAGAAAAGAAAACGTTTAAAAACAGAATTACCAGATAAATATCAAGACAGAGCTGTAGCACTCTATCAGCATTCGGAAGGTCATCAAACATGATTCTTGTGTAAATCCCGGAGAAGAATCCTCGCAGCACTCGAGACGCCAAGAACACGAAAGTTGTGTATAATCCGATGATCCTAGCAAACAATTACACAAAATCTTTAAATAGTCATATGCTTTTCAAGTTTGTATTATAATGAATGTTACACTTAAAACTTGAAAACCCTAGATTTAGGGAAAACAAAAACATAACACAAGGTACAGGCTAATGAGTATTAACAATAAGAATAAAACAATAAATCTATACCTAAAGACCTGATAAAAATATTAATCCTGATCTTAATTTTTTGTCGAATTAAAAAAGGATGCAGTTCCCAATTTAACCAATTATTCAAAAACGCGTGGACAGATTGGACTTCACAGGTGGTCCCATCTTCAGCAGGTCAGGATCCGATGGTGGGATCCACGAAAAATCGGGGGAACTCTTAAATTTTATTTAAGAGTTTTAGTTAATATCGATGACGTTATTGTTTAATTTGGCGTCAACCTGTAACTGAACTACACATTCAGACAATAGAATTTTGCACTAAAAAAAAATTTAAGAGAATGTTAAAACTAAATAGTTTTTTTTAACCGACTTCAAAAAAAAAGTATGTGTGTATGTATGTATGTATGTTTGTCCGCGAATATTTTGCGTTTGGCTGAACCGATTTTGATGCGGTTTCAGAGTAGAGAAAAGTGTTCGTTACATTCTGGGGAAGGTTTTAGTGTATAACACTAATGGGTATCCCGTGACGTTGCCTGCATAGATCCTGTTTTGCTTTCTTGGGTTGTAGATTTTTAAAGACGATTGTATGTTGGACTCTAACTAAAAAGTAAAAAATAAAAAGCTTTTATAAAAAGATAACCGACTTCAAAAACTAAAAGCTCAAAAATAACTATTTCCGATTCGGTGGCTTCTCTTCTGCCGGTCGATTTGTGTTGCCACCGACTTCGGAAATAGTTATTTTTGAGCTTTTAGTTTTTGAAGTCGGTTATCTTTTTTTTTAAAAGCTTTTTATGTACATTCTCAGTTGGACCAAATGACTAAGTGCTTTATGCTGGTAAAGTTGGACTTATTGTTTTTTTTTCTTTGAATAATAACACAGTATTACCTGATTAGAATTTTCTGATCGTAAGATAAAAAATATTAGCAGTACTAACATTGGGGTCGGCTTCCAGCCTCGCCGGATCCAGATAGATACAAGTGTTCAGGTGAAGATTTTAAGCGTTAGTTCTATTTTATAGAAAGACACAAAACTGCAAAGTATGATAACTAATCATCATTAGGAGAAAGGTGAATACGTACCCACTACCCGATATAAAGTTCAGCGTCTCTGGGAACAGTTTATCGTTGAAAGTGTACATCACCAGCATTTCGCAGTTGTTAAGCGGGACCGACAACAATGGATCCTGAAAATATGGCAAGATACATTACATTTACATTTAACAAGATACAAAATATAACAAGACACATTACACTTCAAAATAATATTTTTGAAGTGTACTGTTCCTTGTTATATTTTGTATCAATTGTACTGACTCCAATTACTAAAAAAGTAGAGTACTTTTAGTTATGGTACAAAATTAACTGCTCAGAACATGATATACAGAAGGCAATCCGTGAAATTTACTACGTGTACTACGTGTAATGGAACCATTTTGCAATATTTTGTTAAACTTTTTGATCTTTTGTTTTTTTTTTACTTTATTATTATGTAGTGTTCATCTAATCAGGTAATTTGATTAGATGAGAACACTTATCACAAGTGTATTGCAAAAGAAACTTTACAACTTCCTTCGAAAGCCTTTCCACTTTGGCATCTAAGTATTAAAACCGAACAACATCTTACCCGTGGTTGACAAGATTCTCGAACGCGCCAGTACATTACGTCTGAACCTTTATCTCTCTCCAATCGAAGTAGTACGTCCCGGAACACAATGTCCTCCGGATCTGTAGTAGCACACAGTTTAATATCAAGCAAAGCACGTTTATTATTTATACACCGTGTTAGGTAAGTCGAGGGACATGGACTCAATAATAAACAAGAAAATAATAATAATCAATACATAGTATAAAATATTGTCGCATATGACAGGCATCAAATTCCAGCTGAGTTATTTTAACTTCTGAGTTTCCGTATCGGTATACAATTTTCAAAGGAAGTTAGGTATTTTACAGAATTAGATAAATCTAATAGTTCACTTATGCTAACTGCAAAACTTCACCCGCCTTATTACAAAACATGGTTTTTCTCTAAACCAGGTTTAAACCATTGAGCCAGGTTTTGTAATTTGAATCTTATTCTGATACGATGAAGATTCGAAATACAAAACCTAGCTCAATGGTTTAAACCTGGTTTAGAGAAAAACTTTGTTTTGTAATAAGGCGGCACGAGTTTAGTGATTTATTGGTTAAAAAGCTAGTCTATGTTTGATATCCTCTTAAGCTCACAAGAAAACTCACCTTCATCCTCAGCTTTTTCATCAATTGTCGATGTAATCAGTTGGGGTACCGGTTTCGTGGTACCCTTGTTGAATACTTTTAAAAACTTCGGGAACAAATGAGGTACGTTTACCCTGATGAAATTTAATTATTTTGAATTAGTTAATAATACAGACCGTCAAAAACAAACAGAGTTTTGAATTACTGTGATAACTTAATATGGTTTTTTTATGTTACTTCTATTAATCTTTCCTAATCTTCATTAATCTTAAATTATTAATTTCTGTTCTTCATCAGAAATTAATAATTATTTAACTGAAAGTTCTTATGAGATATGTTTCCTCGTGAGATGACAGTACATTGATGTTGATATAACCTTCAAGGTGCCCTTCTCTTCATCAAAATTTAAACCTGACATGGGCATTAGAATTTAAACTAAACCAAGTCAATTTAAAATCAAAATAATAAGGTATTGTGGTATTAACTCACCAGGTATCTGGGTCAGAGGTGCCATCAAGCAGTTTCCTGAGTATTTCTCTCTGCGGGTTGGGCTTGCCGTTGATGAACGCTTTGATGGGTACCTCGCGGTCTCCCTCTATAGTCGGCGGGTTGGGCACCGCGTTCGACGGGTGTGTGATCACGTACGTAAACTTCACTTTTAAAGTCGCATCTGTGGGATGACAGAATTTATTAAGTAATATCGATTATACACTTAGTGTATGCCAATTCACTTTACTGATTTGAGATAATTTGGTAGAATTTGATAGTTTAAAGCATAGGTTCTCAACGTGGGCGATAACGCCCCCTTGTGGGCGTTGAGACTTTCAGGGGGGCAGTAGAAGACACAGAGAAAATTTGGGGGCATTGAGATGGCGCAGAGGAGGCGTGGGTAGATAAAAAAATATAGTCTCAAAAGGCAAAAAAATACACGCTAATCACGTACTAAAGTCAATCACGTCTCAAAGTGGGCGGTGAGCAAACTAAGGTTGATAAACTATGGTTTAAAGGATAAAATAGTCACTCACTACACTACTGGAGGTACTCACTAGAGGCCGCCTCTCTCTTGAGCCGGTCGAGCTCGGGCGGCGAGATCTCCCACTTGAGCGTGGAGTTGGGGTTGATGGTGACGACGGCGACGTCGTAGTACATGTCACTACACTACTGGAGGTACTCACTAGAGGCCGCCTCTCTCTTGAGCCGGTCGAGCTCGGGCGGCGAGATCTCCCACTTGAGCGTGGAGTTGGGGTTGATGGTGACGACGGCGACGTCGTAGTACATGTCACTACACTACTGGAGGTACTCACTAGAGGCCGCCTCTCTCTTGAGCCGGTCGAGCTCGGGCGGCGAGATCTCCCACTTGAGCGTGGAGTTGGGGTTGATGGTGACGACGGCGACGTCGTAGTACATGTCACTACACTACTGGAGGTACTCACTAGAGGCCGCCTCTCTCTTGAGCCGGTCGAGCTCGGGCGGCGAGATCTCCCACTTGAGCGTGGAGTTGGGGTTGATGGTGACGACGGCGACGTCGTAGTACATGTCACTACACTACTGGAGGTACTCACTAGAGGCCGCCTCTCTCTTGAGCCGGTCGAGCTCGGGCGGCGAGATCTCCCACTTGAGCGTGGAGTTGGGGTTGATGGTGACGACGGCGACGTCGTAGTACATGTCACTACACTACTGGAGGTACTCACTAGAGGCCGCCTCTCTCTTGAGCCGGTCGAGCTCGGGCGGCGAGATCTCCCACTTGAGCGTGGAGTTGGGGTTGATGGTGACGACGGCGACGTCGTAGTACATGTCACTACACTACTGGAGGTACTCACTAGAGGCCGCCTCTCTCTTGAGCCGGTCGAGCTCGGGCGGCGAGATCTCCCACTTGAGCGTGGAGTTGGGGTTGATGGTGACGACGGCGACGTCGTAGTACATGTCACTACACTACTGGAGGTACTCACTAGAGGCCGCCTCTCTCTTGAGCCGGTCGAGCTCGGGCGGCGAGATCTCCCACTTGAGCGTGGAGTTGGGGTTGATGGTGACGACGGCGACGTCGTAGTACATGTCACTACACTACTGGAGGTACTCACTAGAGGCCGCCTCTCTCTTGAGCCGGTCGAGCTCGGGCGGCGAGATCTCCCACTTGAGCGTGGAGTTGGGGTTGATGGTGACGACGGCGACGTCGTAGTACATGTCACTACACTACTGGAGGTACTCACTAGAGGCCGCCTCTCTCTTGAGCCGGTCGAGCTCGGGCGGCGAGATCTCCCACTTGAGCGTGGAGTTGGGGTTGATGGTGACGACGGCGACGTCGTAGTACATGTCACTACACTACTGGAGGTACTCACTAGAGGCCGCCTCTCTCTTGAGCCGGTCGAGCTCGGGCGGCGAGATCTCCCACTTGAGCGTGGAGTTGGGGTTGATGGTGACGACGGCGACGTCGTAGTACATGTCACTACACTACTGGAGGTACTCACTAGAGGCCGCCTCTCTCTTGAGCCGGTCGAGCTCGGGCGGCGAGATCTCCCACTTGAGCGTGGAGTTGGGGTTGATGGTGACGACGGCGACGTCGTAGTACATGTCACTACACTACTGGAGGTACTCACTAGAGGCCGCCTCTCTCTTGAGCCGGTCGAGCTCGGGCGGCGAGATCTCCCACTTGAGCGTGGAGTTGGGGTTGATGGTGACGACGGCGACGTCGTAGTACATGTCACTACACTACTGGAGGTACTCACTAGAGGCCGCCTCTCTCTTGAGCCGGTCGAGCTCGGGCGGCGAGATCTCCCACTTGAGCGTGGAGTTGGGGTTGATGGTGACGACGGCGACGTCGTTGTACATGTAGTTGGACAGGAACGTCTGCGCCGTGCGGTCGCGCGCGTACATGTTGCTCAGCTGCGTGTAGTCTTGCTCAGAGAAACTACATTAAAAAAAAAAAACATTTTCTATATCTCTTTTCAGACTCGCAATAAATCTTAACTTAAAAAAGTTAGTAACAAAGGTAGGCCAAATGATTACAAGACAACAATACCTTAAACTAAAGTTACGTAACTCAACATGACTTATAAATATAACATTGCTCCAACAAAACCGAACGCAGAGTTATTTTACTAAACAAACAAAAAATATTTATATATTTTTATTAGTTTTTTGTTATTAATCCACCGTCCGTCGTTACTGGGCCCTGAATCAACATAATCATCTTAATCATCCTATCAGAATCCATACTAATATTATAAATGGGAAAGTGTGTCTGTCTGTCTGTCTGTTTGTCTTTCTTTCACGGCAAAACGGAGCCACGGATTGACGTGATTTTTTAAGTGGAGATAGTTGAAGGGATGGAGAGAAACATAGGCTACTGCTTTTTGTCTCTTTGTAACGCGAGCGAAGCCGAGGGCAGAAGCTAGTAATATAATAAAACTTACACGTAAATATTGTGCGATTGAGCTGACATCTGATAAACTGGCAGGAACGGACCAATGCGTATCTTGACTGTCACATCGGTGGGTGGATTGGGTTGGCCCACCTAAAATATAATAAACATTATATTATAATATAGTGTACCTAGAACACTCATGGCGATCGATACTCATCGTGCCTTCTCTGTACAGGGTGACTGGTAAAAAGTGTACGAAACTTAAACACGTGATTGTGCTCATGATAACCAACAACTTTTAATTTGGGAACGAACCTTAAATCGCGAAAAAAAATCTGCTGTTCAGTACATTTATGTTTGCCTGATGTGCTTTTTACTCGTGATTTATGGTTACTACTCCGCTCTTGTAAGGCGTAGCCTATAACCTTCCTTACTACTGGTCCAAATTGAAAAATATGTTATCGATTCGGATCACTAGTTCCTCAGATTAGCGTATTCAATCAAACAAAGCTTCATAATATCCGTGTGTGAGTTGTCCCAGGATATTTTTTTTTTAAATATTGGTATAGATAATTACCGAGTTCCCGAACGCAAAGAATACGAGCGGGAACCATATGATGGCGATGACGAAGGCGAGAACTCCGCCGCCGAGCATGTACTTGGCAGTGTTGGACTTCTTGGCGCCGCGCGGCTGAGGAAACTCGTCTTCTATGTTTCTAGAGCACTGGAACAATGACATGTATCTATTGTACAAGGCCTCATGTAACAGAAAGGAATTGATAAGTACTTATTTAATTAAATGTTGTGTATGCAGACTCGATAGAGAAAAAAAGTTGTTTTTAACAACTTTTTTTCTGTGTTACTCGAGTGATAAGTAACTCATTGTCCGTTGGTATACTTGTAGCCCAGTATTTATTAAAATATAATCTGATGAAAGTAACTTATATTAAAATAATGCTATAGAAATATGGTTTGTTGTAAGATAATCCAATTATGGGTTTAATTACGCTCGCTATTTTGTACTCACATAAGCTGCTTTGCAATTTGTATGTATTTTTTTATTTTATAACTTTATAAGTAATAAGAGTTATCGTTTTACTTATTACTTACTCAATGCAAAATAATATTAGAAAAATAATATACGTTACTCCCCAATGTACTAACATAGTTCAGTAAATGAGAAAAATCAAATATAACTTCGCGTTATAATTGCGCAGTAGTTAAAACGCGTACCTTTAGCAGAAAAACACTAGCGAAAATATCCTCCATCTTGAGCCAATCCATCAGAGTCATGGACGTGTCGGTCCATATCCAGTCCATGAGCGTGCGCAGTTCAAACACGAACGGTACCACCATGAACCTGTGATTCAATAACATATACAAACATAACATAAAAGAGCATTACATCAAAGGTTTACGCAGATGTGTAGTATAGCTACTGGTATGGAGGTACGGATTTACTTCCATGTAAAAGGCAGTTATACAAAGTTGTTGTAAACGAAGCTTCGTTAAAAAATTTTAATGGAATAAACAATTATTAAAGGAGGCAACCACCTGCAAAAAACTAATATTACTCTGATTTAGTATGATAAGGAAGTACTCCACACTTCACCAAATTTTTTTCAAAATTTTCCTAATACAGGCATACTATGCTTAAAAAAGGAGGTTACGAATACGTATAAATAAAAATTATGCTAAGTTGTGACAGTAAACTATTCTGTATTTGTAATATTAAAATTTGGTATTTCTATTTATCATCCACTGACTCTTTTATGTGAAGCTGAAGAAGTTAAGAGATACAAACTTGAACTACGCGAAAGCCTTACCCTCTGAACAAGACCATGTTGAGGAAGCCGTAGGACTTGCAGAGGAAGTTGCCGATGATGCGGCGCGGGTAGCCGCAGCGGATCTGGTACGCCGACAGCAGCAGGTAGATGCACTTCAACATGTACCACATGGGCGGCGGCAGCAGGGCGTTGAATGTTCTACACACAATTATTGTTATTGGTCAGTTTTGGGAGTTATGTGTTTCTATCTATGAACCTTAGTTATAGAAAAAACTAAAATCAATCAAATCGAGTACAGTTACCAATCCGTATAGTTTTGAGGATTTGGATATTAGCTTGAGTCAAATAACTATTTCTATTAACATAAATTCGATAAATTCATTTTTGAGCTTTACTAGGAACACCTAAAGTATACATATTCAGACTGAGATGGTACTCGTTTTAACGTTTGATTTTGCAATATAAGGCTAAAAATGCCTTTCGGCAATCGAATAATTAATTTCTTAACAAGTTTTCAAAATTTTTTCGATGACCTGTTAATTAACTGTCCTAAAATGTGGCACATCTGATTTTTCAAGACTAAAGATATCCCGTATTATATTTATCGCAGTATAGAGTCCCTTACCTTTCCGTTATAAAAGGCAGTACAAAGAACATCCAGATATGCACTCCTATAATGAGCGCATACTGGAACAGTATCTTGCCGAGCATGAACTTGCGCAGGTACAGCGCGCGGTCGATGACGATGAGCGCGAACTGCAGGATCAACATCACCAGGAACGGGATCGGCACTTTGTTCTCTTCCAAGTACGTTTGTACGCCACCGTCGCCTTGATGTGTCTACACAAGCAATGTGAGAGCTTTAAGCTGAGGCTACAGTAGGCAGGTAATTGCGATGCGACTGGAAAAGCAAATCCAGATAAACATGGTATGGCTACATTGCAAGCGAAAATCCGATCTTTATTTGCTTCAATTTTGTTTACACGTTGATGTAGCCAATGCCATGATTACAGTAATATTGTTCCTATCGCTAAATAAATCAAAGATCTCCAGTTATATTTGATATGGTGTAGCCATGAGCATTCATTTATTTATTTTAATCGCTGACGTGTCGCAGGTCGCGTCGTGGCTTAATGTAGCCTCAGCCTTAGAAGTAAGCTTTTCGATTATTTTAAGAATAATAATCACAACCACTTTTGCTCCTCTGCAGGCCAAAGGACGGACCATTTTAGACTGAAATGTGTTAATTGTAAATCCACGTTTTCTCACGTTTCGATGTCATCAAACATATTTAGAATGTGCATATTATTACAATCTCGTGCAGGAGAGCAGGGGCGGTCACTACACCATCAATCAAGAGATTCTCTTACTTAAATGAACACGAGAGCGGATTAGCGTAAAAGTTAAGCAACAGATCCTAATCGAATAATATTGTGTTTGTCTAAACCTTTGAACATAAACATTGTGATGGACATTAATGCCCTTACTAATAATCACTGTGTAAAGTTATGCAATGAATAAGGCCTGTGTAACCATACATTTTTTGACGTATAAACCTGTCATAACTTTATGCAGCGTTTATTAGTAAGGCGCTATGAGTTCTGAAGCTTACCCCAAACGCTGCGAATCCAAAGATAACCACCAGGAAATTGAAGAAGTCACAGAGGAACATATACGCGTATATGTCAGCTGTGACCCGCGCGCCCGGCGCTAACATCCGCTGGAAGAAGCGGTGTATCGGACGCAAGTAGCGCTTTACACTGTAGAAAGATTTAACTTTTTATATATAGCTCACATTTTTACTTACCAGTTTCCTAGACAATTTGTGACAAGTATTAAAATTATAGAGTAGTTGTAAAACTTACGATAAGAGCATGACTTCTGGATAATGCATGTATGTGTTTTCTAATGTCGTTGACACTGCTATAATTGGTTCTTGGTCATCGTGTACACTGAAATAGTAAAATGCATAATATAGCGAAATAATTTTCCAGATATAAAATAAAAGGGCAGATTTACGTAGTCAGATAGAGATGAAGAGAATAGACAAATGTGGCCGTTGGAAACCCACACGATTATTATTCATTTGTTTTATTTAAATTTTTATATATTTTTATGTTGCATAGTGTTCCAACTAAATAATTACAGAAACGGTAAGTTCTGTGCCATACAGACTGACATACTTGTAGTGATCGTCGTCAGTCCCTTTCGAAGGCCCTGCCTCGTTTTCTTCGTACTGCACGGCTGTCCTATTGAAGCCGTCTTCTTCCCGCCTTTGGCCGCCCTCACCATCTTCCTCAGCTCTATATAATAAAAATATACTGCTAATTAGTTGGAATACAATTGTGGATACTATCTAATGGTGCGACTTCACTTGGCGTATTTGGAAAAAATATTCGCGTTACTTGGGTAATACAAACTGTACTCTAAGCCTATAAAAATAAGGTTTACATTCCGTTGCATCGAACATGTAAATAGTTTGCCAAATACGGCAAGTGGAGTCGTACCATAACTAAACTGAATATTTGTACATGTTTATGTCTTATTTGTACATGATTACATATACATAATTTCATACATATACGTACTTGCATAAGCTTTTATGGCTTTTACAAAATAAAACACATTGTTAGTTTTTGATTTTACATAGTAAGGCTCTAGAAGATGATAAACTGGTCTGCTTTTATACTATAATACTTTTTAACTACTTAAATCTAGAATAATTAAACTACAAATAAAGTACACTCTATATACATCGTATTATAAAAAGACGATGTATTATGTACTCTATGGATTAAGATCTTTATAACGCTACACTGCAGTGGGTCTATCAACAAATACAAACATACGAGTTCCAATCAACTTTAGTAATTTAGTAAAATTTATAATTCCATGTCTACCTTGCAAAATACCTCAACGATTTGGTTAAGTTTTTTTCTACATTTACTTATTAAAATTTCTTTTACAAATATAAGGACAATATACAGCTACATAATGTTTAAAGTACATACATAATAGTTTACAATATACACTATCAGTAAGCAACCGGCAGCAGACGTACTCGGTCATATAGAAGGGCGGCAAGCGCGCGGCGCGGCGGCGCGGTCCTGTGGCGCGAGGTCGCTTGTGCAGGCGCGCCCACACGTAGCGCGCCACGCGCGGGTCGGAGCGCGACGTGCGCAGCGCGCGCATGGCCTCCGCGATGGCGGCCTGCACGTGGTACAGCCGGTCCACCAGCCGGTGACGACTGTCTGATCCGCACACTGGCCATGTACTATCCCAACTAGCGAAGCCTAGCGTAGCGTATCCTAACATAGCCTAGCGCAGCGTATCCTAACATAGCCTAGCGCAGCGTATCTTGGCCCCCTACGTGCTACTACACGCTCTACCACTTGTTTACGTCATTGTCGTTGATATTCAAACGTACACGGACATATTCGGTTAGGTTTTATATTCTTAACTTCTGACTATAATATAACGTTTATACAAATTTAAAAAGTACACACAAGCAGCGGGTTATTTTATCGTATTCAATATTTTTAACATTTTAAGAATTAAAACTTTTAAATTTTGTATAGGGATATTTTATACACTGTATTAATAACGATCGACATACTTATGCGTATTGTACAGTATCGTACAATACGCATAAGTATTTCGTTCTGGGAAATTATAGTTATAAAAGGAAACTCACGGGCCTGACTGGTCGTGCAACTTGACATACTTCCGCCCCACTTCATCGATGTGGCCTTCTACCACTAACTGAGTATCTTCAGGATTCAGCGGATATTCCATGTCTTCTCGTAACTCGATTTCTGGAGTCGATTCCTTCCATAGCCCCAAAGATTTCAACATGAATCTGAATACAAAACAAAAATATGTTTAGTAATGTTAGTAATTTTATTTTCACCACTGTCAGTAGATCCAATCCAATCTGTCTGTATGATCTAGTCAAATAATTTTTACATCAGATCATTCCCAAATTGGGAAAAAGTTAACTTCCGTTCTTCCAAGGGATTTGTGTTGATTCAAGGTCGTCAATAGGCAAATTAAGGTCTACTGTCGACAGTTATATAGTCATTTTTCATTAATAATCCAGGTAATTACCGATGCAAGAATATGATGAGTAGCAGTAGCAGGTCGTAGAGAGCGTAATTGAATTTCCTCTCTATACCAATGATGCGCGGTGCTGTGAACGGCATGTTTGTTGGTACTACCTTCTGGTTCCACGGAAGGATCTCGAATTGGAACATACTCTTTATGAGGACTATTACCTGTAAATATATCATGAACACTTAAATCTGTATGTAGGGTTACTATGATTTATGTTTGCGTTTTCCTTTGATTTAGTCGTCACAAGAATGAATTTGGTCCAAGAGCTAATCAAACCTTCAATGTAAGGAGGTACATTTGGAGGAACATAATCGATTGATAGGATGAAAATTATTATTTTTATTAAAGTATTAGAACAAACCTCAGTATATGCGATGAGGGTGACCCAGAACGTCTTGGTAGGCCGCGGTATGGTGAGCGTTCCCCACATGAACACCATCAGAGGGAGAGGTATAGACAATATTGTTGCTGATTGTATCTGCAAAGTGTTTTCGGAGGTGTTGATTCAGAAAAGAATCTCAGAAAATTCTGGAAAAAAAGGCTGTAGCCCCTATAGGAGAAAGTGTGTGTCAGACTTTAGGATTCCGCCGTCACCAAAAAAAACACAAAGCCACATAAAAAAAATGCCAAAGCATGTCGTCAAAGCGACATAGAAAAGACCGCAGTGATAACGCCATTCGGATTACGATGCCGTTTAATAAGATCAAGCAAAAAAATTACAATTTTCCCATTGAAAAATTTAAGAAGGCTTGCAATTCTTAATTTTCTTCCTACAGTTGTATCACTGTAGGAAGAAAATCCGCTAGCAGACGAATAGGGCAGCAAGCTTTAATAATAGAATTCCGATGGCCACATCGGCTACGCCTAGCGCTTATATAACTAACTTCTCAATTAGTAATTGCACGTTACCTGATTAATAAAAACCATGATATAGCACACAATGTCCGTGTGCGCCAACACCGCGTACCACAGCGCATACCCGACGTGCACGAACGGAGAGCGGTCCTGCTTGAACATTGAGTCGTCTTGCTCCTCCAATGTAGTCACGTCGTTACTGCAAATTCATATTAATTTGATTAAATGATTAAATATTGGCCACTTTACACAAATACCACTCTCACTTTATACAGGGTCATTTTGCAACCACCATCCCAATTTTCAGAAATGGTTCAGAATCGATAACCTTATCAATTAATGAAATAAAAAAAAATAAAAAAATTACATTTTTTTCACTATTGTCCGCTACTAAAATCCAAACGTGTGGAATAAATACAATTCAACTAGGTTGTTGAACTTGACTGCACACGCGCTTACCTTTAAAATTCGGAAACGCAACGCACACAAAAGCACGCACTACGCCCACCCCTCCCTCACACGTTGCACCCCGCTATCGGATATTTTCTTTTGAATGTTTTTATTTGTTTTTGTTATTATTTGAATATATTGTTTCACATATGAAAATAATTTAATTAAAAGTCCTCGATTTTAAAATTTGGATGGTGATTGAAAAGTGACCCTGTATGTATAGTAATAGGAACTACATATAAAGTGAGATGTAGTGAATAGTGACAAAAAAGACAGAGCGTTGCGTCGAAAGACACTTGAACCAAGTGTATTTCAGTGGAATATAAACATTTTTTTTGGGTGGAAATAGTATATTGATAACCTGGAAATGGTAAGTAAATAATAGTAAAAAAGTTTAAGTTGTAATGTCGACCATACCAATAATATAAACAAACATCTATACAGAAATCGAAGTAGGGTTATTTACACCATTTTATAATACAATAACAGTTAACTCCATTTTTATGATTTGAAGATTTGTCTCCTCCCAGAATACCAGAATTCGTACCATTAATACATTCGGAATTCAAGATATGCTAAAAGAAGAACATTCTGTGTTATGTCTGTAACGGTTAAAAATGCGGACGGGAACGGACAAAAATTAACATGGCGTTGTCTGCCGATCCTGTATGAAAGGAGGTCTGTCAGGGTCTGTTGGTTAAATATTGATAAAAATGCCAAATTGCGATTTTTGGTTTTTACCGCCGTTTGGCTGAGATAAAATAAACCCTGCGATTTTGACAATGATTGTTGACAATAAAATTCAGTAAACTAAATTACAGCAGCAGGTTGAGTAGTCTTTAATTATGTCTATCTATTACCTTTGAATATTACGAATTGCACTGCAGTATAAAAGTAAAACATGATTAATTTAGGAACGACATGCGACCGACGACGGATAAAATCACGAGGTACAATGTGCAGCTTCAAAAGAATATTATAAAGGTCTTTCAGTGAAAACCACTGAATAATATGCGTTATTTTACCCATGCAATGTAATAAAAATTACATGTGATATCCATATTTACATTGACAAAAAGGTTTTAAAATACAGTAATTTCATTTGAAACATACTTACCGTTCCCAATGAACGAAAATACAATAAAAGCTGCGACAACGGGATGTAATCAGAGTGAGGGGAATAGTTGTTACAACAGTATAATAAAACGATAGAAAAGTATAGCAAAGCCCATTGCAAGCGACGATAATACAACGCGACTTGTACTGTGACATGGACTTGTTCATCACAATCTAGATTCAAATTAGGTGATGGAACATAAGTCCATTGTTTACGCGTCGTTTCAAGGTTAGTTGTGGATGAAGGACAGTACAAGTTGTCGTTGTTAGCAGGCCACTGCACCTCGACTGCAAGGAAAAGGCGCTCTCGTGTTCAGAGGTGTCGTCGTCGTCGTCGTCGGGCTGGCGCTCGGAGGCGCTGGACAGCTCGAGGCGCGGGCGGCGCGGCGGGGGGGACGCGTCCAGGCCGCGCTCCATGCTGGGCGCCAGGATGCGGATCTCGGGCACGCTTATCTCACTTAACTTACGGCTGGAAACACCCACCACGGTCATACTTACGGTACCTTTAGTGCTACAGATCCAGCCAGTCCGGCCCAGTGTTGCTTTTTATTTAACTACTTACTGGGTAAGCAGTGATAGGAATGATACAATGGTTTTTGAACTTTGTATTAAAATGATTTTAACTTTATCATGAATTACTATTAAGAACTAATTTTGAAAATTCACTAAAACTAGTTTATAGATTTTAAAACTTATCATATTAGTTGCATTTTATAAGACGTACGAACATCGAATTACAACACCGTCTTCTCAAATTAAAGTAGGTATTAGTTAGCAATACAAACCCCATCTCTACTGGTAGTGCGAGTAGATTTTTATCGATTGACTCCATTTCGCGGGTACTAGGCAGCATGCAAACAAAACACTACTTACTAATAGTACCTAAGTGGCTACAGTGTTAAAAAATCTAGTAGCTAATATTTGTAACGTTGCTTAAAAATCTTAGAATTTCAGTGTTTTATATTTGCAAAAACAAAAAGAAATGGAAAACTAGTCATCTCCCAAAGTACACTACTTCAAAATAGTTTTTTTCTTAAAGTTGCTATAGTAGGTATCCAATGACAGTCAACACAAAATATCAATAAATGTGAACGTGCAAAAGCACTGCTTTTGCCAGTCGCATAAATTTCGTTGAGTAAGTAAATAGCTGTTTAAACAACGTTGTAAACTACCAAACATCTACTTCTCAATTATACTACACATGCAGGAAGCATGGGCGTTACTCATGCCAGTTAATGACTACTTGAACAAACTATGAGAACACTAATAATTTGGCACTCTTTAAGCTTGGAAAGTTAGCGAAAGAGTAGGCAGTTATTCAGTGAAGTAGATAAGACCATAACTCACTGTCTCGCTAATGTCTCTGGTAGTGGTTCCCATATCATCTGCGATCCTTCTCTTAAACCGATGCCGAAGCCCTCTTTTTCCTGAAAAGCAAAAACAGTTTTATTTTTGTCAGATGGATGGGTTTTAGTAGACAAATAACAGCGTTTCGGTCATCTTAGACACAAGTTCTTATGTTTTCGCAATTTCTTAAACTAAAGTTCATATGATTACAATGTCGACTTTCAGATTTGTTATAATATAAAAAAATATAAATAATATAATAATATAAATATATATACTTAATAATATATTTTCTACAGAATATTTGTTGAAATATTTGGTAGAAAACAGGTAGCTGGTAAGAGGATGTTGTAGTATTTTGCAACAATGGTTGTAATTCTTCTAGGAAAACGCTTTATTATGACAACATATTTTTTTATGTAAAAGGGTAGAGTTTTTTACATTTAACCATAAAACTTAGCAGCCATTCCCCAAACTGAAATATCTAAGAATTTCAACCAGCTGTCATAGGTACCTTTAGTATTTTCTTTTCAATGGAAAGTGTTTTCGATACATATCGATAATCGCGGGAATACTTCATCAAGTGTCGTGTAAGCGACACTAGGAAGCTTGAAATAAATGCCCACGCCGTCTCTGCTAATGCCTTCATTTTGTCCACAATAGTTTCTGAAATAAAAAGAAACACACTAAAAGAAGAGTTCGTTAAACTTGGTTTTGGTTTTTTTGTCGAATAAGAAATAAAGGTCTACGGATATTTGTTACCATTATGAACGTCCGTCAGTGGAGGTAAGAGTTGTGCTACGAGCACTGTTTTAGCACACCGAGCATCTTTGTAGGCAATTACAATCAGTAAATGAGTATTATAATGCTAAAGTTAAAAAAAAACTGCACATAAAACTTGTGACTAACCATGGAAGAGTTTTTCTTAATTTTAAATACATAGTAATTTTTCTGTCAAGGTTTTATTTCTTATTTATGGCCTATGCAATCGGCTTCATTCAAAAAAGTGTCTAGGTTTCAAGTAACGTCAAAGATAAATATTTTTGAGCTGCACAAACCTGGTTCCGGAGCAAATTCGTCCAATTCTGTCATCGCCCCCACATCTTGATCCGTCGGCAGCGTTTCCAAACCATGGCGGCCAGAAGATGGTGGACGACGAACCTGAATAACAGTATCTCTTAATGTTATACCAATACAACACACAAAGTCACGCAGAAGTAAGCAAAAAATAAAGATGTGAAACAGTGAATACTTACTAGAAAGTTTGAAATTTTGAAAAAAAAAAAGTTACCAGAATTGATCAAGTTTCAAAAATGTGTTAGTAAGTAAAATGCACAACAGAAAACATAAAATCACACAAAAAAACATAAAAATAAGTACATGCAAAGACGAAACCAAAGTGCAAGCAATATATCTAATAAAATATATGTAGGGTACATACCATAAAGAAAATCAACAATAATTCGAGCTAGCGATCAAAGTACTATCGACAAAATTGAATCATGACTCATTTCGACGACAAATCGTTTGAAGCTGTCAAAATAATAAGATTATAGACGTGTGACATTTTTAATACAAGTTTACGCGATTGTCGATCTAGTTGTATTTGAATGTCTGTAGGAAAATAAGCTTATGGTGGGTCATGGTTCCATTTGGTTGATTGTACATTACGCCCCTGGAAAACCTAGAAAATCTAGCCAGGGGCGTAATCTTAGAAGAACCTGCGTAGTTTGTAATAGTTTTGGCATTCAATTAATTACTAAAATACCCAAGCCCCGAAACCATTAAGTCTAGGTGTATTCAGAGATTCGCGAGCCCGAAATTATAGCAAGTCATAGGAGATCTGAAAAAGGGCCAATGGCGAACAGTCCAGTTCGCCAAAGCGAACCAAATCTCTGAAATATCTCTGTCTAAAATGTTTAGACATACGTTTTTTTAAGTTCATCATTTGGTATAGAATTTTAGTACAAGGTAATAAAACTAAAGTAATTAAACTTATTTGACCAAAGTAGTTATAAAATTTATTTTGACGTAATTATTAAAAAACTAAGGGTTGGTTCGTTTTGGCAGAACTAGGCACAATTTTACCTACCTTAAAGTTTTCCGTGTAGTCGCACGTGTACTTTACATTATCTACCTGCCAGAAATGGTATGCGCTTTGGAGTGATCAATTATTTTGAAAATTCGGCTTAGAGTCGTTACAACCAAAGTTGAAGTAATATAAAACAGAATGTAAATTGAATACTCTAGAAACCTAATTTCGGCGAATCTACTATAGTTAAGCGACATTGGTATATATTATACTATAGTTAAGCGACATTGGTATAATTGAAACACGAAGATTTTCCAAGTGCATACTATTTCTGGTTCATGTGTAGTCACTTATGACTTTGCAAAATACGTGTGACTTAACGGAATTCGTTATACCTGAATCATGTTGTTGTATTATGAAAAACGCCTTATATACAAACCAAGGATTTTTCAACAAAAGAAAACCTATAGTGGGATTCTGGGATTTTTACCTGCTGGTAGGAGAGCGGATCGCTGAGGGAAGCGCGTCTGGTCGACTGAAAGTTGGGCATGGAGGATCGGCGAAGAGTCACGGCGTTCTTCAAGTCCGTCTTGATCATCGTGGACAGCAGCTGCTCGGCCCACGCGACACAATCGTAAGCTCACACACTCGAATTTAGTACACGTTGCCTTAGCTAACCTTTACCTACCGGGCAGGTTATTTGAGCTATCTAAAAGGGAAGGTACTCCAATATTTGAAGCAGACAAGTGTCGATTTGGATAAATTTTCCAAATCGTCAAGTCTTATCGTTAAAAGTGTAGAATATACAACAGTTGCAACGTGTACCAATTCGAGAGCATGGTAGTGCAATAATTAATACGGGGCATATTGGTTAGTCAACTGAAAGCGGACTGGACATAACTTGTACTTAACACAACTAATTATTTCCCTTTACTTCTATACCTACTAGGTCGGAGATTGACATTCCGCTTTATCTAAAAGTATCCAGGGTAAGCGAACATGCGGGAACACCCAAGACGTAAGGTATAGTAACAGTCACCAATAAATACTTCTAAAGTTGATGCTCAAACATGCTCATTACCAGAACACAGTACACCATTATAAACAGGCGCGGGTACAAGAGGGGAAGGAACAATAAGTGCAATTGTCCCATCTCCTAGGCTTCGACTAAAATTACTAGAAGATAACCAGGGTTTTCACCGAAAGACTTAGGAGTTTAAAAACTAAACTAAGCTATAATGCATTCTTGAAAGGGATGCGTCTTTAAAACTTAACAAAAACGATGGCAAACTTCCCGTGAAATTATAAAAAGTGCTCCCCCTTCTCCTTGAGCGAAAACCCAGATCCGCGCCTGATTATAAAACATTGTCTTTCTCAGTATCCTCTTAAATTTTCAACTTTGTCTGGTGTTCCCATAATTTTGTGTTATTTATGTGGCTAAAAATGCTACTGAGATGTCCGAAAGGTTGTATACAAGCACTTGTCTGTGCATTGTGATAGGCGTAAGCACGAATACTGATGACAATGTTCTCTTACAACATAACCCCGTTACCCACATAACACAAAGGCGGCCTTCACCCACAATTCAAAATTATGGTAACTAGCAGGACTATGGACACAAACTGATTTCTAAACCTAAATTTTAATTATATAGCACGAGTTGAACCCGAAATCTTCTCTTAAAGGTGGGTACTGACCGGCGTTACGGGGCGTAATGTAACGTGTTACACCACGAGCATTCGTGCAGTCAGTACGTCGTGTTACGGGTAAACCAACGAGCAACGAGCCGCTCGTTGCTCGCTTTGAGTACTCCACCCGGCTGTCGGTTTTTTGGCGAATCCTTTGAGTGTTACACGGTTCGGTCAGTACGCTGTTGCAAGTCGTCCCGAGCGCACACGCGTCGAGAGTAATCACACGTCGTCGTTCCTCTCGTATTCGTTTCTTAAAACATTGAGTGGCACAAAGAAAAGACTGTATTTTATAGAAAAATACAGAGAAGAGGAAGTGTTGTGAAACCCAGCGCATCCAGAGCATTATAACAAACTCAAGAAAAAACGCTTGGAATAGATTGGCTTCGTTTGTCCAGTACCGTTTTTTCTTCTTCCTAATTTGGATGAAACAATTAAGTAGAATCAAAGACGCCACATCTTGAGTGAATTAACGGCGAAAGCGGAGCACAGAGTTTTGACGAGCATGTTACGCCGATTTAAAAACACAGCGTAACATGCTCGATGCGTACACGCTCGATACGAATGTTACATTACACCTCGTAACGTTGGTCAGTACCCACCTTTAGAGTTCATTGAGTTCATTGAGCGCGAGGCATTGTAATTTTTTGCTTTTTAATATTTTCTAATAGAAGAGACAAAAGGGGCAACCACCATAGTCCCGCTGATTACAAGAAGAACCCAAGTTATAACAGAATAACTGACCGTGCCAATGCCCATTTCCCTGGGTGCGTCCTCGTCGGAACTCAACTCGTCATCTTTCAAATTCTGAATTTCCGTGTCGTCGAACTCATCAAACATATAATAGTCTCCGGAATGTATAGCTGTAAATACAAAAAATATATTAAAATACATTATTTCAACAAAATAGGCGTAACTCTCAGCGAGAATTTACAAGTGAACTGTTAATGTTAACTTACTTACTTTGTAAGTAACTACGATATTCAATCAATTAAAAAAAATAGCAATATTATTTTCTAGTTACGCCTATTTGAATAAGTTGCGTAAAGCTCTGCTATATGGTTTTATTCACCGGAAGCTTTTTATAGTAAACACGATGCTATTCTATTGAATTCCATGCTGAACAAAGTAGATAGTGGTATAAATAAAAAAATACATCGAAATGACAAATAAAAAAATACTTGTACTAAATACTACAACTATAACACTTGAAAAAATATAATATTTTTATAATTAAAGGTAAAATTAACAGTACTAATAGTGTAAAACATAACAGTGTTATTGCAGTCATATCCATGCAACACATACGTGGCGAGGTTAGAAGTAAACATAGAGCGGTAACATGCAGACATTCGACTATGGCATAAACTGGCGCGCAAACACATATAAAGCCGACAACCGGCGCATTCTGTCTTAGGTTTCTTTATTTACAACATTCAACGGTTATACAAAATGTACAGGTTTTATACAAGCTATCATAAAATTAAGACAGTTCCCGCCGATTCAGTTTGCCTAAATACCATCACCGACAAGCCGAGGAGGGGTTAGTAACGCATTACAATTTCATAGCGAGCCAGGTTCATGGACTTTACCCTTTTGATGGCTTGTTGGCGGCTTATACGTTGGTCTGTCCCGCACTACAAGAAAAAAGCATTATTCAACAGCAGCTCGCACACCATCCGAACTTATAACAGTGGGACTGACAATAACAAATATTAATATCAAAACTTTCAACAGTTAAACACCCAACATCAGGAAATAATTATTAATGAAGCTGTATCTGGTAGTTATTAACATTGCACAGCTGGTCAAGACATGATATGTGCGGCCTGATATGATCTCCAAGAAGTTACGTCAATTTGTAACTAATAGTTTGTAGTTGATGTCGAAATTCATGAGGCCTGTAACACCGTAAACCGAAATAGCGTCAATTTTACTATAGTCAAATGAAACAGAAAAGAGTAATTTTGGTATGTAAACAAATAACTATGGTGAAGTCATTCATTTACAAAGAGAAATGTCATGTCTTCAGGTTAAGATTGTTCGACCAGCACAGTGGAATAGAATAAATTACAAACACCGCCAAAACCCGAGAGAACGCCACGAATAATTTACCTTCGTGTCTCTTTGTGTACACGCGGCGTTGTCTCAGTCCTTCAGAACCTGATTCTATTCCTAGACGGGAGGAAAAAAAACGTTCATAAGAAAGTTCATAACAGAAAAGTATGCTTTACATTTTATACACAGTGCGACAATCGGTGTTATGTTCAACGGTCGTGATTCAACAACAAAAGCCGGCTGCGACGCGCGTCACTCGGCACAGGGGCGCAGTGCGGTTACATTCGTGGTGCGACTGCGGCTCGCCGCGGCTCGACACCACGGACTGGCGCTGCAGCAGGCTGGAGCTCGGCACCGTCGGGCGGCGCCGGATGGGCGGCGGAGAGAACACCGGGTACGACTCCTCCGGGCTGGGCGCGCGCGCCAGCAGCTCGGAAGACGGCGGCGACTCGAACGAGATGCGGCGCGGCTCCAGGTACGCGTCCAGCGAGACGGTCATGAGGGCGGAGGAGGGCGACGGCGGGCCGCCTTGCGACGCAGGCAGGCTGGGCGCGGGCAGCGCGGGCAGGGTGCGGGGCGGGGCGCGCGCGGGCGAGGGCGGCGCGGACGGCTCGCTGAGCGGCGTGTGGAAGCCGCGCGGCGAGGCGGGGCTGTCGGGCGAGTGGAAGTCGCGCGCCGGAGAGTCCGCGCGCACCAGCGGCACTGCCTCCGACTCGCCCGCCACCGTCTCCTCCTCCTCGTCCTCGTCTGCTCCGGGGCGCGAGGGAAATGGGCACGGACATATTATACCGACAAACATCGGTTAGCACTTTGGACTTTTTATTGCCTTGAACTTGCCCCACAATTCACATAGCATAATCGACACATTACAAATAAATCTTTCACATATTTATTAATTTAATCGACATAAAATAAAATATTGGAAGTAATTTCCGACCGACACGTTTCGATAACTGAAACACAACATCAATAACAATATACCTCTATCGTGGTGACGCGGTTCCTTGGTCAACGCGCCCTGAACTTTTTTCTGGTGTGCTTTTATTCTTTCCATTTTTTCTTTGATTTTCTCTAAGATTTTCGACTCTTGTTCCTCTTGTAAATTCATCTGTTTCATGCGTAGCTCTTCTATTAATTCAGCTCCTCTGCAAGAGTAATAGAAAAAATATATACAAATCCTAAAACCAAAAATGTAATTCTCTGTTTGGATAGTTTTGAAAAATGTGTAGTTAAACTGTACTTGCACTTCAGACCAGTACCATGAGTTGTTATCGAAAACTTACTCGCTACCGTAGGCGTAAAAATGATGTGACAGTCAATAATCTGACTAAATAGTAAGGTTGGCTGAGTGAACTACTTTAGGGATTTAGTGGTTTTTTAATTATGATTCCCAATATGTCACTGTCAATTCTATCTGTGACCGCTAGGGGCGCTTTGCAACATTTCATACAATTTATTTACGGAGACGCTAGCGAATTTATTGATGTAAACTCATGGTAGAGCTACAGTACATTACCTCGATGCGAGTACGGTTGTTGCTTTGCTTTCGTCTATGACTCTGTAGAAGTAGTAACTGTGGAAGAGCCTTCGTTGCAGGATCAGGAAGGCAAAACAAACTCCGTCCCACGCTAATCCTATATCTTCCTGGGGAACAGAACACGCTGCCTCCTACAAAAACATAAAAATCGACATCAGACATAACAGTTTAGCGAATTGGTATTCGAAAAACTTCTATGACTTGTAGAGCACATGTAATTTATCGAAGCTAAATTAGCATTTAAAAAATGTTTTATTGAAGAAAACAAAATTGTAGTAGTCTCTGTGAAGAAGTTTGTCCGGAGAAGTCTCGCTATCACCATACCTATTTTTGTGACACGGGATTGTTGTTGTGTTCCGGTTTGAAGTGTGTGATAGGTGCTGGTGTAATTACTAAGAAATTATGAAAAAATTACAGAAAGTATTCCTCTACTTACAGAATACAGAATAACCTAACCTAATGTAACTTGATAAATATCTCAATATTATTAGCAGGCGTCCGTCACTCGCTCAAGGCCACGCGTTTTATGCCTACCGCTTCGCGTATCGTCGACGGTACAACGAACACCGGGCTGTCGCGCGCCCGGCTGAGTGCTCGCGCGTCACGGGTACAGCGCTGACTATCAAAATGCCGAAACCCCGTAATTATTGCGTGATTATTGTGCAATTCCCCTGTTTCCCAATCTCCTGTTTCCCTTTTGATTATTTATTACAATTATTCACGCGGTTTTGGATATTTTCGACACTAAAATATAATAATCGGGAATTCAAGGAACGAAAAATATGCATCAGTCATTTTATTAAACTTTAAAATATTTGATCAACAAATAAAAAAATAATTGTTTTTCTAAAACATTCGTTTTATTACCATTATCATCATACGTATAACCCTAGCACATTTGCTGGAAGACACACACACACGTTAGTCGCGCGGCGGGCAAAAGAATCTCAACTCTCTTTGTGCGTACTTATGGTACATTTCTCCTCGCTGCAAACAGCTGGTATTATTATTATGATTTTGTAGGCTATTATAGCGTAGGTATTTTAGTTTTTGTATTGGAGTGAAGTATCTGTTACGTAGTAACTATTTATTAATTTGTGTTATTAGTAATTATTTCGCAGTACTAGTCTTTTTATTCATTTATTCGTAGGTTATTGGTGTATGTATGTAATGTAGTGTTAAATAAATTGCGGACAAAGGTTATACAAAAAAAAACTTGGGCGACTCAAACCCGCAATTAACTGGTTCTATTTCGTAGTATGTTGTTATTTTTTCATTAACTTGTTGGCTGCAAAAGGTCATGCTAATGAGGTAATCATATCATGTCCAAATGGTCTACTTACTTGCGTAATCTGCATCTTCAGGAACCTCGCTATATTTCCGCCAGCGAACTTATCGACACATCCGATACCAAGTAGCTGGACCAGCCAACAGGCATGTTCCCGCATCACCTCGCTGAAGATACAGCCGGGGATCTGAAGCAGGGTTTTCACTACCACCACCATGACGTTGTAGCACACCAGCCATGACCACCTAATATTAAAAAATTACGTAAACAGTTAATAGACAAGTCTTCAAGTACAGTTGCGCGTCCAAAGGTAATAATTGAATATTTTACATTATTAACCTATAAATCCAAGGCGCAGCTTCTCTAAAAAGTCTCTTAGTTTTAGCACTGGAAAGCCGATTAATACCGCATTTATTGTATTTGATTTCGTTGCTTTGAAGTCGATAAATAGTTAAAAGAGATGGTAACTTTGTGACAACATAAGGTGATGTCATTAGATGATGATGTCTGCCGTACTACATATGCAAATCGCGTTGTGAGAGTTCAAAAAAGTATATAAATTTAAGGTAGGGTATATAACTATGATATCGTATAGACATAGTAGCAGAAATAGCGTTTCATTTGTGAGTGCAAGAGGTGCGGTTGGCCTGTCGACTTTCAAACGTGTTTATAAAACTAACCACAAATAAAATATTAATAAAAAGTAAGAAAAAACATGATTACTGTTTCAAACCTTCACTCACCATTTCAAAATAGCGCTTTTTGGACGTAAATAAAAATCAGTTCCTTGCCACAAAAATATGAAGGAGCCAATGAGATATCCCATAGAGAACAGGTTCACGCGATTGGTGCCGGTCATAAACATTATGGCTAATGTCACCCATAGCATGCCCAGGAACACCATGCGCTTGACAACGTCAAGCCAAGACCTGAAATTAGCAGAGGATATTTGTGTTTATTTTGAAATTAGGAGAATAATATAAATTACTAAATACAGTTATGATGTTAAGTTTGAATCCAATCTTAGTGCATAATTCAGGAAAAAAACATGTTTATTTCAATTACATATTACATACATAGAAGTAAGATTTGGATATCGCCTTCTAAGCAAGAATCTCTTCCACTAAATATTAGACAACTGATGTAACTAATTCAAATCTAAAGATTACACGATTGTAATGGTGCGACTTCACTTAGCGTATTTGGCAAAACATTTGCGTATTCGATGCATTGCAAAATGAACCTTTTTCTTATAAGCCCTTGAGTGCAAATATTTTGGCAAATACGCCAAATTAAGTCGCAACAAAAAAAGATATGTAAATTCAAATATCTTTGCGAGTGAGTATATAAGCGAGTGCGCGAGACTTACCCGACATGGCTAAGGAAATCTGGTACAGGGTTAACGAAGTTCGGTGTCTCCCAATCTTGGCCAATGTCTTCACTGTTCGAGCCTCCAGCATAACCTGAACCCTCAGTCTTTTCTATACGGAATACTTTGATTTGTCGAGTAGCGAACACTAGTAGGAAGTAATCAAAGATGAGCTTGTATGCGTGCGGCGGCGACGCTGCATACGGAAGGAACATCCACGTACGGATATGTTTCATTTGCTGGAAAAATCACTTTGCATTTAACACCTGATTTAAATTAGAAGAAAACAATAAGAACTACGCAACTGCACTTAAAAAAAATAGGCTGTTGCGGTACTGAAAAGCAGGATTTACAATGTTCGTTATATGGTTTTACTATTACATTCTTTACAAAGTGTGTGCTGCAGTCGTATGAACGGAGAATCGTGTAACGTACTATGCAACGCGCAACCTGTCGTCTAGCCCTAAACGTCCGCAATAATATTGTAGGCGAATCAAAGCATGCAAAATTGTTTACCTGTTTATTGTTTCTCGGATAATATCGGTAAACTTACCCTTAACGCTAGCCTTAATCTTATATTATAATGAATATCGAAAATAAAACATATTAAATTAAATATGGGCCAAAACGCTTGAAAGTGGCCTAGATCCAGCAGTGGAAGTCTTTCTGTGTTTATGCAGATAATGAAACGCGCCAAAACTACGTGATCGCACTGTAGGAGCTTAAAGTTGTAATTGCAATACAAATCTACACTTATTGTAAATATCCTCACCATAAATATTAAATAGGCGTAGTACTCCTAAGAACGAGAAAAATAAAGCTGTTTAAATGAAAAACGAAACGATAGATATTGGGGTCTTGGTGTCCTATTCTGAATATAAGTAGACTTAGTCATATCGTTTTCTATCTTGTCAAAATACATTTTATTGATGTGCCTCCGGAAAACATACAGCATTGTTTATGAAGAAGCAGTGTATACTTATCTTATATATGTGCGGTTTCCGTACTTTACCAGATGAATAAAGGTGGCGCCACTAGCGCTTCCGTTTTATAATACTTTCTGACAGCTAGGATGGCGGGGACCGCTGTCACTTCGAGTGTTCATAGCGTTGTGTACTTTCGCCGCGTGCGGTCGAAATCCAAAAATAACTGGATAATCCGTTAACATTTTAAAATTTTTGCATTACCACGTGTTAAATAAACCGCCATTGTATTCCTTATTGGTTATATTTCAATCTTAACTTTAAAATATCGGTCGTTTCGCAATGAATCTCGCGTCGAGTGACGACATCGCTGAGGCTACCGCCGGGCCCAGTCGACCGGTCGTTCCGAACTCGCCTACGCCCGAGAGGGAGCCAGAGCAAGAAAAAGAAGACTCCTCAAGCACCAGCAGTTCATCGGACAGCGAGGCGGTGCAGGAGGAACCTCCGCGAAAGAAGCGAAAGCGAGATTCACAGGTAACGGTCGATCCTCGGATCGACGCGTTATACAAGCAGGTCAGTGCTCTCACAAATTTTATAATGCACCAACAGTGTATTGTGCCGAATTCTTTAATGACCACTAGCGAGAACGACGTTATAAATGAACCGAACGATACGAGTCACGAATTCTTGACTAATCCGTCGACTGTGTCGCCCAAAGCACTAGATTTAGGTGCTTGTAAAACAAATTTTGATGATAAAAAGGTTCTTAAAACAGCGGATGAAAAACGGTTACGTCAATTAATAAACTTACAACACTTTAATTCCACCTCGTGGCAACATATTCGTTATAAGAATACCTTGAATGATATGCTCACGTGTCCTGGTTTTTGCAACTTAAAAATAAACGACGAATTATATAGTCTGAACCGAGGGAAAGATTTCTTGGCTTCTACGGAAGAAATTATGGCTGCCACTACCAATGCCTTGTTACATCAAAGGGAACTATTACAATCTGGTCTACAAAGCATTATCGATTGGGCTCACAGTAATCCCACGGAACTAAAATCAGATAACCTCTTCAATAAAATCACTGAAACGTTCGGTAATGACTCCCCATCTTACAAATTGTCCGAACAAACTTTACAATTGATTTGTGGTAAAAGAGCAGAATGTATCGAAACTAGACGTAAAAGACTAATCTGTGAAATTCCCAACAAGAATATTCAAGCCGCGCTCACCAATATTCCTCCTAGCGAAGAATTTTTATTTGAAAGATCAAAATTGCTGTCCCTTATACAGTCCCTCGGGGGACCTCATTTTTGGTTATCCCCGCCATCAGCTGCGAAATCTAAAGAACCAGCAAAATCGAGATATCGAGAACCGTCCTCTTCAAAATATAGACCACAGACACAAAATACCAAAAATAATTTTCGAGATACCCACAAAAAACAACAAACAAAACAAACGTATAAAGGAAAAAGTGAGGGTTACAAACAAACAAAAAACTATTCATTTCGAAATAAAGAGGGAAAAAAGTGACTATCCGACACATTTCAAGGGAGGTTGTTTAAAGATGTTCAAAAACCGTTGGCAAGCACTACGTGCCAGCAAATTCTTAATATCGGCCATCACGGGGTTTCGAATACCCCTTTGCAAGAAACCTCCTTTGCTAATGCCAACAAACCGAATTATGGCGCAATATACAACCAAAACTTCCCCTGCAATGTCCCATATAATCAAGGAACTCTTGGATCAAGGAGTATTGCAACGGGTTTCCAAGAAAACTCCCAGTTTTATTTCAAAGCTTTTTCTGCGGAAGAAAAGCGACGGCTCAATGCGCCCTATTTTCGATCTTCGCGAGTTGAACAAATTCGTAAAGACGAAACATTTCCGTCTGATTTCTCACGCGTCTGTCCCAGATTTCCTCCAACCTGGAGACTGGATGACGAAAATAGACATATCTCAGGCCTATTTTCACCTGCCAACAGCAAAATCTCATCGACCTTTCTTAAGGATCAGCTACGGCCACCAAATGTACGAGATGACATGTCTACCGTTCGGGCTAGCTTCGGCTCCCCACCTGTTTTCTTCAGTAACATGCTGGGTCGCGGAGACCTTGCGTGCGAAGGGATGTCGGGTTCTAGTCTATCTAGACGACTTCCTTCTGGTCAATCAAGACCAATCCATGTTATGTAGTCAGGCTGCGGAAGCCGTGAGGCACATGGAACACTTGGGCTGGCATATCAACTACCAAAAATCAGTGTTGATACCGACACAAGATTTGGAGTACCTTGGTATTCGTTGGCAAACGGCAGCAAATACAATGTCGCTACCGACGAAAAGAAGACAAAGCATCAACGTTGCCTTAGACCGGGCGTTGTCAAAAAGTCATGTCAACTTGAGGGAACTTCAAAGTCTGCTGGGTCAGTTAAATTTTGCGAACTTCGTAATACCCCGGGGAAGACTGCACTGTCGCAAAATGCAAATCTTCTTGAGAAAGTTCAACAGGAACCGACCCCGCCAAAAACAGCCATTGTCCCAAGTTGTGTATCAAGAGATGATGTGGTGGCGCGGAGCCACCCGTCACATGATGCCTATACACAAAAGGCCGACCACCAATTTCCTAGCAACAGATGCTTCGGATTGGGGTTGGGGTGCCCACCTGGACGGCCATCTAATGTCAGGCGCGTGGTCAACTTGCCAAAAGAGATGGCACTGCAACAAAAAAGAGCTTTATGCAGTAATAGCAGCAATCAAGACGAGAGCAGAAATATTACAGAACTCTCACATACTCATTCAATCGGACAATCGGACTCTGATTGCATATATCCGGAAAGAGGGGGGTACCCGGTCGCTGGGACTACTAGCACTAACCTACAACTTAATATACCTAACAGACAAGCTCAACATAACCCTGTCAGCGCACTATCTACCAGGGAGATACAATATTATAGCAGACAAGCTATCACGGGGAAAGCCACCTGCCGAATGGCACATTTTACCTCGGGGAACTGCGGAAGTTTTCCTGAAATGGGGCCGCCCAGACATAGACCTGTTCGCGTCAAAAAAGACTGCTGTAGTAAAAAACTACGTATCAATAGACTCCAGAGATCGATCTGCAAACTATATAGACGCCTTCAGCAGACCATGGAATCATCAGCTGGCTTGGGTATTCCCGCCTCCCAGCCTGCTGCCCAGAGTTTTAGCTCATCTCAACAAGGCAACGGGGACTTACCTGGTAGTAGCCCCGGAGTGGCCTCAAGTCTTCTGGCTTCAAGACCTGAAGTCCAGAGCGCTAGATCACCCACACGAATTGCGGAACCTATCGGAGACTCTGATAGATGTGACGACATCACAGCCCCCTCCACAAGTACAGACATTAACCCTGAAAGTCTGGAAAGTTGGGGGTGGGGTGCCCAAATAAAAGATTGGTCCGAAAAGGAAAAGGAACTGCTAAAGAGTAGCTGGCGACAGTCAACCTTAGCAACTTATATGCCAGCACTAAAACGATGGCTAACATGGTGCTCAAACTCTCGTGTAAATCCAAAACAACCTCAACCAGCCGATATTGCTAAATTCTTAATTTTCCTCTTTTTAAAAGAAAATCTGTCTTATAGCACAATACTTGTACATAAATCGGCAGTTTTAACTTTTTGCGGTCCCAATGTAGAACAGCAAACCTTCTCTAATTTTATTGTTAAACATACCCTTAAGGCAATAGGAATAGCTAGGCCAAAAATAAAGAGATCACCATTTACGTGGGATCCACGGATTGTACTCGAGTGGCTCTCATCTAATCCACCCAAAGACACACTGTTCGATTTAGCCCGCAGAACAGCTACGGTCTTATTGTTAGCTTCAGGCCGCCGGGTTCATGACTTAACTTTGCTTAGAATAACAAAGGACAATTTCTTTGATGATGGCAATAATATTTATTTAATACCTGTGTTTGGGTCAAAGACTGATACACATAATTATCGCCAATCCGCATGGAAGTTATCTAAACATCATGATAAAAATTTATGTCCTGTCACTTTAATAAGGCTTTTAATACAAAAGACTGAAATAAGAAGGTCGGAAATTACTAATTTAACCAATCTTTTTATAACTGTATGTAACAAAACTAAAGCTGCCTCACGCACCGTAATTGCAAACTGGGTACGTACGGTTCTTAAAGATAGCGGAATATATGCATCTCCGGGAAGTTGCAGATCAGCAGTAGCTTCCCTTGGATGGTCAGATAATCAACCAATAGACGATATCCTATCACGGGGTAATTGGAAATCCTCCAATACATTTTTCAACCATTACTGTCGTGAAATAGAACTCCCTAAAGACAATCCTCACACATTTTTCAGTACATTTACTCCATCCTAAATTTCAAATTAGTTAAGTACTATAGTGATTACAATATGATTAAATCAAAACCTGCACAAGAGTGAAATTCATTTCAATTAATTTTGTGGTTTGTGCACGCTAAGCGTCTGTGTTGTTACTACTATGATCTTCTTTTTGCGAAAAGTAAAATTATACTTCCTTCTAATTACAAATTATTTATACAAATTGATTATATATTAAGAAGTTTTTTCGCATAAACTTATTTAAATTCTAATTTTGATTTAACTTTAATACAATAAACCTTTAAAATCAGCATAGCGTTGTGTTTTCTATAACCTTTCACCAGCAGATAACAAACACGTCTTCATAAACAATGCTGTATGTTTTCCGGAGGCACATCAATATAACGGTTTTACATAAAAATAAAACCGATATTATGTGCCGAGAGGGAAAACATACAGCATTGCAGGAAGTCCTTCCTGGTGAAGACTATGAACACTCGAAGTGACAGCGGTCCCCGCCATCCTAGCTGTCAGAAAGTATTATAAAACGGAAGCGCTAGTGGCGCCACCTTTATTCATCTGGTAAAGTACGGAAACCGCACATATATAAGATAAGTATACACTGCTTCTTCATAAACAATGCTGTATGTTTTCCCTCTCGGCACATAATATCGGTTTTATTTTTATGTAAAACCGTTATATTTAATTTATAATAAGATAGGATAATAAACAGCTAGTAAGTTTATATACACTGGGAGTATCAAACTGTGGAAGCCATGTTACAGCCCAGTACATTATCCACCACACAATCTTTTGGACAACCTAGATTAGATTTCCGTAGTAACTCTAATACTGACTAATAGGTTAAAAAAAATAGTTTTCTTTAAATGACTTACTTGATCGTTAGACTCCCATGGATAGCTAATGCACAATTGTGGCAGAAAACCCACAGCTATCATGTACTGGATGGGCACGAGAACAGTAATACACGCAGTAAATGAACACCATAACCTGGACTGCGACCTTCGAGTGATCGATACTAGTACTAAAAGCCATCCTGCGTACAATACCGCGTAAAGATCCATTCGAGAACCTATTACTCCCATCAGACACATCATAGTTATCTGAAAAAAGCACATATTTAAGAGTTACTGTTGAAAAACAATAAAAATCTCTGCAAATGCATTTAAACCAAAACAACATAAATGAATAAGGCCAAATACTCAAAACCATATATCCGACTAATCCCTTTAAAGGCAGTCTGTTATTTAAATAATATTATTACACAAATAGGCTTGAAAAAAAAAGCTCCGTAAATTATAAATAAACCTACTGACCTCTACGCCAAACTTATAGAATCCATAATTCATTAAATACTTGACACAGTGCACCAAGTCTTTGTCAGCTTCCTTGCGCGTTATCTCAGGAAATATACATTTCATCTTTTCTTTTGGTAGTACCCCGGATGATCTGTGTGTAAACAAAACACGTGAACTGATTTTTAAACCAAGTGAAATATTTGCAGTTTATATGGCACACCGAGTTAGTTCGGCCCTCTTCAAAATGGTAGATTTAAATGCTGCTGATTCGTCAGTTGGGGCTGTTGTGAAAGACAAGCTTCAAAATTAGGAAATTGAGGCTTTTTAAATTTTGTATTCGAAACAAACTTATTTGAAAGAGATCGATACTCAGCCGACCATTACTTGAAACTCTGTGTGCTACCTTCATTACTGTAATAAGAACTCTCAAATTCAAAACAAACCTGAGCGCTTCTTGTCTGTATGACACAAGAGAGAAAAAGGTGAAAACAGCTAAAAGGCCGATGTATCCCTTGAGTATAGTCACTAGCGGTTTTTCTGGCGTAGCTTTTGTAAACCCTACCCATTCGGCATTGTTATATGCGGCAGAAATATTTGAGGTGGAGTTTGTATAAGTCTGAAATAAAGTTAAAGTATTATAAGTACGTATCTTCAAATATTGCAATTAGTATTTCACGTATTTTGATAAGATTTATCGGTACTGACCTCGTCTTCTGAACACTTTACATCAAATGTTGAATGTTTGATATAATCTATCTGGTAGACCATTTTAGCCATGAAATAGATGCTAATTAATGTCGATATAAGAAGTACGCAAATGCGTTGCTTGCTTGCATTGAGCCACAAAGCTGGCGCGATTATTATCATGATGGGGACATGCATTGCGCACACCTGAAATAACACAAATAGATAAATATTTAACAGCAACCTGCAAATCAAATTAATGTTTTTTGTTTAATTTAATTAACCATGTTTGTTAGGGAGAGATGGTTCTTATGAATGACCCTAACGTTTGATGTTATAAAAAAACAAAGTGTTACTTTTTTTAAATTTAGCCGGAATTTCCGAACAACTTTGAATGCAGTTTTGTTTCTATTTAATAAAGGGATGTTTCCTTCAAGTACAATAATCTATCTCAACGTTTTAAGGTACTTTTCTTCCAGGACCTATTGTAACTTTCCACCCTGTATATCGGGACCACTAGGTCACTTCTATATTTTATTGGTGTGTCTCAACCGGCATAATTCAAAATGTATACTAACATTCATAACGCAGAGCAGCATCAAAGAGATGAAGACGACCTTGATGAGGTGTATGTCGAGATACATGAAGATCCTGTCGATGACCTCCTGTGCGGTGTGCTTGGAGGCGTGGTACGTGCGCTTGAGCAGCGTCCACAGCGCTGTGGACGACCGCGAGCGCTCGTTCACGCGGGACATCGATCTCTGGAAGTTTCTACTGCACAAAAACAAACGAAAGCTGATAAATCTATAATGTATCTCCAATAATTAATTTAAATCCGCGATCCTCGACTACAGCAAAAAAAATTTCGTTCTCTTCAGGTTATAAATTGTAAATTCGGACATCAATTGGTTAGAAACACGGAATGAGTTGAAAATTGGGATACAAATACATCATTACTTTTTTTTTTTTTGGTGAGTGGAAAATCATCAAATGACTGCTCCCGTCCTGGGTGCGGCGGGAGGGCGTGTCAGACTTTTACTGGCTAAAACCCACTCATGTTAAGGAACCGTGACCCTGAAACATAAAGGGCAATCGAAGGCGATTGCCCTTTATGTTTCAGGGTCACGGTAACTATTATAAACATTCCGCAACAATACATCATTACTTGAGGTAGTAAGTCAATATTCAAACATGAAACAGTCTAAAATTATTACCATAATGGATATAATATAGGCAGATTTCAAATTTCAAAGCACACTATGACGGATCCTTAAAAATATATTAAGCACAGACCTTTGAGACGTTACCCCAGTGGGAGGAGGTAGTGATGACTGATCGTTGGATTGATCCGGTTCCGTACCGGCTTGAGATCGTGGGTTTGTATCTTCAGATGGTAGTTGTGGCAACTAAAAAGTAATTTGAAGGTTTACAATTATTTCAGCAACTGTTCTGAATACCATCGAAAATTAGTAAGCAAATTTTGATAAACTCCGCGCTTCCAGAGAAATATGGGGACGAAAGCATTCAACACTTGCTGAAACTCCAAATGAATAAACTTCTAAGCATTTCTACCTTGGAATAGCACCCAGAATTTTTGCCAATACTGGTTATGTGCAAAGCAACAGCTAGTGTCTATCGTTACCGGGCTATTTATGTAAAAAAAAAAACATAAAAAAAACAACAATGATACAGGCCAGTCGACAATTATCATCATCATCATCAGCCGATAGACGTGCACTGCTGGACAAAGGCCTTCGAAGGCCCCAAAGTCTAAATTTGGCAATTCGACGAGCTACGCCAGTGGTTTTGGTACTCCTGCGGATTTCCTCATTACTGATTCTATCACTCGAGTACACTCCAAGCATTGCTCGTTCATTGCCCATTGGGTGACCTTGAGCCTGTCGACAATATAATGCTAAAATGTTACTTACATCATCTCTCATCGTTGATGCCCCGTCTTGACTTGGCTTACCCGATTCTCGGCGAAGGGGAATCAAACTATTCGACCTGTTAAAAAAACCAGATCTAAGTACCTGCTACACAACTATAGGTGTTGTTTTAAACTAAGAAGAAGCAGTTTCCAAAATGATTTGGAAAGGAGCCTTTAGATACAAACCTCGTCTTAGGGTCCGATAACGCCATAAAATCTTTATGGAAGTAATGGACTTGCATAATAGTGATTATAAGAAATGATGTGGGTGTTAATAGTTTAACGAATAAATCCGCTGGGTTATATGGCTCTAATCCCAAGTCTTGTTGCCTGAAATTAGAAAGAGAAGTCATAAAAACATCTAATAAAAATAAATATTTACATATAATATTTTGATTGATTAATACTCACAAACTCTCGTTGATCAATAAATATTTTTCAATGATCTTCGAAAAATTGTCGAATTGATAAATGTATATTAAAATAAGATTTATCATGGAGTATACGATGACCACTATCCAAAACATGTACATTAATTTTCGCCACCAATAAAAACTGAACTGGAAACAAAATAAAGATTAACTTTATTTTTATGCACAATGTTATCTCAGAAACAACAGCACTAAAAAATAATTAGAAAGAAAACAAAATGCATAAGGCTCCGCGCAAACGGGCCGACGGCGACGACCCCAGGCACCGGTGTAGCGAGTGGCCGCTACCTGCCACACGTGTGCGGCGCGTCAATACAAAATATATGAATAAGTATGTTAAGGTGGCTGGCGCTGGCCACCAGTAGCCGTGGTCGGTGGCCCGTTTGCGCTGACCCTAAATGTAGTATGACATAAAATATTGTATTACCTGGAACATGAGTATGAACGCAAGAAACAGGAACATATAAATGATTCTGAAGATGGTCATGCGGTTGCCGGTGATGCCGATGACAAACAGCATGATTACCACGACGTAGATCCAGTAGCGCGCGCACAGGGCGCGGAGCATCTCGCCCAGCGCGCGAAGTAGATGCGAGCGACGCTCTTCTTCCCGCCGCGCGTCCAGAACTAAACATCACCATATTAGTGTTGATTCTCTTGCTCACAAACTTAACTAAATTTAAGTTAAATGCATCTTTTTCTTTCCAGTTCTTAAAGAGAAGGACAGATGATATATTTTAGTTTAATCCTGTCAAATTTGACAGCGTTTTATCTTCTCTCCTTTTCTTAATGAAATGGAAAGAGAAAGATGCACTTGACTTAAATTTAGGTTAGTTTGTGAATAAGAGAATCGGCACCATTATTTAGCAGAGTTTATTGATAAAACTAAACTCCATGGTAACGTTATAACAAACTTATGCTCTTGACAGTGACCTTGTAGAGAGTAAATATTCTTATTTACTAACCTCTACAAGTTCACTAGTTTCTGCTAGGAATATTTTGCAAAGAAACAGTGTTTTAGATAGATTGGATTAGTTATTTCAAATGTGCGTAGAAGGGAGTGCAGCTACTGTTACTTAATATCTAATAGTGTCGAAATGAATTGATGAAATCAAGTCGGAATAGTCAGAAGATATCAACAGAGGTGTTCTTATATTCGGTCATACTGGTGATTTTTCAGGTATTTTTATAGTGTCTGAAATTGTTTGTCAAAATACCAAATAATACATAATGTAGCATGGCCTTTAAGTGACATTTGAAACGATGTGACAAGATTTAAAGTCTTAATTATTAAGAAAAATTTAGAGTGATAAGCAGAAAAGAGAGGTTTCACTGAAATAAAGAAGACGCATCAGAATCATGACCAAACGTGGGAAAGATTTTTTTTACGGAAAGGGATTAAAAATGGCGGTATTGTTTAAAGTAATGCGTTACTTTGTCTCTGATTTGCTTGTTTATCAACACGCTGTGGTTGCAAAGATCCACCGTTTCTAATCCATTTCCTTATATCAATGTGTAGAAATTATAACCATTTGATTACCGTTAATCAGACCTTTCCCAGGATAGAGATAAAATAGAAAACAATTATATCTTATTAAATAAATAGAAACAGAAAATAATTTTTACTTCCCATGAGTTCAAGTGTTTTCTGATTTCGTTTGGGTATGCCAAAAGAATATCAAAGGCATGAACCAACTATTGAAAAGACTCGTTCACGCGACGTTGAGGCTAATCCGTCGCCATATTTAAATGTAAGAGTAAGTTAAGCATAAATATTTATTTACCGCTAGCCGCAGTAGACGCCGTGAGTTGCAGAGGCGCGGCCATGTCCGCGATGACTGAGGACTGCCGCCGCTGGCGAATGTCCTGTATGCGCTGGCGCAGCGTCACCCAGAACATGCACGTGAACAACGACTTGATGAGCAGCGGCACGCACGACTCGCCCTCCACACGGCCCAGACCTATTTGCCGAAGATTCACTTCCTATAACAAAAACATTATAATTGTTAGCCGTAAGAAGTCCTCAGCTTGATAACCGGAAACCACCATCAGACGCAGACTCCGGCCATCGATTCCGTAAGGAAAACCCCAACGACGCCGCGGTGCGATACTACTAAAATTAAAGTGCATAGGTACAATTTATTAAAATGGCAATTTATTTTAAATTTTCCTTTTGGTATTGCTGATTGGCAACGAATGCAATAGATGTTATGCAAGTACCTGATGTTTCAAAACTAATTTAATTGGCTACACCTTGTGAATGTAGTGAATGTAGTAATGACAAACATTAGATTTAGGGCTTCCCTCAAATTTTTGTTTTACTATGTTTGTAAAAAAAAATGATCGTGGTAGTGGTATAGTGCCATACTCTGATAAAAATGATACTAACCGTGATATTACTAGGCAGTTCAGACTCGAGCAGGTTCATGCCGTATATGTACTGCGCCATGAGTAGTAACATGGCGTACACGACGAGCACGGGACTGGTCTTGAGCATAAACCCTCGCTGGTCGTGACACAGCCACACTATATTCGCCCACATCAGGAAAACGAATGTCAGCCACGAATGGAACATTATACTCCAAGCCATCATTGTAATCGTCGTAGCTATATACGATGACCTGCAATACCCAATTTAAACTCATAACATCCCTTTTTTAACAAAAAAATGGGATGTTAGACAGAGGTTAATGTTGTACCTATTAAGGTACAACATTAACCTCTGTCTAACATATTAGTAAGGGCATTAGCCCTTACTAATAATAACTGTATATTTATGTCATGAATAAAGACTGTGTAACCATACATTTTTTGACGTATAAAGCTGTCAAACTTTATGCAGCGATTATTATTAAGGCGCTAATTCTATAAAAGAAGGGAACCTATTGCCATTGGTGTAACACATTCAGACTGCGGGCGAGAAGATGCTTCATTGAAAAACCTAACACTTCAACACAGCTGGAAATCCAAACTAGGAGGCTCGGCTCCAAACACAATATTCAGTCTTCCTCTATAGTCTTGTGTTCATCGACAATATTAATTTTAACGTAACACAGTGGTCGTTTCATCTCTCTATCTTCTAATCCTGACGTACAAAACCCACAGCCCAAACTACTGGGCTTAAAGCCGTGAAAAGTATCCTATTACACTCTGCACTGCAGAAGCACTTAGGCCCGTATTAATAGACGTCACTCAATTCTGAGACGCTCTCAAATCTCCCGCTGTCCTTGTCATTCTAAAGGGAAAAAATAAGGACAGCAATAGACTTGAGAGCGTCTCAGAACTGAGTGACGTCTATTAATACGGGCCTTAGAAACGATTTAAAAAATTCATCCTCTCAAGAGGAGGAAAAGCAATGAAAATCCGTTCCCGTAAAATTTGAAAAACAACTAGTATCAATGACTTTTCAACGTACGAGTATTATATAACTTTAAAAGGACTTAGAAGACTTTGTTAATTTATCATTAACAGAAAGTAACTGTGTCCATTAATGGCTTTATGCTGACCTGACTATAACTTGAAATAATTCCGTGACCGCTGATATAATATCATCCATCAAAGTAGGTTCAGCTACTTCTATTGCAGACTCTGTAATTTAAAAAAAATATGCATTAATTTCTTGGAATAATGTGAAATGACAATTGAAAAAAATCAGGCCATACAAATGTACTATAGAAAAGAGATTATACGGGTAGTCTGACCTGTCAGACGCAAGAGCATCTGGCTAATATCCTATATTCGCCAGGGCGAAAGTAGGATCTCTTTTCATCTCCTAACAACATTTATTACTATGCACAATTATTTACTTTTTTAAACATACCATCTTCCTGAAGAACGACAGAGCCAGTAGAGTCTTGCCGCATCTGTCTCGTTGCCGGCCGGATCGGAATATCGGACCATCGTTTCGATGGATTGTCGCGGATAAGCTGTTGGTGATTAAAAGTATTAAAAATAGTTCTTCGACTTGGGAGATTATAAAATGAAAATTTAAAAATATTTAAGACTTACGATCAGCGTACTGCAATGTGATCAAGAAGTATGATTTTTATAGATAATTTATTAAATTTTTACATAAACAGAATTCTGTGCAATAGATGACACTATCGACTAATAATTCTGAGACACAATTTCTAGTTCTCATTATCCCATGCATTTTAATTTATCTTTGAAAAAACCTAACTATTTAAGTTTTTTATTGCTCCGAAATCAATAAAAAATAGTCCATTAAGTTGACGAAAATGGCAATGTCCCGTTATACTAGGATGGATTTATCATTGACAGAATAAGCCTGAAATAGCGGTTGTGTATCCTCTGAAGCGGTGCGCAGGGATTGTTGACATTTGATAGGAGCCTCATGGTTAGTGAATAATTGAGGAATTAAAGAGTTTGTTCTGTACTCTCAAGGCGAGATAAATAGACTAAACTATACCTGTCAGTGTTACACAACTGTCAAACGTCAAGTGCATAATAGAGACGGAACGCTAAATCAAAGTACGTGCTAAGTAACGTCTTTTCATCGCGCCAAGCAGGTCTTCAATCGAACTAAGAAGACACTACTTTTGCTGTGGTTGTACGCGTTTCGAATAGGTCATAAAAGGTATGCTAATGGATAGGTAGTGTCATCTACACAATCATCTAGTACAAAATTTTGAACTCTATTTATGACCAATTGTCAATAATGTAATTATCAATTAATAAATTAAAACACCTCGATCATATCGCTGTTCTAATTGCTGTCCCTGCCTGTCAGTTCGGAAGCACATTTTTTTTAAATATACTTTAAAAACTTCCTCAATACTTAAATAAATCAGTTCATGTACTAAAATAATAGCTCATCAAAACGTCAGTCGTTAAAAATATAAATAAAATTCAATTCAATTTAATATTAAATCTCTCTCTTGTAGTTTTTGACTTTTAGACGGTATCTAAAATGGCACACACAATTGAAATAAAGAAAACTAATTTGATTAAACCAATTAGCTGTTAATAAGGTAATTTGTAAAAATAATGTACAACAAACATCGAATTACACAAAGCCATGCAGGAGGAACACATTTCAACACATAGGCTACGTGATAACTGCCAACACACTATACAGAGTATTAGTGATGTGCCAAGCCATTTACAACACGAGTGTTATATCGATGAGCTCTTGAAACGTAGTAAGATAATATGATAACCAAGCATTAATATTGTTTTAAAATATTCCAGATATAATTGGTTTTTATTAGCCAATTTGTCTGAATCCAAACCAAGAAAATAAAAAAAAATGCTATCAACTTTTACGATAAAGGCAAAAAATAAACGGAGTACTTAAAAGCCAACCATTTTTTGGTTTGGATGCACACAAGCATTCCCACAAACAGAAAACAGAAAAAAAAATAGAGGATACCTACAGGATCGGTCTCTCTGGCTTCATTGCGGCGTACTTGTGTATACATGTATGTATTACCCTATAAAATAACGAAAGCTGGTTGCAAAAACAAAAGGAAAATCAAAACCAAAAGTGTGCACCACACGCATGTGTATGTCAATAGATAGCTATTTTAATATAACACGATAACTATTTTGTCGGATCATTTCAAATCACTGTGTAATAAAAGGATAAACCAATGTTTAGAATTAGAAGATTTGTTTGAGATCCCTTTTGGTCTTATGGGTGAGATAGAAGAAGACATTGATAGCCTTCTGGACACTTTTTGTTTAACGTGTGGTATCTCTCGCCTGGCTTGACTTTTACTGAATAAATGACACATTATTTCTCTTCATAGTAGTCGTAGTTTGAAATTAACCGCCGCCGCCGTTGTAGTTATACCGTGTGTTATTAAAATACCTTTCTAATCGCACTACGTGTGGTTGTTGTCGGTCCTGTAGACAATTTTATCCGGTTCTCCTTTAAAAACCATATAAATTTCAAGTGCCAAACTAAACCGAAATCCAAGACTTATCCTGTGTTTAGATGAAGCGCCAGAGTTTTTATCCTCAGTGGTGTGTTAATAATATTGTAAGTGGACATTTATTTACATACTATCTACAAAAAAAATGCCATGCAGTTATAAACACTATGAAGTACTAAACAAACTGAGAAGTGAAGCTAATTTACAATGTGATCAAACTTCTTAGTACTCTACAAAAATGTGTATTTTTATATTGTTCAATCGTAAGTAACAATAAAAAAAATAAAACTTAACATATCACGTAAACTTTCAATATCTACATGAGACAGGACCTGAATACGAGTGATGCATATTTACTAAATGACAAAGCATACTTGGTTTATTAGCCATGTCAAGTCTACAGCGGATAAAACACAGTACACTTGTATTCAGAATCGATGTAAGACCAAATTTACAATTACAAAAAAAAAAACATGTGCAATAAGGAATAAGAGTGCATTATTTTCACTAGCTTACTCGAACTTTTTTAGTGGCGGTCTTCCACGTGAGGCGACGGTTTCCGCGGCGGAACGATAGGCCGCGCGTCAGGGAACCATTCAGCTTTCCCTCTTCTAAGCCAGTTATAGCGCTCTTTTTTTTCGCCTAAGTTCCCAGTTTGATAGCACAAGAAATATAAGTTGCTTATGACTTTTACATAGCTCTAGTAAATAAAAGGGCGCGATGACAATCATTAGTAAAACAAAGGGCAAGTTTTTAATTCTAATTAAATATCTTATATACCCGTATGGCTTGCGTTGAAATACCATACTCATATTTAGTTGTTTTTACTAATATTCGTTATTACTGGTTTCGGTATTAATAATTACAAAAAATTTAGTTGATTAGGAGTACAAAATACGCTTTTACTGCAATAATAGACCATATTATTAGCATAACAAATTAACCTACCAATCTCGTATTATTTTAGGAAACATAAAATTTAGCATTATAGCTGTTTGGGTTAGTCAAGATAGAAAATCATTGTTATTGTAGCAGCTCATAATACTTACGTATCATTCATGACATACAACTGTGGAGCGCACACGGCCGTCCGCCACCGCGCGCTCGCGCTACTAACTAAGACAAGGCGAAAGGAATGTGGACCGGTCGTGTGTATCATCGCGCTCGCGCATAGGGAGCCCGGCACGTCATACCGACATTAGTAAATTTGTGTTAGTCTTAAGTTTGTAAATGTACCCTTTTATTTTGTGATAATTTTGGTGTGAATTGTATATAAGCCTTGATTCCAAATAAATGACACAGATCGTTATTCGCCTTCTTACTTACAACACGCAACCCCTAAAGTGGTGACCCCGCGTTCAAAATGGCTACACCAACTATGGAAGACAAGACTGAAGACGTCGAAGCAGTTAGCGTGCAGTCCCGCATGCCTAAATTTTGGAGCATCAGACCAAAGCTATGGTTCGCGCAGTTCGAAGTCACTATCCACAATCAGAAGCTCGGTGATGAAGGCAAGTTCGGACTTCTTGTGGCTCAGCTGGAGATCAAGGACGTCGACCAAATCAGCGACATTATCTTGTCACCGGCCAACACCGGCCGCTACGAAGCTGCAAAAAGAAGGTTATTGGAAGTTTACGAAGATAGCGACAACACTCAGCTACACAAGTTACTGAATGACATGGAGCTCGGTGATCAACGACCATCACAGTTGCTTAGACGAATGAAAAACCTTGCTGGGAATAAGATGCCAGACAACACCTTGAAAATGTTATGGCTAGGACACCTACCCGCATCTACCCGCGCAGTATTGGCGGTGAGCGAAGAAACCAAGGTGGACGCGTTGGCAGCAATGGCAGACAAAATGCAACAACAACTGAAAGAGGTGAACGCCGTGTCTTCCTGCCAGTGTCAACCTGGCACGTCAAAAGCGGCGCCAGCCGAAATAGCGGCGACATCCGTACCTGCAGAACAGAAACTCTGTAGCATGATTGAAGCCCTGACTAGAGAAGTTGCAGCGTTAAAAACCAACCAATCACGCCAATTTCAACGCCGAAGGAATCATTACAGAAGCCGTTCCCGCTCAAAATCAGTAGACAGAAAAAATGCTGTGTGTTACTTTCACAAAAAATTCGGCAAGGCGGCATACCGATGTAGAAGCCCGTGCAGTTTTAAGGGAATTTTAAATGAGAAACCGGAAAACTAAAGAAGACTCAAGCCGTGGCGGTGGCCGAAGTCGACGATTTATCCTCCTACCGCCTATTTCTACACGACAAATCTACTGGAAAAAGATTCCTCATCGACACTGGTGCAAATGTATCTGTTTTACCCGCCACTGCACGTGATAAACAGCGGACTCCAACGAACTACTTGTACGCAGCAAACGGTTCTCAAATACCCACATACGGCGAGCGAACCATGGTTCTCAACATTGGACTGCGGCGCACCTACAGTTGGCGATTTATGGTTGCAACAGTCAGTCGGCCGATATTAGGCGCTGATTTTTTGCACCACCACGCACTTATGGTGGATCTCCATGGACGACGATTAGTGGATAAAAAAACCAATTTATCGACAAGAGGTTTTTTATCACCAGCAGCAGAAGGAAGCATCCGAACTATAGATGACAACCTTCCCTACCACGACCTGTTGGCCAAGTACCCAGACATCACGAGACCAAACTTAGAAAAACTGGGAAATAGTGAAGTCGAACACTATATCGAAACCACCGGCCCACCGATATTTACAAATGCGAGACCACTTCCGCCGCATAAATACAACGCCGCAAAACAAGAATTTCAACTTATGATGAGCCAAGGAATTTGTCGACCGTCTAACAGCCCATGGGCTAGCCCTTTGCATATGGTTTTGAAGAAGGACGGTACCTACCGATCATGTGGTGACTACCGCAGACTCAATGCAGTCACCACACCGGACCGATATCCGATACCACGACTTCACGACTTCACACATAACCTCCAAGGCAAGAAGATTTTTTCAAAAATTGACCTACAGAAGGCCTACTACCAAATTAAAAATAGAGAAGAAGACGTGAAGAAAACAGCAGTGATTACTCCTTTTGGCTTGTACGAGTTCACTAGGATGTGTTTTGGTCTAAGGAACGCAGGACAGACATTCCAACGTCACATAGACAACGTGCTTCGCGGCCTACCCGTTTTTCCATTCGTCGACGACATTCTCGTAGCTTCTGAGAATCAAGAAGCACACAGAAGAGAGCTTCAAGAAGTGTTTAAGCGACTTAACGACAGTGGTTTGAAAATAAACGTCGCTAAGGTATCTTCGGCCAGTCAAAACTAGATTTCCTAGGATACACAATAAGCCCTGACGGCATTTCACCAACAGAAGAAAAGGTACAGGCAATCCAGTCCTATCCATTGCCAAGCACAATCCAAGAGCTACGTCGTTTCGTCGGAATGCTGAACTTTTATCGTTCGAATATACCCCACGCGGCTGAACATCAAAAAGAATTAAGTAAATACTTTCACAACGCCAAGAGAAACGACAAGACAAAAATACAATGGACCGAAGAGGCAAAAGAAGCATTCAATCAGTGCAAACAAGACATCAAGACCTGCGCATTATTGTCCTACCCGTCGCTAAGCGAACCTTTCGCATTAATGACCGACGCCTCAAACACATGCGCCGGTGCTGTTATACAACAAAATATCAACGGCAAGTGGAGACCACTGGGATTTTTCTCCAAGAAGTTCAGTGACGCACAACAAAAGTACAGTACATACGACCGTGAGTTACTATCAATATATATGGCAATCCGCCACTTCCGCCGTGTGTTTGAAGGACGAGAGTTAATTGTTTACACGGACCACAAACCCCTGTGTAATGCATTGACATCAAATAGCAAATCGGAAACGCCACGCCGAATAAGATATCTTGAATATATTGGACAGTTTACGTCGAATATTCAACACATAACCGGCCCGGACAATACAGTTGCAGATGCGTTATCACGAGTCGAAACAATAACATGCCCCACTCCACTGGATTACACAGAGTTATCGAATAAACAAAACGAAGACGAAGAATTAAAAATGCTGGAAAAGAAAGGAAAATACATATTCAAGAAGATCGCAATTACCAACTCAATTGCCCAACCTATTACATGCGAGATGTCAACAAGTACTGCTCGTCCGTACCTACCACCAGATTTTCGAAAAGCAGCATTCCATGCGATTCACGACCTTAGTCACCCCGGCATAAGGGCGACAAGGAAGCTAGTCACTGCCCGCTACTGGTGGCCGTCCATGAATAGTGACGTAAATACGTGGACTCGAGCGTGCGACGCGTGCCAGCGTGTAAAGGTGCAACAACACACGAAGACACCTATTGCGAGTTTCCAACAAGTAAACAGACTGGAGCATGTACATATAGATATTGTTGGCCCGTTACCTATTTCTGACGGCTATCGATACCTATTGACCATGATAGATAGGGCTACCAAATGGCCTGAAGCCCGCCCACTAGAGGACATAACCGCAGAAAACGTTGCTGACGCATTCTACGAAGGATGGATTGCGAGATTTGGTTGCCCAGTAACCATAACCACTGACCAAGGGAGGCAATTTGAATCTGACCTATTTAATAAATTAATGCAACGCATGGGAATCCATCGCAACCGCACCACTGCCTACCACCCGCAGTGTAACGGCGTGATAGAACGATGGCACCGTTCACTCAAGACGGCACTCACCGCACGACTTAAATCTACAACGTGGTCACATGAGCTACCTACAGTGCTGCTGGGTCTACGCGCGTCAATAAAGGAAGATATTGGTGCGAGTACTGCTGAATTATTATATGGCCAAACGCTGCGATTACCAGGAGAATTTTATGAAGAATCTACACGACATCGCGATACCATTTCAAACTTCATGAATAAGTTGAATGGTGCGTTAAAGAAGGCTCAGGCGCAACGGAAATCAAATCAATCCCGAGCGACATTTATTCACGATGATTTGTATAAATGTTCACATGTTTATTTACGCAATGACGCATCAAGCAAACCTCTAACGCCGACCTACTCCGGCCCGTACGAAGTGATCAGTCGTAAGGACAAATATTTCACTATACAGTTACGCAATAGATGCACAAATGTTACGGTGGACAGATTAAAGCCAGCTTTCCGGATCAACACTGAATCGCCAGTAGCACCAAGCACAGATACGTACGCATACGTCACGAGAGCTGGAAGGACATCGAAGCCCTGTGTACGATTCACTAGCGGGGGAATGATGTAGCAGCTCATAATACTTACGTATCATTCATGACATACAACTGTGGAGCGCACACGGCCGTCCGCCACCGCGCGCTCGCGCTACTAACTAAGACAAGGCGAAAGGAATGTGGACCGGTCGTGTGTATCATCGCGCTCGCGCATAGGGAGCCCGGCACGTCATACCGACATTAGTAAATTTGTGTTAGTCTTAAGTTTGTAAATGTACCCTTTTATTTTGTGATAATTTTGGTGTGAATTGTATATAAGCCTTGATTCCAAATAAATGACACAGATCGTTATTCGCCTTCTTACTTACAACACGCAACCCCTAAATTATATCACAAAACTAAGCTACTAGGTATTATTAAAAATAGATAAATACATACCTTGGGTTTGAAGAGTTGCGTGGTCTCAAGTGCAAGTATGAAATATGTGACTAGTATGACAAAAGGACTTGCAAGCGTTGCCCACATGTGGTCATCCGTTACTTCAAACGTAAAAAACGATGTATTTGTTTCGTTGATATCTACTAATTTTGTTAAGCCAAAGTACCTGCAAATATTATTGTAAAATTGTTAAACTCAAATATAACATATTTTTTATTGGAATTGTCTTAATGTGTTTATTTATCCAATTAATGTAAACTGATTAAAGTTGTGGCATCGGCGCGGCGTGAAAAAAGGGGAGGCCGTTGTAGTTGAACTAAGGTGAAACAGTAACTTGTGAATTAGGCACGCAACAACATTTATCAATTATGTCGAAATTGCTTGATTATTGTTGTTCAGACATAACAATAAACTTAGTAGTAGTAGATATGTAGTTATTTTTACCTGGCAAATTCTTTATCCGGTGGATATAGGTTTTCCAGTATGGTACACTGGTATACTAATATAACAAGGACGTGGACGGACATGATGGCCATCGTGCAGCGGCAGACGACTGCGAACCCCCGGTTGAGCGGCTGGCCCAGCGCCCACGCAGTCGCAGAACCCATAAACACTAGGTAGTAGATCCCAGAGGTCACGCTGGGTCGCATTATACCGGAGAGCATTATCAGGATCAGGCATAAATATTTCCCTGAAAAATAAAAATAAATTAATTGACTCAAAATTTTAAGGAAGAATGTCATGATGATAGTCAGTGGTGGAGGTGTTCGAATCATGACAGCATGAGGCTACAGCTCGACGGATGTTGCTAAAAATTTTGATTAATGTCTGTAACAATAAGTGTGCGGTGTAGGATATTCGGGGACATTCGGGGATAGATCTGCATTTATTCAATTTATTTAAAAGCTTGAAATTAAAACTGTTTCAGGGGCAGATAATCACGACGTACATACACTATACCAACGCATTTGGCCTTGATTGACCGGCAGTTTTATTGTTATAATAAGAACTGTATGCTCCACGTGAAAGGTCAAACTGTCTGATGTCTGATGATTGGTAACACATGTAACAGTAATAGTAGATTAGTAGCCAAGGGCTGTAAGGCATCAATTGCAGCCCGAGATATTTAGGCGCACGAGCGCAGCGAGGGCGCCTATAGTTCGAGGGTGCAATTAATGCTTACACCCGAGCTAACTACTCTGCTTTACATCTCGATTGTGAGGTAAGTAGAAAAAAAAACGGCATTACAAGAATAAAACATTTTAAAGTAAAAGTTTTCTATTCCCGCCTTTTTTCATCTTTGTTTTTTTTTTTCAAGAACGAAATTGAGCTTCGCCGTTCGATATTTAAAATTGATGTCTATTATACTCATACGAAGTCAAGGCTGAATAGCGAAGCGACCTCTTTTGTCATTGGGCTGAAGCTGAATGCATGATGTCTATTGCCAGTATGATGATTAGATGTACGCAAACTTTTTGAAAGAGTGAAAAGATTTTTTTTAAATTACTTACCGCCCTATGTCTTCTCTAGCTACATTATTCCCTAGAGCGCTAATTGGTTACCTACAAGCCCCATTTGGGGTAATAAGGACCTACTTACCGAATATGAGAGATGTAAAAGTAATTAAGTAATTTTGCTTAAAAAAAACTAGGCCGGCCGTCAATGTTTTTATGGCTTTCTTGGCTCCAGTTGGAGCCGTCACTCGATTATTGATGTTGTGTGTTTTGGTGAATCCTTTCATCCGTTCGAGACCATATATGTGGTAAGGTCATACCAATAACAAAAAGAAAACCGAATATAACGTAAATCCTTACCTGCACTGGTGACGAGGGGATACTGCTGATATTTAGAATCACTTTTCGGAGCTATTGCCCCTTCCCCCGTCCCTGTGACCAACCTTTTGACTGCTATGTAAACCAGCAACGACACCGTACTGTTTATAATCTGAAATACATTGTAAGAAATAAGAATTAGTAGTGTATTATATAGCACAATTTTAATATAAATAGAAAAAACTAGCTTAAAGCTGGTATAGCATACACGCACTAGTAAAAAAATGCCTATATCTTGTTGCGAGCTGTGATTTTAAGTAGTTCTATTGGTGGATTTTCAGACTCGAGTCCTCAATGAACAGGTAGTCTAAGTTACAACTAACCTTCGCATAATACAGTTTGGTTCAGAACCCTTTAAAAGCCCAGCTTGTGTTAGGACAGTTCTTTACTCTATTTTCAGATAAGCAATAACCACCAAATTAAAAATACATAATAATGCTTCAATATCCCAATCAACACGCCAAAAAGGAAAAATAACAAATAAATGCGTAGTCCTCTTAACAACAAATTTAAAATGGGTAATAACTCAATTAGATTTATAAATAAATGAAATTACCTCAGGAAGCATATATTGCACGGCCATAACAGGATCTATCTCGTAGTAGGTCACAAAGCCCAGATTTCGGCCTATGACATTGAGGATAGGGTACTGCTTGAGTATGCTGCCGTACGGTGGCACCGATGCCAGCATCGTGTGCCATGCGACGTGCAGCAGCAGCAACAGGAACGATAGAACCACATTCAATAACAAGAACTTGCCGCGCCATCCTGCAAAACAAAAGGTCGAATTAGCGGTTACAGCAACTACCATCGGTACTTCCTACTTACTATGGCTATAGTTCTATTCTAACCCATTTTTTTTTTTGTAACTTTATTTAAAATTAAATTTTTGGAAAAGGGTTTGAAAAAAGCCGAGCCTTATTTATTTTAATTCTATAATATCTGACTACAGAAAGTAAAGTCTTACCCATAAACAGCCGCCTAAAGAGGTATTTCATTTTAACTTATCTATATTTATACGCTCTCCGCCAAGATCACAAATAAACTAAAAGACAAGATTTAAGATATCTTTTTGAGTCCCTAAAATAGAAGTAGATGTGTTTGTAAAATATTTATGTTAATGTTTTGATGTTAGAGTATACTTGGCTACTCTTCTGGCTTCTGTTTTAATATAGCTGAAATAGTTTTACTTTATCAGTTTTTCAACAATCCATCCGATCACGTACGTTGCATTACATGCAACAATTATAGTAAATAGTTACAGATTTCAGGCGTTCGTATAACTAGAGTAGATTCCTACAATAATTGTTTAAAAAGTTTTGTTTTGTTTAAACTTCCTACTAAATAGGAATAACTGAACTAGATCAGTATTACTAAAACAGTAACACTGATAAGTATTGTTGCTTATCGCATGCCTGAGCTATGTAAAAACCATAGCCAACGAACCTCTACCATCTTTCAAATATCTGGATGGTTGCATCATCAGATTTCCAGTGTCACAAGTACTTACTGATTTTATCAAATTAAAATAAGTGCCTCATGATAGGCAACTTTTTTCAAGTCTAGAATATTCATACTCCATAAAGTGTTTAGTAACGCCCGTCCGTCAGACTGAACAAGCAATCGATAATTCATAAGTAAATCTTTGCGAAAAGTACATAATACATACAGATACACCCAGCAGCTTAAGTGTTTACTTCTACTCATTAGCCGATCTACTTGTACCTGCATTATAATATTCTATTAAGCTTCTAAGAAGGAGTTCTAAGAAGTTGCGTCTGTGGTCCCTAGATATGTGCAACAATGCAATAATTTTTGCACTGTTACGGTTGCATAAAACCAATGCACTTTCTCACCTCTGAATGTTCTGCTATCTGGTACGTTTGTGAGTGGTGCTAATAGGAACAGCAGTACATATACTATTGAGATGCCGAACGGCCGAAGTGCTATACCTGTGGACAACAAAAATAAATAAATTATGAAGGGTCGATAAAATATAATAATCATATATATATTACATGATAGCACAAGATAAAGAGGATCAATTTTTAACATTTAATAGATATTTTTTTATTAAACTTTTAAGTAAATGATCAATAATCCACAAGAGCACACAAAACAAAGTAACCACGAAAAAAGATAACATGAAAAATGGGGAAACACAAAAAGAAAGTCAATAAAGGGAAAGTCGCAGACACTATAAATCACAGGCACAAGGCGCCGCCGGCTGGCAATACGCGGCAGCCGTCCAGATTTGTTTTAGCCTCCTTCACGTGCCCTAACTCAATTATATGAACATCTTCGTCCCGTACTAATGCTTATTTTATATACACATCTGAATTGAGAAAATATAGGGATAAAGTAAGTGTTTTTTTAAATACGAGCGACTGGACAACGTATATTTTTGGCACGTATTTACATTTTCTTGTATGTGGGCTTACCCTCCCAAGGCTCCCAAGATTATGTTATGAACTATTCCCAGGATTTTGGTCCCTGAGGGGCTAGTCCCTTTCGGCTTTGTTTTTATTGTAAAATCGATACGGCAACCGTAACATACAAAATGGCGGTAGTTACGCAAAATAAAATTGTCAAAAAAACCCCAGGCAAAAAGTTAACTCAAAAGATACATAATTAAATTTTCAACACACTGGCTCGTAAAGTGGGTCTTATTACCTTGCATTTAGACCTGTTATTGAGTATATTACGCACGCGTGCGTTTCACTTTACATTATCGCACGCGTGCGGTAATCTTAACACGACCAATTCAAATTTATTCAAGACTAGCTTTTGCCCGCGACTTCGTCCGCGTGGATTGATAGCCCCCGTTCCCGGGGGATTTTCGGGATGAAAACTATCCTATGTCCTTTCTCGGGTCCCAGACTATATCTGTACCAAATTTCATTCAAATCGGTTCAGTGGTTTAGGCGTGAAGAAGAGACAGACAGACAGACAGACAGAAAGACAGACAGACAGAGTTACTTTCGCATTTATAATATTAGTACGGAAGTACGGATTGCAAACTAAAAGTATGTCCAGTACGCATTCTTAAATTTGTCGCTTAATACGCATTTTTTTTTAAACGTTTCGTTGCTTTGCAACGATTCTTTTTTAAAACGAGCCTGACGCTCCCAAACAGCCTATTACTTACTGCTTACTTAAATATCTTAATAAAATAACAAAGGAATTTAAATAAAACAATAATAAATAACTATAACTAAAACAAATTATTAAAAATTCACCCAAACTCAATTTTTTAAGCTAAAATACATTTAGTTTTGAATTTTGTCTGTATTGAGAGTGTAGTATATTATCTGTGGCCATTCCCGGGTATTCGCAGAGCGCGAAAAAAAAAGTTACGCATTGCGCGGCATTCTACATTTTTATTGTTTATCTAATTGATGATATTCTAAATTGATTATAGAAGTATTTAAATATGTCGAGTAAAGAAGAAACTGTATTTTTAACTCCGCCGGAAATAATTATAGAGGCGTAAAACGCGAGTAGTAATTTGTTGCCGCCAAAGTCAAAGGATGCGTACGACAGTTTCATGCAGTAAAAAAGCGCAGTCATTTTCAGAAAATGTGTTTATTTTACTCACAAGTGTGTTGAAAAACGTCGTATGATACTCGCGCGCTATTGTCATTACGTACTCGGCTTTCTTGTTGCGCTCGCCTGCGGCTCGCGCACAAATATCGCCTCGTGTATAATGACCAACACAGCGCTCTCGTATCGTAATGTACTATTAAACCCGCGGCCACGGAGGCTTAATCTTATATATAAAAATGAAACCCGTTTTCCGTTGTCACGACTTGGCATGTAAACGGATTGACCGATTTGGCTGCTTTTTTTTTTTAAATGTTCGTTGTAGTTCAAGGATGGTTTATACGGCAAAAAAAAAACGAATAATTGTCGGGAAAGCCCTAAAAACAGCCCTTTTCTTTTTCCCATACAAACGTTTTCTAACTAAAACGTAGAGTCAATTTGAGCTTTAACACCATACCATAAAGTTCAAGTGTTAGTCGAGAGGTTTCGGGAAGCCAAAACAATTGAGTGAAGTTAGTATCGTATCGTCGTCAAACATGAATTATCTTACGTAAAATGTCACTTGAAATGTATGAACGTCTCTTTGATGTGGTAGTAGGTAGGTAGTAGGTAGGTAGTGGGATAGGTAGTGGGTAGGTAGTGGGTAGGTAGTGGGTAGGTAGTATGTCAATTCGAATTCAATATTCATAGTTGACAGGACAACGTCTGTCGGGTCAGCTAGTTAAATTATAATTTCTGAGACTATGCCGCCAAAAGACTTATTCTCGACTTAATAATAAATGCTAAGTTAACTAAGTTAAGCTTAGTATACTGATACTCTTTATGAAATTGAAAATACTTATTTAAATAAATAAAAAACGAGTAATTTATTAAAAATTTGGAAAATAAATGATTCCACTTAATTTAAAATGTCAGAATCCGAATGCAAACTGCCCAGGTAACATACATAAACTGCCTCGGAATGTATAACACCAATGGTTGTTTATTAAAACACTTACGGTCATTTAAATTTAGACTACAGTAAACTACCGGCAGCCTTGGGCAGTATTTCTTACCTCTTCTTAACTAAAACAAATAAATTGCAAATTTTTCGAATTGTTTTCAGACACTTGCGAGCTTGGGCGGTACTGCTAAAATTCTTTGAAATCAAAACAAACATGTTTTTGAAACTCTTGCGGTAAGTGCTATTTTGCCATGCGTTTCAAGAGCTCTGTTGTGAAATTAAGTGAGTTAACCGCGAGCCATGGGATTCGCAACCCTATGCACACGCACCCCGATCCTCGATCAATCAACTGACACAGATTAGTCCAACTAAGCTGAGCGACAGGCTTGCGGCTGTCGCGCGGTGTTTTAGACATTGCACTCTTTCTACGTCGTGGGTGGTGATCAGCAGGACCGCCTATCTATATTAATGTAATGCTATCAAAGACGGCAAATCACACCAAAACTTTGTCACCAAAATGCCGAAATACTTTCTAGAACTAATTTTTTCCCGTTGCAGCAGTTAAATGGAGTCGCTCTATGGCAATAATATATTTTTTCAAAAACTGTAAAATATCTCAAACTGATAAAACTGAAATAAATACCAATTTTAACAAAAGTGAGTAGTATACTAATATTAGCCTATACATCGGTCTTTCAACACCCTGATTATTGTTTTTGTTTTGGTTCGTGGTTTGATAACCCCGACGGTAGTCAGTATGACGCCTTTGAAAGCACAAAAAAAACTGTTGGTTCTCCGCCAGGTCCCGTCGTAACACAAGAGCGAAATTCTCCCACGTACTTGACTAGCTAAAACTTTTTCCATTCATATGTACTTTCTAAAGTTCATCTTGGAGATCACTGTCACTCCTGCCCTCGGCAAGCACTTAAAACCACTAGTCCCGATTAACATTGCAGAATCATTGACAATTGTTACTGAGGCCAACAAGTCTGACAAATTCAGCTCAATCCAGTTAGACTAGAAGCTAGCCTCTGCCTAACATAGATGAGAAAAGTGGAAGATGAGCTACTTGTGACTAAATCGGTTAGAAAAATACCTTTTATTAATTTTCTTCTAATTCGAACTGTTGCTTCTATAATTAAATGTCATTCTATCCATGGTGTAACTTCCGGAAGCCGATCTTACAAAAGATATAAATTGTGTCAAAACTTGACTACCCACAAGTTAAATCGTTGCATTTTCAAACAGGATAATAGTGGTGAAAAAACTTATACGAATAAAGAGAACACAATATTGTGTCGGGCTCCGATCGTTATGGCGGCCCCAAATGCCACAGTAACATTTAGAATTTGTTCCACTTCGTTTTATACCCTGCCCTATTTCTTCTCGGCGAGAAGTTTCCGCGTCATGCCACAGTCATAAACACCATGCATTTTTTTAATAGTGCATTTAAATCAAATGGCAAAATAAAGGTGGGTTAAAACCGTTTTTCTACAACATAAACAATCAATAACACTCGAATACAGATCGTAAATATAAATCATCACATTACATCTTATAATACAAATAAAAGATACAGACTTGTTGATTGATTTACTTATCCTCTTAAAATTATATTTCGCAAAATGCTATAGTATAATCGTATTGCTAGCAAGTATGCACAAATAAACAAAAACAACCTAGTGCGTGTTGAGATGGGACACGCGTATCAAGTGCTGAAGTTTTAGTAGGACTGTACATTACTATCCTAAATAATTAACCTGTAAAGCCTGTAAAGTGTGTTAGTTTTCCTTTTAACTTCGTCATTGTACTTACATTGTACAAATATATTTTTAATATCTTCAAAAACAACCATTCATCTAGCTGGGGGACTCTCGACTTAACGAAAATTTAAACTGTTTGATATGTGTATGTATATCGCAAACGGATCCCAAACCGATAGCATGTGTAAAGTAATGCTTATTTATTTGCTGCGGGCTGCAAAATGCCCTAGATATCTTTATAGCAAGCATAACAAACATCCTGATAGCGATTGGAAAGTGCTCAAAAAGCTTGCGTATCCATTCCTGATGGTTAAAACTAAGAAAGAACCTATTCGGTAAAATCTTATAAATAAGTGGTAAAAAATGGTAAGTATGTTGAGGTTTAAATTAATTAAAATATAGTTAGAAAATAGTTTTGTGTATATGACGCAGGAATTTGGTGTGATTCCGCCGAATATAATGTATAACCTGGTTCAATAAAGAAAGGAATCTAAAACGGCGGCGCTTATCATATTCTCTCGCTCACACACTAGTGCCGTCTATACTCACTCGCGCGCGTACCATCAACATAAAAAAAAATTGTCTTGATTTGCTTATTTTTGCTTCCACGCTGCCTTAACGCGCTCAGTGCTCCTTTTTACGAATATCTTGTTTATAGTTTTCTGTAATTTTTCCGTTGTTACCTGTTTGTTACTGTGGTAAAAGTAGGCACTGTTTCCAATAATGAAAACAATAAAAATTCTTAATAATATTTTCGATTTGAAACAAAAACTTCAATTTTAAATTTTTATATGCAGACTGTACTATCTGTCAACGCAAGTACATGCCGCCATTTAAGATTCCTTTCTTTAATGAACCGGCTTATATAATGCTTCGGCATTTTATATACTTATATGTATATTATTAGTACAACTATATAATAAATATATAAATAATTGGGAAAGTTCGTGCCAGTGTCAGGCAGGCCACGCATATGGAATAGGGTTCCGTAATAAATCATTTTGCATTATAGTATAAGATCGAAGAAATTATCCCAATCGAAAGTATGCAAGCCATAGAATATGCAAACGTTAGGTTGACTATTTTATTCCCGTCACTACCCTTGGGTTGCCAGGTATAAACAGGTAAATCGGTACTAGTAACTTGCACCGGTCTGGTTATTTAATGGGGGAAGCCTTCCCCATTACTAATGTTTATATTTAGGAAAATCGAAAATTTTATCAGCCTAGGGTAGGCTAGAAACAGTCACATGTATTTGAAAATAAAGATTATTTGCAAAAGTTGTTTACAAAAAATCTGTCATGAATGCCGGTTGGCGATTAAAAAAAATTGAAATATTGCTGCGAGGTGAATACGTGCGACAGAGAGATCCCAGCGAACCAACCCATGCGTCAGGTCACTGTTGTCATCCGTCAGAACTTTGACAGTCATTCTCATTACGGGTAGCCAGAAAGTCTAACCAGTCTAACCACGGGATATCGTGTCACCCAGAAAGGTCTGATAGGCAGCCGCTTCACTTAATGCACAGTTATCCAGCCGAAACCAGTTAGACTGAAAGCTGACCTCAACATAGATGGGGAAAAAGGCTAATCATAATCATTTATTTGTCAGAATATGGTACAAAGTTGTGATCTTAAGATTAGTATGTGGTCTCATCACATTCTGCCAATTGTGGCGTACAAATGTTGGGTACATATAAAAGAAAACATGTGGGTTACTTGAAAAAAAATATGGGGAGAAGAAAGAAATAAGCTAGGAAGATAAGTATATAAAAAGAGACAATTTTAATTTTAGTTAGAATGGATATCTCTAATATATGAAAAAAAAAACCGATGAAGAAGATAACCATTTGCAAGTTTAGCAATAACAACAACGTAAATTGTTAAGATTGTGAAATTTTCGTGACCTCTCTTGACTCCTGACCGGATTTTTGCAATATTATGCGTGAAGAATTTTGCTAACATGTAATAAAAAATAACAAGCTGACCTATCCACCCAACCACAAAAAAGATACACCATAATACAGATAAGCAGTAAGTGGGTAGACAGTTTGATTTACAGGCAATGGCTACAAAAAGTAAATAAACAAATGATAAAATAATTTGTATCATTGTACTCAGTAATCACTATCTTTTATCATAATATTTATAATACAACATCTTAAGATAAAAAAATAATGCATTTTACAACAAACTTCATGATTTTGCCACCTTAATTTAATGAAATGAATGAAGCAAATAGCTTGATGAAATTGGACTCTTTTTTATTACTAAATAGAACAATTCAATTAAGTTAGAAGTTAAAATAATCATACTGTTGTTAGTACCTAAATGTTGAAAATATTGCAGTAGTTGGCACCTCCTAGTTATAAGTTCACAACTTATCTAATCGGTATTGACACGGTAACCGAAAGATTATAGCAGTGACATCAATCGCACCTATCGTTTCCAAAATAAAGGCCAAAATCCTTTGTATTACGAATTAACGAATGATTTAATTGATTTTTATAAGTATTAAAGTGTTATGCCAAAAAAAGGATGAGTTGAACAAGGAATCTACAATCAATTCAAGTATTCACTCAACGGGCTATTAATTCAAACTAATATTAATTTCATGTATGTAAGTATGTATCTTTATATGAAGATTTATACAACTCTGGTACTGATAAATAAGAAACTAATATTTGAACAGAACTACCTATAACCAAATTATGACTATAGATATTACCTATTTGAATAGTTGAGTAATTATAATTCAAACATACATGTACGACTATAAATACTGGGCCTAGCTAGAATGACGTAGGTAATTAAAAAGATTTTTTTATAATTATGTAGGTATGTATGTGGCCTTTATAAATACATTGCTCTAACTTTACAGTCGTGACGGGTGTCGATAACAATAAAATTATTCACAATTTTAAAACGGGTTCGACTCGACTGACAGACGCGTCTTCATTTCTGACAGAAAAACACTCAAGCGATTCCATGAGTGAGTGATCCAGTTTTAGAATTAATTAACGAACCTAAAAAAATCCGGTACATTGAACGAGATTCCACCATTTGCAAAATGTTTATTCATGTAAACTTCTGATTCATGTGAATTGTGAACTAATGATAAGTTATTAATTAACACCTAAACCTATAAATTGAGCTACCAAGTATTTGTATAATTGTTAGCGCCTGTATCTTTACTTTTTTTATTAACACTTTATACATTGGCGTTTAAAATTCGCCTAATTAGAGTGTGTGTCTCTTTGTGTGACGCGATTATACGGTACCTGTAAATCAGCTTTATTAGATTTATATTAGGCATAGCTTGTAGATATAGTGCATAATCTTTAGGTTCACATAATTAAAGCAACAAGTTACCGAAAATATTTTTTTTTAATTAGAAGTTTTTGTTTGTAATAACAAAATTTGATCTTTTTTATGGTTATAAATATATACACGAGACTTACATACTTAATTTTTTTTTGGCTGTCCGTGTTCCGGGTAATCACTGAAATGGCTAAACCAATTTTGACGGGCCTCTCACAGACTCATAGCTGATCTATACATATAATAAAATTCTAAAAGGTCGGTGTCTGTACATGGAAGATAAATAAGAAAAACTTTATTAGGGGAACTTTATATACGCAATAGAACCCAAAACAATGATTTTTAGAATTTTTGTCTGTTTGTCTGTATGTCTGTTTGTCTGTACGTTTGTTCAGGCTAATCTCAGAAACGGCTTAACCTAATTGAATGCGGTTTTCACTAATGCCTGGCGGTTTTCTGGGATTAACATTTAGTCTTTGTTTTGTATTAATCGGTTCATAAATAAAAAAGTTATGTCAATCTAAAGAATTGCATCATCACATCAATCAATCAAATCAATCAAAAAATAAAATATTGTATTCATCCTTACCAAAATAAATATTTTTTTATTCAAGTCTGTTTCAACACCTACTAATTACTTTTTGAATTACTCAAATCGGACATTCCATTAAAAAAATATTAAACCCAAAGCGCAACGGTTTAAATTTCTCCACAGTTTCCGTTTAATTTCGCTAGATGGCGCTGTACCGTCTTTCACGATTCCCAAAAAGTGGTGTTAAGATTTTTGTGAAAATAATGACTCTCCCAGGCAGCTTTCCTTTGTGCAGGTTCTATCCCTGTTGTAAAAAGTGTTTGGTTGTCGATGCGTTTGTGATAAATATTGGGGTCATTTGGTCAAAAACAATAAGGAATCAATTAATTTAGTAAATTAATTAATTGTTTACTTTAACCCCTTGCAGGTTCTATCCCTGATTCGTTTTGTATGTGGGGTGTCGTTTCGTATGCTTATGAGAGTGGGTCGTGAAGCAAAATCTTATATATAAAAATGAAACCCGTTTTCCGTTGTCACGACTTGGCATGAAAACGGCTTGACCGATTTGGCTGCTTTTTTTTTTAAATGTTCGTTGTAGTTCAAGGATGGTTTATACGGCAAAAAAAAAACACGAATAATTGTCGGGAAAGCCCTAAAAACCGCCCTTTTCTTTTTCCCATACAAACGTTTTCTAACTAAAACGTAGAGTCAATTTGAGCTTTAACACCATACCATAAAGTTCAAGTGTTAGTCGAGAGGTTTCGGGAAGCCAAAACAATTGAGTGACGTTAGTATCGTATCGTCGTAAAACACGAATTATCTTACGTAAAATGTCACTTGAAATGTAAAGGAACTCTTTGATGTGGTAGTAGGTAGTAGGTAGGTAGTAGGTAGGTAGTAGGTAGGTAGTAGGTAGGTAGTAGGTAGGTAGTAGGTAGGTAGTAGGTAGGTAGTAGGTAGGTAGTAGGTAGGTAGTAGGTAGGTAGTAGGTAGGTAGTAGGTAGGTAGTAGGTAGGTAGGTTGTAGTGAGGTAGTAGGTAGGTAGTAGGTAGGTAGTAGGTAGGTAGTAGGTAGGTAGTAGGTAGGTAGTAGGTAGGTAGTAGGTAGGTAGTAGGTAGGTAGTAGGTAGGTAGTAGGTAGGTAGTAGGTAGGTAGTAGGTAGGTAGTAGGTAGGTAGTAGGTAGGTAGTAGGTAGGTAGTAGGTAGGTAGTAGGTAGGTAGTAGGTAGGTAGTAGGTAGGTAGGTAGGAGGTAGGTAGTAGGTAGGTAGGAGGTAGGTAGTAGGTAGGTAGTAGGTAGGTAGTAGGTAGGTAGTAGGTAGGTAGTAGGTAGGTAGTAGGTAGGTAGTAGGTAGGTAGTAGGTAGGTAGTAGGTAGGTAGTAGGTAGGTAGTAGGTAGGTAGTAGGTAGGTAGTAGGTAGGTAGTAGGTAGGTAGTAGGTAGGTAGTAGGTAGGTAGTAGGTAGGTAGTAGGTAGGTAGTAGGTAGGTAGTAGGTAGGTAGTAGGTAGGTAGTAGGTAGGTAGTAGGTAGGTAGTAGGTAGGTAGTAGGTAGGTAGTAGGTAGGTAGTAGGTAGGTAGTAGGTAGGTAGTAGGTAGGTAGTAGGTAGGTAGTAGGTAGGTAGTAGGTAGGTAGTAGGTAGGTAGTAGGTAGGTAGTAGGTAGGTAGTAGGTAGGTAGTAGGTAGGTAGTAGGTAGGTAGTAGGTAGGTAGTAGGTAGGTAGTAGGTAGGTAGTAGGTAGGTAGTAGGTAGGTAGTAGGTAGGTAGTAGGTAGGTAGTAGGTAGGTAGTAGGTAGGTAGTAGGTAGGTAGTAGGTAGGTAGTAGGTAGGTAGTAGGTAGGTAGTAGGTAGGTAGTAGGTAGGTAGTAGGTAGGTAGTAGGTAGGTAGTAGGTAGGTAGTAGGTAGGTAGTAGGTAGGTAGTAGGTAGGTAGTAGGTAGGTAGTAGGTAGGTAGTAGGTAGGTAGTAGGTAGGTAGTAGGTAGGTAGTAGGTAGGTAGTAGGTAGGTAGTAGGTAGGTAGTAGGTAGGTAGTAGGTAGGTAGTAGGTAGGTAGTAGGTAGGTAGTAGGTAGGTAGTAGGTAGGTAGTAGGTAGGTAGTAGGTAGGTAGTAGGTAGGTAGTAGGTAGGTAGTAGGTAGGTAGTAGGTAGGTAGTAGGTAGGTAGTAGGTAGGTAGTAGGTAGGTAGTAGGTAGGTAGTAGGTAGGTAGTAGGTAGGTAGTAGGTAGGTAGTAGGTAGGTAGTAGGTAGGTAGTAGGTAGGTAGTAGGTAGGTAGTAGGTAGGTAGTAGGTAGGTAGTAGGTAGGTAGTAGGTAGGTAGTAGGTAGGTAGTAGGTAGGTAGTAGGTAGGTAGTAGGTAGGTAGTAGGTAGGTAGTAGGTAGGTAGTAGGTAGGTAGTAGGTAGGTAGTAGGTAGGTAGTAGGTAGGTAGTAGGTAGGTAGTAGGTAGGTAGTAGGTAGGTAGTAGGTAGGTAGTAGGTAGGTAGTAGGTAGGTAGTAGGTAGGTAGTAGGTAGGTAGTAGGTAGGTAGTAGGTAGGTAGTAGGTAGGTAGTAGGTAGGTAGTAGGTAGGTAGTAGGTAGGTAGTAGTAGGTAGTAGGTAGGTAGTAGGTAGGTAGTAGGTAGGTAGTAGGTAGGTAGTAGGTAGGTAGTAGGTAGGTAGTAGGTAGGTAGTAGGTAGGTAGTAGGTAGGTAGTAGGTAGGTAGTAGGTAGGTAGTAGGTAGGTAGTAGGTAGGTAGTAGGTAGGTAGTAGGTAGGTAGTAGGTAGGTAGTAGGTAGGTAGTAGGTAGGTAGGTAGTAGGTAGGTAGTAGGTAGGTAGTAGGTAGTAAGAACGTAGGAATTAGTAGTAGGTATTAGGTCGGTAGTAGGTAGGTAGTAGGTAGGTAGTAGGTAGGTAGTAGGTAGGTAGTAGGTAGGTAGTAGGTAGGTAGTAGGTAGGTAGTAGGTAGGTAGTAGGTAGGTAGTAGGTAGGTAGTAGGTAGGTAGTAGGTAGGTAGTAGGTAGGTAGTAGGTAGGTAGTAGGTAGGTAGTAGGTAGGTAGGTAGTAGGTAGGTAGTAGGTAGGTAGTAGGTAGTATGTCAATTCGAATTTAATATTCATAGTTGACAGGACAACGTCTGTCGGGTCAGCTAGTGTTGTAATAAGTATCTTAGGCTAAATTTTAGAAAAAGCTGTAAGTACGGTAAAATTACTAAAATTGAAGTGTATATTTGTAATAAGTAACAAAATTGCATCTTAACAATTTTTTTTCAATTGTAATTTTCATTATTTTTTAAAACCAAATTAATAAACAGTGTTGTTTAATTTGTTTAGTTTTTTTTACGAATAATAGTAACCGTACCAACCAAAAACAACCGCCTAGGCGCTTACCAAACCAACTAGCCAACTAGTTTTGGAAGTCTGTGATAACATAAAATACCAAACCATGTTCATAATTTGGGCTCTAATTTTTTTGGCAAAATTGGTTATTTAAGGATCCAAGGAGTGTGCGTACCTAAATAAATTCAAGGTCACAGCGCGCTAGCGATCGATCCAGCCTGGGAGTTTCTTTGAAGAAATGTAGACCGGCAGTCGTCAGCAGACGAGACTACATACTAATTTAATGGAGTACTAGTATTTTTTTTTTATTTAGTATCTGCAGACGAAGAGACGCAGTTTTCAGGTCATCTGAAGCCTTCTTCAGTGGACAACTAGATAGACATTCGACGGCGACTCGACACATTAGTCACATTACCTATGTTTACTTATAAATTACTTCCCAAACTGCCTTTTTGATGGAATAGTAATTAAATTGTGACATTGCAGGGGGGGCAGACTAGGAATAGAGAATAGACAAGATTGAAGATATGGATGCCGATACGCTTAATTGATTCATTTAACTTAGTTATCTTAACAGTAGCTCTTTGTCTTGTAGTTCTAACAAGTCACACTTATTCGCATTCCCATAAACATGCGATTCATCGCCTACAAACTGTGCATTATAATCTTGAGAAGTCCATTTTTACATGGTCATCAATCAAGTACAGTAGTATTATTTTTGTAGCCAGTGTTGGAAAATTCAGAATTTCATAGAAAATAGAATAAAGCGTTATCCACACATTTTCTAGAACCCGGCCCTGCCGTATTCCGTCAGGGACAGGAAAAAAATCAGTTATGCGTACAATTTGTACAAACTTGTTCGCATAGCTTTAGCTCCGTCAGCGCATCCGTATCGTCAGAGTGCCGGAGCAGGAGCACACTCAGACGCACAGAAGCTCTGACAGTGCTATCCGATTTTGATCTAGGTACGTTGACGACAACATGTACACTGTACACAGAAAGGTTGATTGAACTTGTACAACAGAACGGACGACTTATCTAACCCACATTATTTGAATTCTAGGAACAAAAATATAATATAGTTAGTGTATCAACTAAAGAAACAGATCACACTGTCAAATCTGTCAATACCATTTTTCCCGATATGTGTGAACACACGGGTGACGGATGGCACCGGGCACGTCCCTGACGGGAACACTGAAATGGACAACTCGAAATACGGATAGCCCTGACCTTGAAATGTGTGGATAGCGCTTAATGCGAAGTGCAACGGCAAGTTAACCAACGAGTTTAGTGCTAAACACAAAAAGGTTAAATATCAGCTGCGGCTTCATCCACATATTTGGTTACTGCTCCTCTACCAGAGATCGTAGTGTAATTTTAGATAGCCCAGAGTAGAGCCTTTCGTAACGAATAGGTTATCCAGTATAAAACAATTTTAATTTGAACCAGTTCTTCCTGAGATAAGAGCACTCTAACCAAACAAACTCTTCATCTAGATATTTTAGTTTAGATAACTTCTAACGAAACGGAACGAGTACAAGTCATTAATGATTCAGTTTGTAGATAATTAATCACATTAAAGTGAAAAAGAAATCACCCTATTTAAAATGGCTATTTAATACCGTATTAAAAGCCAAGATAGCTATACTGATGTCTGATGTGGTGACATGAGAATGTGCACAGCTGAGCATTTAAAATTATATACTTAGGTATTTTGTAGTGTTCGAGATCTTTTGGAGCATCCGCCACAGCCACAAACCAACTCGTAATAATGTTGAATATATTTTTATAGACACAAGATCTTAATTGTTCAAGTAGAAAAACTTAATTTCGTTATTCTCGAGACCATATATTATGTTTAAAACCGGTTTGTAACACACATTTAGTAACACAGGACCCATAACACGATTATACTAAATTAAAGTCCACACCAAACTTTGATAGCATTTTAATGAAACAGGAAAGTTGGAACAATGGCGTGGAGGAAACGATGTCATGGCAGTGACGCTATGGGAGAAAAACGTGTTTCTTAATATAACTCAAACTGATGACGAACTTTATTAGGTTTACGTACAGATAAATTTTATACCTGTGAGTTTACTACTTACAAATGAATGGTAATTGTTAAATGAAAAACGTGTATCATTTCAACAATGAAATCATACTTCCATGAATTCTCTGAAATCTGTCAAAATGTGTTTTCATTGAATCATTAGTACAGCTTCAAAATTGTGTTTGTGCAACAGTACGTACAGATTTGCTGACACAAATACGTATACGCCAAGTTAAAAATAAGACAGGAAATATAAACACGCAGAGCATTCAGATTTCAGATGCAAATATAATTATGTGAGCGGTGTAAGTATGTAAACGTGCTAGTCTCGTTACCAAAAGGAATGTTTTTTAAGTCGTATTACTATGCCGTACACGTTTTTGTCTCGTGTTTGCGAGGCGCCCGGCTGTGAATAAAAAAATATAAAAAACTAGCTGTTTCTTTCGGCTACTCCCGCCCGCTCATTTTGTTACATACTTTTATTCCCTATTTTACCCCGATATGGGGTAAATTACAAAAAATCATAAAAATAAATCGTGCTTTCCTGTTAGTGGATCAATTACTAACAAAAATCCCGTGAAGTATTTTTTTATATTGCAAATTTTAAGCCACGTTATTTTTGACATCTTAAAGCGTGTAACAATTTAAAAATAAATACAATAGAGTAGCCCTAGTTCACACTAGGGTATTCGGTGTCGTGGGAACTATAGTTATTTCAATCTAAATGTCTCCCCGAAATATGCAGTAATACCTAATTCAGTGATTTTATTATTTATTAACTTATCATTACTATGTCGTTTAGTAAAGTTAATTTAAATAGCTGAAGAAACATGAAATAATTAGGTATGACAATAAGGTTTGCGTTGCGCAGAGTGAGTAGTTTACCGCAGTATAAAAGTAGCAGTTCTGACATTTGTGGTGTAAACTGTGTAAAACCTGAAAAAAGTTGTAATGTTTTTATATGGGTTGTGGACCTGAATTTAATATTTAATTTTTTATTATTATTATGAGTATTACACATATGTATGTGTTAAATACTAAATATAACTTTGGCAATTATAACGGCCCGCGTAATCGAAACCAGAAAGTCTCACAATCTTATCGTGTTACCTAGTAACTGGGTCGAAGAGGTCTGATAGGCAGTCGCTCAATGTAAAACACCCTAACGTGATTGGGAAAAGACTAGAGAGGTGATGAAGTTAGATTAGTTGTTAAATAAATATAAAACAGATAAACTATATTTTAAAGAAAAAAAAACTGTTTGTTTATTCTCGATAAAGTCTGTTTTTGCAAATATAATTTTTTTTTAACAACATTATTGACGAGTGGCACAGCCATAGGATGTGTTAAATGCTAAAGCAAAATTGTTTTAGCATAAACTACAATATTTGTAAAACAAGTCAAACAAAATGGGCTTTTTGCAGCTTTATTGGCGGGCGCTGACCAAGCTGTTTGAAATAAATCTACGCAATATATTGGAAGTCATGTATACGTACAAGCAGTACCATATGTATAACAGTCACAAGTGTAAAATATTTAGGTAATTATTTTTTATTTATAAATTTTATTTTTAACTTATTTTATAATATTAATAACTAAAGTCAACTTAAGAATTTATTTCAAGATATACCTATTACATATTATTAAAAAGTCAACGACCTTCTGCCAAGTTTGTGTCTGTCTGTCGGAACGCCATGTACCTACTCGAAAACTACCTAACGAATTTTAGTCATAGCTCATAGTCACACAATATTTTAAAAGTATATACTTTTAAAATCTTCGATCAAGTAGTATATATAGTAGGTGTCCTACCTATCTATTATTACACGTTCTATCAAAATCAAACCAGTGTGCTTAATTTTTTTTACTAACTTCAAAGGAGTCAAGGAGTCTCAATAAAAATCGTCTTTATTGCTTTTTTACTCTATTTTTTTTATATGTTACGCAATGCCTTCGCCAATTATTAAGAAATTGATTTTGATTATTCTTTTTATTTGAAAGAATTAACTCTCAAGTGGCCCCATAAAAATGTTTTAAAAATCTGTTTTGGTACAATGGAACTTTTCTAAAACGCGTGATTCAGTTATTTATAGCTATAACCTTATGAGGGTTTACAGCATGGAATTTCTCATTGACGAACATTAGCAATACTGATACAGATACAGTGAATAATGCGAGTAACCTGCAAATGGTTGAAACTCATTTAGTGGTACCGTTAGTAATGGATTATAAGAACTAATATAGGATTATAGGCACTAAAAGATGGTAAATAATATTTTTCACAAAAACAAAAACAAAAAAAAACTTAATAATGGGCATGCAGACAATAAACAAAATCAAAGCTGCCTAAACCGTGTTTTCTGAGGCAAGGGATGTGAGAATAAATTTTATTATATACATTTTAAAACCATCTTAGAGCCACTTAGCGCGCCATAAATTGTATATTTAATGGGAAACAAAGTAAGGACAAGTGCCAGCTGTCAGACCAAAAGCAAAGCAATACATTTATCTAATTCTAAAAAAAAACAAAAAAATCTTAGCCTTGTGCTATACAATACCAGTGCCACATCTGGTTATCATAGATGACCCAAGTAGTACTTTAGGGACCCTTAGAACAATTAAAAACTTTAGCAAAAAAGGGCAGTAAATTCCACAAAAATGCGCATTGAGCATGGGAGAGTTTCATGATTTCCAAGATTCGGGAGGCGAAGGGACAGTCGGTCTTGCACTTCAATAGGTGACAGTCGTTATAGACTTGTTAAGTTAGGACTTAGTAAAGTTAGGAGTCTGGTTAGATACTGGAGAGTTTGGCGAGTGAGTGTGATTTTGAAGACTGTCGAAAGGTCTTATAACAAGGCAGTTACCGAACCCATTCAAGGCGCTATTCGGTGAGTGTAAAACTTATTTAGATAAGATAGTTGCAGTTAAAAATAATATGTTATGTAAGTTAAAGATAAGTAAAGCACTGATCAAATTTTGCCTAATCGCAGCGAGGGATTCAAAGTACGTAACGCAAGATTTAAATAGTATTACTCCCGAAGGCGCTGCTTTATGTCACCCTCCATAAAAAGGGTATACCGCCGTTTACCCGAATTTTATTTGCCCTAATATCATTTGCCATAATAGTCAACAGCCATAATATCATACGACATAATACTCATTTGCCCTACTCTCATTTGCCATATTAGTCACGTGCCAGAATCATTGTTTCCCATAAAGTCACTTACCATAACATCATTTGCCATAATCAGATGCCATAATTATGATATGCCATAACATAATTTGCCATCGACATCGGGTGTATAACGGTTGTTTATATCAAGAGAAATTGGATGCAATTGGGACTTTAGGGCACCCCGACTCGGACAGGTTAGGTTAGAAGGGGATGGCGGGGTCGTGTGAGCGAGCGAAGCGAGCGAATAGACCCCGCCATCCCCTTCGTGGTTATTTTTTTATAAACCACACAGAAGTAGGTGCCCCGCGAAGCGGGGCTCCGTCGACCTAGCCCACCATCAACCATGCACAGAAAAAAAACCATTACGGGGCTTAAATATTTGTCTAATACTTGTTATGCCATTTGAATATTATGTCATTTAAATATTATGTCTAACAATTATTATGGCACATAAAAATATGGCAAACAATACTTATGGCATTCGTATCTTATGGTATCTAAAATTCGGGCAATTAAAAGTATGTCATATGTCTTTTAGGGCAAATGAAACATTCGGGCAAATGAAATTCGGGTAAATGAAATTCGGGAAAATGATGATTATGGCATATAATCTTCGGGCAAACAATAGACAACCCATAAAAAGATAAGTAAATTAATGCAATTTGTTGTTGATTACTCTGGAAATCCCGGCTTTTCTCTACTATTATATGCGTGTAATATAGTCGTCTTGAATCACGCATTAATCCGTTCCTTGGTTAAAAAGATCTAAACGTTCATACAGACAGGAAACTTTATTTTATACTATGTAAAGATAAATAAAAAAAATATGTAAATAATTTACGAAGGCGGCTTCTGCTGCCGGAATGCATTTCGCACGTTTTGTATTTACTTTGTCCGAAGTCATTAAACTTAGACCTTGTCACGATTCTTTTTACTGTTTAGTTTGTGCGTAGCGTACGCATTATTTGTGCGGTATGGTACATCTATTATTAAATAAACTTTGAATAAAGAGAACTATTTTTTTTTCTAAACGCTTTTTAAATGGCAGGTTATGGAAATGGATTAAAATTTGAGATGATCTTTGTCATTCTAAAGGGAAAAAATAAGGACAGCAATAGATTTGAGAGCGTCTCAGAATTGAGTGACGTTTGAGTATTCCGCCATGAGACTCATAAAATTAATCCTGTTTAACGAATATTAGCCCGTTAACTATTAACAGTTAGTAATTGGCATTTATGTACCACGAAAATACTCTGCTAATACAGGGGCCTGCGTAAAACAATTTTACAGTTATTTTACCTAGTATTGAAAATAATAGTAAAGTTTTGGTTGAAACCAAAACTTATTTCTGCCTTAAATTTTTGCCGCAAGTGGGTCTGACTGAACAAAGGTTAAACTTTTGTAATTACTTAAGTATCAAAAACACGTCGATTGTGTTTATGAGATCACTGTTAATGTAGGTTGGCACTTGCCAGTTAACCAGTTGAACTGTGGCGTGACCTTGTGAATCAGACGTTCCGATATGGCCATGCTATAGGTACCTACCAACAACGCGGGCCGCCGAATATGTTACTCAACTACATGACTACTAAACCAACACCGCATATAAACAAAGGTAGACGTTTACTACGTTACCGTAGTGCAAATCGTAATCTTTTAACTCATAACACATACCTATTACAAGTTTAACAAAAAAATATTGCTTTGATTTCAGTTAGTTAGTGCAAATGATAACCTCAAATGACATCATCTAGCTAATACCTATACATAGTGACAAGAGTCCTGTTTAATTCAATTTAAGCATAATGTTCTACTAACATATTTAAACTGCAATCATTTGATAGTCTACAAAGTGTGCGCTTCATTTATCGATGTATGTATTCTAATGAGTATGAATTATGCAGTGCTGGACCTGGTCTATCCTTACAACTTTATGTATAAAGTTGTAAGGATTCGCTTATTTGTCATGGTGTATACACCATGACAAATAAGCGAAGGTCGTTCACTGCCATATAGGTAATGTAAAGACTCTGGCTAGTTTTGCCTTAATCAACTTTATTTTATTTTGAAAGAGTATCGTGAAATAAATTCGGTAAAACAAAGACTTGGCATTCCGCCAGGCTTTCAAGCAGTTTATAGAAGTTTAATAACTTGTTTAAACTGCTAGACATCCTGGCGGTCTAATATCTAGATTATGTGTGTCAATCAACTGAATTGAACCCCCGGTATCGTGAACATGTCACCGTGCTTACAGTACTTAAATAACGAATTGCAAACGTAAATGGTACGAAATACATTTACATTACACACACCAAAATACATCTCCAATACTTATATTAAATTTTATCAATACGGTAAGAGCCGTTTCAGAAATACGCAAACGCAATTACCTAATTGTTTATGTTAAAATTGCTCGAGTTTAAAGTTATTTGTTTTATAAAACCAGTAAAATTATGTAGGTAGGTACCTACCGACTAATTTGCATGTGTAATCAATCAAGAGTACAAGCTAAAAATTAATAACCGCTCCAATCAATATAAATAAAGTGGACAGATTTATTTTTATAGTAAGTTGTAATTTAGTGTTTCTGTTAATTAAAAGGAGCCACCACCCAACTTATAATAATATGCTGTGAGCGTTAGGTTCTTGTTTGTTGTGTTTCATGGAATTAGATTTTGTTTTTAATATGGTTAAGTGCTGTACGAGGTGAGCTAGTATCACGTGTAATTAAAACTCCAATGTATATGACAGGGCGGGTGACCAGTGCGTGTACTGTAACGCGATGTCCACCTGGGCGTGTACTGTAAATACTCCTAAAAGCACGGCATGTAGCTATATTGTTGTATAGTACACTGTATACCTAGTCTATAAAACTGCAACTAACTCTCAAATTTTTCCTTGTTGCGTTTGGTTTTACGGAAGCACATCATATTGAATTAACAAATTAAAACTACGACACGCGACACAACAGGACAATGATGATTCATTTAATGATAGAGGTCAACGATAAACTATCCGGCGTGTCTAGCAGGGTAGAGGTGACGCTAAATCATGCTTTTTACATATACTTCTTAACTAAATCATCCTCCATCATAATAAAAGACGAAATGGTTTATTGAGAACGGAAATTAGGGAAACGAGTGATGAAAGAATGAATTGTCTATAAATTACAGCATACTACGTTTAGTATGTAGGTAGTTGATAACCGTGTCGTGCACGATAACGGCAGGTTATCACGACTTGTATTCTTTGCGAAAGGTACCGGGAACCAATTTGATTTACAAAGGGTAGAGCCTAGAGAGGTTTAATTAATGACATTTTGTGAAAGCGGGTGTGGCCCATTAGCTGTGCAAACATTGCTGGCTCATGGCATCCTCTATGTGTACACTGTACATTACTCGCTTATGAGCTATGTTCACCTTGTTTACGTGCACTTTATCGTAACTCTTTGTCATGATTGTAATAAGTTTTTTTTTTCTCTCTTTATTTTTTTTTTCAAGTCTTTTAATCTACAGATTGTAATAAGATAAATGTTCAAAATACATTCATGCGTTGTTTGAGATTTACAGCTCTGTATCAGAATGTTTACCATACATTCTATAAAAAAGAAAAGTTGCGTCCGTAACAATACATTTTTGCGGGCGCATCATCTTTGACAAATAAATAATTGTTAAGTTAAAATTTGCTCTTAGGTATATTGTTTTATTAGCAACTAGCTTTTGCCCGCGGCTTCGCTCGCGTTAAAAAGAGACAAAAAGTAGCCTATGTTACTCTCCATCCCTTCAACTATCTCCACTTAAAAAATCACGTCAATTCGTCGCTCCGTTTTGCCGTGAAAGAAAGACAAACATACAGACAGACAGACACACTTTCCCATTTATAATATTAGTATGGATGGATATTATTTAAGTTCATAAACATATATTTTCTTAAAATTGCGCTCACATTTTCTATTAACCACTTCACACAACTGCGCGCCTAGTATTTTGATTGATTTAAGTACTAAGTATCTCAGTATTTTAAATTTTCTCACATTATCATTTCACATTACTGCGCTCCTAGTACTATTGTTCTAAGTTTTCAATCTTTAATTGAATTTAGAATTAACTATAGGGGAAAATGATTCATCTTTTATAATTATGTTCTCGTTGATTTCTCATTATTTTTAAGATGTATTCTGCTATTCGGGGCGGGGACAAATCCAACGAACCAAAAACCATGAAAATTGGTCTAGCCAATCTCGAGTTATAAGTGTTGTAACAAACCCGACTTTGTTTTATATATATAGATAATACTTTTTTACACGACACATTACAAACTACTGAAAAATCTGCCAAGGCCGAGGCTAAACAACGGCAATTTAAATCGTTAGCTACTGAGAGGTGCGGTGTATAAGTGTTTACGGTAAGAAAGGCCGGTCTGTAAAGTAGTTTTCAGCTCCTGTCAGGTAACAATACAATGCCATGAGACAAAAGTACAGAGTATAAGTAAATCAAGCACAATATGAGTATAGTATACAGGGCGTTCAGTGTAAACGCCTAACTCGCCGAGGTATATTAGTTATAGGTGTTTTTTTTTATTATTTTCCAAAAAAATAATAAAAGAATATAATATGAAAGGTTATACGGACAACGGAAGTATATTTTTCATTAGGATAATTCAATGAAAAATATTTCATTTTTTAAATATTCTGTGCCCGCCGCGGAATCACCCGCGCGTTATGTTTACGCAACGCAAGCAACGGAAGCTCTCAAAATTAAATTTTTTTTTTTCGTTTTTGCCATGTTTTTCATTGGTGCTCCGTGGGGAGGTAAGTACTTAGGTGGTAGGTGTAGGTCATAGTGTGATGATAATGTAGCCTATTTCTTATTCCGATTTTTAAGAAACATGTAAACTGTAGTCTGTAAAGTTTCATCAAAATTCGTTCAATAGTTTTTGCGTGAAATAGTAACAAACATCCACAAACACATACAAACTTTCACATTTCACGCAAAAAGGCATTTATATTTATATTATCCGATAATCACTTAATTTGAAATTCATAAAAGGTTCCATTCAATAGGGTATTAACTTTACAGAAAAGAAATTGCAATCATTCGATGTCGGTACGGGTGATAATGAGAACAGTGCTGCCCTTGCGCAACACATATTAAAGCGACCTACCTCATTTACAATTTTATGTTGATTACTCATTCTTAACATTTACCGTAATGCTAAAATCACATTACTTTCGAGGAAACCCGAAAAGCGCGTGTTTGTTGCGTGCAAATATGATATAATAGGCGGAGGTGCAAACAGAGGGTCGAGCGGGTAGGTAAATGCTCTACATTGGCGGATTTATAGGCCATGAGGGAATTAGGGTCAGGACTTGTGTCCTTTACGACTATGACACGCATTTACTTTTACACATTTCACGGACACGTGACTTTTACAGGCGCGTTAAAAACTATCTTTATAAAAAAAATAATGGCGAGGAATGTTGAAAGATACAAGGTACTTACTTAGTGAAAAGGCAAGCTTATAATAAAATAAGAAATAGATACCTTGTTATGTACTTTTTTATATAACATTATACCTATAGATACGTTTAGTATGTGCATATAGGCTTTTAATGTTTAGTAAGACTATACTACGCAGTTCAACAAACCTAAACAAGGACTAATCGCTGAAACGTGAAGCTTTAGTGGTCCTAAGTTGCGACTAAATTCTTACAGCTGCGTGATGCATATCTCATGCAAATATTATATTGCATAACATATCTATTAAAGGTTCCATTGACACGGGCCACGGCCACGACTAGTCGGTCAACGGGTCATAGTACGAATCGTGAGGACGCACCCAGAATTAGTCGCGGCGCGCCCAGCGGGAGGGAGGATATGAGGACGTTACTCCTTCCCGCAATGCGACGATGCGTGCCTTCCTAACTCAATGACAATAAAAATTAACTACGAAGACTTACCAGACTGGAAAAATTCAAAATTAGCAGGCTTAAATAACCTACTAGGTCATTAAATAAACGCCCGTCATATCCTCATATTAGTCGTAACTCCATATTTATGAGCAGGCAACAGGCATAGATTCCTAATCTATTAGTTATCGGGCGCAACGGTGACGTAAGATTTATTTTGGCTTAATGCAGAAGTGAAGAGAATAAAATACACAAATATTAAAGGCGTGGCGACACACGCGGTGCCGACGCCGCCACGCGCCAGGCGGCAGCGCGCGGCCGACCGACAGGTTCCGGAGAGGCGACACAAGGAATGCTGCCTGTTCATTAAAAACAATAAACCTGTAGGTCTCAAACAAAATGAAATATTATTAAAAAGCTACTTTTACTAAAAAAAAATCCATACTATTTCATGGAAATATACTTTCGACGTTTTATAAAAACTGTTGAGGTATTTACATGAATAATATTATTGTAACTATAGCAAGTCCTAGCGTCCAAAGCATCTGTCAATGTGCAGATATTTAAATATCTTCATTCACGAGAAAAAAAAACCGTTAAAGTTCCTAAACTATAAATAACTAGCTGTTGCCCGCGACTTCGTCCCCGTGGAATAGTTCCCCTTCCCGGGGGATTTTCGGGATGAAAACTATCCTATGTCCTTTCTCGGGTCCCAGACTATATCTATACCAAATTTCATTCAAATCGGTTCAGTGGTTTAGGCGTGAAGAAGAGACAGACAGACAGAGTTACTTTCGCATTTATAATATTAGCTATAAATAAAGAGGGACACTCCCCTGAAGAGAGGCAAGAAATCTTGTAGATATTGTGTCATAGATGACACTGATCAGTTTTACATCATCATTACCTAATAGGTTTGTATTATTATTACAATTTTGTAAGAGCATCGATAGCATTCCTTTGACAATAAAACAGTGTAAATAAATAGTAGTAAAATGGTCTGAAATATAAATAGGTACCATTATAATATCTAGATAGAATAAGTTTATCTTAAAGTTAGAATAGGCCTAATGGTAACTGCTCTCTGCTCGAGAAATTCCGCCAGCTAGCATTTAAAATATAGCTGAAAAGACTTTCTTTACAGTCCAAATCTTAGGAAGGCAACAAAAATGGTCTAGTTTTCTCAAACAATATTTTTGTTAGGGTAACTTTAAGCTGACTTGTTGTGTTTATTACTTACAACAAAATTTTCCCTAACAAGTAAGTAGTCGCAAAACCGATAGTTTCGCAAATTCTTATTAGATTTTGATATTATTCTTATTTGATATGTGTAAAACATAGTTTCTTTTTAAATATATCGCAAACTGCGCCAAACTGATTGATTGTAAGAAACAAAACCATGTGTAACTATTTAGTAATCTGTGACCATGTGCTTTTGAAATACAGCCCTACATCCTACATGTTGAATGTTGGAATAAACATTCAATGCACGACACTAAATTCGAAATTTGAGTATGATGGGAATGGATTCAGAAAAATAAAATTCTAGCATAGGTATCTTATTCACAAACGAAGATGTATTCTGTAACAGAGTATAGTATGAGTAGGTGGTTGGCCTATTTGCTCAAAATTAAAACTTACAAAATATGTACTCAATTTGAAAGGTGACGATCTGTTATTGGTTTGTATTCTTATTGGATTATTAGCAAGGAATCAGGAACCAAAAAAGCACATGAAATATTTTTATAATTATGTCAGACTAGCTTTTGCCCGTGGCTTGGTTCGCTTTAGAAAGAGACAAAAAGTAGCTTATGTTACTCTCCATCCCTTCAACAATCTCCACTTAAAAAATCACGTCAATTCGTCGCTCCGTTTTGCCGTGAAAGAAAGAAAAACATACAGACAGACAGACAGACACACCTTCCCATTTATAATATTAGTATGCATTATTATGAACAGATAGACACAATATGGCTAGAAAGATGTGTTTCTATAGGCAAGTAGGTTGTGCTATGGAAGTATGGACATATGTTCAACAGCTCAAGGCATTTCATTTTATGAATAGACAATTAGGTAAGATTTCAATAAATTGAACATGTATTCAATTAATTGAAATGGTTGATTTTGTTTCTTTGTGGATTTTCACTGAATATGATTATACCTTGTTGCAAGGCATTTTTATCTGAAAATTAAATCTACTAATGAAGATTGAAAATTAATCTATTTATACTTACTGATCAGGAGGCTAATGGGCAGCACCACCCGCACAAATGCTGCCGCTATGTAGTACTTGGCCATGTTGATGACTGTAAACCATACAACAAATTTTCTTAAGACATATTTTATGGCATTAACTATAACATATGAATTAACCAAAAGTTACAATCATTTAAGAGAAAATTGATTTCAAATTATGCTCAGTGTGTGTTATGCTCATGACTGTGCTACAAAATAATAAAAATATAGGAAAAGGTGTAATGTACACAGTTCTTTCACTAGTCATATTTAAAATCTATGTAAAAGAGGGTGAGCCTAATGCCATAAATTACACTCAAGTTCCAATTCTGGGCTGAGAACTTCTTAATGGAAAAACCTAATTAACACTTTGCCTGACCCAGACTCCCCAAAGTCATATTAGCAATAATTAGATCAATGAGGCAATCAAATTGAGAAATACATAAAAGTTTTTCTCATTAAAAAAAATAAGCCAAGTAAAACATTGTTTTTGCTTTTAAAATTAAAATATAGTAGTAAAAAAAGTATGCAACAATTTGAATCAGATACAAGATTAGGACAAGTAAATATATTTTTCTTACTAGATGTACATATAATGTAATACTTCAGAGATAATTCCAGAGTAGTTAATAATAAATGATTATGTTTGATATTTAGTAAATATAATTCAAGATCAAATTTTTGCGCACCGCATGCAATAAAGTGGGATAAGAACATTTATTTGTAAATAAATTCGACAACAGATGCGCATAACGTTAGTCAATTGAGTACAGGGCAGAATTACTGCGGTAGCAAGAAAGATTATTATCAATTTTTAGTAAGCCGGCTAACGAAAATTTCGAATCTTTTTGCTTACCAAATGTTTTTATTTATGGAACCAAAACACCATGACATTACAAAAACACACCATTACGTTGAACGTAAGTCAATATTTGTGAGTTTTTACACAATTATTCAAATTCGTGCATTCAAACATTTCACGACATCGTTTTATTTCTTGAAACAAAAACACGACCACACACTTCACTAACAATTGACTGACACTCGCTCACTCCTTTGATTGTCTGATTGATGTCGCTGTCAGTCAGGTGACAGGTATCAGCTGTCATTATACCGGTCATTTATCCACAGATTATATACTAGGCATTTGTTATCCGTACTTTACCGTACTAATATTATAAATGGGAAAGTAACTCTGTCTGTCTGTCTATTCTTCTAAACCACTAAACCGATTTATATGAAATTTGGTACAGATATAGTCTGGGACCTGAGAAAGGACATAGGATAGTTTTCATCCCGGAAATCCCCCGGGAACGAGAACTATTAATCCACGCGGACGAAGTCGCGGGCAAAAGCTAGTACAATATAATAAACTAGTACTCGAAACCAGCCTATTTATTTCTATGCTTAGAAAGAAAGGGACTGCTCACAAAGACCGAGAAGATAGCAATTAAAGGTGAACGCAGACTTGGCCGCACCGCACGCGCCGCAGTCTTCGCATTCGAATTCTTTGTATGAAGTTCTATGCCACCTCGCACACCTACCCGCGTCGCAGTCGCCGCAGACCCTGAAACCACCGAAATCCCCATCCGCAGCTGATGACGTCACCCGCACGCAGCGGACGCTGCGGCTAGCGCGGCGCGGATGACGTCATTCGCATCCCCGCCCAGTAGGGATGCAATATCGCTCTGAAAAATATCGATATTTACACGAGGGATATCGATGTTAAAAAAATATCGGTCCCAAGACCGATACATCGATATTCCTGACGATATTTAAAAATAAATATTAAGTTTGGCCAATTTAATAAAAATAAGTCTGCGTTCACCTTTATAGGCAGGTTTCAAGTAGGTATTAAGGTGAACGCAGATTTGGCCGCACCGCACGCGCCGCAGTCCCCGCAGTCATCGCATTTTGTTAATGGCCTCGCACATCTATCCGCACCGCAGTCACTGCAGTCGTTCCCGTCGCCGCACGCATAGGAATGAAAACGATACATCGATTGTTTTAAAATATCGATATATCGCTCATAAATATCGATATAAACATCGATGTTTTTATGAACGATATATCGCCGATGTATCGAATCGTAAAAATATCGATATCGCTCTTTAGTTGTTTGAGGATCACACAGCTGTCAACACGTTTGGTCGCCGTCACGCGCTTACGTATTGAGCATTACCCAAGAAAGAAATAGACTTCTTTTTCTTAATTCTATCTCTAGATTTTTAAAAAAAAGTAAACGTTTTCTAAATACCAATATGTGTTTTTATTTTAATTTTTAAAACAATAGTTTAGTGCTAAATAGACTAGACTGTAGCTGGTTTCTAGTAGACTTATTTTTATTAAATTGGCCAAACTTAATATTTATTTTTAAATATCGTCAGGAATATCGATGTATCGGTCTTGGGACCGATATTTTTTAACATCGATATCCCTCGTGTAAATATCGATATTTTTCAGAGCGATATTGCATCCCTACTGGGCGGGGATGCGAATGACGTCATCCGCGCCGCGCTAGCCGCAGCGTCCGCTGCGTGCGGGTGACGTCATCAGCTGCGGTTTGGGGATTTCGGTGGTTTCAGGGTCTGCGGCGACTGCGACGCGGGTAGGTGTGCGAGGTGGCATAGAACTTCATATAAAGAATTCGAATGCGGAGACTGCGGCGCGTGCGGTGCGGCCAAATCTGCGTTCACCTTTAGAAGTGCGAGCTCCATTTTTATCTATACCTATTCACCCCTGCTTCCCTCTTCACCCCGTCTGACAGTCTCAGTTTAACCTTTTTCAGAGTATTGGTCTATGGCTGTAGAGTGGCGCAATGTTGGAACTATTTACAGGAAATTATCGGTTATTAATTATTTTTGTCAAGGGATTAACATTATTTTTTTGAGGTTAATAAATAAGTTATCTTTTTCTTTGTGCATACCTAAGTTTAATAATAATATATCTTTACAATATAAACAAAAAATCGGTTTTGGTTGTAGACTCTCACCACTAGACTGAATTTATTTTTATTGCGAATTAATGGCGTAGCCAGGTGAGTTTTCTTGTTTATTTCTTATTTTCATAGTGTTCCATGGCTTTCAATTGTTTTGTCTAAATGTTTTTCATCGAGCAAAATATTTAATCTTCTCTAAAGTCAAAATTTTTCCAGCTAATCCGTTTTTATTACACGAAAAACCAATATTACGAGTAATGAACACGTATTGGATTTGTTCCGAATTTATTCGCTAGGATCATTCATTGTCATCACTTTCACTTTTCACACGATTTGCTATAATAGTGGTTCTAGTGTGCATCGAGGCGCTGTCGCCATGGATGAGTGAGTTTTCTTATAATTTCCCCCGTATTTGGTTGTTTCATTGTGAATAATTAAACAACAAGGTTACTCATATCCTCACATCCTTCAACAAAAATGTGACAATCATTGTTCGTGATTGTTCTGTGTCGGTAAACAAGCGGAGCGGCTACAAAATAATATTAATGTGTTCCTAATGTAAGTTTTGTTTGTTTCTAGCACCATGTCGACCCTAACGAAAATGACCCGCACGGTTAAAAAACTAGAGGTGCCTAGACCCCTGAAATCTACGACCAGTTCCGCTCACAACCGCAACTCTGTGTTGGACGTCAAAATAAACTCTGGTAAGAATCTTTTTTAGATTAATAGTCAGTTGGTAAATAAGGTCTGTTTTCCCCATTCCGTCGGTCAAGTTTAATTTGTTGTGTATCTCAGACATTAGGCATCTCTCTACTAATAGCCTCACAATATATTTTCTAATTGGAAAATGACACATTTTGTGAATTCAATAATGTTATCCTGACTTTATATTTTGAAGTTTATTGATATTTTGAATTTATGCCACTTTTCTGTACACAACAAACTTTACTGTTGTTCAACAAACAATTTAAAGTTGCCTACAAGGTTTTACTAATCACTTGATGTGTCTACTAAAAGATAACCTTTGTTTTGATATGTATTAATTAAATTGTTTTCATAAGATAAGGTTATATAAAGAAACAATTTACCTACCATTGTGATATTTTTTTATGATAATCAGTTTCAGTACAGTAAAATGTTAGCTCTCACTTTAAAAAATTACTGTAATTTTACTATGAGCTGGCTTAATAGAATGGGGTTATGATACTCGTTATTGCTCTTATTAATTCAACTGTTTCTATTACATGCAACAGATATTAATGTGAAATGTAAGTCCAACATTATCAACAATTTATTATTCCCCTTGGCTTTTTGTAATCCATACGAAAAAAGAAACAAGTGTCCCTTTTTTCGCGATTTTAGCGTTTTACCAATTATACCCTTGGCAATGTAAGTAGAAATGTTGTTGTATAGAAGAATTTCTCCAATCTTTATTAGTATATCATGAATTACTATGAAATGTCATTTTATTTTAAATCTTTTTTATAAGCAGTATACTGTTTCACAAGTAGCACATTGGGCATCTGTCAAATTTATATATAAAACTAGCTTATGCCCGCGGCTTCGCTCGCGTTAAAAAGAGACAAAAAGTAGCCTATGTTACTCTCCATCCCTTCAACCATCTTCACTTAAAAAATCACGTCAATTCGTCGCTCTACTTTTGATTGATTTAAGTACTAAGTATCTCAGTATTTTAAATTTTCTCACATTATCACTTCACATTACTGCGCTCCTAGTACTATTGTTCTCTTAAGTTTTCAATCTTTAATTGAATTTAGAATTAACTATAGGGGAAAATGATTCATCTTTTATAATTATGTTCTCGTCGATTTTTCATTATTTTTAAGATGTATTCTGCTATTCGGGGCGGGGACAAATCCAACGAACCAAAAACCATGAAAATTGGTCTAGCCGATCTCGAGTTATAAGTGTTGTAACAAACCCGACTTTGTTTTATATATATAGATATTATTATTTTCTCAAAAATGTTCAAGGATGGTAGTAATGATTGCACACAATGCGTCTTACTAATAATCGCCGCATAAAGTTATGACAGGTTTATATGTCAAAAAATGTATGGTTAAACAGGCTTTATTTATTGCATAACTTTACACAGTGATTATTAGTAAGGGCATATAAATAAATAAAGTACCAAAATCCAGACATTAAACTTTTTCTATTGAGCCAAACACTCGTTTTTTGCACCCACTAGTCATATTCTTATAGTTCCCTCATAATTAAAAATATCTATTCTTTGTTTCAAACAAACTGTTTCTCCTTGCAGTCGATGACCTCATAGTGTTGACAGAAGCGGTGGCGTACCAAATGATGCAGGGTAACTATGACCGTGCGCTTCAAAGTAACGTGGCCACCATGTACTCTAATCTGAAGCTTTATGGCGCTCAGCTCGAAGCTCTTTACAAGGACTTTCTTGATAGGTAAGTTGTGTAAAGAGACTTTAACAGTAAGAAAACCATTGAATATTGGTTTGTGTTGTGCTAGTTTAGTAGGTAGGTTTGTTATTTTTTGGTGACAACCAGTTTGACCATTAGTACTACTGTATCGCACCTTAGGTAAGTGCGCACTTGACCCAACCGCAACAGGTATTAGTGATTGAAGGTGACAGGACTGATCTTCTGTTCTGTTTTTAATGAAATGGAAAGAGAAAGATGAACTTAACATCTTTATCTTTCTGGCAGGCCAGTTAGTATGTGAATTGGGCCATTGTATGTGCACTTAACATAAATTTAGTTTAGTTAGTGAACATGAGAATCAGCACTAGTGCTAATGTCATTGTTTTCAGAACTTGAATTGTTTTTTTACTGTTGACGTATTTTGACAAACTGTTTGTAAAAAATTAAATTTACTGTTTTAGGCATAATAAAAGTAACATTTCATTAATATTACAGATACTTTGTTGTGTTCCGTAACGGTTCACAGGACGAACGATTGGATAAGAAAACTAGACTACATCTTCTCGAGCTGATTGAGCTGCGCGCCAAACTCTGGCAGGGCTCCGACTACATGAGTCAATATTATAGACATCGCGGCACCCATGCTGAGGTAAAGCATTATTTTTTGTTTATTCATAATCTTCTACCCAAGACGTGAGTTACCCTAATTAAACTGCAAATACGTGCAATACTGTTACTTACATCCGATATACGTACTGCGAGTCAGCGACCTAGTTAGGTAATAATACATATCCGCAACGGAGTGGGTAGCGAATGCTAAGCGTGTGACGTCACAGCCGCTGCTGGTGCCGACGATGGAGGGCTCGGGCGGGCCGGGCTCGGTGTCCCCGACGCTGGCTGCGCCGGCCGAGCCGCCGGCGCTGCTCGGGCCCGGCGAGATCATCAAGCCGTCGGGCAAGTTCCCCAAGCCCACCAAGATCCCCGGCAAGAACTACTCCAAGGACGAAGTTGTCATCAGGAATGCAGACTCCGGGAAAGGTGACGATGCATACGTATTTTTTTTTAAGCTAACGATCTATCTATTTGGGTATTTGCATGTTGAATACTTTGCGAGTATTTGTCAATAAAGTGGGACAAACCATGCATGACCAAGATCGATATTACGCTTATCTATTCTTAGTATTATTTAGTCCAGTTCTATTATATGTACTTCGATAGTGCATGACGATAAGAAGGAAGCAAAACTGTAAATTATGTTATGTACCTGTTCAACAATAAATCATACATAATGCTTTATTTCAATTGTAAAAGGATAGATTTTACTATCAACACGTCTTGGCATCAAATGAAGTACATATGAATTTATTGTTTGAGTAGTGATGTTGAAACCAAGGAATGTGTGCGGTCGCTCCAGGAGAGGCTGGCGGCGTATCTGAAGTTGTGTTGTGGTGTTACAGTGATGGGTATCAAGGGCAGGAGGGTGCACATGATCGAGGAGCTAAGTGACACGATTATATCGTTTCAGCGAGGTATGAACGCACGGTGCTGTGAGGCGCTTGCGCATGGTGTGGCGGGCTCTTCCCATCTGTTTTCTCTACCAAATGATCTATACTACTCATTAATTTAATCTATTCAACACTCTAATAATGTTATTATTAATCTAAAATCTATTGAACAATATAAAAATCCATCCAGACATCAACCTTCCCTCATTGAGTGACCAAATATAGTTTTTATTTAATTGGGTAGTTTCCACCATTAACCAATAAATGTTAGACACAATTCCCATAAAACTTCTATGAATTTCAGCCTAATAAATTCGGTTCATTTTTAATTTGCTATAAAATTTGATTTTTAGTTGTTTTGAAATCAATAAATAGATAGTCAACTGAGTAGTTATTTTAGTGACGTCATAAATCGCCATTGCCATACAAAATCTATTGAAGAAAGGTGTTTTGACAGCTCATAAAAAGTACGTCAATTGATAATGGTGGAAACTACCGTATTGTTTTAATAATAGTATATTTCTGTATGTAATTTCGAATCAAGGACTGTAATGATAAATATTAAACTTAAGAATTCAAAGGCTTGGGAAAAATTGTAATATACAAATGCAGGAATACCATATTATTTTTGGATACTGATTCGCTCCCGTAGCACATAGCGCAATGTTATGTAGCATAATAAATGGTTTAAATCTAATGTGCTATATATGCGCTCGATAAATGGGCTATCCAACACAACTTTTTTCAAATTGACCCAGTAGTTCCTGAGATTAACATGTTCAAACTAACAAACGAAACTCAGCTTTAGCAAACATATTACGAAACTTGTTGAGGGAAATCGATGTTAGGTTGGATCTAAGGTTGTTACGGTAAGCAGCAATATGCTCTAGCAGGTTTTCATTGATCATTTAATAACTAAAAAATATAATCTAAAAAAATAGAGTTGCAAAATGCATAATTATGGGCAACAAAATTGTCTCGTTCGCAACTGTCGGATGTATTTTTATTATCAATGAAATCTGCTGTTTGTGCCGATCCTTAGGGGGCTCTTACAATTTTAGCGTTTGGTATCAGACTGCTGATTTAACGGAGAGCGTGTCGTATAGTTGACGCCTTCAGAGACGATGGTATTAAATTTTTTATAGAAAAAGAATAGTGTTTGTGCAATACGACAACCGCAACGACACCCGTGGCCACAGCAGCCTCCGAAAGCTTAAACGAAGAGACCCCTTAGGTTACATTTATTTACCCTGAGAAATCTTACCTCCTACTAATGTTTACAACATTCACATAATTGTTTGGGAATGGTTTACATGAAAGTAATTAATTTTCAAAATGAAGTCATATTTCACCGCCTATTAATCGCAACTCGCTATGAGCTTATCAACTCCATAATAAAGACTAATATTGTGGACTGGTGTGAGCTTGTCAGTCACAGGGTTATTGGTGATTTCAGTGAGCCCTGGTGCAAAGGAGCGTCTCGTCCAGATCACTGGGCCTAACGAGGAAAATGTTAAGTGAGTAGTAATTGTTTTGTATTATCTACAGTTAATTGTTCACTGTATTTTATCTCACTGATTTATTAGGGACTAGCTTTTGCCAGCGGCTTCACTCGCGTTAGAAAGAGACAAAAAGTAGCCTATGTTACTCTCCATCTCCAACTATCTCCACTCCGTTTTGCCGTGAAAGAAAGACAAACATACAGACAGACACACTTTCCCATTTATAATATTAGTATGGATAGTAGATAGAAGTATATTTTAGTCTAGTGTGATCTTAAATTTGATTTCAGAATCTTACATTATTATTGACTTTTGAAACGACAAACTTAATTTAACGATAATGTGACGACGAAATGTCAAATATATATATATATTTTTTTTATAATAATGTCAAGAGCACACTTTTTACTTTTTACCCGCGTGGTTCCCGTTCCCTCTATCTATGGACCATCTCTGTACCAAATGTCATTTAAATCGGTTCGGAAGTTTTAGTATGAAAGCGAAACAGGGAAAACAGAAAGTTAGCTATTTTTGCATTTATAATTATAAAGTAGTATGAAATGAGGTCGAGTGTTGAAGCACGGTGAATGCACTGCCCGCAGCCACGCCAAGCACCTGATCGGCGACACGATCCGGCGCAACGCGTCGCCCGTGCGGCTGGACGGCGCGCTGGACGGACCGCTGGCCGGCTCGCGCGCCTCGCTCGACTCCGCCGGCTCCGACGAGGCGCCGCGTGCGCGAGAGGTAGCCAGCGATCTCCTACTCGCTTTTGATTTCTTACCACCCGTCAGGTTTCTAAATATTATCATGTATTTATTTAATTCTCGAAATTTTTGTGAAAACGGTCTTTAAGAGGGAAATAGGTCATTATGATCTTAAATATAAAAGAGGTACTTAATATAAAATAAATACTAATAATATTTCGTAGACTCGGTTACAGCAATTAATGTCTTTGTGTTATCTGGCCTTCACCAAGTATATTTGGACATAATTTAAATTCACACCAACGGTTTTTTTTTTTTTTCAGAAATCCCCGCATAATGCTCGGGCTCTTCTTCATAGCTTCTCTACGAATGACGCTGCTCTGGGGGAGTATAAGTACACTGTGACTTTCGGGCAACATTCCATTAAGATCACGGGCCACAATTTGGATCTTGTAAAGGTAATAATCTTTTAACATTAGCGGTCAATAGTTCACGTTCGTTCGGTATAGGAAAACCTATTACTCGTGTGAGCTAACATGGCACCTGGTTCGAAAACAAACCTCTCCCCGCGACCCCGCGCGGCGCCCCGCTCTCGTCTTACCAGTAGCGTTAGCATCACTATTACATTATACGGCACAAGTTTAAAACTAAAATGGCGGATATGCAGAAACAGATTTTTAGGCGTGCACGTAATTTTTTTTTACAACTTTGTTTTTAAGTAGTTTGTTTTGTCACGTTTTAAACATTGTAGTATGTTATGAGAAACAACTAAGCACAAAATAAATGTTATTATTTAAAAAAACTTAAATAAAATTCAGAAAGGATGGAGCCAGGGCTAGCACAATGTACACCAAATAAAAATATAGCCATAAAATGTATTCGTTTTTATCCGCTGTTCTTTACTTTAAATTAGTTTGTTAGTAATTTTATGAATGTCCTCTATTTTTTTATAAATATTTTTTATTTTTTAAATTAATGTTAGCGTATACCTGTCATCTGTCATAGTGTTAGCCCAGAATCGAACATCTCCTTTTTTGCACTTAGTACTTTAAACGTCATTCGTTCAACCCAGGTGCCATGTTAGCTCGCACGGATAATATAATATTCAAAGGGGATTGGGCAAAAATGTATGGAGCTTGGTCCAAATTTCCACCACCAATAAGAACTATAGCATATGATGGAACACTGCGTACTGAATCATTATATGAAGACCGCAACCAAAAATATTTACTCAGTAAAAAGTTATGACCCCGTGAAAACTTGCAATTTAAAACCTTATTTCGCTTCTTTATTTCACTATATCTATTAAACTACTCTATTGATTTAGGTGTATGACATCGTTGTAATTCACACGTTATTTTGATTGATATAAGCTATATGACATCAAAATAAAAACCTAGTAGGCACTTCGCTGCGTCGAAAAAATCAAACCCTATCATGTGAAAGAAAATCTAACTCTATCATGATCAAATGAAACGTCTTATACCTATAAAATATTTCACAATAGTTTTATTTATTTATGTCTCACAGTGTGGGGTCTGTCCTTAAAAGAGTACATCTCATAATTATGTTTTCATCGAAAATAACATTATCCAGATTCGCAGCTGCAAGTAGAATTGTGGTTTGGTGTCTCGCCCATCCAAAATACCAAATAATTACCATGACGTGGGCACAGCAACCCACAGTTCGCATTCTAGAAAGACAAGAACTGTAGTAGTACGAAATGATTTCGCGACTACGGATCATTACATACCAGAGTAATCTAGTCTTGCACATGTGTGTCGAGATTGTATTCTTGCGTGTAGTAACATAGCATTTATTAGGTTCAATGCAAAAATCAACTATTTCACTAAATGCATTCTATCTCTTGCTACTCCAATCTGATACACGCCACGCTAACGTTATCATTGTACACTTTGCAGACGGTTTGAACGCATTACAGAACAGAGGCTATGCGTTATTACTACTTTAAATATGGCTATGTGCGAAAAGAATAAGCAGTTAAATAATAAAAAGTCGTATTTTTAAAACAGTCATAACTTTTTTCTGAGTGAATATTTTTTTTTCGCCTAGTAGTCAAAATTGTACGGTATTTAGCTGACTTTAAGCTTACATAGCCCCCAACAGTGGTGGAAATTTGGACCACTTTTGCTCATTGTCTTTTGTATGTTAAGGCGCGTACATATCAAGTAACATATTGTTGTATACCTCTTACGTTTTATATAACTTACATAACTTAAACACGCTATACAACATATTGTTATATAATGTGCACGTACCTTTACATCACAAAACTATAAATTAGTAATAGCAGTAATGAAAGCCTTTACATTCTGTGTTGCAGACTGCGAAGTTAGTGTTAGACGAGTACTTCGAGAGCGCGGGCGCGCTGGAGGCGATGGGCGCGGGCTCGGGCGACTTCTTCACGCTGTCGCAGCGCCCCGCCGCCGCGCTGCTGCTGCGCGACGACGCCGCGCTCAACGGCGCCGACGACGACGTCTTCGTCAACGACGCCGACCACGGTAACACCTGCCGACAGCCAGCTGACCGACACTTTGCTCACTTCTGACGTTTCTACAGTTGCTCGTGTAACCATCTGTAGCTACTTAATTTAATTTAGTATCGCACACATGGGCGGTTCAACCCGATTGCGAAGCGGTGTGACTGGAACAAAGTAACAGTCAAAGAACAAAGTAACTGGAATAGTCGTAGAGTTTCAGTTGTTGCGATGGCGTTAGATCACCTACTTAGGGGGCACAGCATTACCCTTGTCAGCAGTGAGCAAAGCAATCTGTGTGCGCTCGGGCTGCGAGCCCTATTTAAAGTTCGCGCTCGCATGATCAACTTACATAAATAGTTTTTTTTTTGAAAAATTAGCTATCGAATGATTTGCCTTCTTTTGATAAAAAATACAGATAATACAAATTGCCATTATCTACAAGTACATAAAGTAAAAAAAAACGCATGAAATTTGTAGTTAGTGCAGGATTTTCAGTAAATTTGGAAGCATGGACGCACTTACAGTGATGGTGTGCAGTTTCTTAATAACAGAACGTTTGGCAGGTCTACTTTAGGAAGGATTAGACTGACTGAAGCATGTACTTTTTATTTAGAAAAATATATATTCAACATCTTCATTATATGAAATCATTTCTTTCAAGACTCACTTACAATATGAATCACTAAATACTTTTGACATTAAACATATTGATATTGATGGTTCTTTGTCAAAATATTTCAAATCAAGAGTATAAATAAATACTAGAAATAATACATAAAAATATGTGTAGCTATGAAAGTGTTTAATGTTGTAAGTGGTCCTAAATGTTTAGACTCATTTGTTAAGTATTTAATTTGATATTGAACAAAAAAATATTTATTAGGTATATTTATGTCATTGATATTTTATATGTATTTTGAAACCACCTCGATTCACGGTCGTGGCAGAGTACTTTTTAAATCATTCAACATCGAACATTTCGTAACAAACCATTAGTGATCACTTCTATCTGCCATAACGCTTAACCTAAAATATTCTATACTATAGCAACTTCACCACATTAGCTGTACCATTCCTTGTTTGATAATAACTATTAACTTGTACCTACATACTTAACGTCGTTTTTAACTAAATTATTATTAAAAGAATGTTGTGATAGTAACAGCGAACAAGGCGTGGTGCGGTGAGGGTGAAGCGATGTGGTGGAGGTGTGGTTGTTTCGGTATAGAGTAGTTAGGGCGGCCGTGCGTCGTGTGTGTCGCGTGTGTGACGCGTGTGTAACGCGTGTGTGACGTGTGGTGTGCAGCGGCCGGGGACTCGGACGCCACGCCGCGCCGCCCGCGCTTCTCGCGCGCCACCAGCATTGACAAGAACCAAGGTACGACCACCTACTACACAACATCTACCTATTAGCAATTCACTTTAATCCACCTAAGTCGTTCTGATAACGACCAATATGCCCGTCATAAGTGGGGATCGGATTTAAAAGGTGCAAATATATAAATGAAATGTAGCTTTACATACTTCTCTTACATAATGAATACTGATAAGATTGTCTTGAGAAAGTGTAAATGTGCTTTACAAATAAGAACTTCTGCACATTTTATACAATCAAAGTACTATAAACAACCACTTTTAACATTAAAAAATAATGCCAATCAATATAAAGTATATCCTTTATCTCAGATTCCATGAAACTTAAATGTGTGTTATGTGTGTATTCATAGCTAGAAACTCGAATACACTCTCGTTAGTCCGATCACTGGTCAAAAGTTAATAACTAATAGGCAAAACCAATTAAATGAGTATTACGTTCGGGCACATCTTAAAAATACCCAAAATAACCATTATTCCGAATATATTTATTACATTTTAGTTCTGTTTCATTTAACACGCATACTACATTGAGACACTGCCTGCGCACGCGTTCCATCAATAGGTAACAGTTTAAAGTGGCTTATAACTTCAAAGTGAGGATCACCCATATATTTAGTTCAGTAATTTGATAGTTACCGGGAGTTTACAAAATGGTTCTTAACAAAATTTCCAATTTTCAAAACTGCCGAAGAACTTTCCACAAAATTTCAAATGAAAAATCCATGACAGGGCCTTATTTTTAGACGCGTGTGCTTTCCATCAGTGATTAGAATTTGATAGTTTATTAACCTAAACTTCAAGCAAGTATTATAGAATAGCAATACCTCTTCTAAAACGTCGGAATGTTGTATTTCATTTTTAGGGTCTCGAACTTTCACGAAACTAAACTAATAAAAAAACGACATTTACATTTTATTTGAGGAGAGGTATACCTCCTCAAAAAAAAATGTCGGCTGCTAATCTAATGGAGCGGAGAGAGGCATCCAATAGAAAAGCATTCAAGAAAAATAGCAGAGATTTTATGCAATGCTATTGGTGGAATTTTATCTCGCTCACTGCTCCGCCCTGCCGCTCCGCTCCAATGGACCCGCAGCCTCGCCCACATGGTGAGTATACAAAATAATAATGAAATAATATTTATTTATTTCCCAAAATTACAACCAGCTGTATATTACTCTCTTACTTTTGTTGAATATTTAGTATGCCCATTTTGATTTTACACTTCATAATGAGTTGTATAATAAAAGTAATTATTTTTATCAATGCTAATAAAACCTTGTCATAACTCATTTTTTTTGTTGGTGTTTATGAATTTGATTGTTTTGCATGTGTCCATATAAGTCATCTAAATATTTTTTGAAAGATATTTTGTTGTAATTAAGTTATCTCATATTATAGTGCTAATATTTTTTCATATTCATATTGTTCCATAAAAATATCTAAATGTTGCAGTCAGTCAAAAGGTCAGTATTAATAAAATAATTAGGAAACACTAATTATTATGATAATAATGCAATTGAATGTGCTTTAACTTCATGACGGCTTTGCAATAAAGAAATAATTTGCACGTGTATGCGTTTTAACGCTTGCATATGACACATTGTTTAAGATACGGTGATAGTATATTTTGAATTGCTCCCATATACATATACATACACACCACCAGTGGGTTTGCATAGTTTATAATTTGAAGAATACGATTGTTGTAATAATACTGATAAGAAAGGAGACTCATTTTTTGAATAATGTCTAAACCTGTTTGAATCTACCGGAGTCAGTCCGCTGAGCTGTGCGCGCACGTTGCAGGCGGAGCGGGCGCGCGGCAGACGTACTCGTACGAGACGCTGGTGCAGTACGCGGACTCGCCGCTCAGCAAGCTGCCGCCGAGCGGCCTCAGCGCCTTCCCGGCCGAGCTGGCGCGCAAGGTAACGCTGAGTGCGCGCCGCGCCGCGCCGCCCGCGCGCCGCCTCACGCCCTTCCGCGTGTGGGCGCCGCTGCACCACCCCAACTACCTGGCCGCGCTGCTGTGCCGCAACTTCTACTGAAGTGCGGCCGCCGCGACCGACACAAATATCAGACTAAATTTTACTTTTTTTTGACATTTGTTTTGTATCGGTCCGCGGCGCCGCCTGCAGGCCGCGCGCCGCGCTCTCCGCGTCGTTCGGCCGCACTGTGCTCAGTACGCGCTCCTAACGCTTACAGCGGAGGGCGTGTCGCGAGGCTTGCCTCTTGCACGCGTCCTAGCTTGCTTTTGTTTTCACCCGCCTTACTAATGCTTGTGAATGATGGTGCATTATAGAATCTGTTTTCGTAATCTCGAGGTACCTTCTGTTTATAGTTCAAGTTAGCCAAAAATTTCTAGTCCAATGCATCTCAGCCATCTCCGGGTTCTAGTCTCAGCCCCTCGTTAGCCGATTAAGCGTAACGCTAGATTTAAATTATAAGCTATTCTTAAAGTAGGAAAAATGTTGATCTCAGTAGCGTAAGTTGTAAGTTAACTTCGTAAGACTGACGCTAGTATTATGTGGGACGTGGCCTCTGAGTTCGGGGGTGGCGATGATTAATTATTAGCCCCTCACTATTTCGAATACAACTATTGACAACGTTTCGCTGTAGACTGCTTAACCGTCGCGTCGATTGTGCCAAACTGAAGACTGATTGAAGGCAGAATCTGATTATTATGGTACTGAAAATTCTTTATCGTTTTAGAAAAAAAAATATTTTTCATTATTGAATTAATGGAAGAATTTTTTATTACTAGTATATAAAGGTGTTTATTGACAGAAGAATATTGATAAATCTTTTACGCAACGTTATTTACATAGATAAATAGTTTTGAAAGATTTATTAAGAGTTTATTAACAATACTAATATAAATTTGTGATGTCTCTTTGTTCATGCTGCTCGGACAGAACGGGTATTCGAGAGGGGATCGCTACAGGTAGAGACTGTTCGTCTATAACTTGAGTAAAGTTCTAAATTGTATCTGTTGATTGATCTGTTGTGTTCATTTATTGTTATTGTTTTTAATTTGAGTAGGCATTAAAATTACTAGTGTTAAATACAATTGATTGTCAATGTATGGTTTTAAAATATAAAAATTTCAAAATATCTTGCGTCTTTTGCCTGTTCTTCCGCTTACCTCTTAACTAATCCACATAAAACTCATTACACTGCGGTGATCGGGATTTTCTTGTAAATAACCTTGCAATCTGTTAAATGTTACCAAAGAAACTAACACGAGCACTCTCGCTGGCACTAACATTGAGTATGCAACTTGGGAGGCGTCTGTCGATAATGTGGTATCGTGTCCGACAGAGTTGCCTGGAGTTCGACAGCGTCAGCTACTTGAAGAAGGTGCGCGCAGCCGGCGGCACCACGGTGGCCGCCGTAGACGCGCCCGACTCGCCCGAACCAGAGTAAATCCCGTCGCCGCGGCTCGCTCGCCTCACCTTCACATTGCACAATACACTACAAAATCCTTTTTAACAAAATAGGTAGGTAACATAGCACGTACTACTGTTACACGATACGCATTCACGCGAGCGAGCCGGCCGATACGCGCGTAACGGCAGCTGTGGAACCCGAGGCCGCTACGGACGCGCCGCGGATCCTTCTTGAGATGCGGCGTCGTGCCAGTCACGTGTCCGTCCTATACGACTATTATTTTAGCGAGCTTCACTCTTTAAACTATTTTAGCAGATTTATCTTTGAAGTATTAGCACACCAAAATATTTATTTTTATAGTGGTGGGTATAGTATACCTCGTTTTTGTGAATATTTATTTTATAAATTAGCTGTGGATCTGATTATAAAAAATGTGATAAAAACAAAAAATGCATGTAAAATGCAAATTTTATAATTTACACAAATCCACAGTTTACGTTGATCTCCCATCTCATGTTTTTATTTACTTCAACGTTTTATCAAAACATTCTGAACAGAACATTTTTGACAAGTGTCAATTTCGTCTTAAAAACAACATTGATATTTTCATTGATTATTTTGTTGTATATATTGACTCTGTTAGTTTCGGATATCATAGCGTGATTCCATTTATTATTATAAGAAGAATGCATGCATTTCTTTCGTGTGTTTGTTTACTCATTTTCAGACTTTCTAGTGTCTAGTCCTGACGAGTAGTTGTCGATTCTCACTATATCGTAAGCTTTTATATTTCTGAGGAAGCCTGCCAATCAATATATTATTATTACTATTAAAAATGATTAGATATTATAGTTCTTTATATTATTTAAAACATTGTTATATTATTTTGTTGTACTATTAGAGCTTTTAAATAAACTTGCTGTGCACTAAACCAAATAATTGTTGTAGTAGTGGATCCTAAAATATACACTAACTTAGTTCTCGTGATTGGGTGGTTGCCAGGCTTTCTTATTCCTTTAAACGGTTTTAGTAAGCTATCTCGAACACCTAGTAAGAGTAATTTCAAAGTATCCTATCTATAAGGTTACGAATTAATCTCCGTGTTGCAAAAATTGGCAGTTATAATATCGTTGGCTCAACATACGTAAAGTAATGAAATCGTCACTCGCTCACCTTGTGTAAACCGAAAGTATTATAAAATTGTTCACATGCAGGTATTATTGTAAAAGACTATGATATTAATTTTAATTTACTGTGATGAGGCTAGCGAGTGATGCTTCAAAATTAACTTGTCTTCAATTGAACGTTAAAAGCTATTGGTGCTTGCTCCTTAAGGAAGTATTATCGTTGAATTTGTAATTAAAGATTTATGTTTACACATTTGTTTTTTATATCATAGACGTATGGCTATAATTGTGAAAATTGATATACTAAATTTTCTAATATAGAAGCGTTTTATTTCATAACCTAGGTATATGATTTTAATTGACCGTCAATGGTTTTAAATATATCGTTTACCCACAACCCTAAAGCATTAGTTGATGTGTGAATAAAGAAATGAAACCGTCTTATTTAATATAACTTTTTAATTAATACTCCTTTACCAACAACACTACGACATCGACAGTTGACTTCAACGGATGCGTCTGAAAATTCTAAACAAAACCAAGTTGTATACTCAATTAATTTATTCTCTATATTTACAAAGATAATAATAATACACTTGATCTAATAACATATAACAACAACGGATGTAGTCGTCGCAAATGCGAAATAATTTACTTAAAATAAAATTAATCTTAAAATTCATAATTGCCTATAGTTCTGATTAGTGGGTTCCTCCTATGTAAGCAAGTTTAGTTCCAAATGAAAAGCTTCATGATAAAGGGACCTCTATAGTACTTGTAAGTACACACTTCCAACATGGAATGCATGGTTATATTTATGGCCAATAGCGCGCAACTGGCAGAGTATTTAATTTAAGCAATTGCTTTTTTTTCGATGGTGCCTCTAAATGGATGCGCTTGGTTTAGGTAACATGTAGGTACTCAGCAGATCGTTAACAATAATTACTAGGTGGCACAATAAATAGGTTCTGGAATTTTATGTTTATTTCGTATTTATAAAGACAGATTAATGAACACTTTATCTTAATTCTAATATTATAATTGAAGCATTTATAAACTTATACATTAGCAATGATTGGAACTCGTAAAAATGCGCTATATTAAAATAAAACCAAATGACCATCGGAATGTTGTATTCCAAATACTTATTTATATCCCTAATGAACGTTTGTTAGTATAAACCAAAACGTAGGCCCTGGTTATAAGCAGTAAGCATTTGCTTAAATTGTAAAAAAAAAACAATACTAGCTTCTCTTACAATATTACCATTTCCTTATCAAACCTCTGAAAACTTTTATTACTTAGTATGTCTACATTGGTGCTGATTCTCTTGTTCACAAACTTAACTAAATTCAAGTCAAATGAATCTTTCTCTTTCCATTTCTTAAAAAAGGGCCAGTAGATACATTTTAGTTTAATCCTGTCAAATTGGACAGCGCCTGAAGTAAAACAACGTATTTTTAGGCGCCATGTTTTTAATCGCGTCTAAATTATTATGAAATGTCTAAATTTGACAGCACTAATATTTTATCTTCTGTCCTTTTCTTTAAGAAATGGAAAGAGAAAGATGCATTTAAATTAAATTAAGTTTGTGAATAAGAGGAATCGGCACCATAATATATGTTTAGAACATGATGAAACTTTCAACAACAAATTTCTTTATAAAATGAATATTTGAGGTAAAAATGCAAATACACATGCAAGATGCACGTAAAATTGGATACGTAAATGCTACATCGATCTAACAATAGCGTGGATTTATATTCTTTCGGCTAATTTTTCAGTAATATTAGCAGAGCGTAATCTAGCGTGTTGCATTATGTCGGCGGATAGATCGTCTGCATTAGTGTAACGACATTTCTGGAAATTAAACAAGTCTGCTATAAAACCTACTATTTCTGACTGAAAGGTCTCGCACACATCGCGTAGACGTTCGTTAGGTCCAAGGTATCCCCACACAAGAACAGGCAGCAAATGCTCCGATATCGAGTAGAAATGCGCCATGAAACCGTCTGGGTACTGCAGGTATCGCCGCTTAGCCTTTATGACTGACCACACTGCAGTGGTTAATGCCTGAAATAATCGTTTATTGTTTAAATATTTAAGTCACACGCTGTACTTACTTACATTTTGTTTAGAGCGGGTCCACATACACTTTCTTTAAATCCATCTGACAACCATCGATTGCGGACTACAGCAAGAACTGAAGAAGGCGGTGATGCGAGGTCTTCAAAAGCGTCTAACAGAATGTAGTCCAGTACTACATCGTAAAATGTCAAGGCCTGCAACAAGTGCACCTAATATTACAAAGCAGTACACAAGTATTTATATCTAGTGTAAGTAGGTAATAGAAACGTTTATTAATTCATATTTTTCCCTATGTAAAAAGTAAGTCATTTTTATTTTTATTCATGAGCAGGTTACCTGCTTTGCGTAGATAGGTAGTAAAGATGTGTTATGGAAGTGGTTATATCGGAACCGAATTCGCAAGCAGTTTTTAATTTAGCTTGCTTGTCGGAATCGGAACTGAAATTCTGTCACCGTCAGGATGAACGGTCACTAGGCGTATTTAACGTTGACTTTGTGCCCAGCAATTGGTTCCCAATTGCTTCCATTTGCTTCCTATTCTCAAACAATTGCTTCCATCGTATTCTAAAAGATTTAAAACATTTTAAGGGTGACCGTTCATTCTGATGTCTGGACGGCCGGTCACCGAGTCGTACTTGTCCCTGAATGAGCTTCATTGTACCAATAGCAGGCGGAAAAAATTCAATTATTGATAGCAGTTCATATTCGATATTTTGTAAAACCAACCCCGAAGGCGCTTCATGTACAGACATCAGTTCATCCGGTACTTCAAAACTTATACGATGGTTTAACTTTAATTCAAACGACATGACACCATCATTAAAAATTGAGTCATATCCATCATATTGTCGATCAGTGAACTTGCAGCTTCTTGAATATCAGCTACACTTTTATCGTGCAAACGTAAGACAGACACTTTGCGGAACCGACAGAACAATGCGGGACAAAAACAGCGGTGCCGTCGATTTTCATGTGATGGTGTCATGTCGTTTGAATTAAAGTTAAACCATCTTATAAGTTTTGAAGTACCGGATGAACTGATGTCTGTACATGAAGCGCCTTCGGGGTTGGTTTTACAAAATATCGAATATGAACTGCTATCAATAATTGAATTTTTTCCGCCTGCTATTGGTACAATGAAGCTCATTGTAGGCGTGGAAACGTTTGGGAATGTTATGATGATTTATGTAAGACAGTTGTAAGAAGTAACAAAGACGTAGTACCACATTGCATTATGTAAGTATATAAAAAAAAATAATGAATAAACTGTTGTTTCATAAGTTTTTTTTTACTCTAGCATTGACTACTGCTTGTAGCAAAAACAGAACATATCGTTGGTAAAATTAATATAGAGTGGCAAGCGCCTATAAGAAAATTCATTCGTTGAATAAGAGTTTTGCTTTATTTTTACGTCAGGCACCAAAAATATTGGTAATCAACACTTGTCGGTATCTATAGTGCCGTGATAGTTACAGACTTATAGTTGTAAAACATTCCGAGAAGCAAACGGGAAGTAATTAATGGCCACGTGAATTTCATTTTTTCTATTCATCACGGGCAAGTACGACTCGGTGACCGGCCGTCCAGACATCAAAATGAACGGTCACCCTTAAAATGTTTTAAATCTTTTAGAATACGACGGAAGCAATTGTTTGAGAATAGGAAGCAAATGGAAGCAATAGGGAACCAATTGTTGGGCACAAAGTCAACGTTAAATACGCCTAGTGACCGTTCATCCTGACGGTGACGAAATTCTAACTGGAGGCGAAGGCAAAAGAGAGATGCGATAAGAGCAGGTCTATGAATAATGTATGGGTACCTATTCTTCATAGTTCTAAAAAAATCTGGTAGGTTTATACGTAACAGTTCAAAATAAAACTAATCTCCTATAACATTAAGTAATAACTAAAAGACCCACCATGCTCGCTGGCCGCCACTAAGCTCCTATGCATCGATATCCGAAAAATTTATCAGAATCGAAAGTGCAAAATCAATCGTAAGTTCCGAACTTTCGGAACCGGAATCGAACCTCCGTAATAACTCTTGTATACAGAGTGGAATTTTGTAATATATTTTTTAGTACCTATTATTTACTTTGTCAACAATGTTGATTGTACCTTAACACCCTTTGTTTTTAGTTCACTTTCTATCGTTGCCCAGTTTGCTCCATCTGTCGTCCACGACACCATTTCTTCGTATGCCACAAGGAATTCCTTTGGTTCCTAATGAAACAATTACATGAGTAAGTTGAAACTAAACTAACTCAAAATATGAGTAGTTATGGTGTCTAAGGGCCGAGTCACACCGCAATTGCAGCGGCCGGCGGCGGCCGCAAGCGGCCCCCAGCACCACCAGCGTCGAAAGAAGCGCGCGGCACCGCGGGCGGCCTCGCGACCTTTTCAAGCAATACTAGTCTTTTAAGTATGTAGTTAAAGTTTAAAATTATTTCACACTGAAGGTGCTCGCCGCGCCCCTGCCGGCCGCTGCCTTTCCGGTGTGACTCGGGCCTTAAACTAAGTAACTTCCATCGTAACTTGCACATCAACACTGTACTGCACAAATGATTAATGGAAGACTAGCTTCTGCCCGCGGCTTCGCTCGCGTTAGAAAGAGACAAAAAGTAGCCTATGTTACTCTCCGTCCCTTCAACTATCTCCACTTAAAAAATCACGTCAATCCGTCGCTCCGTTTTGCCGTGAAAGAAAGACAAACAGACAGACACACTTTCCCATTTATAATATTAGTATGGATTTTGGTATTGGCTACTTGCATATAAATCTGGCATAATAATTCAGCAGGCATCTAATCAAGTTAGCATTTGTCAATACATGTTTTTAATTTAGTTTTAAGAAATGGGTAGTTTCCACCATTAACCAATAAAAGTTAGACACAATTCCTATAAAACCTCTATTAATTTCAGCCTATAAAATTCGGTTCATTGTCAATTTGCTATAAAATTTGATTTTTAGTTGTTTTGAAATCAATAAATAGATAGTCAACTGAGTTGTTATTTTAGTGACGTCATAAGTCGCCGACGATTATGACGTCAGATTTTGTATAAAATCTATTGGAGAATGGCGTTTTGACAGCTCATAAAAAGTACGTCAATTGATAATGGTGAAAACTACCGTAATATACCTATGGACATTTTCATCGGGTTTTGCTTAAGTTAAGTAACCAACCGAAGATTCGTTTTTGGCCAAAAATCAGGACTGGTTTTGAAAATGTGGCGCCTCTGTATATTCTCGGTTCGTGTGTGGTCACTATGTCCAGCTGAGATCACCGGCTTTAATTTATAAAGATATTTGTTATTTACATATAGCAATTGTTTCGTTAAGGTCTAGATCTAGATAATCATTTCAGATGCACTACACATAGTTACAAGTATTGTACAAATCAAATTAACTTATCAATTCCTAATAAAGGCATTAAAGCCGTGCCAAACAGTTTCATGACCCGAAAATGTCGACTATTGTGCCGAATGTTACCTTATCCGCGAACAGCAGTAGGTCGGTGAGCACCTGGCGGCCCGCGTCCACGAACCAGGCCCACACGGCGGCGTCCCGGAACACCTGCGTGAAGGCGGCGCGCAGGCAGTGCAGCTTGCACAGGAACTCCGAGTCTGAGCTGCAGTGCACCACCTCTGTGCGCAGCGTTCTGCACATCACGTCATGAGAACAGTGACAACGTAAAACAAGAAATATTGATACAAGAAATTTGACCATGGACAGGAAAAATATATATTTTTTTTGTAATGTATTTAAATTGAATGGACTGGTCTTTTGCAATTTCTGAGTTAGCCACATAATGTTTTTGCACTAACAAAAGTTCAATGCCCTCCCGACCATAATGTATGAAACAGCTGATATTTTTTTCGCGATTTCCGGATTTGTTCTATAATAAAAGTGGTTTGTTTTCATGGGTAGAATCATCTCCAAGCGGGTTGTGCAAGACCAAAAATACACCTAGTATATCTGCAGGCCTTGCATTTCGATACATATACCGATCTACTTTGCTGACTAATCACTAATAGTAATGCGAATATTTATAAACAAAAATTAATAGTAGCTTTGGTTAATAGCCAGGTGCCCAGAATACCTAATTATAGGTTTACCTGTAAGGAATGCCAATTTCGAGCTGTTTTACAGCGGCCTGATACAATTCCAAATTTTCTAATTCTGGTAATGCTTCTGTTAAATCGTCAAAGTCTCGAAGGTCAGCAACCTGAAATTATAATTGTTTAGTTCTGGAAACGAAGTGGATAGTATCTACGACAAGCAAGTAGGTAATTAGCAACGCTCATCTATCAATACTAGGTACAATGGCTATTAGACTACTACCGTCTATTTTTTCATTAGGACTTTAATGGTGTGACCATCGAAAAAGGTATCTATGTGCACACACGAGAAATGAAAAGAAACTCGACGAGGAATAAAAACTAGCCACATATTATACGACGTCACGAAATTAACATAAAAAATTGGAAAATTAGAACTGTACCTGATCCTCCGCCGACGCAAAGGACTCTGCGCTGGAGTGGTGTTCGCGGCGCGTGTGCGAGGAGCCCGTGTGCGTGGAGAGCAGGCGCGTGCGCCGCCCGGCCGGCGCCTCGCCCGCCTCGCCCGCGCCGCCGCTCTCCGACCGGAACAGCACCGACCGCTGGTCCAGGAACAGCAGCTCGCACCGCTCCTGCACGCGTACGCAATACCCACTTACTAACGTAAAATGTGTAACGTGCGAGAGTATTACTATCAATAGTGGCATAACAACAATAGGTTGACAAGACTGGCAAAATGCCATGGGTCACAAACAGAAAGGAGACCTTTCCTTGCTCACTAGTTAATAAGTTACTGAAGCCCTGAATCTATGAAAGTCAGGGTGTAGCTGGGTACAGCCTGGGAGGAGCAGTGCACTGAGTATGATGAATTTTCCATGCCATTAAAATATACACAAACACCCAGACTCGGAAAATATACCTGCAGATCAGTCAAATATTTGTCCCGACCGGGAATCGAATACGCGTCATGCAACGCAACAGCCAAGCGCTTAACCGTCCACTGCACCAGCCGTGTGGTCGAAATTCCGTGTACCTACTACTTACTTTGTAAATAACCAATGGAAAATTCCATTACAATCACCAATATAGCCTTAGACTCGTCCAAGCTATAGCTAGACTAGTAGAATAGTACTCTACACTATGTTAGCCAAGCTACTAAGCTTAACTTATAGCTTTAGAGGATACGAAAGGTACCTGTAAAAGGTAGGCGTCCTGAAGTAGGTCCTGGATCTCCCGGCAGAACTCCGCCTCTTCAGGTGACGTGAGCGCCAGCGTGCCCGAAACTCCGCCTCGTGCGCCCAGAGAGAATGCAGCCAGTGCGTCCTCCCAATAGTTTATACTCGTTTCTAACGCCTCCATGCCTGCAACAGAGCAAAAGTATTAGGGCCAAGCCAGGAATTTACTACAAAGGTTGGGAGGCGGGAGGAGTGGCATTCTGAAACGCACATCCCTGGTTTAGAGATCTGCAACACCTCCTTATACTTATCTCGTTTTTAGAGTAGGTAGTCAGAATTGGAATTATTGGAAGCTAACTGTCGTGGGATCGTAGGACGTGGGTTTCGATGTCTATTCATTATTCTGGTGTATAAGTATAAGCTACATTATTATTGTAAAGTTTCATCAAAATCTGTTTAATAATTTTGTGTGAAAGAGTACCAAACATCCATCCACGCACATATTCATCCACACAAACCTTCACATAAAATAACATTAAGGGATATTGGTATAAAATACATAGCCAACATATTTATTATATTTTTATTTAACTGTACAAAGGCATTTGGAAATGATCTCGACATTTAGGATGCAGTTTAAAAAGCACTCTCTCTAAACACTAGATTCAAGTAGTTTTACTCATAGCAAAAATTTATTATTAGAAAAAAAAACAGCCAATCTATGTTCAAAGCCACATGAATTATATCGCTATCCATACCTGACATTATTAGAGAGATTTGATTCTTATCATTATGATTAAGCCGGTAACGCCACAGAAAGATGCTATTATTACAAGCTGTTATTTAATCGGATTATAGCTAGAACGATTATTTAGTGCGCAAGCTTGATTTCTAAAATTGTTGGCGCCCTTTTTACCAATAAATGAATGTTTTCTTTGCATTATGTATTATAAATACCTACTGGCCCAGGTGCAGAAAATCACGCTTTATGTCTTTACCATAGCAATACTTAGCTACTCATAAATAATATGGTGTATAATAAATATTTAATTAAGCATACAAAAATATTTTACTGCTAACCAAAGTTTATTTGATTTTTTGTTATAGGTAAAATCTAACCAGCCAGACTGTAGATCCGAAAAATCTTCTTGTTATACATGAAATTATAAAAAACTGTGTAATTTATGTTAGAAAATCCCAAAGTTTTATCAATATTTTTACAATAACATAGTGTCTGAGTAATATGAAATGAATAAGTTACTAAAATAAAATATGTACTTTCAGTTATTAAGTATATTATAAGCTGACTGTACAACTGTGTCAAAGCATATGTTCCTACCTACTTATACTTAATAGCCTTTATACATATCGCACACCTAGATCAAAACTAAGACAACTCAAAAATCGTGAATTTTTAGTTATCCTTATATTCGAATGCTCGGTAATCATACGCAACTATCCAACATAACAGATTAATTTGAGTTGTTACAGTGTAGTTGAATTGCTCTGACACTTTACTTCAAGACTTTTTGACTTGTTCCAGTTTTGTTTGATAAAGTACGTAAATATTGTGTAACTATTTTGACTTGACTTTGTTTCGGTGGATCAATAAGTAAATTTATAGTTAACCTACTTTTGTTGAAATACATTTATTTTAATTTTTTCCAATACAAATTGTGGTCTTTTACTTAATACGCTTAAAAAATAATGCATTAAATTTAAATTTCTGTTTTAAACTTATACCGTTTTTATTAAAACTATCAGGCGCTTGATTTTAAAAGAGTTTTTTGAGTTAACTTACTATTGTTGGACAAGTAATACTTACAATAGTCACTTTTTTCTTTTTAGAGAAAAAATGAAACGAGGCCGTTTTCTGGTCAATATTATAAAAGAACGGCATAAAGAGAACCTATTAACATTAAATGAGCAAGAGTCAGCAATTTCTGCAAATACAGAAGTACAAAAAAATTAAGAAAATAGGCCAATAAACACTACCGTGCGGACCAAACCAAGCCACAGCGAAGAAATTGAATAAGTTGCTTATATTTCACAAGTGCTTAAAGTCTAATATCTAATCCAAATTATATCATAACATAACATAAAGGAAAAGAAATACTCGTACCTCTTGAAGCAGTTCCTAATAGGCATAAAGAAGTTTATGGAAAATTGACAGCAACTTTTTTCTTGCTTTATTTTATTTTAATATTTCTAGGCTTATATTTTGGGATTTATAGCCTCACATTAGATAAAAGTTTTGTTTTATATTTGTAAGACATTTAAGATAAGCTATTTTTAATAATAAGAGACAGTTATAATGTCTAATTTTTCTGTTCCCATTTAACTTTGGAGATTCAATATTGTTATCCGTAAAAAGCATTAAGTATAAATAATTCACTTAATAATACATTAATGTATAATGGTAAATGAAACAGTAATGGATTATTGTGATATTTCCTTGATAATTTATGTTTAATAACTCGTTTAGAACAGTTTTTTTGAAGAATTATTTATTTTATATTTCAAGGTCTACTCAAAATGGTTAACAAAAACTGTTTCAAGTCTAAATGTGGTTTATTTTTTATACAACGTCACCCCCCTAAAGTGTAACAACTCAAAAAACAGCAATTATAAGGAAAAAGGATTAAATCTTAGCCCCAATTTATTTACAGTGACAATTGAGAACCTATTTAGCATCTAAAATAAATTTAAATTGTATACCTTCCCATACAAAAAATAACAGTAACACGTTTTTTTCGTCTCCTGAAATATTACCTTTTTTGAGTTGTCTTAGTTTAGATCTAGATGTGCGATATGGTATTCACATGACTGTCTTGGATCACAACACAACCCAGAGTAAGGTTCAATTATTGATTGTACCTAAGTTCTCTTCATAATGTTGTCAAACATTATTTACATTCTCGAATGTAGCACTTAATTTAATGTCTATAAAACACATCTCCTTTCAGGTCTGTTCTACTGGCTAGCAGAGGTAGTTGTTGCAGTGCTTCTTGGACCCCGCTGTTTAGATCCTGCACTGTTCCCGCTATGGCTGTGAGCGCATCTGCTATCCGTTCGTCTAGTATCCCTCGCCTTTCCTCTTGTGCCTTCATTATGGTTGCCATCGACTCCAGTGCCCCCGCCATTCTCTCCTCTGCTGCCACTCTACGTTCTTCAAAATCTAACGCCCATTTAGGCGGCGGTGAAACACCACTGGGTTCGTCATCTGAAAAATTCAGAAAATTATACTTTTTACCTACTATGTTAATTTCACTAATTACTTCCAAAACATTTATTTTTTGGAAAAAATATTTATCAAATATTATTAACATTAACACGTTTTATGAATTACCTACCTCCTAAAGGTGATCTGGGAGCACTAGTTACAGAATGTCTGACCTTTCCGCTGACCGGTGCACATCTTACTTTAAGGTTTTCTAAAGGTTCAGAATCTGAATCATCGGCTAGGAAATTATCAAGTTGGTTGGATGATGACACAGCAGCTGCAACAGAGCCTTTTCCACTCAGTTCCAAAACTCTCACTTCTAAATCATTGAGTGGTATGCATTTGTTTGGACCACTCTCGGAGCTGGACTGAAATCTACGAGCATTGGCAGCTTTTTTTCTACACTTGTGTCTCCATTCGAACCAATACTGAAACATAAGTAAATCTACTTTTACTAAGGGGCTACTTAACTACTACCACAATAGTATTAGGTACATTATTGTACCTATTTAGAATAACTGAAAGTACCTTCTTCCAGCCGTCAGGGGTCTTCAATGCCCCTGACTGCACCGCGTTCAGTTGTTTAGCGAGCACTGCCCACTTGTGGCGCGTCTTCTGGTGAGAGACCGGCGCACCGGGCAGCAAGCCTTTAGACATGTATCGGTTCTCTTCTAAAAAATCCATCAAAATCTCCAACTGCTGCCTTAGAATCCGACGAGGTGGTGCCATTTAAGTATCGGAATTTCTGAAAGTAAAATCTTGAATTGTAATTAAAAATTTATTTTATTAAATCAAGTACACAGTAAGAGTTTGTAAATAAAATAGTTAACAGCTGTAAGCTGTAAGTTATTTCAATAAAATAAAATAAATAAATGCGTAGGTAACGTAGAACCCTTGTAGAACTCATATATTAAGATTTTTACTCACCTTGCTTCGTATCTCACTAATCAATCTTAAAACTTAAACTTTTATATCATTCTCAAGAATATTGGTTCAAGAAAAATTATAATCGCGCGCTGTTTATTTGACATAAGCAATCTCCTTCACAAAAGCAATAATAACAATCAAGATTCAAGCGACATGGAATGGCGACCGTGAGCAGTGTACCAAGCCTGCCTATCAGAGTCTGTAGACGATGACGATAGTCACTATCAGGTGGTACAATTTCATGTAGCAGGCATCTTTATTCAAAATGCGACATCTTTTGACCAGTTTCTAAACAAAATAGTAACCATTGCAGCTACAGATGGCGACACCATCGATTAAAATTATTTATATTTTTATATTGAATAATATACCTATTATCATTATCATATAATACGCGATCACGCGGGACTCGAAAGTTCAACACCTTCGCTAATTTTGTTAACCGACTTCTAAAAAAAGGAGGAGGTTCTCAATTCGAATGTTTGTATGTTTTTTTTTTTTTTTTTTTTTATGTTTGTTCGCGCATATCTCCGTCGTTTGCCAACCGATTTGAACAATTCTTTTTTTGTTTGAAAGGGTAGACTTCCCAAATGGTCCCATTGTCATCAGGTCCAGGATCTGATGATGGAATCATGCCGAAATCGAGGGAACTCCTCAATTTTTTTATAGGAAATGGTACATTTTTTTTTAAAGTTACTCTAAAACGTAGTTGGGACTCTAACTAAAAAGTAAAAAATAAAAAACTTTTTCCAAAAAAAAGATAACCGACTTCAAAACCGAAAAGCTCAAAAATAACTATTTCGGAAGTCGGTGGCAAGGCAACACAATTCGACCGGCAGAAGAGAAGCCACCGACTTCCGAAATAGTTATTTTTGAGCTTTTCGGTTTTGAAGTCGGTTATCTTTTTTTTGGAAAAAGTTTTTTTAAAATATAAAAAGTGTTTTAACTATTCAAATAAATATCGAAAGACTTTGATGTCAAGAATTTTTCCGCGGTATGGTTATTTTTTTTCACACAACTTTAAGCCGTGAAATGCACACTTATCTAATCACAGATGGCGTTAATTAAAACTGTTAATACCAAACAAGATTCAGAAAGAATTGAATTTTTTAAACTTTGATTTAAAAAAAAACTGCGACAGACGAGGACATTTTCCGCAACTTTTGTTAACTAGTTATATTACAATAACAATGTGTTTGAAATAGAAAGCGCTATCTAGTATCGAGTAGCGAATGCGCGTCATCAAGAGCTAACTGAGAGCCGAACGTACGACTCTTTATAATCGATTTTAAATACGATGGCTTTATAATCTATTTTGCTCAAAATATATTGTTTAAATTACACTAAAAATTAAACGTATAAGGTGCGTATCTTAATTTTTTAATAAACGCGGCGAATTAGCCATCAAAAATAAATATCGATTATCGATCAAAAATAAAGAATTTAAGTTTTTATGTGTCTACTACACCCTACAATTTTGTTTATTATATTGTAATTGTAAACATTTTTAGTTAAATAAATAAAATAAATAAAATAATCTTCATTGTCGCAAAGGTTAAACAGTTCACTGGGTGACTTACATACCCAGCCAGTTGGGTTTGAAGATTATTCAATTTTTGAGTCAATTTTTAAATTGAAGATTAAAAGATATAAGAGATTAGTTTACCTTTAGTTAAATACGTAAACAAATAAGTCCTAGGTCTTGAGCCTCAAGAGGTCATGCTTAAGTGCTTTTTCCCGACTGCTGCGTACTACAATCAAAGGAGGGTAATGTGTTATTTCCTTTGTAGGTACATTGTGCTTTAGAGGTCAAACTCGTGCGCCGATTTTGATAATTCTACTTCTAATATAGTAAACTCAATTCAATATCAGACCATCAGACACTATTTTGTGATAAAAATAAGTCGACGAATATGTTTCTTAAATAATTCTTTAAAATCCGCAATCCTTGTTTCCTGAATACCTAATTCTTTAAAATCTGCAATCCTTGTAGAAATTAAAAAAATAGGTAAAACCACAAAGTTATCACTTAAAGTTACCTACTTAGGTATATGTTTTTGCCTCAAGTCTTTGTTTTTTTTAATCCAAGTTCATGTAAGGATTCTTTTTAGTACACCGACGAGTAATGTAAATAATAATAAATAAATAAATATCTTCGGACAACTCACACATGGTTATCTGATCCCAAGCTAAGCAGAGCTTGTGTTATGGTAACCAGACAACTGATATGCATACTTATATAATTTGTAAATACATACATATTATAGATAAATCACACCCAGACACAGAACAAACAACCATGCTATCACACAAAGTTTGTCCAGGGTGGGAATCGAACCCACGACCTCCGGTATAGCAGTCAGGGTCACTTACCACTAGACCAACAGGCCCGTCAAATATGTAGCTCTTAGATAATTCGTGCTCAGGCTGATAGACTCCGGCTGAGATAAATAGACGTTCTTAGCCAGTGCTTCGGTTAGGCTTGCCAGATGTCCGGGAAATCTACGAAAATTACAAATTACGACCCAAAAGCTAAGTCCTCAACGACAGACGTCAGACCCCTGCGTGTCTCGGCAAGCACTCCAATTTAAATACCTATAACTTTCAATAAAATCAATATCTTGTACTAATAAAAAGCATTGGTTTTGACAAAAAGCATTTACCCTTGCATTAACCTAATGGTAGCAAGTTACAAGATGGCTCAAGATGCGATTTACAAATTAAGCCTGCAGGTTCCGTCCCGAAGCAGTCAAGTGTCAACTTACCGGCTTACGACCGGCACACTAATTAATTTACCCGAAACACACCCGGAATTTTATTTATTAAATTCTCGAGAACGAAAACGTAATACTTTCATAAGGTAATCACAAATATTATAAAGCCATCATCAGGTGATATTTTTTTCAGTTAATCCAACAGATGGTACAAATTAATTAAAAGTAAGGTACTGAGTTATACGTTAACAATTAATTCTATAATTCAATGGCTCCATAATAATAATTTGCAAGTTAATCTGACTAAAACTCAATTTATTCAATTTAGTAATTACGGGACGAAGCCTCAAACATTAGATATAAAATATTTAAATGATAATTTAAAAGAAGTAAATGAGACGCCCTTCTTAGGCATAGTTATTGACAAGAACCTAAATTGGAAAGCACATGTGGTAAAGGTCTGTAATAAAATAAATAAATTTATATATGTTTTGGCAAAACTAAGAAAGACGTCGAGCCCTGACACAGTAATGATGGCATACCCATGGCTACATCGCATCGATATTAAACTATGGTTTAATTATCTGGGGAAATTCTACGGACTCGAGTCGAGCTTTTATCGCCCAAAAAAAGTGTCTGAGAGCCATCTGTGGTGCGGCACCATGGCATTCTTGTAAGCCTCTATTTAAGAAAAATAACTTATTAACCCTCCCCTGCATGTACATCTATGAAATAGCGAAATTCGTAAGGCAGCACCCCACTTTTTTTACGAGAGCAAAAGAGGTATATCCGAGAAATTCGAGAGATCCGAACAGAATTGTCTTGTCACGAATTTCAAAAACAAAACTGTACCAAAATAATTGCTATGTGATGTGTGGTCGTATTTATAATGCCATTCCACGTAGCTTAAAATTGCACTCAACTTCGCGGTTTTTAAAGTATTTAAAGGAGTGGCTGCTAAAAAAATGTTTTTATACTATAGACGAATTATTTAAATGTAAGGGAAAAACAGGTGTTTGATGTAATATATAAACAATAATCTATAACAATGTATAATATGATATAATGATAATTATGATTCAAATGGTATATATTAATATTAATTTAATTAATTTAATGAATTTATGTAAATTTATGTCTTTATAAAAATGACAGTTGCCTAGACTACTATTATTGTGTTGTATAACTTGTGTATGTATGTGTTGTTATATTTCATGACAGTACAAACCTACTATTTGCATGTCAACAACCTGACAAAGATGTGTTGGTCTATAACAAAATGTTTACCATCAAATGTATTTACCACATTTTACTGCAAATAAAATTTATTATTATTATTTTACTATAAACTTTAAGTTTCTCGGGACCCTGGGGTCCCGGTCCTTTGAAAGGCGTACGAGGGGCCGAAGCCAACTCGCAGAGGCCCCTTAAATAAAGCTTTATAATATGAAGTGAGGCACCAACCGGCGATTATCCCTATATGCACCACTCAAGTGCACCTAAGGTCAACCCCCGGTTGGTGGTGGTCTATTGCAGGTCATGGAATAAAAAAGGTATTGGACTATGGGTTTGGGTTGCTAAGATGGATTATTTATCCTAGACTATTGAATGGCTATGGCCCCTGCCTGGCCAATGCTTGTAAACACGGATAAAAAGGCAGGGGGTGACTTGCACACTCAGTAAATGGGCCCCCGAAAACGGCCGCTAACACATAGTGACGTAGCGACAAGGGGACAACATATATCGAGGTGCTTGAGGAGTGGAGAGGTATTCCACGGCTATCAGGACAATCCCGGAAGTACGGTCAAGATCCCTACCAGCATCTTACTGGAATACTTCCTTCCTCTTGCGATTCTCCACTCAAACCAGCCAATGAAGGCAAGAGTGAGGTGGGAGCCTTGTTCCTCGTCAGTGCTCACTCTGGCCGGCCAGTTAAGGCAAGCCAGAGATGAAGAACAAAGGGTCTCCCAGGAGGTCAGGTCCGCGGGGTCGCTACTGCCCGACAGCTCGCCACAAGCTGCCCTGCGGGTTTATTATTATTATTATTATTTTAGTTTAAACTTTAGTTTCTCGGGACCCTGGGGTCCCGGTCCTTTGAAAGGCGTACGAGGGGCCGAAGCCAACTCGCAGAGGCCCCTTAAATAAAGCTTTATAATATGAAGTGAGGCACCAACCGGCGATTATCCCTATATGCACCACTCAAGTGCACCTAAGGTCAAACCCCGGATGGTGGTGGTCTATTGCGGGTCATGGAGTAAAAAAGTTATTGGACTATGGGTTTGGGTTGCTAAGATGGATTATTTATCCTAGATTATTAAATGGCTATGGCCCCTGCCTGGCCAATGCTTGTAAACATGGATTAAAAGGCAGGGGGTGACTTGCACACTCAGTAAATGGGCCCCCGAAAACGGCCGCTAGCACATAGTGACGTAGCGACAAGGGGGCAACATATATCGAGGTGCTTGAGGAGTGGAGAGGTATTCCACGGCTATCAGGACAATCCCGGAAGTACGGTCAAGATCCCTACCAGCATCTTACTGGAATACTTCCTTCCCCCGAGCAAATTTGCTCTTGCGAATCTCCACTCAAACCAGCCAATTAAGGCAAGAGTGAGGTGGGAGTCTTGTTCCTCGTCAGTGCTCACTTTGGCCGGCCAGTTAAGGCAAGCCAGAGATGAAGAACAAGGGGTCTCCCGGGAGGTCAGGTCCACGGGGTCGCTACTGCCCGACAGCTCGCCACAAGCTGCCCTGCGGGTTTATTATTATTATTATTACGTAATTAAGCTAGCCTGACATGATTTGTAAATTAAAACGTTTGTAAAAAAAAAAAGAAAAAAAAACACACAATTAAGTAAGGCTAGCCGCACACACACAATAATATTGTCAATACAAGATTGTCAATAATCTAGATTCTATATAACCAATACCGCAATACAGGCCGCACACACACAATATTATTGACAATACGTCAATATTATTATTGTGTGTGTGCGGCTAGCCTAAGGCTAGCCGCACACAAGCACGTGCCTGTACTGCCAGGGCACCATTGCGTGCGGTATGCATGGAATTTGGAATTTGGAAACCCTTCCGGTACTCAAAATTCCCACTCTGAGTCTGAGGTCGTGGGGTGAAAAAAGTTAATTTCAATATATTTAGACAGGTTGCAGATTATTATTACTAAGTTTAGTGATATAAAATGGTAGATGAAAGTTAATAAATTAAGGTCCTCATGAAATACTTACAACTCGTGTTCTTGAATGCCAAAGGTATATTTATTTTCTAGAACTTTTTTGTTAGATCTACAGTTACACATCAAGTTTTTTTACAGACTTTTTACCATGGGTTTGCGATGGTCACATGTAGGTACTTACGAATGCCGAGACTCTAACCGGTTCCGAAAAGTTACATGATCAATAATACCATCCTAACCACTCTCATAGTATTACTTTAGATAACATCGATTGACAGCATGTAAGATTAATTAGTTTGCTATTTAATTGAGTACAAATACCGGTACGAAATTAATAATAATATAATTATTATAATATTTATCGGCGTTCTATTGGCTGATTTATGTATGGCTGTTTTAATGCGATGTCCAATGTCCAGTCAGTAAGTAAAATTTTGGTAAGAGGCGAGGCTGGCTGGTTTTGTTATTTGCCCTATTTGTCAGATTAAAAAGGTAGCTAACGATTTTACTAGGAGTGAACCCCAGTTTTCTCCGTACAAAATGTCATCAAAATCGGTTCATTGGTGTAGCCGTGAACGCGTAACGAATAAATACATATAGACATAATTATCGGGATACGTCAGGAGGGGGGGGGGGGGTGTGTGAAAATAGGAAATGAATAAGTAGTTACGGATATTTTTCAATCTACGCAGGCGAATACGTGGACAAAATCTAGGTTCTATTTAATTATCTCCATACTTTTAGTGTAGGTAGTTTGGATTCCCCACACAAGCTGCACCCCAATGCCACTAACTATAACTATGACACCATACATACACAGAACGTAGTATATTTCCATAATAATTTAATCATAGCAGACACCAAACTGTCCGGCTCAAGGTTTCACATTAAAAGGGTAGGTAAGCCGCTTTTCTGCGAAACCTTACCAGGTCATCTGAGTTCTGCTTTTCATAATAATATTTAAGTAATTGGTTAATTTAATAAAACTCTATATACGCAAGTAACATGGTACACGGAAAAAATTAAGATATTATACGCTTAGCGAAAATTATCGCCCACTTGACAAATACTAGATCGTACAGGTCGTGCATTTAGTTACTTGGACTCTGATAAATATGATTAAATATTAGACATAGGTATAATACGTTTATTGTTTTTAAAAGTAGATAATTATATGCCTTCACAATTATGCAGTTGGAACGCTGGATCTATTGTAAAAAGCAGTTGGACCAGTCTTCCTTATGGACCTCTTCAATGACTTCGTGGAACGCATTCACCGCCGATTCAGGGCTCATAAAACATGTGCCTCTTAGGTTGTCAAAAAGATGTTGCAAGTGCGAAGTCTGGTCTTCAGTTCTTTGAAGCCTTCATAATATGCTTCTGTTACATTGTTGGAACATGAGGAGGTGTTATTGTGCCGCTGGAAAATTACACCACTGAACCGATTTGAATGAAATTTGGTACCAAAATAGTCTGGGACCCGAGAAAGGACATATGATAGTTTCCATCCCGGAAATTCAAAAAATCTGGGCAAGTAGTGTTGACAAAAGTACTTATTACTTACCAATCTGCGGTCATAGCATTTTAAAGGGAAGCTGGTAAAAAGAAGTTGGAGACAATTTAAAACAACAAACAAACCTAAAGCCGCTGACTTCCGAAACAAATTTTTCACAATTCAGTTTTTGAAGACGATTGTCTTTATTGAATTTAATTTTTCCCTCTTCCGTTCCTAGTCGTCAGTTAATTTTATTTGTCATCATGAAGTTATTTTGGCAACAATGATTATCAGTACTACTAGTTAGTTACTGCTCCTCTCCCGTGAGCCGTACCGTGATGTAAAAAATTTAATGATAGCGCGTCTAAATAACAAATAAAAAAAACTATTTGGCTATATTGTGTAAATATGGCAGGTATACATTGTGTATTATGTATATTTTGTAAATACAGCTTACAAAAATCAGTTTGGTTAATTTAGCGATCACGGATGAACTAAAGTAGTGATACAAACAAGTGCGTCAGTGTTGCTGGTAGAGAACGGTCGGTGCAGCAGCGGTGGCGCGGCGCGGCGCGGTCGCGGGGCGCCGAGCGTCACTCGAGCATGGTCTCTCGGCCGGCCTCCGCCCGCCAGTCCCGCCAGTCTACCCGACACTCCGCACTGCGGCGGTGTGCCTATCGCTAAGCTCCGTGCGATCACCGTGTTACACATATCCGAAGCGTTCCTATTCTAATTGTCAACTACCAAAAACTGGAGATTCATGTCCAAATGCCAATTTACTGCAAGCAAAGTGATTGATACATTGTTAGTGTTGTGTATGAAAAACCGCGAATTCTGTGAGTTTTCTTAGAGGCTTCGCTGCTCTTCCCGGCGATATTGACGCCGATCTGTATCGTTCTGACAGGTAAGACAAACAACAGGCCAATCAATTGGATTCTCAATTAAATCTAAAATTACTAATATATCGTTCTGACAGGTAAGACAAACAACAGGCCAATCAATTGGATTCTCAATTAAATCTAAAATTACTAATAATGTGTTTTTCTACAATCTACAAATTTAAACATTAAGAACTTCCCCAATATTAACTATTGGTTATTTTTTATTTACTTCAGAATCATCTTTATTATTTATATTCAGTTAATTTGTTCGTTTTGGGAATTGGACCCTGTTGTATTTTGGTTCTATCTGCCTTGCCAACCTATGCTTAGTTTTCGAGAAATCGTCTACAAGAACTAAAACGTACCTACAATGTATTTATTACCTTTTCATGGGTAAGATGTCAGGTTCAAGGTACAACGGAATCAACATTTAACAGTTAGATTATGAAGAGAAGAGGTTTGAAGCGCACCAAACATTCTCTGGAACGTGAGCACTCAGAAGAGAAGCTCCTGACACGTTTCTTATAAAACCGGTTCACTCGGATACACGACTTATGCAATCGTAACTCTAATCGACTGAACAATGTCCAAAATACGTTTAAAGTATTTGAAGTTCGGTGTACAGCTCCTACCAATCACTGAACTACAATGATATGAAAGTCTATATCTTTAGTTACCTACAAACAATGGCTAAAACTCAAAATAATGTTTGGTCTAATAATACCCTTTTAATTACAATTTAACCTATTGAGTTACTTCGTAGCAGAGTTAGTAATTCTAAGTAATGTACAAAATTACAATTTGGGGAATGTAGAAAAGAAATTCCATTCAATTACTTACAATTTAGGTGCAATGGATCTCTTTAAGATAAAAAGTATTCAAGAGATATCTACCTATATTTAGTTTCATTAGTGTAAAGACATTGTTAGAAATTGATCTCATCGCTATATCCGTCCGTTTTATTTTGATAACATCATTGCAGTTATAAGACGTGGTTTGTTATCGAAGTGCAAAATCGCGCAAACATCTGCTAGGGGCAGAGGACACAGAAGGTGTGCAAATAATAATTACATTGTGGGTAACTGTTGTCATTCTATAACGTAAGCTGCAGCTGCGGTTCCACGTGTATTCTGTCAATATGCTGACACAATTAGAGGAATTCACATTGTGTCGAAATCCGTCAAACAGATTTCACAGAAAAACCTTGCGGGGCCAGCCAGGTACTCAGAGATATTGATTGGATTTTACATTGTATTCGAGATCATAAAATTCACAGATCGTTTGGCAGATTTCATTCTCGTAGTCAAATCTGTTGGCCATACGATGCAAACAATTGTAAACATAGCAACAGATTCTAATGGCTCGATTGTTGAACCCTCTGTTGTCGCGACTCCGACCAATTGGCGTCGTCATATCGATCTGCGATTCCATTCTACCACCAAAGTAGAACTACGTCATCGTGACACCATACACTGCCCACAGTGTCCACATATTTAAAAAACTATCAAGTAATTGGACATTGTATCAAAAAAAGAAATTTTGATAAAATAGAATAGGAATAAAAAGTACATTATGAAACTTAGTCATTTGAATATTTAGGTAATCCCAATTAATTTGGTTTTAGGACTGGTGACGTCATTACTGGCATATGCTCTTTTTTACACATTCAATGACATACTACATATAGGTACTTCCCAACAAGCAAAATAATCCTGGAAAGCGATTGTATAATGCTGTTTGGAATTATAAAGCGCCAATTATGGTTTTGGTAGTTGCTACTGCGCTTTTAACAGGATACATACATGCTGTTTTTACTCAAGTATTATTAATCCTATAATTTGTACTTATATCGGTATATTGGATCATATTTCTTGGCAAATACAGGATCAACACTCCTATAAAAGCATGAAACAAGAGTAATTGCACTCAAGAGTAATTTGTCCAGTTGCTTGGACTTATATGCGCATATAAGATGACATCTGCGGACCATTTAAATCTTAATACTCCTGTAGGAGCATGTACCAAGAATATTTGCACTGAGGAGCAATTACTCTTGTTATTTTTACTTATAACCTCATATAAGCTATATTTTTATGACCAATATAAGTAAATTAAAATTTAATTACTGTAAATTATTTATGGTTCGGGTTTATATAAGCTTAAAAGTTGCTTAAAAGTAAGTTTTAATAAATGGCCAACACTTGGTAGGATAAATTAATGTTTTCTAGGATACCTATTTATCGTATGCCGATTTAAACCTAGACATATTTATTGAGGCATTTCACAGTAGTGTTATAGTCCGAGTAATCTTCAACAATCCTGGTTAAAACTCTTAAGAAGCCATTTTTGCCTGTAACGACTAGTACGTAGGCGTAAACACGCTTTATACAGTTTTGCAAATTCTATTGTAGGATTTGACATCAAGCGATTTTAATTACCATGGGTGGCCAAATTATTAGGGACAGTGGTCATAGATTTTTTTTGTTCAAACACCTTAATCAAGAAAACTAAATAATTGTTTCATATAATATGTAGGTTTTAAAATTTGGTAGCACTACACTGGTATGGTTATTATTATTTTTGTAATGTGATACCACCATGAGATAGAGCCATATTCAAAAGAGCCATGTTCTAATATATAACAATTTTGTTGAATTCCTTTAAAAAATATATTTGTTTCATTGATGGCAAAATAAGGATTGTGTTCATTTTACAAGATTTTTTCTATTTAAACTAATAGAACCGCGAGCAATATTTCTGATTGCATACTTTTTTTTTCAAATTGCATTGCTCCACCAAAAATCATAAAAACACAAACGTTATTGCTGCATTTTACACAGTCTTAGAAAGATTTACCAGCTATTATATAGGTGTCAGCTATTATAGGTGTATTTACAAGTATAGCCTGTAGTTACAAGACCTGATACTAAGGCATCACAAAATATTCAATAATACACAAAATATTTCCTTACTTAAGTAAGTAACGCGATATTTTTAGTAATTTGTAGTTTTAATTTCGCCTTCACATTTGTTGTTTTTATTGTCTCAATTAATAAGGTTTTTAATAAAAAATACCGCTTGGACCAACACCTAATAATTTTCTTGATAAAAGCAGTCCAACCACAATACAGAAATCTAAGAACTGTCCCTAATAATTTGGCCAGGCACTGTACGTACAATGGCGACTCCTCTCCAGTTTTGAGAAAACCCGATATAGAACCAATATACTTAAATTGGTACTATGTCACACTTAAAAATGCTAAAAATACTTATATTAGCACTATATCACATTTGGAAATGCTCACCAATAAAATGGCAGCTGCCTTCCTAATTTTCATTTAATATTAATTAATAATAAAAATTAAATAAGCAAATTTCAAGAGGCGCTTAAAAATTTTGATCTATACCATGATAGATTTCACAGAAAATTCACGTTCCCCTACGATTGAGCTATAAGAGTAACAATTTAACAAAAGTAAGATTTTGTTTTTCTATATTGGTTGACATGAATAAATTCTGACTCATATAAAGTATGACACTCGAAATAAAAATATTTTTTCATAGAGCACAACAATGCTCAATACACATACGACTTTTTACAATATATGAACTTAATGAAGCATTTCTAGGAGCGTATTATTCTTATTTTTTACTAAAACTTACTTATATCGAGATTTACAAGAGTAATTGTATTGACATAATTCTATTATAGGAGTCATATACGCGTCAAAGGCATTTCAGCGGTCTAATATAAATACATCATAAGTAAAAGTAGACTTATAAAGTGGGCCCTTTTCGCAACTTATATGCGGATATAAGTTTGATATAGTCCTGGTTCTAGGATGGTTTCAAAACCACTTTTTGCTAGTTGGGTTATACAAAGTTAAATGACAGATGACGAGTGAGTGTGTTTACATTTGGTGGGCACATATATTTACAGGTTATTCGAATTTCTACAACCTATTATTATCTCAACGGGGTCAAACAGAAGTCAACCACATGTCTCAAAACAAATATTTTTATGCTAAATAAAAACTGTATCTGGATGAATATGAACCTCGCTAATAATTGCATACTTTTGTCCGCTTTTCTTGTTTTGCGTTTTTGTTTTTGTTTTGTGGATTGTCTTTTTAACCGGCAATAATCATAAGGCGATTTGTAAATAGATTATAATGCTCCCGAAGAGGTCTCGCTAAATTGCCTCCATCGAGCCGCCTCCGCTTCTAGTTGACCATTTCCGTTTGCTCAATCAACTTGCTGTTGGATGTGCATCGATACGATCATTTATTTCAGCAGTTACCTACCAAAACACAGTACAAGTGTCAAAACCTAGATCACTGTATTAATAAAAATATTAAGTGCTCTAAAATAAAAAGTAAACTATAAAGGTAATCTAACGATTGAAAAATTAACGATAACAGTAATACAGCGCGGCGCTTTAATGGCGACATTAATTTGACACACGTATACATTTCCACAATACAAATTTATTACGCAAATTTAATTCCATCAAACCTTTTTATTTACTTATTAATTTGAAATTTTTGCGGATATTTAAAAATAGCACTTTGGAGCAACCTGTATTTAAAATCAGTAGCGCAGCGGTCATTTACCGGGGTCACGGATTATAACATTTCATCAATGAAATTAAAATGAATAAGCAATACAATTAGGATGAAACAAACGCAAAGAGTAGGCAACTGAAGGAAAGAGAGAGATCCCTTTGTCGGCGATGTGCGCAGGCGGCGCGCGGGGCGGTGCGCGCCCTCCCTTCCACCCGCCCGAATCCTTTTTTTGTCGTCTAGTCTCTAGTGCTAGCCGGCCGATCCTCTGTCCTTGACACATTTCTTCATACTCGTGCGCATAATTACGTTGTGTTATGTTTTTGTGAATGTTTCCGCGAAAAAGACGCTTAAAAATTGTTTCATTTAATTTTTGTGTAATTAGGATAATAATTAGATTATGATATTGCGATAAAGACGCTTTGTTTCGTTTTAGTTAGTTTTTCGATCTGTAGGTACATCTTTTGCGACAAGGACGCTTTTATTTGTGTTATTAAGTGCTTGTGTAAACCTGTGATCGTGATGGCTAATACACACCCGAACTACACGGCAGCTGAATATGCGGACATGATTCTAATTTACGGAGAATGCCGTCAAAATGCCGCCCTTGCGATAAGGACATATCGCGAGAGATATGGCAATACAAGACTATGCCCTACTAATCCTCGCACTATTGTAGGAGCTCTTCAGCGTATCCGCGAAAATCGGCCAGTGGATCCTAGGATTCAACGGCCCGATCGACCGCCTACACGACAAAACCCACTCCGGTTAACTGAAAATGTACTACAACATTTCCGAGAACAGCCCAAAACTAGCCTCCGCCAGAGCGGTAGACATTTTCAAGTCCATCACAGAACAGTCCATAGGATATTAAAGCGCGAAAAGTGGCACCCATTCAAATTTAGAAAAGTGCATACATTGTTAAGTCGTGATAAACAAATAAGAGTGAATTATTGTCAGTGGTTGTTAAGTAAAATTGAAGAAGACAGTGACTTTCTTTCCAATATTTGTTGGACTGACGAAAGTACTTTCACCAGAAACGGCATTTGGAACCAGCACAACATGCACCATTGGGCACCGAAAAACCGAAATCCGCGCGTTTGGCGAGAGTCAGCTCATCAGTACAGATTTTCGGTAAATGTTTGGGCAGCTATTCATGGTGACAACATCATCGGACCCGTCTTCATTGATGGCACCTTGACCGGAGAAAGGTTTGTTGACATACTAAATGATACGGTGTCAGAATACACAAACAATCTTGACGTTCGCCGATACCAAAGAATGTGGTACCAATTGGATGGCGCGCCGGCACATTCTGTATCAGCAGCCAGGCAGTGGCTAAATGATACGTTTGGTACACAGTGGATTGGGAGATTTGGACCTCGTAGGTGGCCAGCACGATCGCCAGACCTCACCCCACTTGATTTTTTTCTTTGGGGGACCATCAAAGACGATGTGTACGCAGAGAACGTGGAATCGGTGGAACAATTACGCATACGAATAATAAACGCGTTTGAGAAATTGAGGCAAATGTCTCTAAGTGACAATTTATTATCCAATGTGCGGGATAACATGAAACGTCGTTTAGCCCTTTGTATCCGTCAACAAGGGGGACTTATTGAAAACAAAAAAATTTAAAATAATGACAATTAAATTAGTGATTGTGATTAGTGATGATAGTGACAATAATCAATAATAATAAGCAAGGGAGGAATGATAAGTGATAGCCTAAGCAGCTCCATTGTAGGTAAGGTTACGCTGTACTTGTGTCGCTCGGTTTCTTTGATATTATGCCGCCAAAGGATCGGCGGCGGACCGATCACGAGTACAAAGCACGTTGAGCGGTTGCCAGACCGCAAAGCGACGCGTTGCCGCTTCGCGAGTAAACGTAAACAATCGAGTAAGCTAGGTAAGTAATTTCATGAATGAATTTTTGCACAGAGTGATCCTAAATTTCATCACTTTTTTATTATTAAGTTTGTGTGAAAAAAATTTTTTTTCTGTTTTCGTATTATCTTATCCTGTGTTATTTTAAATGATTAATGACCACTAGCACTAACTGTGTGTTAAATTAATGTCACCATTAAAGCGCCGCGCTGTATAAAATATACATGGTCCCAACAGATTGGCTGCCCTACTTAGCCGGGTGCAAGAGTCACGGAGACATTTTGCAACGCAATAAGTAGGCATGTTCTCGGCTGGAAAATTGCTCCAATTTTTAGGGTGGAATCCACCCCTCCCGAAACATAATCAGCTAAATAGCCCGGACAAGGAAGTTTCTGAACTGCAGGCGACGACGATTATAAAATAACAATGTTTTGACAAATAGCAAGATGGCAACTATGCAGTCAATTACATGCGAAAAATGTATGTAGTACATGTATGTAAAATTGGACCGTTTTACTAGAAAACATTTTTTGTTTTGGTACATGTTCTCTTTATAGCCCTCACTATAGAATAGTATGTCGCACCTAACTTCAGTCATTGACTTATAATGACACCAACTAGGTATTATCAACATCTACCGAAATGGATAGTGCTGATGTGCTCGGAACGATGTTTATAAACAATTAGATGTCATTAGCCGAATAAAGGTGTATCATTCTTTGTAGTTTTGCGTTTGCTATTCTTTCTATATTACATCACGCTTACAGGACGTTAACTGTTTATAATTTAGAGATATCTAATGGCTGTTAGAGGTGTATCTGTGACCTCATCGTTACATCTAGGTAAATGTTGTTGGTTTTCTTCTTAAAAAGCTTTTTGTAATTTAACGTCATTAGCATGTTTGTCACTTGAACCACAGTACCACTGTTGATTGTACCACAGTAGTCTGTTCCAGTTAGCTATTTCAGTGATTATTTCAATTTTGTTGCAAGTTACTACGTGGTGTCCAGCCAGTGCAGAGTTGACACAACAATCAATGAGGTCATGCATGGCACTAACGAAGGGCTTGGGGTCTAGTGGGTGAAAGTGGTTGTTAAGGGGCTGAACGGAGGGCGATTCTGGTATTCGTATGCAGCCCGCGCGGTGGCGATGGCGGCGCGATCGATACGCGCCCGCGCGACGCCTCCCCGCGATACGACTCACAAGTCTGCTACAACAAATATACTTGAGCTTATTAAATTTCTTTAAGACAACTCTGAAATTGGAAACCGAAGAGTGAGTTACCTTTTAGTTGAACTGAAACCCCATGCTTCTTTAGTCATTCTTTCCGAAGCGATGCAAATAATAAGACAACCCATTGGTCTCCGGGGCTGATATTTTCAAATGTCCTGTTGCAAAGCATGCGTCAAACAAGTATGCAAAGCAGTATTAACTAAGTGTAGATCAAATAATGGCACGTTTTGAGTCTTAAATTATTTCAAAACGTACAGCGATAAAAAGTATGGAAATTTATTTGACAAAGTAACCATGTATTTGCAATTGTAATTATTTAACCATCGAAGCGCGACGAAGTATATATTCTAAAGATAAGAAAATGACATCATCAGCGGGAACGACCCAGGGAGAGAATAAAAAACTGTTGACACGAACTAACCGATCGGTGAAGCTCGGCCGGTGACCGCGTGGCCCTGATCTTGACGGAACAAGATTGGACTGCCAAGAGATGCATGAGCATTAACATTATTACCAACTACCTTCATATGATTACATAAAATTTCATGGTCGCTTATGTCACAGCTAGAAGAGTCACAGTCAACTATAATTACGTAAGGTATTATGACTTGTTAACAGGTCGAAATACCTTAATCGTGATTTATTTGTCGCCATAAATGGTGAAGCTAGGTTATTAAATGATTCACATCACAAAGGAGCGTGGGTGTTCAGTGCCATGGCGTAGCAACGAGGTTGTTTAGCTAAGAGCACGTATTCCTGTTAAGTACGTAAGTCCATATTCTTTAATACTTGCATAATTTGAGTACAATATTAGCCTTAAATTTCTCTATTATATGAGGTTTTTCTTTTGTGTGGGAAATGTCCTAACTATTGATAACATAAAGCTTCTGTAAAAATTCAAGCGTAATCAGGATCTAGTCGAGAATCTTTGCCATGGATTAAGTCTAAGAAAGTGTCATTAAAACTTAAGTAACCTGTGTATTAATCAAACATCTAATGCACGTAATCAGCTGCAGCAGTAGTAATTATCGAGTAAATGTTAATTAGAAATTCAGCTCGATAAAATGTTATAACTACAGCTGCCAGTATGAATCAATGAATTTCAATTAACAGATGAACAGGAGTGCGGTTACGTAATCGCCATAACTAAACGAGTCCGCAATGCACTAACATTGTTTCGGTTGTAGTTAATATATTAGTTACTTACAGCTTTCACCGTAAAAAAAAAAATATTGAAAATTATAGTAGCGAAGGCAGTGTACCGTCATATACATATAATACAGGATGAACATTATGAACAATTTGAATGGACACTAAAGGGAAAGTACTTAGGTACCCTAATTAAACCAGCAAACTATACAAATCAATACTTGTAAGTATTACACTACTTATTATTTCATCATCATCATCATCATCATCTTATCCGACCGATTTCGGCCATGGCGACCGCTTCAGCTCCTATTCATTATTTTGGCGCTCATGCGCCCGAAGATGGCTAATGTACCCTATCTTTGCTAAGAAAGACCGAGCACATTGTGGGCAGGTGAGTTTGCCGTCTTGAAAATGGTAGAGGATAGCAGCAGGTGGACGGGCCTTTACCCGATCGCGTTTGGCGTCAAGGTCAACTTTACGTTGATCCTCGAAATCGCGTACATGGTTGTTAACCACTCTGCGCCATTGTGTCCGCTGTGTGTGTGTGTGTATTAGGTATTACTTATTATTTAGATATAATATAACGGATAATGAAATAACGTTATGTTTAGTTGATCACCGCTATAATAGGATATCGTTAATAGATCCCGGCGTACCTGGATGCGTTCTTTTATTACCGTTTTTTTTGACGCGACCATTGCTCCCCATTTCGGACGACCCTTTGGACGAACAATGATTAAGGGGAGCGAGATGCAGCTGCTCCTTTTCTTTTATAGAACATGTTTTTCTAATATTTGTAGAAGGAAGTTTCTAACTGGGTCGCGAAATGAGGCCAATTGTATTTTCTTCGATTATACTTCACAATGCTTTACTGTTTAGTTCCATTTAACGCTGCAAATATGCAATGTGCAAACTTTACAACAGAGCCGATTGGATGGCCAATTACATGGAGAAGAAAAGTCAATGACTGCATTCATAAATACAACCATTTATGAAAGCAAGTTGTATTAATTTGCTGGAGTTTCATTGCCTACCTACTTAGTTCGATGAAAGTTGATTGAGACAGTTTCTCAGCAATGTAAAAAGTGGTCAAGATGCGTTTGCTTCCAACATATATGATGCAACGTGAAACGCAATGTAGTCCCCATTTTGCAAGTGCAACTTTTTCCTTAGGCGCCAGACGGTGGCCAGTGTGGCGACACCTTGCTGTCACGACAGTTCCACTAAGTTTCTACTTCATGAATAGTGTACATTTTCCCGGCTTTGATAGACTTCATAACGTATATGGAATGTTGGGAATGTTATACGTTACACCATATCGAACAATTGCAATTCAATATGCTCTTGTGAGTTGTGGTATTTTAAATGTGGGTGTTGCTCAATCGGATGAAAGAACGTGATGTTATTTTACTTGTTCCGAGTGCTTTCTGTGAAATACCGGCGGGCGCAGAGCAAGTCGAGGTTCGAGTTCATGGCCACTGGAACAATCGATTGGCGAGATTTGTGAGCGAGCTGCGTACGTACCAGGCTCCAGTAGCAGGACGTGTTTAGTGGCGGCGGGCTGCCAACCTTGACTAAGTCAAATGTTTAGAGAGGTACCTACCTACCGATTGGTGAACTCAAGTGGAACGTGAATTTGATTAAGCATCCAAATCTATGAAAAATAAATCTATTAGGTATTTTATATTTCGTTTGTAATAAAGTGGTAAAAAATACTGTCATTAAAAATTTAAAAGCTTTAAAACTTGAGCAATTTTTTTGGCGCGGATAAAATAAAATATTTTTAGTTATTTAACAGTTGGCTGATAGAAACGGATATTTTATCTGTTCATGAAAAATTTACTGGTGTCTTGTTTAATATCAACAATTCAACACTAAGTTTGAAAAGAAACCGAATTGCATCGCATTTGTTGCCGAGTAGAATGAAGAACAAGTATTCAACAAAAGTTCACACACACACATCACATTCAGCAATGTTGTGGAACAATACAATTTCAGAATGTAAGATGTGTTTTAGTGCAACACGATTATTCTCGTTGCTATTGGCAGAGCGGTGTTATTAAGTCGTCCCGACCGCATTAACGAAGCTGGGTAAAATTAATTACTTACATTGAACCAACAAGCGGTTATCGCGGTCACTGCGAGGAAATTAAATGAACACGCGCGGCGCTTCTTAGTGGGCTTTACTTATTAGAATGCACAAGTTTACGTTTGTAAATTGGTATGTAAATATAGCTATAAAATTATAACTAACATTTACATCATAGTCTGATAGATCGGTCACGAGCATTATTTATCCTTGAGGTAGTTCTTCAACAATCGTCATTCATCCGTTTCAGAACACCTGTGTTTGATTTAGAATTGAAAACTGACTTGCGTTCGTAATTAGCAATTACTTACGTTATTAAGTTCTAATTAGTTTCCAATCTGTTGTTTCGGAAGCATCTATAATCTATTTGAAATTCTCCGCATGATCGGAGGTGGCAGGTGTCGGCAGTTCGACAATGTCACGCAACTACCGACTATTCCGGACCAACGGCGCGTGCGCAACCACGTGTTGTGTCCACGCATAATATTACAAATGGTTATGGGTTTTTTGACATGTTATTACTATTAGGATAACGTCAAGATTAGAGAAAATGTATTACTGATGTAACTGTGTAAAAAGCATTAGATAGATAGAGTGCTTCTACAATAATTTACAGCCACTTTAAGTGGCTGTAAATTATTATAAGAATAAATCATGGTATCACTAAAAAGGATAGGTTTTTCCTTTTTAGTGATACCATGATTTATTCTTCGTGATTGATAATTGGGTTGTAAAGTTTCGACGACAATGGAGCCCGCACCATGTAATCCGGCTCTCACCGGCTATAATTTAATATCCGCCCGAATGTAATCTCATTTCCTCGGCATAGGTACCACTAATTCAGTATTGTGTAAAGTCCTTGACATTGACGAAATACAGTTTTATATGGAATTTTTACTTATCTTTACAATTTAATGTGTTAAATGCCTAGGTAATATTTTTATTTAAAATTATCATTTTTTAATTTGGGGGTATATTTTGTGTATATTTGTATAAATTCTAACAGATACCTTAATACAAATTTTAATGATAGCAGTAAAGATAACACTAAATGTCGTCGTTACCACATGTTCAACTTACACACTTGGGTAATCCTCTAGGATTGATTTGGGGACATAATCAGTGTTAAGGAACAAAATGTTATAACAAAATGGAAATTACACCTCTACCAATAAGCATCAGTCAGGGGTTTGCAAATGTTCCCAAATAATGGACTCTGATGAGATTTTAACGAATCTCGTTAAACTAAGGTATCAGAATCTTAATGAATTCCCAGAGAGGCTCAGGGACATGACGCACAGACGCACATTTCTCGCCCAAGGCTAAAGGGAAGGTCTTGCCCGGGCGGCAGGCTGCTGTCCTTGGCTCTCTATGAAGGCTGATCCAGAGGTTCGATATTTTATATTTCCTTTAAACCTGGGATAATAACTATGTCTTTCTATATATTTGCAATACAAGGACAATCATTCCAAGGATAATGAATAAAAATACAACTGTTTTGTGATACCAATAGGACCATATAGCTCAATAATTAAAATTTGTCACGGTGATACATTTCCGGCAGTCGGTGGTCCCTTTTCGGGGGAACAACGTTTGCTAACGGTCGTGCATTATTTCATTATAATGATATGATAAATTTCATTATTTGAATATTTAACTTTAGATAACAATCTCTCATTCCGATCAGCACCGAAACTGCCCCACGTTACGGCGCTGATCGGATTGAGAGATAGCTAATGGCGGTAACGTACATTACTCTACACCATTACCGATGAGTGAGTTGCTTGGCAAATTCATGAAGTTAAATGTGTGGACATATCGTCCACTTCAGATTTAGCCTGTTTTCCTTTTAGTATAGTTCATAATATTTTACTCTTTTAAATACTCATATAAGCATGACTTCATAAGTTTCAGTTTCAACTGGTTGGAACAATGAGGTTTATACAGATTCATGTAAATACTTACCTTTAAGTACAATAGGCAGTTTTCTAGTAAAATCCGAAGCGTAAAACAATCACCTGAAACTTTCCATTGAGTTGAGAACGGCACAAAGGTATACCTCGTGCATACCTGCACATAATCAGCAGAGTATTACAAAGCGGACATTGCGTCGGTAACGGGACCAGGCACTAATTGTGAGGCGCGAACTGAAGACTTCAGTACTCACTGCGCTGCTACACAACCGTCTTCCGGGAATAACAAACGAAACAACTAGGCAAAATAAAACGTTAACCAACCAACCATGGATCAGAATAATAAATGCTTTTTTTTACCAGAGCTGGAAAAACCCAAATGTGAAACATTTTTAAAACATGACAAAACCACAAGTCATTCCACGTAACTATAGCAAAAAGCGAACAGTTTAATTTCGCAAAAGTGCTCAGAGTTTTTAGCAAAATGCTTTCTGGTATTCAACGTCAGCCTCCGGACAGTGAACACTGAATTGTATAACGGCATATGGCTTTGAATTCGCAGCGTCACGAAGAGAACGATTGTATGATTTGTGATTGATGCTCGTCTTATAATGAAAATTCCTGTTTGCATAAGATATTAAAGTTCTGGACTGAGTGGCACACATACTTCCCAAGTAATAGACAATAAGTAAGACATTATGTGGAGAATTAATTTATTATAATAAGACGTATGTAGTTCGCGGTAAACGTGCTGAGACTGTCGAAGAAATTGTTTATCATAATCGCTGGTCACGAACTTCGGGCTCACGCACGTCGTATTCTACAATCTACAGTAATCAGTTCACAGTAGAAACATTCCCATTAAAAATATTAAAGAAAATCAATATTCTCTGTTTAACTAGTCATTTTCAATAAAAGCAAAATAAATACATAAAGTATCCATTATGTGTAAAAGTGGTGGACTCAATTTTATTGATGCATATACTTGGATTTGTGTCCTTCTCAAAAGCCAAATACTCAATTGCATATTAATGTTGAATATTAAATATTTTATAATTATATAATTAGTATTTCAATTTCATGATTGTCTTTTTAAAAGGTTTAATAAAAAACGCTATAAAGCTCTGTGTAAAAGCACTCAAGCTCTTAACTCTTGAAGCATTGATTAAAATACATAAATTTTTACTTTCTAATAAACACAGGTGCTCTAGCTATCCAAGAACATTTTAAATTGGTTGGTCAAAAAAATATTATACTGAATGCTATATATATCATATCTTAAATGCAAGTGAGAACATAGAGTGTGTAAGCAGAAGTGGCGAGCTGCAGGCAGGCAGCGAGAGTGTTGCGACATCTTCACAGGAGACATGTTGAACAAGCACTCCACTCGACTTGTAGTTGAAGCTACCACACGGAACTTCACTAGAGAGTGCTCCAGTCTATGGTAAACTTTGTTCTTTGTTTCAGAACAAAGAAACAAATGTTTGTTTACAATGATTCAACAAAATCATTCAATCTATTTTTGATATGGAGACAGTATAATCTATTTTTAGCATTTGCAGACACGTTTAATTTATGGCTATTCGTATGCCTGACGACGACATCAATCACAATTGTTATGAAACCCTTGTCAATGTGGGTAAAATGATTTATTTATTTAGCTTTGATCGTAAAGTCGCCCCACTTGAAGATCGAGAACCTAATCGCACACTCGCTCAGTGCACCGTCTGTAGCAATAAACTGTACTATTTTACTGCCCATTGACTGGTAATAATAAAGCTCCTTACTATTACGTCAAACCGTAAAGGTTACTTTTTTATTATGGCTTGTTTTAATTTCATTATTTTTGCGTAAGGCTTTTACTACATATCAATTGCATTCCCAATAAGTACAAATAAATATAGATGTGAGTAAGTACTTACCTTCGACTCCTAATAAATTTAATACTGCGAGATTAAAGATATTTCGTTTCAATATATCATATGACCGTTGCACTTGAAGTGTTACTCCCGTTATTGCACGGTCCACTGATTATCCATCTCTCATTACTTCACTTGCTCAAGGAGTACATAGTGCTAAATTGCATTCAACGCGATTTTATTCAAATTTATTAATTTCATTATAATAATCAAATAGTATATTTAAATATTCGTTGAAAAAGAAGATATAAAATAATATTACGAGCTGGTCAATAACATGTTACAGGTATGATCTTAAATCTTATCTTGACCAATGCGAAAAAGGACAAATTGAACAATGTTTTGAGATAAATAATCGTATTTCGAGACTTAAATTAGCATAATAACATACATTCGCTCAGTAAACAAACATGTTATGTTCGTGTCATCAGTGTCACGCGTTGTTAGAAATGACCGCAAAAATTAATCGACGACCTTGCCTTGTAATCGTTTACACGTCATTCTCCAAATTAATGTTATTGAAGGCAAAAAACATTATCTAATAACTCCGTAATAGTGCCCACGCCTAAATCAAGACATTTAAACGTGCTAATTTGATTATAAGCAGTAATTTGTCAGTGTGGCATTCAACACGTAATATTGTTTAACTTTTGGGGAATATTCCCAATTTGGCAAATATTTATGTAGAACGTTACATACAACATGGAACTTGTACAAAAATAAATAGCATTATGATTTATCAACAAAACGTAAAAGTAACAAATTGATTGGATTCAAACAAACAACATGGAACACTGCTCTGAAACGAACCTCCGAAATGAAATTTCACGAGAGCCTGTTCACATCGGGAAAAACATTCTACAGGTCGTGTCGTCAGTTTAATTGACGTATTCTCTCTCCCGCTTTGCAGAATTTTATATTACTCGCATTGAAGCTGAATGAAGGCCATCCTCTCCTAGTTGCTCTTATATCGTAACTAGGTCAAGTTTAATCAAACAGGAAAATATATAAATGACAATATATCTCTATACAAAACTATAAATTATAATATCATAGATAGATAGACTATTGTAACTGGAAAAGAGTTGGAAAATGAAGGACTTATGCATATGGATATCAGATTAAATAAGAATTAATAGATAGATATAGGAACCTTCTGGTTATTTATAATATCGGTTAGAAGGCAAAACACAAACCAAAACAAAAATAACATGCATGAACCCAGTGTATTCTATGCGTGTAAAGCTCGCTGCAGCTCGCAGTCTCTCCCATTCCACTTCATTCATTAGAGTAAAACTCTGGTAAATTATCGTTCCCTCCCGGTCCATTCTGTCGTCACAGCATTGTTAATGGCTCTCACCATGCGGAATGCAGGGCTCTCGAATCCTTCCGTTATTATGGCGTTCGTTAATGAATATTTAATACGTACGCTTTGTTCCTTTCCCGTCGAGCAGCGAGCTATTTGAGTACTTCAATTAACTCATATTTGTTAGATTTGAGAGGTTTTCTGAGGAATGTGATAAATACCGTCACAAAAAATATACGTGCAGCGTTTGCGTGTGAGTGCTACATGTATCAGGAATGTTACCATCCATAACTCCATACGTGACCGAGAAGTAAGCAAGTTCATTTGCGTCTTATCGTCAACTGAAGACGTATTTTTGCAAGTGAATGGCGAATTTAAAAAGCTACAGTGACCGGTGACTCATCCTTGCTATTAGTTCGTTGATCTCCTGTAATTCTCAGCAGCCGTTATCGCTCCTACACAACATGAGAATTTGGTTTTACGTTCAAATAATGTGTAAAGCTACTATTATAGCCTTGAATTCCATTTCATAGTATTCAAATGAGTGTTTTGAATTCAATAAGGACCTCGAATCATTCATCTTAATGCAAGATTAAATGACTCATCGAAAAATTGTTAAGTGACGCATTGAATTTGTGAGTAATTTGTAGTTACGACTTTAGTCCGACTGCCCGAGTTGTATCACTATTTTGATGACTCATTTCTCTCTGCAACATGTAAACTTGGCGACTTTCATCAAGTGACCAGTTCCTCAGGCTCTCCTCCTATCTCCGGTTAACACGTGAAAGTGCACACGCTAGTGTCCAACCTACAATAACATGCATGCGATTTAATCTTTAGGTTTGAATGCTAAAAAGCATTTCATCCATACTAATATTATAAATGGGAAAGTGTGTGTGTCTGTCTGTCTGTCTGTCTGTTTGTCTTTCTTTCACGGCAAAACGGAGCGACGGATTGACGTGATTTTTTAAGTGGAGATAGTTGAAGGGATGGAGAGTAACATAGGCTATTTTTTGTCTCTTTCTAACGCGAGCGAAGCCGCGGGCAGAAGCTAGTATAAATATACGACAAACTCTGCCCGCGTCCTGTTTACAAAGCGCAACTTTTCGTTGGGGGACGGTTGGGGGAGAGAAAACTTAGTCCATTTGAATCATTTTTCATTAGGCTGAATTTAGTAGCCAACCAAAAAAGTTGATGTTTTCTTTGACTATTTTAAAAAGTTTAAAATTACTGACATGCGTGTAAGTCTATATAATTTATGAATTGTAAGTAACTGTTTTTTTTTTGGAGAATCTTGATCATATTTAAATAAATAACAAATAAGTATAAACAAATAAATATATAAACAAATAAATCGTGAGTATGCTATCGGGACAGGTTGTATAAGAGTTGGCTAGCATTTGGAAAATTTAATCAAATATAGCTCCACGTCGTTTACCTTTATCGCAAAATTGTATAGTGATCCTTTATTTTTTTGAAACTGGGGTGACCAACATGGCTTGCACGATTTGTGTGCACGTCATAAATAACATAGTCTTAAGCAAGCTGAAGTGGCAGCAATAATAATTTGTCCATGCAATGACAACCACTACGATCAGCTGTATTGATTAGTAGATTTACACTCTAAGACTAAATATTGGTTAATTTTAAAATTGTAAGCTAGTAAAAAACGTTTCGGCCCATATTTTTTCCGCAGCACCGCCCACTAGATGTACGGATAAGCGATACGTGTACCTGAAGGCATTTTATGAATCGGCTACATCATACGAGGCTACTATTCTAAAGTTTCTAATTCTTTAAATACTCTGTTGCTCTATTCAACATCGTTCGTTTAGCGCTAACTTCAGGACAAGGAACTTAATTAGTGAGATATTGCACAATGTTTATTGCTTGCACAGTTTGTTCAGCGGACAAAGTTGCTCGACAGTAATTAATGCAAAGTTTGAAAGCTCCCGGCCCATATAAACGAAAAGTTAACTGCCATCGGGTAATATACGTTCACATATTTACAACTTGAACTTTATACCTATGTATAGTGGAATTATTCACGTTGGTTAGTAACACATCTAATTTTATATAAATTGAGAGATATTCTAATATACATTTAATAATCATGACAAAGAATGTTAATCATTCAGAATTCATAGAATACACAAGGACGATCATAATAACATAACCGGAAATGTTCTAAATGTGTTTAGTTGTATCGATTTGTTCGCAAGGCACGTGAGGTGCGAGCATAAACTTAATTTATTGCACACTGTTTTCATGTTTTATTCAGAGGATTAAAACTGGACTCGATTAAACTGATAATGTTTTGTAATAAAATGGTTTTACATTCATATCAAGGCAACATTTTTATATAGGTAAATGTAAAGTCTAAATCAGCATTATCTACAGCGGCTAGTGTGTGTTCGGTAAACATTTTGGAAATGTTGTTCTGGACTAATAAAATAACTTGAAGATCCCAAAAAGTGGTCAATGATGAGACAATAATGCAATATTAAAACGGCCTAGTACCTTATGTTGAACAATTATAATAAAATATAGAGATGACTTAGCGGTTGCTGTATAAAGTACGATGGGCATTACCATTTTCCCCAGCAGTCCCGAAACCCTGTTTGCAATAAATATGTGATGGGGGAGTCTATCGATTGCATTACTAGAGGGAGTTTTTATTACAGAACAAGCATGACATCAGCAACAATTTGTTACTTTCATGCATATGACATAATATTTTAGTATCAGCGCAAATATTAATATGAAGGGTATTTTATAAAATTCCCTAGTGGCAAGAAGCCACGTTTAATTTGTCGTTTCCCAGAAACTTTATTTTGCTTTTTTCTTTGCGAAGTATTAGTGTTAAAAATTGCATTACATTAAACCTAACTATGTATAACTAGGACAAATATATTGCCGTGTAAACGATAGATCTTTTAAATATACCTAAAAAAGTAATAACATTTATGTTGGGATTATCTTAAAATTAAATCCAATTTGAATTTTAAATCGAATTGTTTCCTAACCATTTATCAGAGTATTAACCGTGGGGAGGACTCGGTGCCGACCAAGCGATTAATGAAACCTTTTTTCGGCAAATGATGGCGGATCGCAATCCTCAAAAGTCTAAAGTGACCGAGATAAAACAGGGATTAGTCACGAACAGAAGAATCGCTTAAACCTATTTTTACCCTATGAGGTAAATTGTAATTGATTGAGAATTCTTTCTATTAACAATAGAGCTTCCTTTGTAGAATTTAGGGACCCTAAGCTTTTGTCTAATAGTTTTACATAACATGCATTACTTTGATTATTAAATTCTATATAAAACTATAAACTAATGAGCAACTGAGGCTGTACTGCAGCCCTGATGCTACCCCAAGGAGGGGTAAGTCAAGTACTACAGTGTTGAATAAATAAAATGCAATTAGATGAGGGTGTTGTGTCGCCTCATAGTAACACATAAACGCCCTTGCGAGAGAAACCTTTTAATACGTAAAGTTTGAAATATCTCAATATATCGCACAACAAAAAGGGGCGGTATTATTAACAATTTCAGTGTAATATGCTTGTATAACCCATTTTTCTTGCTCAACATTAGAGCGAACGAATAATTTGTGCAAAAAGTTTTAAAGTTTTTATCTGAAACCTCATATTACAGGCACGATTTCATGTGATGGGGCATTCTCGTGTAGCCGCCCACCAAAACGGGATAACCTATGAGTTGATGGCTCGTTGAGTCTGCTAATTCGGAGGTAGATTGCGAAAAGAAAGGTAGGGCCACGTGCGGGGCGTCGCTATGGCAACAGAGGAAACTACGCAGTTCCACAACCCCCCACCCTACGGGAACGACCTGTAGTCCCCGGAATTTCCAAGCCGGCCGAGAGGTAGAGACTATTATTTATCCTCGCTGAGTTGAACCTTCCATTTTATACATATATGAAAACTTTGAACTAACTTAGCAAATCAAACCCAAAATTTACAAAGATTTATGTTAAACTTTGCAAAATGACTTTAAATTTTAAGACTCCTAGTACTCAATATGGAGTCCTAAACATAATTTAAAAGATATCATATCGTAACATAAATGTTATGCTTCTGAGGGATCCTCATCAAATCAGCGTCCCGTAATAATAACTCTATACTGAATGGGATGCGAGATTTTGTTGGGCAATTTAGAATGGGAGTGAGGGGGCGGTCTGCATGAATATGAACGGCCATATCATCCGACAAAAGACGTGCGACATATTGTATAGGCGGGTCTGATATTAGACAAAGAGATAGATATCACACTGTACGAGTGTAGATTAATAGAACATTTTAGGACCTAAAAGAATCCAAATACTTATACAGTTGTTTTTTTAATATAGGTATAGTAGCTTAGTAGTTAGTGACAGTCCCAAGTTTACAGATTTAAAAATAGAGATCGAAATTATAGTACCAAATATAATAATATGTATATAATAATAGAAAACAATATTCAAAATCGTTTACAATAAAGCAAATAAAATACAAAGGTCGACCGTATTTTCCAAGTCCCTTTGCCTTTTTGGTTATTTGACCCCTGTCAAGACAATTGCCTGTCCATCGGCTTCCCCTCGTGTTATTGGAAATCCCGGCTTCCTCATGCGCTCTTGTGGTTAACTGAGCAATCTGCAAAATAGGTCTATAAACCACATACGCAAGTGGAATTCCTAATATATCGACTGTGTTGTAAACATAACTACATGTTATGTTTATTTACAGGTCTAAAACCTAAATTAACCTTTCAACGACCAACCGACCAGCAGGCTGTCGGGCTGCTATTGTCTTTCTATTGTGTCTCAAATCACGTGTTCAAAGGATTAAGATAGTTAAAGCATAATAAGAAGAAGTCACCTCTAAGCTATATCAGATAATGACCAATCTACTAAAGAAGAGTTGTATGCGAAATTCCCCCAATTTTTTCGGTCACCTCCAGTCACGGAACTAAATGCAGTCGGTGATAATGTTTAGCGCTCGCATGAACTAAGCACATCCCGTATACACAGCAATTACTAAACCTGAGACACAAGACATTAAGACGCGGGTATCTGGTTTCCAAGTGTTCATTGTAGCAGACGCAGACAATGGGACCGTTGCCGTGGCGAAGGCCGACCAACGCCGCATAACGACTACATTACAAGACGCAGTTGCATCAACTTTAACACACATTCTTATTACCTGTTGCATAATCAGGGTTTTTTCCAGAATGATAGCACTATTTAGTATTTATAATCTTCATAAATATTAATTTTAAATGTAAATATATTCTAACGCAATGTATCTCTTTATTTGTATTCCATTGTTATGGTTAACCGCATGTTTACTGTTGATTGATTACTTTGCGGTTTTGAACATTATCACTTTGCTTCTAGCTGACAACAATCATTAAAGTTTTGCAGAGGTATTAAAATCATATTCTTGATACTCTCGACCGTTTTTATGAGCTTACACTTACTTTTACTTAGGAATCATGACTAATCTAAGCAGCTGCTTTAACTTAACTCGAACATCTGTTGCATAAACGAGTAACAAAACATAATAGACAGCTGCAGCCACTTCACTGCAACTAGTTTTTATTGCAAAGATTCTCCGCGTTCGCGACCATTAAATAATTATCTTCCTTGTTAATGTTATATACCTGATACGAAGAACACAGTAATCAAATACATTAGTGTACAGTTGTACGGGTACACGATTATACACAAGAAATTCTTACTACATCCTGGCGGATTCATAACATTGCTAGGGTTTATAAAGCCACAGTTACGTCAGTCACGTTTAGAAGATATTTTTAATTTACCCAACAAATTAAGGACAAGGTCTTGCTCATATGAGAATTGGGCCAATATAGTATCTATTGAACGAAGTAATTGACAAATTAATTGTCTACCTACATTCAGACAGCGCGAGACAAAAAAATGATAATTTTTTTTGTTCCAGATTTGGTGCACCAGCTAGGATTCGTTACAAACCTGGAAATTTTATAACCTTCCCAAACAAGGTAATTTTTTTCCTAAAAACTATGAAGTAAAAAAATTTTACAATTTATTTAAGTGTGTATTTGTTTATTTCTGCACTATACACGCATCAGGGTAATAAGTTTGAACTTGGCAGTCAATTCGAGTAACTCAGTCACGGCGTACCTAATTCTATAGTAGTCATACCTAACATCAATGGTCAACAACTGAACGACTGAAGCGCGACGCACTCGACGCAAAAAGCATATGAAATTGACAATTCAATGGAATGTTTCGGTGATGCCATCAGAGAACTAAAAATAGTCTCGACGAGCACGTTCGAGAGTAGCCCACTATCATCCTGTCAGGAGTCAGGACGGACCGCAATTGGCTTCTCAATATCAAACGTGAAACAAGTGCCGGATCTGCATCGCGAGTTACTCAAATGACCATTATCCTAACGACTTAATAGGGAAATGTAGAATACGCCGAGAAAACTTAGAGTGGGTTTCAGGGTGAAACTTTGAGTTTTCTGAATAGGCAACTACATTCGACATTCTTGGTTTATAAGAACTCAAGAAGTGTATTAAGTAATAATTGTAGGAGATTATTTGATGTGTTATGAGGTTTATCCGTCTGTTTTTAGTATAAAGTGCAGCTGAAATTGGGCCAATGTGTCGTCAGCAAATCATAAGTGCCACTATTACCGACAATCAGGCGGCGACCTTGCTGCTCGTTGTCGCGCAAATCGTGGGGAGCCCCAGATTGTCATCCTCTCCATTCCGGCATCCTTTTTGCACTTCATTACATAATACCCTTGATCCAAGTGTTCCATACTCGTCAAGGTACATCTTCGTACGTATAAGACACGTATGCAAATCGATTTACCTCAAAAAGTCAGTTTCAACCATGAAATGACCAAAGGTTTGGTTCTCTCTCAATGTTCTAAAGCGATTTGTCAGTTGTGTGCGTATTATATCGTAGACGCTCGAACACGACATGTTCTAAAATGGACAACGACTTGTCTAGATGCGGTTCAACAAATTGCCGTAATCAATATAACTTATCTTCAGCAATTGAGGTGTCGGTTTTCACCCAGTCTAATACACTGTAGTGTACTTTCTAATGTTTGCAGTATATATAATGGAGGTGTTCTTTTTAACGTGGCTTTTACACATAATGCATATTATTATCTTGTCAGACCGTATCTTCGACAACTTTTATCTCATAAGCTTGAAATGAGCAATAATCATAGATGGTCGTGTAATTTCAAATATTCGCAAGAATGCTGTTTAACCTTTCGACAACCAAGCGACAGCCGGCTGTCGCGCTGCTTATTGTCTTTCTATTGAGTCTCGAATCACGTGTGTTCTAAGGTTTAATGTAAAAGTTATATTTTTTTTGCTATAAACGTTCAGGCAACAGATCGGTTTAGTTCACAAATAAATAAAGGCGTTGAAAAAGTTGTCGTTCAACAAAGTTTATTTGGACTGGACAAACAACTTGGTTGGTAATGTTTGTCGGGTGTGTACTGCAATGTACAATGAAGATTCATTGATATGTTTGCTTTCATGCAGGTTGAAACTTCCGGTAGCGATACTATGAATCTATAACACGGTATAACATGAATATAAACGGTATAACCGGTGTAATTCATGATATTGCTGATATGCTATATATTCACATCACACTGGCACGATGCACATTTATTATGATGTAATAATGTATATGCTTATTATATTACGTATTCTGAGCACCCCTTACGAAGTCACAATGTTACTAAATTGAAATATTTATGAGAGCATTTACGCTGCAGGTGTAAAACAATGCTCCTATTGCTTGTGTCCTCAAATACTTGTTCTGGTTCGATACACGAGCTCTCACTACTTTATAAGCATATAATAAGTAAACTAACATCTAACTACATAAATTCTAATAAATCTTTCATTCCCTCATTTAAGCGCGTTTGACATGGAAAATTGCTACTTCTAGTATCGGTCCGTGTATCGGCGCGGGAGGCAGGTGCGTTGATACGGACTCTTTCCGAGCTGGTGTTAATTAACCCCCCAGCCGGTTGATTTATAGCCTAACTTTGTCTTTGATTAACCGTGCTAAATTTATCTAAGCGCAGACTCGAGTCTGCAGCCGATGACGCACTAAAATTGTGGACGTCCGAGTAGATACAATAAATTATGCAGCGTTTAAAAAATATCTCTAGCAATTCACTTCGATTAAGATAAGAATGAAAGCAAAGTAGCAGGTTAAACTCGTGCAATCTGTGTGAATAAATTGGAGACAGGTAACTAGGACAGCACACTCTACCAACTAGATTGCACCTGAAATATTGACCCCGTTGAATAATGAAATAAAAAATATGAAATGTAATGAACTCACTTAATGAACTAATACATGTGACAAATAACTCAATATCTTCACATACGTATGTAATGTAATTTAGAAAAATATGAACTCCAACATTGGCTTAAAAAAACTAACGATAACACCGACAACAATCCGATCCGAACTCTTCGAAGTTTAGACAGACAGTTCAACAAACTCGAAACGGAAATTACTGCAGGAACCTGAACTGTAATTATGATTAAAACAGCTTTGCCGTTATTATCATGGGACATCTCCCGACACCGTCACGCTCCGCGGGTGGCACTGCGAACTGAATGCGAACAATATAACTATCTGTGCGATCGGAAATACCTCATTCCTGTACACTACAACAATGAGCCAAAAATATAATAAAAGTTATTATTATATCAATTACCTTCACATTGCCAATGACCTCAACCTAATGGAAATTGTACCAGAGATACCAAGTGGTGCACGCATAGGCCGTTGCGTGAGTAATGTGGATGTCGCAGTCATCTGGTTGAATCAGCTATTTGATTGTATGACTAGCGCGTTCATTGAATAGCAACATTTAATTGAATGACTAGGCCGAAAGCTGATTAAACAAGCGTCACTCAACGTCCAACTAGATAGCTGATTGAAGCATAGCCCTTTGAACAGAGCGGACGTAATATCAGTCAGGTGATTGTAATTTAGTTCATTTTTTTTCCACTGCGGCGTTAGTAGTCACCAAAACAAATATGGCGTAAAATAGCTCGCGCAGATAGCACTGTTTTGATATTATTTTTATTAAATTTACTTTAAAGTGATTTTATTCTCGATAAAATAGTGTGACAGCATGGATTTACCTATTGATACGCCGCCGCGCCGCCGGCTAGTTTTAAAGTTTTTTTTTAAATTAAAATCATAATAAAGTGTGTCATGTCATGTCCTCATTTTTGTTATGTAAAGGAAGTTAGGTTTTTAAGTTGCGAACCTATGGTCACCCTAAACAAACATTACAAAGTCGGCTATATCCCATTAAACGACAATGCTAAATGACGTTCAGTCAAGACGTTGAACGTTACATTAAACAACTTGACGAGTTGTCGTTTAGTCATTCAATTAAATGTCGTCATTCAATGAACGCGCTAGTCATACAATCAAATAGCTGATTTAACCAGATGACTGCGACATGGACATACCAATCTACTACACACAAGCGTAATTGCAGTCTTTCACATCCGTTTCACGGGTTATATACAGATTTTATTCAAAACCATTCATATGCAAAAGAGAAAACAAGACACAGTTAACTTTACAACAAACAACGAGATAAGTCCAGCCCACCCTTCCTGTCGCAAGCGATAAGATTAATAATTGTAAGTTCTTATGCCAACTGTTATGAAAATTGTCAACCGTAAGTACAATGTCTGTTATAAAACAAGGTTCAAATTCATTTGATTGGCGCTCATTGAGCACTTAATTGTGTTGTCAACTACGTCTAAGAGCTCGAGGCGACATTGTCAACAAGTCACAAAGCCCGCATCCTATTGTTTAAAAGCTTTGAAGAGATACACCAGTACTCCTTTCCTTAAGTAGAAATGTAGAGACGCATTATACCCCTCGCGGCTTGGTCAACATAATTTGGTGTAATAATATATTGTACAAACATATTATGAAAACACATCATACGCAATTCGTACTTGGCAGTCAGGGAAAGCATTTTTTGTACTATTCAATTATAAATTTTAACAATTTGTGTCCCAGAGCAATGAATCATTGAATTGGTGGTACATTTACGCAATCAAGAACGGAATCTGAGGCGCCATAGTGTTTCAATATAGCTGAAAACACATGTATGAAGTTGTTCCCACGCTATCAGCTGGTTCACGCACCAGCGCCTACGCGCAACGGGCCGAAACACTACCAGTGTTACCGCTAGCCTGATGATAACAAGCCAAACTGATGGAGATCAAAAATAAGCTCATATTATGGTCGTCAATTTGGTCACGAGGGAGGACCCAGTGGCTATAACAAACTTAACAAAGAGAATGATTTATTGACCGTAAGCAGCGGTACACGAGAGACGGCGCCCGGGAGAGCAATACGCGCCGCGCCGCACGCAAAAGCAAAAACATCACCGCATTCACTAGACTTACTAACGTATGTTGCATTGTGCCGCGTATACCGCTAACTTACTTGTAAAAATTACACGTTAAAAATAAGTAGTAACTATACTTAACGATTCAAGAATAAACACTACTGCGTTTAATGGGAAAAGCCTTTACTTCAATGGACTGCAATTTTCTTTTTATAATAATACTTCAATGTATAACGCACAGAAAAACCACCAAATATTAACGGAACTTTTAAATCCAATTTCGTGAGTACTTACCTACACCGTTACGAAGCTTCCGACGATAATCAAGTGGCACTGATTTATAGTGAATGTGGAACGTGGCATCTCTCTGAGGAGACATGATCAACAAAAAAGTCAGTTACGGCATAAATGCGACCTTGTCCGTGCTTTCACTGGACTGACAATGAACGGTTATAAATCTACTAACTACTTACAGGTTAAAGAAAGCCGAACTTGTTTCATTAGAGCTAAGGAGATGAGGCAGCGTTAGATAACGAAGCCATTGAGATAATTGACTTCCAACTGTGGACCGCCCATCTAACACCCGACTACACAGAGTATGGGAATATATTTAACCATGCTGACGTGATAAATATAGGCAAAATCGCGCAGAATAATAGTAAACTTTATTGCTCGCCCTTATTGCAATAAAAGAGCATACTTAATGGTTTTATCCTGTCGTAAGATATGGAGAAAGGTCAATGGGACCCCTCAACAAATGGACATTATCTCAATTGGATGGCGAATTAGCTGTGCAATTTAATAAAATCAAATTTGTTCGGTAGGTCGTTGACATTACTTAAGAATAAATCAGAAAGTATTATTTATTTTGTATACGGACAAACATCCAGGTATTAGTAGCTATCGATATAATGTATCGAAGCTCAAAAAAAAATTTTGCAAATCGCTAAGTTAAAAACTTCAATGTTGATAGGGAAATTACAAAGTTCCTTTTTAGAACTAGGCGATCTATTAAATTAGCACAGTGTCCGACTCACCTTAGAGCCTTTGCGCTAACGTTAACGGAATATTTGCATTGTGAGCAGCAACACAACTGGGTTAAAAGCTTAGCGCTGTTTCGCAGTCGGATTAGGAAAACAACATGCATAGAGCTAGCGTAGAGCGGGATGTCTAAACTTTTCATACCTATTTAACATTTCAATTTCTTAGAAAGTTTACTAATAAATCTAAACACTTACCGATAGACCTGGTCTATCTGTTAATCAAGTAATGTCAAAAAATAATCAGGTAATAATTAGTTAATAAGAGCTAAAAATAATTATGAGCCATAATATATGTTCGGTTCAATGACAATGACATTTATTTGCTTCTGGTGACCCTTAACATGCTTCATAAAACAGACGCGTGTGTGACATTTCACAGGTTCTATTAATGTTTCAGAGAATACAGTACTAACTTTAAATAGACCAACGAAATGTTAAACTGCTGCCAAGAAATTACTATACCTTTATACTATTTCCCCTGATGTCTCTTGATCTAGCTTTTCATTTTCGGCGTTAACCCCTATGAATTTGTATAATATTCTAATAAAAATAAAATAGTAATTATAAAGTCTATGCTCCGAGTTTTTCTTATTACTTGCATCATAATACTCTGTAATGTTAGTACGTTGTAGTGGACAGTAATCCTGTCTAGTATTATTGATTGCATGAGGATAATGCGATTAGTGTTCGAGCTATTTATTGCCTGGGGAGTTTGTCTCCTCGAAATAAGTAACTTCAAAAAGTTAATACATTTCAGCGCTTAAAACAACACGAGTTTTTGATTTTGTTATCGTAAAGATAGAATCATATATGGAAGCTATTTAAAAAAAAGTGACTCACCAGAGTTATTGTTATGGCAAGAGTTCATAGTTAACGACAAGATTAATGATCTCTGCCGGGACAATGAAGCGTCGGAACTAAAGATAAACAAGTACCATCCCGAGTACTTGCACGTTCAGTGGAATAATAATCTTTATCTATATACATTTATAAGGTCTATGACCTGTAAAAGTTTGACCAGGTAATTGGGCTTTTTCTCGAAGACTTTCTGAAGCATGATTGTTGAAGACACTAATTTAATTACAGGAGATTAGTTGCATTTTTAAACAAAACCCTAAAAAGAGCATTTTAGCTAGTATGTAAAATGTTAACCTTTTGGTCAATACACTTGGGACTGCTTAACTAACCAAAGTTAATAATAAACTTTGTCATTTTTACTTGTTTGATCGCTGTAATGGGAATTTACATTTAGGAAGAGCCAAAGTTTTATGGACATTAATTATGATTGGAAGGAGCAGACCGGTTGACTTAAAACTTAGTATAATTTATCAAATAAATATTAAAAGCTTGTTAAATAATCAACTACTAACTGGATGACAAGGGTTGATCAAGTTTAGTGGAGGTGATTTTACAAATGAAACTAACATAAACATTTGTAAATTAAGATAATCTAAATCGACGGCTGTCGGACGAAAAAAGGTATACAGTAAATAGCTTATTCCTTAGTTATAGTAATCCCTATACTATATGAATTTCTTAAATAACAAAGCATGCGAAAGTGTAGATCGAATCTCGGGTAAAACGTTAGTACCTAATTATCGGTGAAACGATTCAATGAATCGTATTCAAAGGTTCAGTTCGGTTCACTACTTGGATGAACTTTCTTCAGGTCATTTGCCTACACCTTCTCGGTTTTGGGTATCTATACAAATATATAATAGAAAAGATAAGATATGAAAGACAGGAATGCATGTTTGAATGAAATTGATTCTAAAACCGTTTAAATTGATAGTTAGCTCATACAGACATCTATGGCATGGTCTTTCTCTCTTCGTCAGGAAAAATATTAACAGCACTGACATTGAGGGACTTTGAGGGTACGCACGGTGGCGATTTAGTTACGGCACTACAGGCTCACACTGTTCATAAAATGTGACCTCGGATGCAGTCACCACAGACGACGTCGCTGAACATCATAAAATTTTATTGGCCACAATATTGTTACAAAACACAAGGTTGCCCTTACCAATATGATGTCATGTTTGAAAAATAACTTTTATGCACAAATAATATTGCCAACAGTGTTTTACTCAGATTTAAATATTTTACGATAGTTGTCTTATATCTTGGTTAAAATAATGAAGCAATATACAGTAGAGTTTTTTAAGATTCCGTTGCGTACGACCGAATGAAATAGAACCCTTACAGGATCACTTGCCCGTCTGTCACAGTCCATCCGCCTGCCTATCATATATGTGCATTAAATCCATTGAAACGATAAAGTTGGGATTTGATACTTTGTGTGACATTATTTATGTTACACGTTTAAATGTAATTATTATATTTTCGATGTAAGTAAGATATACATGACTTAGATGATATATTTTTTTTAATGTTTACCTTTAGCGGGGCCTAAAGATGAATAACGTTTAACGAAATCTTAATTCGATAGAATAAAACCTAAGTTGATAACAGATTTATGTTATACAAGTCTTTTTATTAAACTATCGTAGAACCAACATCACCCTCCCTCGGGCTAGTCTGGGACCAAGAGCAAGCCCATATGTAATAAAAAAAAATAAAAAAAACCCGAAACCCTCACCGGGTTTTGGGTGTTGTTGGTTTAGTAAGGGAAAATCTGAAATTGCGGACAAAGTTGTGGGCGAAGTGCTAGTTTTGTTAAATTAAAAAAAGGCGTTTTTAAGTTATTATAATAAATAATAATTATTTTGTTCTTCAACTACAATGTTAAATTTGATCTTGGTTGTACTTATGCCCTTACTAATAATCACTGTGTAAAGTTATGCAATGAATAAAGCCTGTGTAACCATACATTTTTTGGCGTATAAACCTGTCATAACTTTATGCAGCGTTTATTAGTAAGGCGCTTAGTGTTTTGTTGCTTATATTGTACGATGGTACCAGGTGGTACGAAAATCTATGTAAGACTGACTCTTTTTAAAGCTTCTGTTTAACCTAGTAGTTTTAGGAATTGCTTAATTGGGCCCATTGACTTCTCTTATAGCTGACTGGAAAATCTAACATGAATCCTTACGTTTAGATAATCTTTTCATTTAATATGTTCTAAACCGCTTACTGTAAGGTTTCATTTATTTTTGTGTTCAGTTCGTACTTGAAGATGTGAAGTGAAAAAAAAACATGCACCACCCTTTTTTTTTTTTTTTTTTTTTTTTTTTTTTTTTTTTTTTTTGGTGAGTGGGAAATCATCCAATGACTGCTCCCGTCCTGGGTGCGACGGGAGGGCGTGTCAGACTCTTACTGACTAAAACCCACTCATGTTCCTTCGATTGCCCTTTATGTTCCAGGGTCACGGTAACCACTATAAACATTCCGCAACGCACCACCCTTGTATGGATGATTCAGTGAAGTGAGGTAACTCAGACAGACGAAAGATTTTCCTGTTTTGTTTGTAGTTTGTCTCCCCTCGTCCCATCGAGAGTCGCTCTAAAACACGCAGACAGAAGGTATTGTGTTGGAAGGAATGTATGGGGTGTCTAAATCGACTCATTAAAGCCACCGCTGAGTAATTGTCTGAGCTTCCTTTGTACGCGTTATCATTCTATCATCTACTTCGTGAGGGAAGATGTGTGGTGTGAAATTAGTATATTTTTTCAGATAGAGAAATTTTTGCCAAATTTATTACGGCATTAAGAAACCTGAAATTTGTGTGAATTAATTTCATCTTCCAAATTGGTTGTCAAACTAGGATATTAAACAATTTAAATGGGCCTTGACTTGACTAAAAAGTAGGTCGTACACCTGTATAATAGTGAAATCAGTAAATCGATTGTATGAGGTGTCATATTGGCGGGCACACAAAAGCTGCGTTTGGAGTTGGACACGCTATGCGCGCCGACACAAAGGGACTCGATTTACTCGCCCTGACGGAATGCGACGCCAAAGTTAATTCTGCGTACTGGGATAATGCTGCCATACAAAAATTTTTCCATTCTTTCTCCACTGAAACTAATATTTGGAGATATTAAAGTAAATATTCGTTTAATGTGTCCAAAAATTAGTCTGACAGTCTTTATATCATGTCTACACTCCAATAATTTGATAGAAGGTGAATATTTTTTGAGCGTTATCGTGTAACTGTAACCTATTGACCGAAATCAATTACAGTTTCACATCTGACGAACTGACGATAGGGAATAAAGCCCGTCTGTCCACAGATAAAGCTACCGTGTCTAATGACAAATACTTTATGAATGGAGATCCCTATTTGAAAACCAATATATTACCAGTTTATTAAATAACAAAGGCACGAAGCGTCCGGATTTGTGCCACATAAAATGGTCTGTGTCAATCTCCAATTGAACTTATTAAATTGAATTTACTCCATCTGTAGCAGCTCTAACGATGATTTATTGGATCCTAATCTCGAGTAGATTTATATTCAAGAGTGTCCAAGTCGTAGAAAACCAAAACCTCGTGAAATACTAAAATGTGGGTTTAAAATACTTAGCTTTTCACTAAAAGCAATAGAATGCTAAACCGTTATCCGAAAAACGAACGGAATAAAAGATATTTATGTGTGCAATTACATTCAATTAATGCGTAGCGAAATTTGGATTCTTAGCTCTACACGTTCACTATAATATTCTTAGCTTGATTTTGTTAACGCTACCTTAAAAATCAACATACCTTACAGCAAAGTAGTCAAATACGAACTTACCTGAAAAAGAAATAAAACTGTGTTTAATAAATGATTCAACCAAAGCATAGTAACGTAAATACAATAGACCAATCAACATAGCACTTAGGTATATTTATTTCTAAACTCTAGTTAAACTTACGATTAAAACGCGTTTAGTAGTAAACAGTTGTTAGCCTTGAGTCATAAATACTTATGATCTGTCTGTTTAGTCTTATAGTCACCATGAACGTTGCTAGCAGCATCATTAGGTTGTTATAGGAGTCGTGAGAAACTCAACAAGCACGAGTGCTATTCTGTCTAATAAGATTTTACTTTTTTATTAATCTTCTCTATCTAAGTAGCTCATACTGTTCAAACATTTGTATAGTAAAATTGCGACGAATTTGTAATTGATGGGAATAATTTAGTATAATACCTAAAATTAAAATGCCAATCATAAGGCACACACTAGCTATTTAGTTATTTTACAACAGCTGACAAAAAAAAATAAGAATTCAGCATTATTTTAAGCAAGAAATGCAAGTTCCTACAAGGTTTTCAACGGCAATCGATTGTCTACCACCTCTTTTTTTCCTTCTTTTGATTGTCTCCGCCGACTATGTACTCCTTATCCGCTTGTTCTTTTGTGATCGTTATTCTAACTATGCTGTCGCTTGCATAAACTTATCAATTAAATAATGTGCTCATCTTCTCTGATGTTAAATTATACTGTATAACTTTAAACAGTATCCTGGCGAAATGACAAAAATTGCAAAATAAAATAAAACCGTATCTTTCGCAACAACACTTTGGCGACATCGTGAGCTCAGCGCGATCTGCTTTGAGTAACGTAACTTTGTCAAGGAAATTGAGTTTCCGAGCGATTGAAACCCCTTACTACCTTTTTAGCTGATATACAGATGTACTTATCTAGATATATATAGGTGCATGGCGACAAGTCATAAAGATATATCTTCTCATTGTTTAAGCTTTATTTCTACATTTATTCCTAACGTGTTTACTGTCAATTACAAAATGCAGCGTTTTTCCTTAATGTAAGGACAAATCTGCATTTATATCTTGTAAATGTACATCTGATAAATTTGGGGGTCGCAGCAATTTATTAGTGGAGGGTCAGACGAATGTAATCGTATTTTCGGAGTTGGCTCACAAAATTCCTAATTTAAACCTCGAGGACAATGTAAAGAAAATATTATAGACATCTTATATCAGACAAATGTCCATTCGTTCTGGATTCTATAGGCACCTATATTCTATATACAATTTCCTACCCTCTGATCTGTAAAGTTTTAAAAAAAGCAAACGGTTTTAATCAATTTTCTTTGTTTACCAATGGTGACAAGTTTAATTTTTCTTTTACGACCTGAATGTTATTTTTACTTCAACAGAAATATTGAAGCTGATGCATTGCGCTGCAAATAGTTGATTTCACATAAACTTATTTAAATCCGTGAGTGTAAATATGTAGGTCAAGTAGGATATAATATTTGATTGATATAATATGACCGGAGTTTAAAAATAAATTACTGATATTCATTCTATAAAATATTTTTAGGCCAAGCTGGCAACGTAATATCGTGTATTAAGAATTATATATAATCACAGTTAGCTACGTAGCTAGCTACATAGGCTAGTACTGTTTATTTACTAACAATACTTTTCTTTGTTACAGTGCTAAGATGAAGAAAAACAGAAATTGTCAAAGTGGCTGGTGGGTGGTACTGTTAACAGCAACACTGGCAGCTCAAGTCGCAGCTGAGGCTGGAGTTGGGCTGTACAACTCGAAGCTAAAACAAGTCACAACGTCGAGCACTTTAAAGTGGACTAATCTCAAGAAAGAATCCCTGAACAATTATGTCGTTGGGGCAGAATCGGAGCAAGGTAATCTTCTCAAACTAGTTAGATATCTTAAAAGTTACACCATTTAGAAATTTTTAGATGGCAGTTTGGTTAAACACTTTATATTCTTTTGCAGGTCCGATATACCTCTGCAGAGCACGTCATGAAGGCGATATGATTCTAGGCCAACTGCGACCAGATTATACGTCCTGCGCTGTATCCGCAAGTAAGAGCTACAATATATTCGAGGTGCTTGAAAACATTGAAAATGCTTCTTTAATCAATTGGATACCTTGGTTCAGATTTCACGCCAAACCTAGTGGAGGCGTGGTAGTAGATTCCTCTGTCGATTCCGTTTTTATTGGAAGAATGAAGGCCCAAAATGGATATTCACATTACATCGGCAGGATTGCGTATGAAAACGTTATCGGACAGTTAATCACATTTGATGACAAGAATAATGAAATGGTAGAAAACAGCGGTGAAATCCTAAAAGAAATAGAACCTCTAAGTTACAAGTTAGAAAATGTTGTGTTGGACAGAGCTACGGAGCATGTTCGTCAAACGGAACCTGAAGTTTTTGAAGAGCGAATTTTAAGAAATGAGGATGTAGTTGCTGCCACTGTTACAACAGAAATTGAGTATGACTTCAACTACACTTTATCTTGGGGCCATGGACATGGAATAGCCATTGGTCTTAATACAACGATTGAATTAGACGATGGTACATTATTTCCGCAGATACAGTGGGCTAACCCATTCACAGAGAGAAGGACCAAGTTGTATAAACTCGAACAATATTTAGAACCAGGCACAGCATGTAACGTAACCTTTAGGGGTAATATTACAGACAGTGACGTACAGTATACAGCTAAATTAGTAACATTGTATAAAGATAATGACCCGCGGTCGAGACAAATGAGAGGACAGCGTATTGAATATACTCTGGAGGTAGAAGCTATTTATGGAGAAATATATTTCCTGGCAAACAATAGCTTGGTGCCAACAACTACAACCACTACCACGACGACAACAACAACCACGACGACTCCACCTCCGCCAGAGACTGCGCCCCCAGCTCCTGAGGAAAATGATGTAGCAGCCATGAAGAAGGCGGACCAACCCGCGCAAATGGACAGCAGTGACATGACCAACGAAAGCGGAGAAGGCATGGGTAAAACTTCGGTGCCAAAAGAAGATATCAAGAAGTCCGTTGTCGGTGGACTTGGAAGCAACCCCAATGGGGCAACTATGAGGATTGTTACATTCACGTTATTTATTCCAGCGCTAATACTCTTACTTTAATATGACAAGTTGAATTCTTTGTAAATAGCGAGAAAAATATCACTAAAATTATAGTTGCTTGGTCGTTTATAGATGTATGTCGTTTTGGCAACTGAGCTTGATGCTGTTATTTATAAGTCGAGGCACGGATTATATAACTTTTTCCCTCGGCCAAATTATGTAAATATAAATATTTTTGTTTTCTTGACATTCCTGTTATGTGATTTCATTCCAATGTGTAAATTGAGGAGCCAAAATTAATCGCATAACTGTAAATAGATATTATCTGTAAATAGTTAACTGATATGGAAGTCGCAGAGCGGCGCGGGGGAGATTGTCATTAAATGTAATGACAGCGGCAACATCGTAGATAGGGATAATGATACCAAGTGAAGTAAGACACTGTTACCAATGACAAGCTGTAATAAAAACACACATAGATATGTACCTACGACATTTACACAAAACAGTAAACTTACATTTGTGATAACAGAATGAATTTCAAAGTTTGAAATTACTTTATAAGATAAAATACGTTACCACCAATATTTAAAATGTTGCAATGTACAAAACACAATATTTAGATTGCTTTTATCCTCTAAAATTAAATAATAAATTTTGTTTAATAAAGATTTTTGCCTGAAGGACAATTAAATGTTTCGATTGTTGTTAAATATAATCAAGGTAAAAAGTTATGTGTAAAGTTTTAATTTATTTTTATCCTATTCCGTTACCTAATATTAATACACTTTAGGAGCTAATTGAGAAAATTTGTCCAACGTTGTTGTTTCTGCTTAGTTTTGCTTGGTACAATAAATGGTATATTGTTGTACAATATGCACTAAATTCATCGCTACTACTTTTATATGGGTTTTGGTTATAAACAGGTCGCACAATTCATTTCTTTTCGCGCAATAGTACGTAAGAACATCGTTTAGTACCTCTTATCAGAGATTTAAATAGATAGATACGCCCTATCACATCAAATGATGGCGTCTAACAGGCTGAGTGAGCTCACTGTTCTTTGTATTGCTACTTTTTCATATAACATTATGTGCGGGAAGGGCACATCTAACGATTTAAAACTTTGACCTTTACCTTTTAGTATTTGGTAATTTTAATTGTTATTTATAATTTTAAGTTAAAAGAGTCTAAAAATCCAGAATTAAGAGATATTATTAGTTTAAAGCAATAGCGTTTATTCACAAATAATTTATTTTGTTTTTATTCTCTTTTATTATAATATTTAAACGTAGCCTAAGTTGAGATGAAATTCTAAAAACTCAGCATGTTACTGAAGATGACTTTGTTATGTAAGCCAAAGTTGTACTTTGTAAGTTTGCCTACTGTTGTTAGTTTAGGCTTCCATTAAAATTGCATCCCTCCGTCAAATGAACTCATCATCTTGTTAGTTCTTAGAATCAAGTAGACTAATAGATTTGGCAGCATCGTTTGGTAGTAGTATGCTTAGCGGACTTTTGTCAATGTGTAAAGAAAATGGATGATATTTTTGTATGAATTGAAATCGATTGTAAGTGTTCGCCTTAATTGTAAGAGAACTTTTCAACTCTCAGACCGAAGTACATAAACATTACTTGTTACGTTTTCAGCCAGCATTCCTGCTGTCGCTGTCGCACCACTGTCAAACTACGGGTGCTACACAGGCTCGAACATATCGCTAAGATAAATAACATATACTACGTCTAAGTAATGTTTATTATGTCGGCCTCGGTTTATTATTGATCTAATTATTTTATTTCTATAGTTCCGACTGCCTCAGTTTTCCTCTTCGCGGATACCTTTTTTAATTTTATTAACGTAATGGTGTACCTACCATTTAATCTTGGTTAATAATATTTTAATTAACGTTAAATCAACGTCCCACCTAGCGTACCATTATTGGATAAGACTTAAAATATTATTATAACAAAAATATAATTATATTTATTAGTCACTTTATCAGCTTCAAAATATTTTTGTATCTGATGTCGTAAATTGATGTTAGAACTTATTGCGAAACATTTCATAATATCTACAGAAAGTCAAGGCCTGTATGTTCAACGTCTAATATTTAAGGAAATTGCTTCTTCCCGTTAGGTAGAAAATCTATTCCATAATATTAAGGCACGTTCTATTGTTGTACCGATAGCAACTGAAATAGACCCTGTTAACTGGGTAGATATTGTAATAATGAATCTCATGACATCTACATTGTTTTGCGAAGCATAATTGTGATGTTCCATGTAAGTTTACTTTGTTTCAATTCATTAAAGTGTAACTGAATAAAAAGCTTCATTATTTTATTTACTTCTATTTCAACAGACCTACCGGTCGGATCCCGCTGATGGAAAAAACAAATCTCACTATTTATATTCAAAATGTTTATGACAAGTACTTGCATAAATATCGTGATCAGTAATAAGAGGATTGAAAGAGATGATCTAAGCGTTAAATTAGCATGGTTATCTAGCCGCACCCGTATGCAAATAAGTAGTGATGGCGACGTCACCTTAGTCTGCCTCCGACTGATATTTGAATTGTTCGACATATTCCCACGAGTACCATACTATACAATAAACTTACTGTACTTACTGTATTTGCAACGGGCTAGGATAGTATCAACTGTTATTTATTTATATCTGTATTCGAATGTCGTCGCCATCTAGCTTGAGTATTTTAGAGCACATCAGAGTAAAATCTCATAACCCTACCTCAATTGTCTATATTCTGAAACTGAATCGAATATGACCGAACCCTAAGTGTTAATCCCAGGCTAATTTCAAGTCTACGTGGTGGTCGGTAAAATTCTGCTGCAGCCTAAACACCTGTAGCGGTTAAATAGAATCGTACCTAATTGTTTTGGCATTTATCTATGTGTTTAGTAAATAAAAAAAACTAAAAATGTTACGCTACGAGGTATTAGTCGGAGGTTATTACAATAGACTAAAAAGAGAAATTATCTTTGGTCTAGACCAAATCGCATCATCATCAGCATCATCTAGGTATCTCATAATCATCTTATGTTCTAAAGTTGTTCAGTATTTATCATAAGAACAATTTCAAGTTCTGTTAGTAGTTGCCAAAACGGACAAATTAAAAATAGTGTTATCATTACGCTTAATAGCTTATTATGCCTAATCTTCATTACCTAAAAAACCATTTCATTAAGTACGTAATTCAAGAGTAATTCAAAATAATAGATGTACTTGGGGATTGACTTCATTAAACTTTTCACATTTTTAATAAAATCTTGATAAGATATCTTTTGACGTAACTATGTCGCAATTCAGATATTATCAAAATTCTGTTTCACTGATTGAATTTCCATCCCATCCTACTAAAAAACAGCGTTTTACTGCCGTTACTTCGAATTAAATTATTACTTTGCTCGGGAAACGAATCATCTGATGAAAGTCTAAGGCTGAGATAATTATCTGTAACTTATGGCGAGATAAATAGACGTTACTAAGCATTGACTTGGCTAAGCACTATACAATGTGTAACTAAATTAATGCACTTTGAGAAAATAGTTTGTTCAGAATCGTTTACTGAATCGATTTTTGTATTTTTTATTAATACAGGTAATATTTTATCCCAAAAATAATTAAAACTACGTAAACTGCTGTCACACTTCCGCTGTACAGTTAAAACAAACTAAAATGGATGAAATACCTACTACGCTAGACCCCATATGCATGTGCGACTGTGTGCATGCGTAGATTTGTAATGTAATGTGACTATAATTTTCTCCCACAATCTGTACAACTAATTTATAAAAAACACAGTGTTTTAAACATAATAATAAAAATTCAGTGTATGTATTATGATTATAACGTAATATTCTAATTGGGGTGCGGGTGTCTGGTGGTGTGCGTTTATTCCGGGACAGGTTGTATATACCCTACTGTTACACAACTGCCAAACGTCAAGTGTACGGTAGAGACGGGAACATGGCTAAGTCAAAGTCAGTACTTAGTAATGACTATTTATCTCGCTATCAGTGTACGTACTTTGGCTAAGCTATTCTCGGTCTCTCTAGCCCTCATAGTTCAACATATTTCTAAGTTGGAACTCTTACTAAGCGTTTATTTATGTTGACATTAGCCTCGTCTGGAACCTCTCCCTATGAGATTGTAGCACCTGCATATTTTCATAGTTTGTTTTGTATGTTGCCTGACGTTGGCAAACCGTATAGATTTGCAGACGCATTAGTGAGAGACGTCTCGACAACAGACCCAGGGGGAACACGGCGGCGCGGCGGCGCCTACGGGTCTCATTGTAGCTGGCTTAACGGAGCGTGAAGGAATTAGGTGCCCATAGCAATATAAAAAATTGGGCATTCGTTCAATTTGAAGTATTCAATTATTTTATTGGCTGAAGGAAGCTGCATATTTTCATTTCAGTAAGGAAAATGTACCTACTAATAAAACTAATAAATTGCTTCGGATGCAAGCAGTTTACTTTGCTGACCTTGCTTAGCTGCAGGGGTTGGGTTAGGATTTAAAATATAAGTATTCCAAGTCGAAATTAAACGCAACATTGACATCTTTTGCAATAAATAATAATAATTAGGATCTCACTTTAGGAGACTACAACCATGAAACCTCTAATTTACAACGGCAATAAATTTAACTATGCAAGAAAAACTATGAATGTGATGAGCATGCAAAGCCATAATATTATATTCTTTACGAATAAAGAGAACAGGTTCTAGATTTAGCGATTGAGGAAGATAACTTTGACAGTAGTAAAAGTATCATCATATCTACAAATAGGACTAGTAAAACTGGTTTCGTATGAAGTTTCCATTACCAAGTAGGTCCATAAAAGAATATAGGACATTATAAAACTAATTTAAATATAGAAGTGGTTATGGAAGAGGAAGATTACTTGGACAAGCGAGGGATCAGAAGACTGAAGTCTGCGTCATGCATTCGAGGTAACTTGGTAACAGCAGCGAGGCCAAGCCAGCGAGACAGTATTTCATCATGGTAAATGTGAGGTGGGTGACAGAACTTCGTGTTTATAATTACATCTGATTACTTAGTAAAATATGATTCTTGACCAGTGGTTTAGAAAATTATTTCGATTTCAATTAAACTTGAAAACTGTTTTTAAAATCCAATAACACCGACAACAAATGCATATAAATTGTAGACACATAAATCTTATTAAAATTGTTTGAACATGGACGTACTTCGTTTGTCGTGTAAAAGGTTATATGTAGGCCCCCTAACAAACATAAAATGTTGAGATAGCGTTGATATGATCATAAAAAGAAAATTTGTCCGAACCCTTGTAATACTGGAGCCTTGGAAACATCCCCCGTGGAAGTATTTCATGGCCTTCATAAGGGCTGGGGCGGGCTTGCACTCAATATTCCTACTATACGTAGATATATATCAGGCACAGGCACCTTGTAGTCATATTGTAGTTGTGGACTTTAAGAGCATCGTAAGCACGAACACGAAGAAGGAAAATAATTCATTTACAGTGAACGATTATGCAAATATAAGTTTCTATGAAATTGACAAAAATACTGTCGTTTTGAGCTTTAATGATTGTTAGGTTTTAGTATGAGTTTATTTACTAGCTGAAATAGGTTTAGCTTCAACTACCTTTAGATATCACGATACCCAATTGGTATTTTTATACTTACAAATAAAAAGTATAATTAAAGGAGCAGGATATGTATCGTAAATTATGAAACCAATCATTAGATATTTAACCTAGTGTAAGTAGTGAACCTAGGACAACGACCTATGTACAATTTGTTGTAACCCGCTTTATGTGCTTTATTTTGTGCTTACATCACAGCGCAAGCTCAGAACAGTATTATTTGTAGGACGATATACGTAATAATTCCCATTTAAGGAGGTGGAGTTGGCAACCATGAGGCTTGTGTTATTACTCATTCGGTGCCAAGAGGCAAATGACAAAAACGCATCAAGGCTTCGTCCATTGACTCTTCCACCCTTATTACTATAAATGTGTTGGTAATTCTGTCTGCAGATCTCCATGTTACCTCATCATCACGGTAACCTTTCAACGACCAAGTGACACCCGGCTGTCGGGCTGCTATTGTGCCTCGAATCACGTGTGTTCGAAGGTATTGAATCAATTGTAGTAAAATCTCTTAATTGTGGACAAAGTCAAACATCGGTTGGGTACTTGGGTACTTATAGGTAATCTATGCCCGACGCGCGGCGCCATAACGAACACGCGTCATCACTTACCTAACCATTTACTGAGAACCCAGTTACAATTTCCCAGTAAAGTACCTAACTGTACCGCCGCCCGGGGTGCCGCTCGGATTAATGTATAATGGACCAGACATTCAATATTGCGTAGGTATTTCAATTATTGTGACTATTCTTTGTTGCGGCATAATATGCGTCAATTATCAAACGTGCATTTATGACACGTGACGTCGCGGTCGCTATTATCTTAGTACGCCATATTTTTTGTATTAATAATTTCAAAAAATGTAATTTTAATATTTTTATTTCTAGTCTGACAGAAAATCAAAGTATATTTACTTTTCTTTCGGACTATTTTCAGTATTTAATAGTAAAACGGTTTTAAGCTTCAGTGGTGCAATAATTACAGCCTGTGTTGAATAACTATAAATTAATTAAAATCAAACTAGCTTTTGCCCGTAACTTTGTCCGCGCGGATACAAGCCCCCGTTCCCGGAGGATTTCCGGCATGAAAACTAAGTATTTTATGTACAAAAATGACACCCGAGTTAATTCTACCCAAAAACGAAGGAAATATAATTTTTTTACGAAAAATTTGTATGAAGCTAGTATGAAAAATCGAATTATCTCCTAAACGGCATGTTTAACCGTAATATCCTTGGAGATGGTCATAGTGCTAATTATTTATGATTTTTTGGTTGGCGATAGGACGAAAAATTTAATGCCGTTTTTTTTTTAAAAAATCGTTAAAATATTTTTATTTATTTTTACATGTAAAACGATCCCTTTTCGTGTCTAAGTTAAAAAGTTCGATATGTTATTAACCCAAATATTAAGAACACACGAAACAAGAAAAATAAAATAAAAAAATTGCTGTTTTTGACACATTTATATTAATTTAAATAAAAAAAGATTTATATTGAAGTAACATTATGAAGTTATATTTTATACAAAATAAGTTAATTTAAGGAATTAATACTAAGCATTCGTAAAATAAAGTAAAATAAATAAAAAAAATAAAACATATCATTAAATATTACAAAAAACCCCAAACACACTCAAATACAAATTTACAAATATGTACATATATATCTTTTTTACAAATTTTCCTTATCACTCTCGTTGTCAGACTCCAATTCTGAGTCAGCATCCAGATTGGATATATCCAAAAATTCGAACTCAGTTTCCTGAAATTGAATTAAGTCGAGAGTTTCAGCAAAAAAGCTCTGCTTTTTCTTGGCATCTAACTTAGGCCTTTGTGCACTTAGCAAAGGGTCCGAAGAAACAACAAGCATATTTAAAATGTCTTGATTGGAATCCTGCCTGCTTCTTTTCCGCGAATGATGTTCTCGAAACCTCCTAAAATCTTTGTTTCGAGACTCTGAGGCTTCTTCCGAGAGAGTCCCAATCGGCACAATATTATTTTTCTCGATTATGTCAGCCCCATGGATTAGTAACTTATGAACGGTTGACGACATGTAGAACCAGTCGTATAGTAATACGTACTTTTCTGCTGTTTTGCGAGCATAATCTCTAAATTTTATTATATCGATCTGCTCTCCAGATGTAATTGCTTGTAAAATTACAGCAAATCTTTTGATGAGGTCTTCATCCAAACCGGTTATAGCTGCGGTTTTATTAGAAAACTCAAAGAATTTTCTTGCAGTATTCCCGTCATTGGTGGTTCCCGAGCCTTGTTTTACTATACCAATCAACAGATTGAGCTCATCTTTGAATTTATTTTGAATTATTTTCTTTCTTGTCTGTAGCATTTCTTTGTGCTCATCACTTCTCGCTGCCCACCGTTTGAAGTCCAGTCTGTATGCAATGTGTAACAGACATTCCATACAATTTATACGGGCGTGTAGGGATGACAAGCCAAACTCATACAGGTCCGAACACACAATTTTTGATGTTACAGCATCTAAGCGGTTCATTTCTGTAGGCTTTGCTAAGCACAGGTAGCACGATGCATTTGATCTAGCTTCAGAAAGGTAAGTACAGACTTTAGCGTCGATCATCGTCATCATTAGTTGATGAGTCACCCTATTATTATTATTGCACTCTGTGGGGATAAGGGCCTCAATTTCTTCATCCATTTGTTTTTTCAGCCCAAGGACAACTGCTTCACTCTCCTTTACAAAAGTAAACTGAACTGGACGACAATACAAAACTGAGCATGGTTTTGGGTTCGTCCATAAAATGTTGTCTCCATCTGTCAGTTTTAGTGGCACCAAGGAGGTCATGAAAATGCTTGAATCATCTTCCTCACCCTCAATTTTCTGCTTGTATCGGCTTTGGTTAGAAGCACCGTCAAATCCCCACTTGGATATCAGCTTCAACTGCTTGTTATGCTCTTCGTTAGAAAGGCTTTGAAGGATTCTTGTAACCGTGATATCAAGTAAAGCTTGAAGTGTAATCCTAGCCGATGAATCAGTAACTGTCACTGATTGCTTCGGAGGGTAGCAATCAAGCTTAGTTTGTTGCACTTTATAGTAAGATGGATAAATATCTTTAGCACCTTCTCGAATGGCAGCCTCACGCAACGTAATATATTGCCACTTTGAGAGTTTTAGCGAAAGAAGCAATCCAAGCGCCTTTTCTGGCGTAAATATGATTGTTTTCGCTGGTTTCTTAAGCGTTTCATTTAATTTAGCGGCTGCTTCAGGATTTTTCATCATGTATTCGATGACAGAGGCGATATCTCCATGCCCTTCTTCTTTTAAACGTGCTGCAGCTGCATATGCCAATTCACTGGAACCTTCGCCTGTGTGTTCATCAGATCTTCTCTTTTTTTGTTTACTTCCCAGGTCTTCGAATGGTTTACGGGATCTTTTCGTCATTGTTCCAATGGACGTTGATGTCGACGGTTCTGGAGAGACTGAGGGCGCTCTTGGTATCTCATCAACACTTGGTTCTTGATTAACTAAAGTTTGCACAAAACTCGGCCAATCAATATTTGCTCCCAACCAATTCTCGTACTTTCTCCTGAAATTATCAAGGAATCGGTTGGATTTCCCCCACCTTTGTAAAGCGGCTCGCGTAAATCTCCGACAAAATTCTTTGAGAACAACATAATCTTCGTCAGACAGGCAATCGCCTATGCGGGATACAACTGCACTAAACAATACTTCATGATCAAATGAAGTACTCTCACTTCGTAGAAGAACAAACAAGTCTAAATTGGTGATTAAACTTTCCATTTTAAGATTTTATAGTCGCAGATTTAGTGTTAGCAGTTACACAGTTGTGAACAAATTAAATTATAAAACAAAACTTTAGCCCTTTTATTGCAAAACGACAATAATTAGGTAACTACCCTCATTAGTTATCTCCTCATTAGCTAATGAAAATCTATAATTGTCACTAACTATTCTTAGAACTCATAGCACTGCTAATTAACAAATTAGCTTACTTATCAGGAAATGTTAAATATAATCCATTGTCGTGAGATATTGAAAATCATTAAATCACCTATTAAGACTCATTAGAAGACCTAATCAGTGTAGTTACTTAATCACTTTTTTTTGGACTCATTAGAAGACAATTGGTAATTTGGTTGTATGAAAAGTTTTAAAACTCATTTTGTGCTGATAAATATCTAGCTCAAACATAGTTGGCTACGTGTGGGTGTACTATAAACCTCTGCCAACTCCTTCGGAAATATAGGAGTGATGCTATTTTATGTTATGTGTAGTTAAAAGTCCGTGTTCTTCAACATAAACACCAAAAGGAATCGTTTCATACGTAAAAACAAATAAAAATATTTTGACGATTTTTAAAAAAAAAACGGCATTAAATTTTTCGTCCAATTGCCAACCAAAAAATCATAAATAATTAGCACTATGACCATCTCCAAGGATATTACGGTTAAACATGCCGTTTAGGAGATAATTCGATTTTTCATACTAGCTTCATACAAATTTTTCGTAAAAAAATTATATTTCCTTCGTTTTTGGGTAGAATTAACTCGGGTGTCATTTTTGTACATAGTAATGACTAATAGAAGCGATATCCGGCATAAAAACAAGCACTTGCAAATTGAAATCCCTAAGTCTATGAAAGCCGATTTTCAGCCCACCGTGCGGCGCGTGGCTCGTGGCGCGAACCGAACATCGGGCGGGCACTTTTGGATTTATTAATATTTGCAGCAAAATTACTGACGATCTTATTGAACTTGTAAATGGTGTTTGGAAAGGAATTGCTGAAATTTTGAAAGTCAATAAAATAGTATATTACTTTATTATTTATTTAAAAAGGGATAAATGAATATTTATACAAAATTAACAATCTTCTGTTTATCTCTGTTTTTTTTCTCTCTTTCATTGTATTATTTGTGTTTTAGAATATTTTAATGTTTAATTTTTTTTAATTTTACTCTTCAATTGTTTAGTATTTAACCCTTGTTTTAATTTCAAATGTTTAATTTAATTTTATGTTCATGTGTTGTTTAATTCAATTTAATACTGTTTAATTTTACTTTGATATCAATTTTATCGTGTACTTTAACTTATACAATTCTAAACTATGTTTAAAATGATGATGTATGCATGATGTGTTCTCCTATAACTGAAGGAGCACAAATCTTCAAAGAACTTTGTATAATAATGCATGTAATGTGTATCCTTTGTTGGAGTTCCTTTCTGAATAAAATAAAATAAAATAGGATGAACCTTGTATTTACTTTTATTTTTTTTTGGTCTGAAGAAATTTCAATGCTAAGAGAAATTGTAGGTGTTCATCAAAAGAAAACATTATGCACGTTTGAACGCTGCAAAGGTTCGTTAAGTACTGTTCAGAAAAAACGCCAGAATGCGCCACGACACGACACGTAAGTGTGCACACTCACCGCCACGCCAGTAAGCATCATGGCGCGCCACGACACGGTAATGTAGTTCCGCCTTAAGGCGGAACCACATTACCGTGTCGTGGCGTGTCGTGGCGCGCCAGAAGCATATCGGTTTCATAAATTTAGTATGGTTAGAGACACACTTGTATGGCGTGTCGTGGCGCGACACGTTCGGCCGTGTCGCCGACTGCTCGCCACCGATTGCGCCAGGGCGGTGGTGGGGGTTTATGACGCGACACGACACACGGGCAAAATGTGTTTCTGTACCGGCGCGTGGCTCGTGGCGCGAACCGAACATCTGGCGGGCACTTTTGGATTTATTAATATTTGCAGCAAAATTACTGACGATCTTATTGAGCTTGTAAATGGTGTTTGGAAAGGAATTACTGAAATTTTGAAAGTCAATAAAATACTATATTACTTTATTATTTATTTAAAAAGGGATAAATGAATATTTATACAAAATTAACAATCTTCTGTTTATCTCTGTTTTTTTTCTCTCTTTCATTGTATTATTTGTGTTTTAGAATATTTTAATGTTTAATTTTTTTTAATTTTACTCTTCAATTGTTTAGTATTTAACCCTTGTTTTAATTTCAAATGTTTAATTTAATTTTATGTTCATGTGTTGTTTAATTCAATTTAATACTGTTTAATTTTACTTTGATATCAATTTTATCGTGTACTTTAACTTATACAATTCTAAACTATGTTTAAAATTATGCATGATGTGTTCTCCTATAACTGAAGGAGCACAAATCTTCAAAGAACTTTGTATAATAATGCATGTAATGTGTATCCTTTGTTGGAGTTCCTTTCTAAATAAAATAAAATAAAATAGGATGAACCTAGTATTTACTTTTATTTTTTTGGTCTGAAGAAATTTCAATGCTAAGAGAAATTGTAGGTGTTTATCAAAAGAAAATATTATGCACGTTTGAACGCTGCAAAGGTTCGTTATATATTCGTTCAAACGTACATAATGATTATTTTTGATGAAAACCTTCAATTTCTCTAAGCATTGAAATTTCCTAATAGCAAAAAAATAAACGAAAATACTGGGTTCACCCTATAAACAGAGGATTGTTAATTTTGTATAATTATTCGCTTATCCCTTTTTAAATAAACAATAAAGTAATATACTATTTTATTGACTTTCAACGTTTCAGCAATTTCTTTCCAAACACCATTTACAAGTTCAATAAGATCGTCAGTAATTTTGCTGCAAAGATTAATAAATCCAAAAGTGCCCGCCAGATTGCGCCAGATGTTCGGTTCGCGCCACAAGCCACGCGCCGGTACAGAAACACATTTTGCCCGTGTGTCGTGTCGCGTCATAAACCCCCACCACCGCTCTGGCGCAATCGGTGGCGAGCAGTCGGCGACACCACCGAACGTGTCGCGCCACGACACGCCATACAAGTGTGTCTCTATTAAATTAAATTAACTTTGAATAATTTCGTAGTATACTGAAAAGGTATATCCTATATATGTATATATATATCTGAGTCATAAAACTTTAAATATACACATCTTAACAAGATTTGTTAACGATTAATACAATAGTTAAATTCAAATATAATAATTACGTTTTATAATTAAAAGAGATCACATTTAAAATAAATAGTAGAAAATATTTTAAGGATTATTTCACTATAAATTAATTAATTAACATAAAATTTTTACTTTTATAATTAAAGAGATCATATTTAAAAGAGATTTTAGGGTGTGCATACTGTTGCTATTTTTTTTTTTGCTGCTGAAAATATGTCCGCAGAAATGACAAACAATCAAGTTTTGTCATTTAGTCTAGTCCGCACAGTTCAGAAATGTGTTAGAATTCGTTGTAAAAAATTATCGATTATCGGTAATTATCGTTTTTGTTTTCGATATTTATCGTTTAGTCAAAACGGACCGATAACCGATAAATTATCGATTATCGGTTTGCATGCCCTAGTCTCTAACCATACTAAAGGCGGAACCACATTACCGTGTCGTGGCGTGTCGTGGCGCGCCAGAAGCATATCGGTTTCATACATTTAGTATGGTTAGAGACACACTTGTATGGCGTGTCGTGGCGCGACACGTTCGGCGGTGTTGCCGACTGCTCGCCACCGATTGCGCCAGAGCGGTGGTGGGGGTTTAAGGCGGAACCACATTACCGTGTCGTGGCGCGCCATGATGCTTACTGGCGTGGCGGTGAGTGTGCACACTTACGTGTCGTGTCGTGGCGCATTCTGGCGTTTTTTCTGAACAGTACTTAACGAACCTTTGCAGCGTTCAAACGTGCATAATGTTTTCTTTTGATGAACACCTACAATTTCTCTTAGCATTGAAATTTCTTCAGACCAAACAAATAAACGAAAATACTGGGTTCACCCTATAAACAGAGGATTGTTAATTTTGTATAATTATTCATTTATCCCTTTTTAAATAAATAATAAAGTAATATACTATTTTATTGACTTTCAAAATTTCAGCAATTCCTTTCCAAACACCATTTACAAGTTCAATAAGATCGTCAGTAATTTTGCTGCAAATATTAATAAATCCAAAAGTGCCCGCCCGATGTTCGGTTCGCGCCACGAGCCACGCGCCGGTACAGAAACACATTTTGCCCGCGTGTCGTGTCGCGTCATAAACCCCCACCACCGCTCTGGCGCAATCGGTGGCGAGCAGTCGGCGACACGGCCGAACGTGTCGCGCCACGACACGCCATACAAGTGTGTCTCTAACCATACTAAATGTATGAAACCGATATGCTTCTGGTGCGCCACGACACGCCACGACACGGTAATGTGGTTCCGCCTTTATGGCGCGACACGACACACGGGCAAAATGTGTTTCTGTACCGGCGCGTGGCTCGTGGCGCGATCGAACATCTGGCGGGCACTTTTGGATTTATTAATACACACATCAAAAGTGTCTAGGGATATTTTAATTAAACCTAAATAACTAAAATTCTATTAACTTTTTGTTAAGACACCTACACTTTAAAATAAACCTTGTTTAATTGCCTATCTAATCTGATAATAAACTTTTAGATAAAGTTAAATTTAAAAAAAAACTTAGAAGAAGAGGAAAAACTCAACAAAATTTCAATTTAACTTTATTTTTGAAATTTCAAAACCAAAAAACAAAACAATTTTTTTTTTATAAAAATTGTTGAAAACTTAAAATTAATAATTCGTGGATCCACCTAAGACTCTCCTGACACATCTGGAGCGGTTCTGCATACTCAAAACAAGCGTGTCAATATCCTGTTGTGGAGTACTGTCCCAAATCCTGCTAAGATGCAAGAAAAGCTGGTTTTGATGCACAATATCAACAGGGAAATTCCTACGAGCTCTTCTCTGAAGCATATTCCAGGCATGCTCAATAGGATTTAAGTCAGGGGATTGTGCAGGCCGGTCCAAAGCTTGGATAACATGCTGTTGTAACCAACTTGTAACGATACGCGCCGTATGTGGACGGGCATTGTCGTGCATTAGCTGGAAATTTTGTCCCATTTGCTGTTTGTGGGGCAAGATTACAGGCTCTAGCACCTCATCTCGGTATTTTCGAGCAGTCATATTGCCTTGTATCCAAACGAGGTCCGTTCTACCGCCGAGACGAATTCCTGCCCAAACCATAATCGTGCCACCTTAATATGCATGAACTTGTTGTGGGTGCTGCAGTCGATTCCAACGTCCAAGTTTTCTCCAAACGCGTACTCTTCGCGAATCAGGATGAAATCCAAACCTAGATTCATCAGTGAAAAGCACAAGTGACCATTGAGAATGGTTCCAGTTTTCGTGTGCAATAGCCCATTGTAATCTTCTTCCTCGATTACCTCTCCTTAGTGCTGATACCCAAAATGGCCTACGAGCACGTAGATTGACTTCATGCAGTCGCCTTCTCAAAGTTAGACCGCTTACCAGCAAACCATACTCTCTCTGTAGCCTTTGAACCAATTGCATCGCCGCTGCATTTAGTTGACTTCGTGCAGCATTTACTATGAATCGGTCCTGTACATGTGTAGTAATGCGTTGAGGTCCTCTGTGCCGTTCCACCACTTCCTCCGTGACACGATAACATGACCAAAGCCTGGATATAACGCTCTGACTGGTCTTCATGGCTTCAGAAACGGCAATTATGGGACAGTATTCCACAACAGGATATTGACACCCTTGTTTTGAGTATGCAGAACCGCTGCAGATGTGTCAAGAGAGTCTTAGGTGGATCCACGGAATATTAATTTTAAGTTTTCAAGAATTTTTATAAAAAAAATTGTTGTTTTGTTTAAGTTTTGATGTTTCAAAAATAAAGTTAAGATTGAAATTTTGTTTGAGTTTTTCCTCTTCTTCTAAGTTTTTTTTTTAAATTTAACTTTATCTAAAAGTTTATTATCAGATTAAATAGTCTATTAAACAAGGTTTATTTTAATGTGTACATGTTTTAACAAAAAGTTAATAGAATTTTAGTAATTTAGGTTTTATTGAAATATCCCTAGACACTTTTGATGTGTGTATTTGCAGCAAAATTACTGACGATCTTATTGAACTTGTAAATGGTGTTTGGAAAGGAATTACTGAAATTTTGAAAGTCAATAAAATAGTATATTACTTTATTATTTATTTAAAAAGGGATAAATGAATAATTATACAAAATTAACAATCCTCTGTTTTTTTTTCTCTTTCATTGTATTATTTGTGTTTTAGAATATTTTAATGTTTAATTTTTTTTATTTTACTCTTCAATTGTTTGCTATTTAACCCGTGTTTTAATTTCAAATGTTTAATTTAATTTTACGTTCATGTTTAATTCAATTTAATACTGTTTAATTTTACTTTGATTTCAATTTTATCGTGTACTTTAACTTATACAATTCTAAACTATGTTTAAAATGATGATGTATGCATGATGTGTTCTCCTATAACTGAAGGAGCACAAATCTTCAAAGAACTTTGTATAATAATGCATGTAATGTGTATCCTTTGTTGGAGTTCCTTTCTGAATAAAATAGGATGAACCTAGTATTTACTTTTATTTTTTTGGTCTGAAGAAATTTCAATGCTAAGAGAAATTGTAGGTGTTCATCAAAAGAAAACATTATGCACGTTTGAACGCTGCAAAGGTTCGTTAAGTACTGTTCAGAAAAAGCGCCAGTATGCGCCACGACACGACACGCAAGTGTGCACACTCACCGCCACGCCAGTAAGCATCATGGCGCGCCACGACACGGTAATGTGGTTCCGCCTTAAATGTATGAAACCGATATGCTTCTGGCGCGCCACGACACGCCACGACACGGTAATGTGGTTCCGCCTTTAAGTTAAGAGAGACCGGGGACAGGGGGACACTAGTATTTTTATGGTTCCGTACCTCAAAAGAAAAGAACCGGCCAAGTGCAAATTAGGCTCACACGCCGAAGGTTTCGTACGTACTTGTAAGTAAAGAAATCTTGTTTTAGCAATTAAATTTTTTTATATTCATCTACAATTTTAGGGTTTTCAGATTGTTTCCTTTACTGGTGCTAAGTACCTATATGACATTGCTTTAATGCTTTGTGCTAAATTCATAGTTCCTAGGTTACGGGCAAGTACCCTATGAGATTTGATTTCTTTGAGAGTGTCGAAATATACGAGTTATGCGGCATAAACAGCAGTAAATGTTTTTTTTTCCTTAACTTAGAAGTTTAATTTTTTCACAGTTCCAAGGGAAGAAAGCCCTGAGAATATAGTTTTAATTTCAATTCGATTCCTCCACAAGTTCTCGAGACAGACACTTTTTGGAAGGTTTTTGAATAGCGCACCAATTTACAGATGTATTTTAATACTAGCTTCTGCCCGCGGCTTCGCTCGCGTTAGAAAGAGACAAAAAGTAGCCTATGTTACTCTCCATCCCTTTAACTATCTCCACTTAAAAAATCACCTCATTTCGTCGCTCCGTTTTCCCGTGAAAGAAAGACAAACAGACAGACAGACAGACACACTTTCCCATTTATAATATTAGTATGGATATTTTGGATTTCGTGGGGTGCTCTGAAGGTTCCCCTAAAATAAACAGAAGTCAAGCGATACCCTGATATACATACTAATGGATGTATCGGTGTCCACCGTCGACGAATTAAGTGATATTAGCTGCTAAAAAATCGTTGTCGCCTTAAATTTTGCAGCTTCTGAATGTACTATTATAAGGTTTGTTTGAGATATCTTTAATCCCCCATAAGAAATTATCATTCTATTTATAGTAAAACGAACATAAAACATTACAGTTGACGTACAATAACAGTTCTGGCTAAATTCTATACTATTATTATAAAGTGAAAAGATTTGATTGTTTGTTCCTCTGTTATTTTTTACTCCTTACTTTTTAGTGCCAAATTCCGCAGTTTTTTGAATGTGTAATCCAAATATAGGATAATGCTAAACTTAATTATGTAGTTATATATTACAAACATCTCCATGTTACCAAATTTTTTGGATCATTTTCCCTCGATTTGTTCCTATCAGATCAAGACCTTTCAAATACTAACAGATTTTTTAGGGGTTGTCGAAAAATCGACGAACATACATAAAAAAAACCGGCCAAGAGCGTGTCGGGCCACGCTCAATGTAGGGTTCCGTAGTTTCCCGTCCGTCACAATAAGTGTTCCCACTTATAAGTTTTAAAAAAGGCTATTTGTTACGTTGACATACTAAGTACGCAGAAATTATTTTGTACGACCTTTTTGTTTTTTTTGTACAAAAACTGTTCTTTCTATCAAGTTCAAAATAATTTTCCTAGAAAGTCCTTATAAAGTTCTACTTTCCAGATTTTTTCATATTTTTTAAACCTACGGGTCAAAAGTTAGAGGGGGGGGGACGCTTTAATTTTTCCTTTTGGAGCGATTATTTCCGAAATTATTGACATTATCAAAAAATGATGTTAGTAAACCCCTATTCATTTTTAAATACCTATCCAACAATATATCACACGTTCGGGTTGAAATTAAAAAAAAAATCACTTCCCACTTTACATATAGGGGGGCTACCCTAATAAATCATTTTTTTCCAATTTTTATTTTACCACTTTGTCGGCGGGATTGATATACATATTGGTACCAAATTTCAGCTTTCTAGTGCTAACGGTCACAGAGATTAAGCGAGGACGGACGGACGGACAGACAGACAGACATGGCGAAACTATAAGGGTTCCTAGTTGACTACGGAACCCTAAAAAGAAGATTTCGAAATGACGTTTTGAGAACATGGAGTTTGTTCTCAACTCGTCTGTATCCATTTTTTATTTGAAAGAATAACCGTTTCTATCTTTTATTGCGTTATCTATTAACTTACTTAAGATTATAAAACGTTATTAATGTTCTAAGTACGACTATCGAGCTAATAATAGAAGAAATAGATCAAAGCAAGTAAAGCGAACCTCAATAGCGCTCATTAACGTCAGCATATCATCAAATTAGTTGAACTTTCCCCGCCCACATATAACAAGGCAGTTCGTTAAAATATTGATAAACACTGTCAAGATTGTCTATAAACAGTTTAAGATTTACCCATATCAATATGGGATAGTATTACTATTATTATGATAATAATATTATCCTTTTATTATTTCTCAGGCTACATTTGTTATAAGTAAGTACTTAAAATAAACATTTTTAGCTCTTTTTTTTAGCTCTTATATTTATGTGAAAATTGTATTGTAGCTGTTTGATTATTTAGAAGGCTAATTGACTCAATATCGCGACTTGCGTCATTAACGTAACTCCAGATATTAAGAAAATTATTATACTTCTATGCCCTTACTAATAATCACTGTGTAAAGTTATGCAATGAATAAAGCCTGTGTAACCATACATTTTTTGACGTATAAACCTGTCATAACTTTATGCAGCGTTTATTAGTAAGGCGCATATTCTATTGAAGGTATTTAAGTTACTGTAAATATTGAAAGATTCATTTCACAAGATTTAATTGTTAAGAGAATTTGCATCTATAATAGCGGACCACTCACTCAATTACCACCATAGATTACCACTCACTCAGAGACAGAAAAATGTCGTTCCCACGAAATTTGCAAATTGCAATGTTATTTACTTGGGATTATGGACTCAAGGTGACTCATAAATGTTTCCAAATAAAAACATTATGCATACATAATATCCATACCTAATATTCATAATAACCTTTAAGTAAGTACTGGAATTTTATGGCAATTAAGTTGCTCTAAGCTCTAAACCTTGAATTAAAATAACAAACCAGTTTGGCAAAGTAATAGCAAATTGATTGAGAAGATTAACTTGGTAATATTTAAATTACTGTCTCTGAGACTATTGAAACTGTCAGCTCAATCAGACAGACAAGCAATCAACAGAAAATATATAACAGTCGCTTGGTCTTAAAATGCATCTTTATTGGAAGTGCAGATCGCAAAAAGTCGTCCAAATTTCAAGTTTGGGTTGGGCTCCGATGACTCATCAGGACAAACGATGAAAAAGCTATTTTAAGCTAAGCTCACTGGCGCGGACGCAAGCCAAGTGAGCAATTTTATATTAAACGAATTAAGATTATTAAGGACCGCCAACGCGGAGGGCAATAGTGAGAAAATATTCGATTGAGATAATATTATAGTAGAAAGTGTTACCACCTAAACAAATAGGCGAAAGGCGGTAAAATATAATATACATACGTTTATGTGTATATTTATCAGCGTTAAACATTTTCCTTGACATTTGAATAAAGATAGATCTACATAATTGCAAAAACGCCGTCAGTTTGAAAGTTCACGGCAATGACATTTCTTCCTAATAGCGACTAGGAACGTTTTGCAACGGTAGTCATTCGCCCACAAAGTCCTATAAAACAACCATTTTTCTGAGGCACCGTTGCGTGACTACCTACCAACTGCCAAGGATACCATGAGTGCCCGCCGAGCTGCCGCCGGTACTTATGATATGACGCTATCAACACTGCTGGAGGTCTCATTAGGTTTCATTGAAGAATGAAAAGATTGAATTTGTCCTCTATTCAAAGACTCGACATAAACACCCCATTAAATGTAAACAACACCCATATTGTTTAGTTTTATAAACTAGTTCGTTTTATAAAATTCTAAACATATGTTTTAACACGTACTTAATGTTGAAACCAGAAGTCTCGCTAATGATGTATGTGAAATGTGTATTAGGTATAAGTATAACCTCTGTTCACAAGTCACAACATATTCAGTACCTATTTATTGAATTGCAATATTTTTAATGAAAAGAAATGTGAATATAATTATATCCACTCGGATTGGGTACAATCAACGACAGATTCAGTAATTATCTAAAACTTGAATGGCATGGAAATCTTCCTTCGAATTTTCCGCTGTCAGTTGTCGGAAGAAACCCGCCTCTATAGTAATTTGGTTAAAAATTCGCGTAATGACTGTAATATCACATAAAGCTGACGTCTTCAGTAATTAATTCGACAGCGCACGTAATTTACTTTCGCATTACCTGGACATGACAATGGTACCCACACACTACCCTACCCATTCTTAGGGTTCCATAGACAAATGGCTAAATTCGGAACTCGAATCGTCATCCCTGTCTGTCTGTCCGTTTGTATGTCACAGTCATTTTCCGAAGCTAAAAGAACTATGCTGTTGAAACTTGGTAAGCAGATGTATTCTCAAGTATTCTGTGAACATTAAGAATTTCCCAAAAAAAGACAAAAAAATAACAATACATTTTGGGGGTTTTCCATACTTAGAACTGAACCTTTGACTTTTGTATCAAACCCTAACGTGTGGAGTATGTATGAGTGACACTTCCAAAGTGATACTCCCACCATGCGTTTTAAATGAGGAATTTTCCACAAACTGCTCTTTGAATGGCGTTGAAAAACATCTTATTCATGAATTGCTACGCTTACTAAAATCTTGCGAAGACATTGAAAACAATAAAGACTACGTCGGATGCAGAAGCTTAAAAAGAAACCGTTGCATAAATAGTGGGTGCTCCTTTTCACCCGAGGCGCATTCACGACCCTTTGTGGAGACATTTCAGCTGAGCCACGCTCAAAGGTAGCTTGAAGGCGCTTTAATTATTCCCCACATGTAAGGGTACGGAACAAGGAAAGGGATCACAGAAGCTTTCCCTTGAGATATCCAGGAAACGTTTGTTTACTAAACGGGCGCAATCGTCGGGATCAACGGCTTATGTTTTCTTCACTTAGATCATGAATATTTTAGTTTTCTTCATTCATAAAACGATTATATTGTTCTGTAGGTTATTTACTACAGACGTAGAGATCAAGTCATAATGTATCTTAAAATAATTCAAAAAACATTAAAGCTTGAAAGATAAAATTGATACGGAATTAAATATAGATACAACTCTAAAATATAACAATATTGATAAAATTTATATAAATATACACTGTATTAAATAATTCAAGTTTCAAATTGGCAATAAAAAGATTTGGGCTCGTCCGGGATTTGAACCCGGGACCTCTCGCACCCTAAGCGAAAATCATACCCCTAGACCAACGAGCCGCTGCCTGATCAGTTGAAATAGTCGTTTACAATATAAATAAAGTACTAATACTTATATTTAATTTTTATTGTTTAATATTACTGATAAGATAAGTGAAGAAACGTCGCCTGACACCTCAGGCTGAATTCTAATCACAGTAAATTGTGGAAGAGTAGTAGGTAGCACTTTCGTGTTGATAAACAGCGCCATCTGTTGGGCAGTAGGGAATTCAATGAATATGTTTTATATTGCTACTCTGACACCAATTTCTAATTTGTTTAGTCAATATTCTACTAAATAATTACTTGACCAAAACGTTTTGAACGTAAAAATATAGAGTGTTGTGAGATCGCTAATAGTTATATTTGAGAAACGTTAGCTCGGTTATCGTTTGTCAAAAAACTGAAACTGTCATTTCTTGAACGTTTTCTTAATTTTTCATAATGGATCTTCGCCCTCGGTGCTTTCAAGTCAAGACATTAAACATAGATAAGGTATCAAGTCACGTCGGTAATTTGTATCATATCGTTACGCGTACTTCGCCTAACAATATGACAAGTGCTCAAACCACAACCAAGGTCTGTATTGTAGGACAGCCTTCGCTTAAGGACATTTTCACAATACAGAGTTATAGACGGTGATATAGATCGCCTTATCTTGCAATCAGCCGTCATCCCGTGTCAGTAGGTCGGCGCGTGCCGGGAATAAGGACTTGGTCACACTCAGTCCCCGTCCCTAGTCTCTCGGGGATCGATTACAGCTAACTATTGTTTTATACATTCCTAGTAAGTACTAAATACCGACATGCGACCTATTACGCAACAGCATAATATAGGCTACGAACATAATCCACTTGGATTATGTTCGTAGCCTATATTATGCTGTTATATGCCTATATGTCTTTAATAAAAGCAGCTTTATTAAGTACATACATTAAAAGGAAAGGTTTTTTGCTTTATAATCAAACGTGATACTCTAATCCGTTTGGGAAACCCATCAAATTGGAGGCTCCAGAGAATCTTTCTGTTCGTATAACATCACAGTACGACCAAGGGAAGCAAAGCAGTAATCCAAGATGCAAGTGAAGACGCATGGAACCGCTAATTACTAGTACATAATGGAATGGCACGATTATTTTAGATGAAAGACGTATCTCGGTTAGTTCCACAGTACGTGTATAGTTTCAGCTCAGTGAGAACACACCTACTTATTTATAGTTATGAAAAAATATGTAATTATTTATTTTGCGATAGATTAGTTTTTTTATAACATTATTTATTTATTAAATAGCATAAATATTTCTACAAAATTCAAAAATGAACAAAAAGCGGGCTCGTCCGGGATTTGAACCCGGGACCTCTCGCACCCAAAGCGAGAATCATACCCCTAGACCAACGAGCCGCTGAGAAACCAGCTGAAATAGTCGTATACTACACCAACAGAATACTATTGTTGAATTTTTTTTCTTATAAGGTAACAAATTGTAATAATTAGATGGATAAAACAAATGCTGATAAAGAAAAGTAAAATGTAAAATGTGTAGTCTGCAAAATGTCGTCAGGCACATCGTGCTGTGAATGTAATCACTCATCGCTATCTGGGTCTTTGTACTTTATTTATTTTATTTTTTGACAGATTTTTTTTTAAATGATTTTAAAAGCCGTATTTGGAAGTCATAATACTAAATGTTGGATAATAAGTAGATTCTATATATAGATGAATAATGTGTAGTGAGAACACAACTACCATGACATGAGTTATTTCTATCTGAAGGACATTTTTTTGTGTTCACAAAATTGTTGTGTCATTTCAAAGACCAATTTTAGCATGTCATTGTCATTTTGTGGGCGACAATGAAACATTTTACTGTTAATTTAGACCTTTAGCGCTTTACTAATAAACCCTGCATAAAGTTATAACAGGTTTATACGTCAAAAAATGTATGGTTATAACAGGCTTTATTCATTGCATAACTTTACACAGTGATTATAAGTAAGGGCATTAGTGTTTATCACAATATAGCATTTATGGTATGAGTTTTAATATGTCCCAAAAACGTTAACAAAAGACGGGCTCGTCCGGGATTTGAACCCGGGACCTCTCGCACCCAAAGCGAGAATCATACCCCTAGACCAACGAGCCACATGGAAAAGAAGCGAATTTAGTGATCGCGCCTGGCCTTGTACAAGCAGCGTAAGAGTGCGTCATTAGCGATAACGGAATCTCCGGTAAAAGGCTCGGCCACTCCAACGATGCTCTCAAACACAAGCTCATACTATACGAAGCGAAATGGAGGACTCACACGATGAAGTTTATCGTCCAACTAGCTTGATCCGTCAGGTGAAAAAACGTTTGGCATTGTGGCCTAATCGATAGTAGGCTTGAAGAACAACCAAAACTCTTTTTTAACGTAATTATTCTTAATATTGTGTAATCTATACTAATATTATAAAGAGGAATACTTTGTTTGTTTGATTGTTATGAATAGGCTCAAAAACTACTGGACCGCTTTTAAAAATTCTTTCACCATTCGAAAGCTACATTGTCCACGAGTAACATAGGCTATGTAATATTACGCTATGTCTCACGGGAGCGAAGCAGTAACCAAAAACCTAATGTAACGTGGGTGAAACAGCGAGGAACAGCTACTGTAAGATAACTTCGTTTAGAACTTTAGACAGTGAGTCAACGCATCGATGGCTTGACGCTTGATCGATCATAAATCCCTTAAATCTGTAGGTTTGACGAATAACCAAAACTGATGTTTTACTGTTATACTTATAGTTTAATCGACAGTAAATCCTAATGTAAATATGTTTAGACCGTTTAGACCGTTTAGGCAGTTAGTTGACACTTCCAGGAACTAAGGACTGTTTTTACCTTGGCCGTGGTTAATGCTTACGCCCAATACCCACATGAACAATTACTTACACATTAGGTAGTTTTTCAGGCAGGAGTTCCTCAACTCGACGCACCCTCAACTCAATTTAGACAGAACTGCCTCCACTTGGAAAAAATCCTCAGTCGAGTCGAGGAATTAACTGCCAAAGTTGCGGTAACTTACAATCTACACATTCTCCACTCCATATGTTCTTACTGTTACCTCAGCGGTAGATGAAGCACTAACTTGACATATCGATTTCTAGGATATCTTTAAGATGATCTTGAGTAAATTCGAATGGAGACTGTAGAGGAGATCCCAAAGAAACGACTGGGCGGGCGTTATTTGATTTGTGCACATTACGTGTTTGTGGACTCTTGCGGAAGACTAGATGAACGGCATTTTTTTAAGGTTTCCTAAATAAAAAGAAAAAAAAAACAGAACTTATAAGATCTCCCATTGTCCATCTGTCGCAAATGGTGTAAAGTTGGTAACAGTTCCAAAAGTCAAGTAGTAAACATATTTATGAACACAATTTATGTTCAGCTAAGAGTACTAGACAAATTGTATGCCATGAGGCATATTGTTACGAATAGGTACTACATATTTTAAAATCATTGTTTCTACGACGCTTCTTATTGTTTCCAAATGGTAAGTGGTAGCCGCCTAGCCCCGTTATCCAAGTCAGCCTTGACATTCAAACTCGGTTGTGGGGAGGAAAGTGGACTTTCCTGTTACGTGTTCCGTGAAGGTTCTATGTGTTAGTATACTGTTCATCTTTAGTTTTGTGCTTGACAACTACGTAACGTTAAAAAAAAACATTGGTATCTATTTAGGTATATGTTGCAATGTCCGTATTGTTATGGATACTGATATCATTATTAGATACCACTGCACCGTGCTGTGATCATAATAATGTACCTACCTAGGCCAGCTCAGAAAGTTAAAATATTATTAATATTAGGTGTCAACGACGACATTACCTACCAAATTATATTTATTAATAATATTTGTGTAGGTGCCGATCGATGTCCAGCGATAATAATTATATCGAATTCGATATATTTATAAAAAAAAACCAGCCAAGAGCGTGTCGGGCCACGCTCAATGTAGGGTTCCGTAGTTTCCCGTCCGTCACAATAAGAGTTCCCTCTTATAAGTTTTAAAAAAGGCAATTTGTTACGTTGACATACGAAGTACGCAGAAATTATTTGTACGACCTTTTTGTCTTTTTTGTACAAAAACTGTTCTTTCTATCAAGTTCAAAATAATTTTCCTAGAAAGTCCTTATAAAGTTCTACTTTCCAGATTTTTTTCATATTTTTTAAACCTACGGGTCAAAAGTTAGAGGGGGGGGACGCTTTGATTTTTCCTTTTGGAGCGATTATTTTCGAAATTATTGACGCGTTATCGAAAAATGATCTTAGTAAACCCCTATTCATTTTTAAATAACTATCCAACAATATATCACACGTTGGGGTAGAAATTTAAAAAAAAATCACTTCCCACTTTAATATAAGGGGGCTACCCTAATAAATCATTTTTTTCAAATTTTTTTTTACCACTTTGTCGGCGGAATTGATATACATATTGGTACTAAATTTCAGCTTTCTAGTGCTAACGGTCACAGAGATTAAGCGAGAACGGACGGACAGACATGGCGAAACTATAAGGGTTCCTAGTTGACTACGGAACCCTGAAAACCGTTAATGTGCAAAAAACGCTAAGTTCATCAAGATATTTTGATAACGATTCCCTAAAACAAATTATCTTAGCACTCTTTCAATGGTTTTAAAAGAACCATCTAATTATACCTCCCGAACTGACCGTGTCCGGTGAGGACCTGTATCAAGCCAAAAGGAGAGCGCCGCGCCGTGGCGCCTCTCCAGCCACTGGGATATGGGAAGGGATTTTGTAATTTTTTTTTTACTTCAATATGGAGGAAGTTAATAATTCGTCAAAATATTTTTTTTTTTAATTTGTAACCAGATTTAAATGATTTTTAACGAAGTGGTCAAGTGGCTACTTCGTTAAAAATCCAAATCCCAAATTAATTTTGTTAAAATCTGACGTACCTAACTTTTGTACGGTTTGTACCACAAAACTAACAGAATTTTAAAAATCAAAGATAATAACTCGATAACCCTATACAGTTAAAAGTCAGTCCACAGAACTCCTTATTAACAAACAGTACACATACAGTAAAAGGGGTGTTATATTATAAATGGGAAAGTGTGTCTGTCTGTCTGTATGTTTGTCTTTCTTTCACGGCAAAACGGAGCGACGAATTGACAGGGTTTTTAAAGTGGAGATAGTTGAAGGGATGGAGAGTAACATAGGCTACTTTTGTCTCTTCTTAATGCGAGCGAAGCCGCGGGCAAAAGCTAGTAACCTATATATTAGCCAATTTAGTTTGTGACAACATGTCATATAACGCATAGACTTCACCTATCCGTTTCTGGGTTCCCCAAATAGCAATCTAATAAAATGATAAAATATTCATAACTGTTATTAAATAATACGTGTGTGTGTGTGTGTGTTCAAGGGAAGGTTTAATTTTGTAGTCGTAAGCCCGACTACTGATCGTGGGTTCTTGGGTCGGATTTCAGGTCGCACAAAGAATTGTTTTTTCATCAATAAGTATTAGGATTTTTTTCAATAGGAGGCTGGAGTTTTGAACTTGATGATAATTATGTAAGACACCCTCGTGCTAGAAGTCGGATCGTTCCATGGTAAAAAACACTGGTACTCAAGCTGTATCCAGTTACTTTGTGTGGCGATCCCAACAAATGATAAGGAACATTTCTGAGATGATTAAGACAGCGAACGAAGATTGTCAGTACAATCTGCTTTATCAGAGTATTTTATGATGATTAAGTACCTACGCTGATATTTGTTAGTTATACTTGACTTCGGCGCTAACAACCGAGTTAAACTTGGCATTTTTCAAAAGTTGTTGTTAACCTTGTAAGTTAAGTTAGTAATTTTGCACATAACTGATGCTGAAAAGGGACATCTATAATTTATAAATAGAACTACACCAAATTGTAGAGTCTTACTTACCTATTTAATTTTACTACTCGATAAGAGATGGCGCTTTAAAATTTTTGTTACAACCCAAATATGAAGTTTCTTTTATAAACAAAAATAACCTAATACTACTCTTCTAATTAGAAAAAAATTAAAGACTTTTAGGGGCTGATTTTTCAATCGTCAGTTAACTTCTATCTGAGGAATAAAAACGGCTTGACATATTTTCTATACAAAATCTGTCAAATCGTCAAACATATTCTTCAGATAAAAGTTAACTGGAGACCAAAAATCGGCCCTTAATAAGACAAAATTTTAAATAGTCAAATATATTTTATTTTGAAATAAAAATTAGAACGCGAGAATTAAAATAATTTCTCTATTCGATAATAGATGGCGCTGTTCATAAGCTCTGGTTATGACTTACCCATAACGCCTAGCTGCTGCGGAGACAGCGGCGCGGCATCTCCAGCTCCTGATCCGATGGAGCCCGATGCCAGCGACAGTCGCTCACTAAAGCCCAAAGGACTGCTGCGGCCACCACTACTCGCAACAGATCCCATTCCTGAAACAATATTTTTAAAAATAACTTTTTATTTTGTGAACCACACTGTACAGTCCAATACCAACTATTATGGTCACTATAGCATATACAGAAATGTACATGATCATAGTAACTGTAGGAGCATATTTGCTGGCATAGTGTAGGTTCTAGATGTACCAAATGTTTTCACAACCTGTAGTGATAATATTTATGAAAAAATTTAACCTGAATATTGGCTAGCAAAGTTGGTTGACCAGTAGGACAGTACACCTCTCGGTGTAGCCATATGCCCTTACTAATAATCACTGTGTAAAGTTATGCAATGAATAAAGCCTGTGTAACCATACGTTTTTTGATGTATAAACCTGTCATAACTTTATGCAGCGTTTATTAGTAAGGCGCATAGAGTGTATTATAAACAACATTTCCCAGCTGTGTCACTGGTCCTGTCCTGTCCTGTTTAAAATGTTGGGAAAAAGAAGTTAAAATATATAATTATGATAATATCACCTCCATTAGGGCTCCTCATCCGGGAAATTCTCTTGTTGATAGCCCTTTGGATCCGGGGATTCATTATGGGTTTAGCTCGCCGCCTTGCCAAGTACCTTGACAACACTCCAACTACAACTGCACTTGTACCCACAACTCCTAAACTCCATAGTACCACCTGGAAATGTATAATTAGCAGTTATGTCAAGATTAAAAAAAACCTCTTATTCATGTTAAATTATAAAAACAAACCTATTTATTTTACATAATCTGACCATGTTATTTATATGCAATCACGAATGACCTTTAAAACATCATAATTTGTTTGATTAATTATGTTAAAGTTGTCTAGTGTGTAGTTTCACAAAGAACCAAATAAAATTGTTGTACATTCTGTTTTCGACCTATCATCGACAGAATTGGAATATCGATAATTACAGAGCCATAATATTACTTTAAGATTGTGAAACAACTGATTATGATATAATAAAAACCAAAATACTGACCTTCTGTGAAGTTGTTAATTGCACTTCACTAAAAGATATTGCCCTTTGCCAATGTTTTAGTTTATCAATTAATGGGCTAGCTTGTATTAACAGCTGCATTATTTAATATTTAATGTAAAGAACAGTGTGTGAAATGTCCCTATTATCCTATTATTTACAACGCTGATATAATCACAGCGCTTTTAGGTTATCTGTCAAAACACCAGTTTTGTCTTCACGATTTTTTGGTAAAATTTTACATTAACGATATTTGTATTCTCTACAACTATTTACTTCTTCTGTGCCTATCATTTGAATATAATCAACAATCACATTATGCAATAGGTATCGTCCAGTAACCTAGAGATAATTTTAAACATTCGCGCTCTCTTCAGTCATGTCAAATTGACAAACTTCAGGGTGCGTTCGAAAACGTGCGAATAATTCACTCGAAAATTAAAAAGAGATAGAAACAACGAAAGAAAGAGAACGGCTATACTGTTTTTGAACGCTACAGAGCGATTTACTGTTTTGGAATGGGTTAGGGTCATGATGGTTAGGATCGTATGATGACACTGTCAACATAACCTTTTATCTCTATTGCAAAGAAGGAAAATTGTGTTTTAAAGCATATTTTGCAAATAAAGGAGTACTACCTGTTCGTTTCTACTTTAGTAAATCCATTCTTCAACATCAAACTTTAACATTCGCGCATATATGATTTTGACATATGTCAGATAATTTTTAACGACGCTCAGCCAAGGGTGAGAAATCGCACTTGTCAGTGCGAAAATTACTCTACCGAAAGCGTTCCAAAATACTGCTCGGGTAGCTGTCGAGTAATTGTTCGGTTACCCTCGGTTTCACTCGGCTCATTTCGGAACGCTCTAGAGTAACTTTCGCACTACTCCGTGTAATTCTTACCCTTTTAGGAACGCACCCTCAATGTGTCTTCTTTGTCTATTTCAAGGCACAGAACAAATATACCCTTAATTTCAAGGAGACTGATGGAAGCGCGTGCTCATTCATTTCCTATAGCGCGAAAGGCAACACAAAAATGGGAACCCCGTGTTTTTCAACAAATTCTCAAATCGATAAGTCGTAGTACATCCATCTTTATAGGTATTAAAGTAGGTTTTTTTTTATGGGCTTGCTCTTGGTCCCAGACTAGTCCGCGGGCATAGACGGGGCCTACGATGGAGCGAGCTCACCCAAAAGATGCCTATGCATAGTACTCTGTGTTATAATCTGTCTTTCTTTAACAAAACATAATTAAATATTTTGGTACCGTAAAATGCTGCAACTTTGCACGGATTTTGACGTTTTTCTTCGATAAATCTTTAATCGTTAAGGAAGTCGTATGTTTTTTCAATTACTGTCCAATATTGGAGTTTCAGCTATAGGAATACATTTGCTACTAGTAAAAAAAACACCTATAAAGCACCAAAAAATTGCTTTGAAAACGTAGGCAAAGTTGAGGTAAAAACTACAACATTGCCCGTCATAATATCTTTTTAAATGAATGGGTATTTTGGTAACGGATTTGTAATCCATATTGCCATAAAGTTCTTTTCCACGTCAGACTTCACTGAATCTTGAATAGCACAAGAATTTTTTTTTTACAATGCTCGGCAAAGTTGTGCAGGTTTCTCTAAAACTCCCATACAAAAGTGAGTTCGGTGTAGGGCTGCCCCAAAGGAAATGCAACAATTTTTCTTAACATTCAAATATATTTTTAAGAAATCAAATTGTTGTACTTAAATTCTAACAACATTTTTTCATAGGAAAACAAATATGTAGGTAGGTAATAACATTTAAAAAATAATAATGTTGGTACCTATTACGTATAATAAAAATTACAACAGCAGCCTGCAGAGAGGTCAACAATTAGTTAATTTGTTGATCTCTCTGCAGCTCCTTAATTTCTGATGATGATAAATAAAGAAACAATAGTTCTAGCTTCTATAAAACGTTCTTAGATCAATTTAAAAAAAAAACAATTACACAAGCAAAACCACGGTCGATTAAGAGTTTGTTGAAAAAATTAAAAGTGGCAGCCCTAACCCTAGATAATGTTGAGTAAAAAGTTGCGAAAATCTGACACAACTTTGCCGACCATGATTTAACGGTTTAAATTAAGATATAATATAGAAAAAACAGTTTAAATACATAAAAGAGCATATTTTCTTTGCTATATAACATATTACGCTAGAAAATAAAGCATAAATACTCACAAAATGAAATTTTCCTGAGAGCCGGTAAAAAGCGAGTATCCGCACTGACATTGAAACTGACACTGACAGTTTGTTAACTAAAATTTGGAGTAACGTATGATCGAATGTTGCCATACAGATTGCCGACTTGCTTTTAGTAATACCATAGACCATAAAAAACATTTCGCAGCGGTAATAATTAAACTTTTTTGAATTTAGGCAATGTTGAGCTATAAAGGCAATGTTACAGCATTTTACGGTAGTAAAATAATACCAGCCTATTACTGTACGATTACAGGGCAAAGGCCTCTTCTCATAAAGACTCAAGGTGGATTGGCGATTTCAGATTTATATCCATTGTAAGTCAAGTTTCCACGCGATGTTTTCCTATACCGATATCTGTGATCTCCAAGATACACTTTACAAAGTACTTATTTAAATTTAAAAGTCACTGTTTTACTTGACTGGATTCAAACCCACTAAAACTTACAACGTTCACCAGGCAATCACGACATAGTATCTTGAGACTTGGTACACTTGTTAGTTAGGTGGGTTAGAGTGAAAATCGCCCGGGAGGCAATCGGAGGCACCCCTCTGGGGGGGAGGGGGAGGGGTTGAAGTTCTCTTCTGCCGCGCGCTCTGTTTGTCGTCATAACTCTTAATTTATCGTTACTATGGCAAGTGGGGTATCATTTTCGGATAAATCAAAGATGGCCAATCGTTTTCTGAAATAAAAAATACATGTCTACATACAAAAAAAAGTCAATTATGCCCTAAAATGTGAAAATTTCAACCGTAACAAAAAACATTAATGGGCCATAATTTTTCAAATCGTGGCTATATCGACTTTAAAAAAATATGATTAAAAAGCTGTATGCGTATAGATTCTGAAAATATAATATATGTCTATAGTGTAAATAGAAAAATCGTTAGAAAAAAAATGAAAACAGCTTGGCGGAGCAGCCAAAATTCATTGTAAAATAAGGACAACAAAATCGATTTTTACAAATTGACCAATCTTTTTACTAGTAAATATAGAGATTTGATCAAATTAAACAGATAATGAATTTAAATGTTTTTATTTGTTAAAAATCTATCGTTTTTACCCTTAGTACAAGTATAAAAAAATGACATAAGTCATATTTGATCTTATAGCTGAGCGGGCTCTGTTGACTAGTTTAAGTGAATTAAACGTCTGTAATTAAAGTAACAACATATAACTATGCTAAAAGTACTTACTTATAAAATAATATCAAAGGTGACTGCACCAATGATAAACACTTTAAGAGTTAGTACCAAGAGCAGGACGCAAAGAGTTGTTCGACATTTCAGACCGCCGCACTTCTTATTCATCTGCACTGGACCATTTCTATATAGGTTGAAAACCACTAACAAGTCTGTCCATGTAGGCTAACAGTTGTCACTGACCTTACTCCGTCCCCAATCAGACAAATCAGGTGGATTTCAAGACATCTGATCCCATACAGGAACAGTTTTGGAATACTGCTCAAGAAATGTTGGTGCAGGGCAGCTTTTGTAAGACACCATTTCCTAGTTAACGAATATCTTTAATAAACAGATATTTTAGGTTTCATTTACTTAGCAAAATGTGCAAGACCAGAAATAAACACTTCTAACTATCTTATAAACTTTTCAATAATATCCTGTGACAACTCATGCCATCTGATCTCAAACTTAGCAGAGCTATACTATGACAGACTAGAAGTAACTGGTCTTCATACTTATATAATTATAAATACGTACATATTATAGATAAATTACAATCAGACACAGGATAAACAATGCTCATCACGCAAAGTTTGTTCTGGTTGGCATCGTAGCCACGACCTCCGACTTAGCAGTCAGGGTCACTAGCCACTAGACTAACTGGCCCGCGAATAATAGTGAAAGCCTCGCTAATCCGTCCCTCATATGCTGCCAGAAACCCTTTTCTCCTTCACAGTTAAAAAACAAGATACATTGTGATACCCTGGAAAAGCGTAAAACAGAGGCAAGACTAGCTTTAAGTGGTCATGTAAAAAGAATGTTTTATAACGGCGGATACCAAGTGGCGTACAACAGGATGATAGGACTAACGCAGTAGTCAGAGTTGTGCCAAAGTAATGATACGTACACGCTGTCGATACTGACGTCTCGTTAGCAGTCGTTTTGGTATAGACGAGTGCCTGAGCTAGAGGAGCTGTGGGTAATGTAGGCACTGGAAAACCCCACCAGTACCTTCCTTGCCGCAAGGTATCAAGTACTCTCCATTAAAAATACTTAGAATTATTTTCTTTCATCCGCTATATAACTACTTCCTAGGAATAAAATAGAATGAGGATTATTTACAGAACCACCAGTGTGATGGTCTTGTAAAAAAGCTGTGACACTGTGACTTATTTGAACGGTGGAGAAAAAAAGCGCAACGGAGACATGAAATGCTTTTCCAACTGTCGCAAAAGAGTTTCTGGCAGCATAATTATGAGAAAAGGATTAGCGAGGCTTTCGCTATTATTGAAAAGCTGCCCTGCATCTCTTTTTGAGAACATTTTTCACCGAATCCACCTGATCCATCTAATAAGGGATAGAGTAAGTTCGGTTATTTTACTGTTAACATACATGGAGAGACTTGCCAGTACAGTGATTTTCGACGTCTGTGTGGAAATGATCCGGTGCAGGTGTAAAAAAAAGTGCGGCGGTCTGAGGTGTCTATTCTATCTCAGACACCTTTCTCTATTTAAGATTGTACTTTACCAAAACAATGTACCCATGATGTTAAGATAAATAAATAAAGATAAAGATGCTCTCAGCGGGAACTTAAGTGATTGAAATTGTGCGACTGCGGACGGCAAAGTATTTAATAAACAATATAGGGGCAGCGGTTGTCATTCGTGGAACTTTGACAGTCGTTACGGGTAGCCAAACTAGAAAGTCTGACCAGCCTAACCAAGAGGCATCGTATCGCCCAGTAACTAAGTTGTGAAGGTCTGATAGGCAGTCGCTTAACATAAAACACTGGTATCCAGCTGAATCTGGTTAGGCTGAGAGCCGACCCCAATATAATCCAGAAAAGGCTAGGAAGATGATGAGATAAGGGCAGTGACTCGAATGCTAGCACTGCACCAAATTATCAGCACTCTGAACAAACAGATATACCTAAGCTATTATTTTGGCCTATAACTCATAAAACTTACAATTAAGATATTTTGGAACTCTATTTCTGGCAAAACCATACTATCCGACGCTCAGATTAGTAAACACAAGGCAGATAGATAGCGCGGAACACCGCGAGTGAGGTCAACAAAGCAAATACAAAACCAAAAGCGAATACAATCTCGAGTCAGTACGGCACGAAGCGTCGCGCCGTAAACATGTCACAGAAAATATTCATATTTTCGAGAATGATGCCGTCTTTTGTTTTTAAACATTGCAAAAATTGTTCCCTAAATCAAAAGAGAGAAGATGGAGTACCTTTTTATAGATTAATATGGTTATTTTTGCCTTTTTGGATGTTATTTTGTTCGGAACACAAAACCTCAACAGAAATCTGTCGGTGTTGCTATTTTATTGTGAAAACATTTACCCCTAAGTTGGGAAATATGTATTGGACACAGGATTATCGATCTACAAGAATATTTAATTCGAGTGTTTTTTTCTTTTTGGTTGGTATGTTTGTATCATGTGTGTGTACTTATCTTGTATGTGTCAAAAGTCTTCGTTAATAAAAGTAGTGAATGTTTTGTCTCTAACTAAAATTATGTACACCAGTCGATTCGCCAACATAAAGTAAATATAGTAAAAAACAGTGAACAGAAAAATATGACAACTAATATTTTATATTCTGTCCTTTTCTGTGAATAAGAGAATAAATTAGCGCGTTCAAGTTTCAAACAAACAAACTTTTTTGCTTTATAAAATTGTTATACACCTAAGCACTTTATTATTTATATTTTAATTAATATAAACAGATAAGAATGAAATATTACGGGTAATTTTTCATCATCCTGGCAACCGGAACGCACACAGAGACGACGTGTTCTTACAGCGCAGTCACGTGGCAGTCACGCACACATGTCTCGACGTTCGCCGCACTCGTAATGTTCCGCGCTGTCTATCTGCCTACTGTTTTATAATCTGAGATCCGACGTAAAAAATGGCGACATTTAAGAAAACAATTCTTTGCGTCCTGCTATTAGGGCTAACTCTTAAAGTGTTAATCAATGGTGCAGTCACCTTTTACATTATTTTATAAATAATTTTAGCTAAGCTTTTAGCAGAGTTATATGTTGTCACTTTAATTACAGACGTTTGATTCACTTATAATAGTCAGCAGAACCCGCTCATTTATAAGATCAAATATGACTAATGTAATTTTTTTATACTTGTACTAAGGGTAAAAAACTATAGATTTTTAACAAAAGAAAACATTTAAAATCATTATCTATTTAATTTGATCAAATCTATATATTTACTAGTAAAAAGATTGGTCAATTTGTAAAAATCGATTTTGTTGTCCTTATTTTACAATGAATTTTGGCTGCTCCACCAAGCTGTTTTCATTTTTTTTCTAACGATTTTTCTATATACACTATAGACATATATTATATTTTCAGAATTTGTACGCATATAGTTTTTTAATCATATTTTTTTAAAGTCGATATAGTCACGATTTGAAAAATTATGGCCATTTAATGATTTTTGTTACGGTTGAAATTTTCTCATTTTTGGGCATAATTCACTTTTTTTGTATGTAGACATGTATTTTTTATTTCAGAAAACGATGGGCCATCTTTGATTTATCCGAAAATGATACCCCAATTGCCATAGTAACGATAAATTAGGAGTTATGACGACAAACAGAGCGCGCGGCAGAAGAGAACTTCAACCCCTCCCCCTCCCCCCAGAGGGGTGCCTCCGATTGCCTCCCGGGCGATTTTCGCTCTAACCCACCTAACTAACAAGTGTACCAAGTCTCATGCTTTAATGCTAAAAATATTGCTCCCCATACATTAATGGCTTATAACGCCCCCACTATAATAGAGTAAGTAAATATCTGTGAACTCTAACTATGAAGTATAGCACAGAGTACATTATATATAAGGAGTATTCAGGAGTATAGAGCCCGTCCATAGATAAATGGCAATGCCTGTCATCCAATTCAATCAAATAGATTCATTAAAATATTTCTCATTCTCAATGTTTTCAATTTTCAGTCAGAGTGTTTTGCCGATATGTTTTTTAACTAAAGTAATGTAATGAAAGTATAATAAATATCTCACCCAATTTATACAAAAAAATGGATGTTATACATCAAACTTTGAGTCAGCAAACTTTGCAAAGCACAATTGAAGATCTTCCAGATGAAGTCTTGGAATTTATTTTAAGCCTTCTACCACCCTATAAAGATATGCAGAATTGTATGTTAGTTTGCAAACGATGGTATAATTGCACTCAAAGTAAGTAATATGTTTCGTATGCCGCGAGCCTGCATTACTTGTATTGTACTTGTACTTATTTTGTATGATATCTAAACGTTCCACTTTGTCTTTCAGGTGTGTTACACAAAACATCAATAAAATTGATAAAAGCTGTGGGAGAGTTTAATATATTATGGAAAAATATTGCTCCAACTGATTGTGTTCCCACAATCACTAAAAGATTTTCTCATGCTGCATGTGTTCTTGAAAACAACATGTATGTATTTGGCGGATGTACTACTAATGCGACTTCATTCAATGATCTCTGGAGGTTTGATTTATCCATTAGACAGTGGGTAAGACCCCTAGCTACTGGCACATATCCCGTTCCAAAAGCATATACATCAATGGTTAGTTATAAAGATTGTTTAATAGTTTTTGGAGGATGGACATATCCTTCACTTTCTCAATATTATCAAAATGTCACTATGTTTAATGAAATACACTTTTACTGTGTGAATAATAACAAATGGCTCTTAATAACAAATGCCTCAAATTGTCCACCACCAATGGCAGGACATTCAGCTTGCATGAGAGGAGATGAAATGGTTGTGTTTGGCGGGCTTATTATGTCAGCTTCTCAAAATTATCAAATACAATGTTCTAATGATGTGTGGGTACTGGAAATACCTACACTTACTTGGAGGAAGCAGACCACCACTAGGCCAAAACCACCCCCAAGATATGCACAATCTCTTATCTATCTGGACTATGAGAGATTGATGCTTTTAGGTGGAGTTCAAACATTACACAACCGTTTTGTGTACAGTGACTGTTGGGTATTGACAATGAAAGGTCATATATGGTCATGGAAAGAACTAACAGTGAAGAATAAAGAGTGGGCCTCTGCCAATATATGGTGCAACCCTGCATGTAGGGTTGGAGACAAGGTTGTGAGTTTAAGTAGAAGTAGAAATGGCTGGAATAGTGCTAAACCATTAGTTACATCAGCTGTCAGATTATCAGCATTGAGTAGACCAGAGGGTGCACCTGTGTCAGTTCGAGTTGAGCAAAGTTTACAAAGGCCTCTGGATAGAGACCAAAATATAAATGGTAGAAGAGGGGAACTACCTAGGAGACCTGTAAATCTTCCAAGACAAGAAGAACTGAATCCCAACAATGAGCCAGTTGCTGGTCCAAGTAATGAACATCTTTTTGTGAGTAACTCAGAACTAAATGGAGTTCTCGCTGGACCCAGTTCAGTAGGATTGGATCATGAATCAAAACAAAACAATGGATTAGATGCTGGCAAAAGAGACTTGGCTATGAGAAGGAATAAAAATAAGGTAAGGCACTTTCTAACAATAGACTACCCACCATTTAATTAACTGTTGTATATCATCAATCATTTCACTTCTTTATGTAATAAGATTGAACCCAAGGCTTTTTTACAGAATAAGGGGATGAAAATAGTAAGACAGTTGCAAGAAGCTAATAAGTACAGGATGGCCGCATTTGCTTGTGATACATCGCAAAATAATTCATCTCCTGAAAATGATCTCATAAATCAAAGACAGATAGCACACTTAGAAAACCGACGGGAACCATTGCCATCTCCACCAAACCCTCAACCTAGGCAACCTGCAGTGAAGAAAGTTAAACGAAATACTTTAACTATGCATGTCTTGGATATTTCTACTGTTGTGGATGGAAATTCAGAAAATTATGTATCATGGCTATGTCCTCGCCTGGGAGAAATGACTGGGGCCCCAGAGGAATTGGTTATGTATTCATTAGTCAAAGGTACTGGGGAGCTAATTATGTTTGGTGGAGTTCACAACGATATCAGTATTTTAAATTACTCAGAACATCAAAATAAGTACTCAAATTCATTGCATTTTATAACTCCACCCAAAGATATCATATAAATATCTGATGTATAATTGGGCTATTGCTTTGTCTTTCTTTTTTTATTGTGTAAATTTTTTAAGTAATATTTTAGTTATTTATACCTGCTGACTCTCTGACAAATAATGTCTTTATTAAGTTTGAAAATTGTCTAGTTGTAATACAATTATTTTTGTTGTTTTATCATGTTAGTGTGTAGAATATTTGCTGGATACATCTATATCTCAATTCAGTAACACTAATCCAGTTCTATGTGTACCTAATAAATCTGTAAACTTACACCTTAATAATAATGAATGAAAATGTGTTCTGTGATTTCTGTTGTAAATATGGCTTTTTGTGTAATGTAACTAAGCTTACAATTAAAAGTTGATTTATTACTTAAAAAATATTTAATTACAGTATTTCATTACAAAGATATTTTTGAGTTCAATCAGCGTCTTTAACAAGTCCTCCAAATACAGCAACTGGAATTTCTTTCTTCTGAACAGGAGCAACTTCTCCTTCATCTTCACTATTCTCTGACTCCTCATCAATGTCGATTTCATCAGGATTAACCACTTTATCAGCACTCTCCTTGAGACCTTGTGTTTCACCTCGTACAAATGAAATATTCCCTTTACTTTGTACAGCCATTTCAGCAGCTTTGGCTTCTAACATTCTCATACCATCTTTCATGCCCGGCGCAAGATCTGAAATAGTACCAGCTGCTTGTGCGGCTGAACTCAACATTTGGGCAGACATCATATTTACTTGAGTGTTATAAGTGGCCTGGACACTACGTTTAATTCTAAGCATTTCTCTCATAGTATCTTCATTACCATGTCTTACTTCAAACTCTTTCCATGTGTTCCAAAATTCTGCTGTAATTCTGGGATCACACATTTGACTACAATGCGCGTATATTGCCCGAGCCCTGTCAATTTCACCAAGGCGCGTCTCCATTTCTGAAAAGCGTACACACATCTCCCTCGCTTTTTCATCTGGAAGAGTTTCAATAGCTTTTTCATATATTTGACGTGTTTTTGGAACACCATAAATTTCAGCAGCTTTTTTAATATAAATATTGAACATTTCAAACATTTCTTCTGTCAGAACAGCAGTTGTTGCTCGTTCGTAGACAGCCATTGCATGCCTTGCCAAACCATGTTCTTCTTCTAGTTTGGCATATAGCAAAAATATTGATTTGGCAAATTCGGGTGGGCAGTGTTCAAGACACTGTTCAAATAAATCTCTTGCTCTCTCTAATTTTGAACCTCCATACCTCTTTAAAAACTTAGTTAAATAAGTATTCCAAATATCATACACATTAGGCCATTTAAATAATGCAATACCTTTTTCATATGCTCTAAAAGCTTCTTCAAAATAATTGTGTTCCTCTAGGAAAAGTCCATAGTTAATAATGATTTGTGGAGTAGCAATCTTTAAATCTATTATATGATCATATACTGCCTTACAAGATTTATAAGTACCAAAGCTCTCCTCTAAATCTGCATACATAGACCATACTTTTAAGGACTTGTACAACCGCATTTGTACTGTCTCAGTATCATCATGATATGCCACTTTTCTGCTGGGTAAAACAGTAGCTCTTTGCATTAGCTTCAGGGCTTCTTCATAATTCTCATGTCGTATTTCCATTTCTGCCCATTCACACCACACTGAAGCTAAATCATCAACTTTAGCATAGTTTACTTGTGTTGCTTTTTCAAAAATAAGTCTTGCATCTTCTATTTGTTCATTTTTTTCATAAAACTTAGCAAATCCAACCCATAAAGTATATAACTTACCCACTGCTAGTTTAGGATCTATTGTTTGTACAGCCTCAGTGTAGGTATCAATAATTTCATGAGGTTTATCTTCATAAAGTTTAACTCTTTTATGCCATTCAGCCACATTGTGAGGGTTTTGCCTCAGAAGTACTGAGTTTAGCAACAATAATCTTCTCTCCATGAGATATTCAAACCTTGCTAGTCTTAGCTCTAAATCAATATCATCATCTTCAGTGGGGTTTGGCTTTTTAGCAACTTCTTCCATTTTTTTGCTTAGACTAAGTTCTTCAAATTGAGCATATGCATCAAATACTTGCGTGAAATCCCTTACTGTAGTAACTGTTTGTATAGCTTCTTCATAAATATCTCTAGCTCTTTCAAATAAGCCACTTCTTACGTAATAATCAGCAAGGGAATTCCACAAATGCCCTAGCTGGTCTGTATAGCGCCTTAATCCACCTCTAATTATAGCATCCACATTTAGAGTATGAATTTGATCAGGGTTCTTAGATATTAATTCGCAAAGTTCATTCCAAAGCTGATGGTTTGATTTGCCATGTTTTGATTGAAAATTTTCATTATTCACTATTTGAGTCAACTTAACTGCAGCTTCATCTAATTTATTTATTGAAATTAGGTAATCAATATATTCTTCGGTATCTTCTGGGCATAGTTTAAGGTATCTTCTAAATACTCTAACAGCTGTTTCAGAAATATTATGTTTTTTTAGAAAGCTTAAGTAAAGGGGCCATATTCTGTGATGTTGTGTTATTGGCAAAGCCCTCAGAGCACTGTCAAAGGCTTTTCTTGTTCCAGTTATTTTACATTGATCAGTTAAAAAACTGCAGTAGTCCATCCATATTCTAGGCATTTTATGCATAAACACTAAAGATCGTTCAAAGCAATTGTTAACATCTTCGAAACATGGGTCAGTGATGCATTTACCTCGAATTTGGCTCCTTCTCAATTTAAGATAGTTATACCACAGTTTAAATGATCCAGGCAACTCTTTTAGAGCTCTCTCATATATCATATTTATTTCATGCTTAGGTGCAGCTTTCTTATGTTCAATGTATCTGAGCCAGTGTTTAACTGAGAAGGGATTTCTTAATATCTCCTCTTCATAGGGTAGGTCTTCTTCACTCTGAAAACAAGTAATAAATTATATTTATTTATTATTTACAAATAGCACTTTTATGTGTTAATTAAGTTAAATTATTTGAGGTTTGAATTTCCTCTATCTGTTATGCTCAGATATAAATAATAACCAACTTCATCTTAAGTCTTTTACTATCACATAATGACTGAAAATTATAATATGGTATGAAATATTTTTTGTAGTTGCCCTGTTAGTGTATTTGTTACATCATTTACAATTGCAAACCTACCAAATAGATTAGCTTCTTGCACAAGGTAAAGGCCCATTTTCAACTATTCCCTAAATACTTCATATTATAAATCAATGCCCCAACATGTTTGTCTGTCTGAAAGCCATACACTCAAACCCTTGTTAAGAGCCATACAACTTTCCCTTATGTCACAATTGATTAGTGAGGAAAGAAGGTGTATAAGTATAAACACTAACATTTTGCATCAATTGCTTGGAATCATACCAATCTTTAGCAGTGCTTATAAGCCTTAGCTATAACTAATAATGAACCACCTTTCCAAATAAAACAAAATTGAAGTGGCTGTATCATCAAAATTGCAGCTATTTTACTAGCTGTGCCTCACGGTTTAACCTGTGATTTAGATTGCTGGCTCCCGTAGAATCTAGTGTTGTTATATAGTCTTCCTCAACAAAAAGGGTATCTAACACAAAAAATATAACTATTGAACGAAAAGTTCCCGAGATTACCGCGTTCATCCAAACAAACTCTTAAGCTTTAAAAAAGTGTAGATATCAATATTTACTTTATAATAACTGTCTGTTGTTTTTTCCGGATATTCTACGAAACTGCTGGCCTGATCTTTCCGGGATTTGTAGTCAGATAGCTGATTTTGTAAGGCGTAACTTAGGTTTTTTCAATTTAAGCTTTACATACATAACGCGGGTGGAACCGTCGCGAATTTTTTCATAAAATTAGACTTCAGACTATTAATTCGTGTCACACTGAGTAAAATATTGAAAATTACATTATTACTATGTAGCCTAATGATATTTTAAGTAAAAAGGATGTAGTCATAGTTTGTTTACTTACAAAAAATAATATGTCGATTTCTTTACCGTCGAGTAGAGGCATTTCATAAAAATTTGCTAAAACACCAGTTTACTGTCTCAACTACTTCTATTTTAATTAGAAATAATTTCAAGTGATTAGAATGGAGTGCACCAATCGTCTCTAAAAAAAATTAAAAATATTTTCTAGGTTATGCGATTCATTTCATGACACCAAACCTCACCAAACCAATCACAGATTATTTATTGAGTTTTCAATTTCATTCTCTGTGTACCGTTTTTGAAAACCTTAGATTATTAACCTATAGATTGAGCCACCGCGTGGCCGCACATGAGACAGCACTATAAAATTTCAATGTTGTCATTACGTAAAATTTTCCCGAAATATGACCAAAACCGTGAGGTGTTCCGTTGCAACAACTACTTATTACATTCATGTACTGAGTTGCGTATCATAATCCTTATTAAGAGTGCAAAATTATTTATATCGTAAGTATTATTTAAGTTACGAGTCCAGGTTTTCTCACGATGTTTTCCTTCACTGATGTCTGTGATGTCCAACTATAAAAATTATATAAAATTCCTTTTAAAAGGGAGAGGATACCTCACAGGGCATAAAAGAACTTTAATCATCTGATTAATTTTATTTATTTAACTAGTTGCAATTTTATTATCAAGTTATGGGAAAAATAGAGCTGAGGTATGGTAACACTTTGAAAAACAAGTAATAGGTTATGTAGATAAAAATATAAACGATATCGCTAGAAAATGTCCTTAATTTTGATCGAAAGCCATGTAATTACATACACACAAATGTATTTATTCAACCAATGCACAATAACTTGTAATATTTGCATCCTTACGAGTGAAAAGTAACATTCTTATCTTGCTTTCTTTCTGTGCGGCTTTTGCAGCCTAAAATAGTGCATCCTCCCATTTTATAGCACAGAAAAAGCACTAAACACTTAACTACTGGAGTCAATTTCTCAAATATACATTAAAACTATTGGTTTAATTACCGAAATTGTTATAAAATTGTAAAAACTAATACGAGCCGACCATTTCAATGACAGTGACATCCCTTTGTTTGGCTAACTTTTCAATGTTCGCCAAGCGAAAACCGGCCACGCCGAACGAGACAGAGCATGTTATGCTTTGTCTCAATTTTCTTACGAAATTCGTATATATGCTTCTCACTTTCACACTTCTTTACAACCTCATGGCTACATCTATAGGTTAATAATCTAAGTTGAAAACCATGGAAGGAAGGGCCACAGATTACCAATGCGCCTAAAGGTGAACGCAGACTTGGCCGCACCGCACGCGCCGCAGTCCCCGCAGTCATCGCATTTTCTTTGTTGTCGTTTCAGGGTCTGCGGCAACTGCGACGCGGGTAGGTGTGCGAGGTGGCATAGAACTTCATATAAAGAATTCAAATGCGAAGACGGCGGCGCGTGAAGTCTGCGTTCACCTTAATCCAGTTTTTGTTTTTGTATTGACAAGCAGTACTTCGTCACTCGTCACAAAAGTTTATCGAGAACCCGACGACAAAGTGTAGTTACGCCATTACTTCTACTTGTCTACCAAAAGCCCACAGACAATGAGACAACAGTAACCGTTGTTCGGTTACTGTTGTCTCATTGTCTGTGGCGGCTGTGGCCATAAACAACAATGGCGGTGGTAACAGCGCCGGTGGAAATGTGTATTTTTAATCGCTTTTAGTTGTGCGAGATCAATGTTTTTCCTCTATAATGTCAAAACAAGGAAAAAGAAAAATTACTGTCGAATTACCGAAGTCAAAAGATCTAGCTAATAGGCCTAGTGTTTTTGAGCGCCTTGGTACTAAGAAATCCAGCGCTAAAAAAACAACTGAACATTGTAGACAGTGGGCTCAAAACGGGAGTTGCGCTTACGGTAAAAGTTGTAAATTTGCATCTACACATACATTAATAAGTCCATCGAAACAACGTGCAGCTAACAAAGATACCGAAAATAAACGTGCCGTAAAAGATGACCCTAAAAGTAGACTGCATTCGACCGTGGTCGTACGGTCAGGACGTAGTCCAGATGGTGAAATCGACAATTGGGATCAAAATGACCTAGAATACGCAGACACAGACGTCCTCGAAAAAAGACGACAGCAGCTGCAACGTGAATTAGAGTTGCAATTGAAGATGGACTCTAGCAAAGATATGCGTAAGGATAAAAAGAAAACTATGTCAAGCACATCTTCCTCACGAAGTTCTAGCTCCTCGAGTGTTTCTTCTTCATCATCCGACAATAGCTCATCCTCTTCATCGTCCGGCAGGTATAGATAATAATCAAAATAATTATTATTTATTAATTTATTTAATGCCCTTATATGTGTACAAGTAAATGTTAGTTCTGCTCAGCTGGTGCTTGTTGTATAGCTTGCCCTTAGGCCTCCTCCAAAGACCTACACTTATCTCTGTCCACAGTACACCGTGGCCAGTGATCTCGGCGGTTTTAACTATTTCCTCTTCCTATCTTTTTATTTCTTTTAACGTGTCCTGCCCATTTCCATTTTTGTTTATAGTTAAGAGTATTTTTAAATTTGGTTTTTGTATTTATATTTTGTAATCCTATCTTTCAGTCTATAGTCTATATGCCTAACACACTTCTCTCTATACTATTCTGGCATACATTTAGTTTCCTCTTTTGATTTTCTGTTAATGACCATGTTTGGCAGGCGTATGTTAGGCATGGCATTATGGAGGAGTGGTGTAATTTTCTTTTGTGAAACATTTTGAATGTTTGGTTTTTCATTACCTCAGCTAGAGACCAGTATTGTTTCCATGACATTGTTATTCTCCTATCCAGTTCCTTATCCATGCAGTCTGTGTTGGCTATTAAGTGACCTAGATAAATGTATTCTTCAACATAATTATTATATGTGCTCATCATTCACTATCACTGGTATTCTGGTTGAGTTTGTCATTAGTTTTGTCTTTAAGGTATTCATCAAAAGTCCCACTCTAGCACTCTCTGTGGCTAAGTCCTGTATCATGTTCTCCAGTTGTTTGGGGTCTTCTGTAAAAATAACAATATTGTCTGTGAATCATAGGTGTGTAAGATCTTCTCCATTGATGTTGATTCCTTTTCCTTCTTTATCTAGATTTCTGAAAACCATTTCTAGTACAGCAGAGAACAGTTTTGGCCAAATAGGGTCTCCTTGTGTTTTCAGTGCTAACCATATTGCCTCATGTTTAGGGTTGCCATATTTGGCAAGGCTCATGTTGGGACGCAACAAGAATAAAAAATTAAACATGAATATTTAAAAAAAAATACAAATTCTAGTGTATGGAAGCAGAGCTAGAGGTAGCTTGGCATCGGCCCACTGGCTCGACATTAATGAAAATACTCTTTCCACTGTAGCATTGTGGCCAGGTATGGCAAACAAATATTGGCATAATTTGAGCATTTCGCATTTTCTTTCAGGATTTTCTGTTAGATTGAAAAAGTAAATCCACTTCTCTTCTCCACAATTTTTTGCCTTCCACCCTTCTCCCTTCTCCAGCACGGTACTCGCGAGCGACGCGCGACGTTGCAACCGCATTTCGAGTAATTTGGCGCGCGTATTCGAATTGCTTTGACCGCGCGATAAAACGGGACGTAACAGTGTTTTGTCGGGACGTCGGGACAGAAGGCCTAATGACGGTGACAGTCCCGATATATCGGGACGAATGGCAACCCTACTCATGTTCTATTGTGTCAAAGGCTTTGTAGAGTAGTCTATGAATCCAATGTAGTATTTCTTCTTGTACTCATTGAATTTTTGAATTATTTGTATTACTACATGGATATTATGGTACACTGTTGAGAAGTTGCTCCTAAAACCAGCTTGTTCTTTAGGTTGATTTTCTTCGAGGGTGTTAGCAGGCGTCCGCCACTTGCTCAAGGCCACGCGTTTTATGCCTACCGCTTCGCGTATCGTCGACGATACAACGAACACCGGGCTGTCGAGTGGATTTATACGCCCTATGTCAGATACGTAAAATGTCTGACACGCAAATTGTCAGATCGAAAGACTTCATCGCTAAATGTCATATTCGCAAATTGTCAGAAACTCATAATGACAAATACGCAAAATGTCATAAACGTTGAATGAAAGATACTCAAAATGACAAATACGCATTATGCCATGTTTTTTTTTATCGTTGTAAAATAATCAAATGTGGCGTCTCGCCCTGGGTGGAGCGGAGAGGGATTGTCAGACTTGTCCTGACTAAAATCCACAGTGTTGCTTTATGAGCCCTTTACTTTCCAGAGTCACGGTGCCCTGATAAAACAGTCCCGCGACTCCGGGTGCCATGATTACATAAAAACATGAACTGCCTGGACTGTCTGGACAGGTCCACTCAAATCTGTGTCCTTCTCTCATCAAGAGAGTGCCTCAGACATTAACCTCCATGGTTCTCGCACATTTTTGACCAATACGATTGTATGGACTTTAAAAGAGACTTTGACCTCTGAGTTTGTTTCGGATATTTCTTCTCAGAGTAGTCAGTTACGAAACACCGGCCCCATCGTTCGCTTAATATAAATAAAAACAAACAAAATATTGACGTGTAAAAGTGTTATATATATAACCTATTTACAAAATAAATATGATTTTATGATTTTTTATGATTTTATAAACGATGATGATTTAGGAGGATTTTAATAAAAAACAATTTCTAATTGGTATTTTTTTAAGATTTAAAAAAAATATGATTTTTATCGTTCAACTGAAAATAATTACGATGAAAAGATTGCCTATTATTTTAAGCTAGTTATCAATTAACATAAAGTCTTATTGGTACAAGGAAAGGGACGGGACTTCCACTACTGGGTCATTCTGAGACTTTCATAGAAATATATTTGAAACCGGTACTTAACTAGTATCTATTCTCATCGATATTAGGTATTGTTTTCTATATGTATTAGTAGCCGATAAACAAGTAAACCAGCGCAAAATCAGATATTTTGATACAACATTTGATTCATTTCTGACTTTTTGCGTATCTGGCACTCTGCGTTCCTGACATTTTGCGTATCTGGCATTCCGCGTTCTTGATGTTTTGCGTATCAGGCATTCTGCGTTCCTGACATTTTGCGTATCTGGCATTCTGAGTTTCTGGCTTTTTGCGTATCTGGCATTCTGCGATTTCTGACAATTTGCGTGTCTGACATTTTAGGTATCTTACATAGGGCGTATAAATCGTCGAGTGTCGCGCGCCCGGCTGAGTGCTCGCGCGTCACGGGTACAGCGCTGACTATCAAAATGCCAAATCACGTAATTATTGCGTGATTATTGTGCAATTCCCCTGTTTCCCAATTCTCTTGTTCCCCTTTTGATTATTTATTAAAATTATTCACGCGGTTTTGGATATTTTCGACACTAAAATATAATAATCGGGAATTCAAGGAACGAAAAATATGCATCAGTCATTTTATCAAACTAAAAAATATTTGATCAACAAATAAAATAATAATTGTTTTTCTAAAACATTCGTTTTATTACCATTGTCATCATACGTATAACCCTAGCAGATTTGCTGAACGACACGCACACACGTTAGTCGCGCGGCGGGCAAAAGTATCTCAACTCTCTTTGTGCGTGCTTATGGTACATTTTATTACAGCTCTCGTGGTGTGCGTCAAGCTCATCACGCCACCTTTTCATGGACTGACCTCGGTGACGACGTCCATCCTCCGGCACCAACTGTGTAGCGACTTTAGCCCAACGGTCACAGTTCATGCGGCTAACGTGACTCGCCCAATCCCATTTGAGCCTGGCAGCTTTTTTCCGTTATGCCCGTTTTGGAGCGCAATGTGGTGTTCCGGATTCTGTCCTGTTGTTTTACACCAAGAATGTTGCGCTCTATTGCTCTTGACAAACTCCAAGGCGAGACTTTTGCAATTCGGTGAGTGACCAGGTCTGAGCACCATAGGGCAAGATTCTCATGTCGACGTGCTTGCGCTTCAGGGAGATTGGTAGATCACCCTTCCCAGACGCGACGGCCGATTTCCTTCTCCTGCCTGTTTTTGAAAGAAACAAACTGGCCCAAGTATATGTACTCATCGAAGTAAAGTATTTCTTGCCCATCTACCGCGACACTACGTCATTAGCTGGGTTTTAGACCGATTCATCGCAAGTCCCACCCTGAAGCTAGCCGTGCTCAGTACAATATATTATCATAATTATTATTCTAAACTTATTTTCCTTATACTTCACTTCAGTAGCAGAAGAATGTATCTGCCCATTTATATTTCTTTTTCTTTATTTTAGAGAAGCAAGGAGAAAAGGAAAAAAAGGAAAGCTTAAAAGGAATTCCAGTTCTTCTTCAGATGGGGATGCACCAACTAAAAAGAAATTTATTAAAACTGATACTTTGAAAAGGGACAAAAGTGAACCTAAGAAAGCTATTGCAAAAAAAGATGATAGGCTTTTAAAGAAACAAGACACCACTAAAAAGAAAACTGCCACTAAAACTACTATAGGAAAAAAATCATTGTCACCAGGCAAGAAATCTGGTGGAACCCCACCTATTACAACAAAAAGTCTTGCTAAAAGTACAGTCAAACATGGAAAATCACCACCAAGACGAGATAGAAATAGAAGCGCTTCTCCTCATAGCCTTAGAGAGAGAGATAAAGAAAGAGATCGTACTAAAGAAAAGGAAAGAGAGAAAGAAAAAGAAAAGGAGCGCGAAAAGGAGAGGGAAAGGACTAGAGTGCGAAGTAGATCTCCAAGAAAAGCAAGATCAAGATCTCCACGCCAGCATGCATCTCATTCAAAAGATATAAGGAAGAAAGAAAGCTCAGAGCGTAGTAGACCTGTTTCACCTAAGAAGCAAACTCGACGAGACGGGAGTGCAGAGAGACATAGAAAGAGATCTGCAAGCAGAGAGAGGGACAGAGGGCGCGACCACAAGGACAGATCTTTGGAGAGACGAAAAGATAAACATGATGACAAAGATAGACATGACAGGAAGGATAGAGGAGGGCGAGACAGAAATAAAGATAGTAAAAGAGATGACAGTAAGAGAAGAGGTAGAGATAGAGGATTAGGTGGAAGAGGAGGAGCCGATAAAGGATTAGAAAAACCCAATAAGCCTATGGAACGGCTTCTACCCAGACCAGAAGAGCGTTTAGCTGCACTAGCTGCGATTTCAAACAGAGCACTAGATATCGATAAAAATTCTTCAACATCTAAAGACAGACAGGATTCACATTCTGAAAGGGGTGGTCGTAAGCAGGACAGACATGAGAGAGATCGTTCTACAAAAAGAGATCGATTGGATAGCATGGATAGAGATCAAGGTGACTATGAAATAGGTATGGAAAGACAGTATGACAATGATCGCAATTTGGATCATTATGATAGAGTTGATGATCGTTATGAAGATGGTCCCAGAGAGGATGATAGGTCTCCAGGGTACAATATACAGGGAAGGGATAGACACTATGATACTGGTTACGACATGTCAGGACCCCCAAGGGGATATCCTGAAGATGATGATAGGTTATACGGTGAACATATAGGAGAAAGGAGGGGTGTGGATATGGGTAAGATAAGTTTGATTGATTGCATTAACAGGAACAAGAGCTTTCTATCCTAAGTGTTATTGTGTGTTTAAGGTTATGATGACCGTCGACCCCACCGTGATCGTTCCTGGGAAGGGCGGTCTGGATCCATGGATCGTGAGCGAGGCTATATACATCCACACAAAGAATGGGATAATGACGACTACCGCCCAGGAGACTGGGGTAGAGAGCGACATTGGCCTATGCATGACCCACAGGTAACTTGTTTGGTACCTGTGAAAATGACTTTCTATTTGATTTGTATTGAATTGTTTATTAAATTGTTCCTTTATCTTAATCCTTCTCCTCCTTTATTGCTATAGGTGAGTTTGTACTACTATCAGTCTTGGTATCGGAATGAACCAATTGATTATCGTAAAGAAAATAAAAACCCTTGCCTTATTCTATCCCACATATTCCTTGGCTGTCCTTATGCTCACTCTGGTATGTTGACGTGTTAATATATTAAAATATTTTTTTCTTTTAATCAGTATGTCACACATAATTGGCCATTCCATTACAGATGAACGAGTGGGGTGATAAAGAGTCTGAAGTGGATGCTTGGCACCATAGAGGCCATCCCCCAGGTCCTCATCGTGGACGGATGCATGGTGAGATTATTATTTCTTAATTAATAAAGTAATTTTAGACGTGTGACTCCCCCATGGGTCCTCATCGCCTCCTCTGTCTTTTTTACTTCTGTTTATTGGATGCGTCAATCATTCAATGTTAGTCTCGGTTCCCATTTCTGTTATAAACACGTTAAAGGTTTCTGTTAAATGGTTGTTTCTTAACTTTTTTGACAATTTCAAGTTTTTTTTGGTGTATATGGCGTTCTGTGCGCATTATTATTATTGCATGATAGTAAGCCATGAAGGAATAAAAATATTCACTTAATAATTATAAATTTGTTATCTAAGATGATTATGGACGTAGTATGAGAATGGATCTCACTCGAGGTGACGGTAATAAGCGCCGCCCTCCCAGAAACGAACCGGAACAAACTGCAAAGGAAACTCCGCCTGCTACGCAAACGGCCCCCTCAGCTCCTCCACGTCAGGATACTGAAATTGATGATAAACCAATACCTGATGATCTCAGTGAAATAAGTGATGATCCCGATGATATACTCAACAGGGAAGATGTAAGTAAACCAACAATAAAAATAACTTCTTGTAGACTTTTAATTGCCTCTTAACTTTACGCATTACTTTTGTTAGATGGCTGATCAAATTATGGATGAAGATAGTCAAACTGCTTTACCAAATGATGAAAGTGTATCCAAGCCAGAAGGATCGGAAAAAGAGTCTACACAGGTATGAAAAAAATTTTTTAAAAATTGAAAACATTTTTCATACACTAAATATCATGATATTTTCGAAATTAAAATATTTTTTTAGGATACAAGTGGTGCAGGTGAAGAAAAGGAACCACACGAGGTCAAAGATGATGAAGATGTTGCTAATATGGACTTCGAGGAAATTTCTGATGGAGAACTTGAAGAGGAGCGCACAAGAGGTATACTATAAATGACATTAAATTAGTAATCCATAACTGTGAAACAGCCACTTATTATACAATACTCCTCAATATAACTTTTCAGCTGGTCTAGGTGATGCTCTTGGAGTTGATTGGGCGAGCTTAGTGGCAGATGTCCGTCGACGTGAGCAGACCAGTGTCTCATCTGGCGGAGCTCGCGATCGCTGGAGACCAGAACGAGTTCTCGCACGTCTTGGGCTTTCTCTACATATGGCTGGGAAAGAAGTTGTACAAGATGTATTACAAAAAAACGCCGAAAGCTTACAAACAGATAAGAAAAAACAAGTGACATTAAATAATTCTGATCAGAAAGAAAAGCTCGAACAAAATGGTTCTTATGAAAATGATGCTAAAGCAGATCCTGTGCCTGATGTTTCAACATTGCATCCTGTTGCTGCCATTCAGGTTTGTATTTGTGCAATCGAGATAATAAGAGTTGTGAAGGTTTATTCCCGAAAGCTAATGTTTAATTTACTCTTTCAGGTGGCTGTAGAAAAGCGAAAGCGTCAGCGTGCTGTATTGTTTGGATCTGGTTGTGAAATAACTCGTGGCTTGAGTGCACGACGAGATCTAGCTTTAAGGCGGTATTTGTGTCATTTACCTACAGCAGAAAGAACTGGCACATCCCGTGTAACTCCACAGGCCTCTTTGTTTCATGCAGCTAGATCTCTGTTACTGCAATCTCCGGTCACTGGCTGACAAAGACTCTAAACCTGCCTAGCTAGACTAGACAAAAAATCAATTTCAAGTGCAATAATCAGACACAATACTGTTTGCATAAAAGTGATAATTAAAAATCTTAAATAAAAAAAAAACTGGTGGAATAAAGTACAGCTCTTGATTACAGCTGGTAGTGAAATTGTGGATTTTATGTGGTTCCGTGGTATAATGATTGATACAGCCAATAAGTGAAACAGTCATAATGTTTTATGAACTACTCATATTAGGACACACCTGACTTTGGATGATTTAGGATAAGTGTATAGTGTTTCAAGCCATTGACATTTGTGTTTATGTATTATCAAATATATTTCTTTTATCTAAAATATTTTATTATTAATAATAATAACTTGCAAATAAACACAATAATAAAATTGGTCTGATATACTCAACAAATATACAAGTTTTTTTTTCATTCCTTTGTATAGATATGCTTAAACTTCACGGTCTTGCCCACACAAAAATGATATATCTGAACCTGGTGCAAAATATTCTGGTGTCAGGTTATTCCTAAAACAAATATAATATATAGTTTAAATATGGCATTTTCGTATGGAAAGAAGCCATTGTAACATAGTTGGTGGTATTTATTATCGGGAAATAATAATGGTTCCGACAAACAAATTAATCTCCAGAGCAATCTGTGGCCGACAATTATTCTAATTAACCAGCGTTATAATGAATTACCGACAAAAAATCCTAAACATAACGAAAAAAAAAATATCCAATTTAACAACAAATAAGAGCATGTCCAAATTACTTTTTCTCCTAAAAAGAAATGGATCTTCCAATAACAAAATTAAACGTCCGAATAGAATACTAAATCTCCGACAAAATTACTAAGTTACCGACAACAGAGGTTTCGTCGTTTTAATATCTATTGTTGGTTATCAAATTAATTTTTTAACTCTCAATAATGAAAACTGGTTGCAATCTGGACTTTAGGGCACTCCGACTCGGACAGGTCAGGTTAGAACTGGGGTTCGTGGTTATTTTCTCGATCATGTATAGAATATTATTTTCATCCCACCTATTCGAAAAAGACGACTTTGTTCCCCCTTAAGTACGCCCAAAGTTGGTGTTTTCTGTATGACACTTTCAGCGGGCAATAATGACGCTCCAAATGCAAAAAGTGCGCCTAAAAGTAACTTTTAATCGCACTTTTTGAATTTGGAGCGTCTTTGCATGTTTTACGCCCTGTTATAGGTGCGCCTAAAAACTCTTTGAATTTGAAACGTCTTAATGCTCAGCGCCAAAGAATCAAACACAAATAATGAATGGCTGGTACGACGGCCAATACCATTAGTCACGCCGAGGCTGAATAAAATAAAAACTTAAATAGAATTAAAACGCGCAAACTACAGCCCGAGTGCTCGTAAAATTTTTCACGGATTGTTTTGCAGCAAATTATTAATGTAGCTGCTATTATTATCAAGCTATGATAATAATAGCAGCTACAATAATAATATTACAATAAAGTATGAAGCGCCTTTTATTTTCTCATAGGGGGTGATGAAAAGTAGAGTATCACTCGGGCGCAAAATATATTTTTGGCTAGGGCGGAAAAATATTACTTTGCGCCCTTGTAATACAATCTACTATTTTCATCCCACCTATTCGAAAAATACGACTTTGTTCCCCTTTAGGCCGCGTTTCCACTGAAGCGGAGCTGGGCGGAGAGGAGCGGTGAGTGGTCAGTGAGCGGAGTAGAGCGGAGTGGAGCATACTTTTGGAATCGCGCATTTTTGCACTTAGTTACACCCAATCTCTAGGAAAGACCATACGTCACGATGTCGTTTAAAAAGAAAAAAACAATCATTTTATATCTTTCTCTACTTGAAGACGAAGATAACGAATCAGATGAAGTAGCATTGACTGTTGCGACTTTTTTGGATTCGAAGAGAAAACATAGATTCTGGATTCGAGTTCGACAACATATAAAGTACCATTCTGTGCATGGAGAATTTTCAACTTTTTTTCAGACGTGAGATGACGAAATGTTCGAAACTTCGTATAGGGTATCAAGAAAACTTTTCCATGAATTATCAGTCATCTTAAACCATATATACAGAAGAAGGATACTAATTGCAGGAGATCGATTTCGTAATGTAAATGACGTAACGAAGACAACTGACACACTGCGCGCGAGCCCCGCTCCGCACCGCACCGCTCCGCACCGCCCCGCTGTCCTCCGCTCTGCACCCCAATGCTTGCTGTCCTCCGCACTGCACCGCCTCGATGTATGAATATCCGCTCAGCTCTGCTCCACCCCGCTCGTACTGTTTCCATTGAAGCGGAGCGGAGATTTCAAGCATAGTCATTGGTTAATTTGTGCACCGCTAAGCTCCGTTCCGCCCAGCTCCACGTCAGTGGAAACGCGGCCTTAAGTACGACCTAAGTTGTTGTTTTCTATAAGAAACTTTCAGCGGGCAATAATGACGCTCCAAATTCAAAAAGTGCGCCCAAAAGTAACTTATAATCGCACTTTTTTAATTTGGAGCGTCTTTGCATGTTTTACGCCCTGTTATAAGTGCGCCTAAAAACTGTTAGAATTTGGAACGTCTTAATGCTCAGCGCCAAAGAATCGAACACAAATAATGAATGGCTGGTACGACGGCCAATACCATAGTCACGCCGGGGCTGAATAAAAAAAAACTTAAATAGAATTAAAACGCGCAAACTACAGCCCGAGTGCTCGTAAAAATTTGGCAAGTAAAGATAAAAAATACAAAGCATAGTTTTCAGTAGAACGTAATTTACGCTGGTAGAAAAGTATTGTAGCAATAAACGTTCATGTTTATTTTTCGAAGATTTCAGTACCTCATTCGGTCGTGTGAAAAAAATTGTCGGAAAGTTAGTATTTTACGCAGTTAATATTTTGAGTATGGACAATTCTTTTTTGTCGGAGCTTTTATTACTACCCTTTATTATCTGATTATCCTTATGACTTAAACTGCTGACGCCCGCGCGGAGCACTTTTGTGTGAAACCGCGCTGCCTGCTTAACGCAGTTTCAGGCCTTTAAACAATAGGGTATTACACTCTTTTTTTTAAAGTTGTTCAAATAACTCCTACAGTACTTAGAAACCACTAAAAAAAATCCTAAATTTTTATTTAAACGCTAAGTACCCTAAAAACGCTTTTAAAAATTGCATTTTCAAGTTTCGCGCGGAAATTGCCAAAAACGGAAAACGCCGTGGGCGTGGTTTTGCTTTGGCGATATGACGTCCTCACGTCGTGTAAATAAACAAATGCGCTGTGATATTTTACATCATTATTATTGTTTTTATCTAAAAAATTAGTTACTGTTCGACTTACCGTTGGTGTGCGTTTCGGAATGCAAGAACACAAGTGTGAAAACATCGGAATAATTGTGAATCTAGTGTTAACTGATTCAAATTTAAGAAAAACTTAGTTAAAAGTTGTGGGAAGAGTATTCCAACTATTACACCATAAAAACCCGTTTGTACTTTAGTAAATATCACTTTGATGTAAGTACCTATGTGCTTTAGCCATCTAAAATATCTTTCACAATAACTTCCATGAAAAAGTATATTTTTATAATAAAGATCGTATTAGGAGGTTATAAATAAAACAAATAGTGACGTCTAGTTGACACTGTTGACAGTCGACAGCTGTCACTGTCTATGGTCTGTATTTCGGTGTGTTCAAGAACAGATAAAAAAAACTGAAAACTTTGAACTGAATTTAAAAAAATATTTTCTAGTTTTATGAACTAAAACTAACACTGTTCGGCTGCTTTTTGCATAAGCTATCTCAATAATATATTTTTAGATTATTTCTCTTATACAGTGTAATACCCTATTAAATATACAGGGTGGAAAGTTTTAATAGAAGAAAACTACCTTAAACAGTTCAGATAGTTTTATATAAAGGAAACATTCCTTTATTTTTAAAAAGAAACAAATCTGCATTTAAAATTTTCGAAAATTCGCTTACCAGTCCCGGGAATCGAACCGACTAAAATCCAAAAAAGTAACACTTTACTTTTATGGTGTTAAACGTTAGGGCCTTTCATAAGGGCAAAATCTCTCTTACAAACATGGTTATTTAAATTAAAGGAAAATCATAAATCTTAAGAATTTTATTTTAATTGAACGAAAATTTCGACAGTTTAAGTCGTCCTTTGATTTGAAAAGTTTTAATTTCATGATTTTCTTCTAATTTTATTTACCATGTTTGTTTGAAAGATTTGATCCTTATACATGACCCTATCGATTAACGTAATAAAAGTACAGGATGTTGTTTTTTCCCATTTTAAGCCAGTTCGATTCCCGGTGACAAGCGAGTTTTCGAAAATATTTGAATGTAGTTTTATCTACTATATAAAAATAAGTCGGGTTTTCCTTCCTGACGCTATAACTCCAGAACGCACGAACCGATTTCCACGGTTTTGCATTCGTTGGAAAGGTCTCGGGCTCCGTGAGGTTTATAGCAAAGAAAATTCAGGAAAAATCCACGCGGTCGAAGTCGCGGGCAGAAGCTAGTTTCTTTTAAAAATTAAGGGAATGTTTCTTGTTGAGTAAAATAATCTATCGAAACGATTTAAAATAATTTCCATCCAGGGCCCGTAAAAACTTGTCACTTCGAAAATGTGTCACTCCGGAATCGAACAGGCTGAACCGAAAAAAAACCACAAACCGTACTTTTATGACGTCAATTAATAGGGTCATTCATAAGAACTAAATGTTTCAAACAAATATGAATGATTAAATTAGAGGAAAACCATGAAATTTTACCTTTTGTAATCAAAGGATGAATTTAGCCATCGAAATTTTCGTTCAATTAAATAAAATTCATAAGATTTATGGTGTTACTTTAATTGAATTTAAATTAGAGTTAAATTTTAAATTAGAGTTTTAGTCCTTATAAGTAACCCTAACGTTTGGCGTCATAAAAATACAGCGTGTTACTTTTTTGGATTTTAGCCGGTTCGATTCCCGGGAGTGGTAAGCAATTTTACGAAAATATTTGAATGCAGTATTATTTCTTTTTAAAAATAAAGGAACGTTTCCTTTCGCGAGATAATCTGTCTTAATAATTTAAGGTAGTTTTCTTCCAGAGCCCATTGAAACTTTCCACCCTGTATAGAAATATACTAGCTGTTCCTCGCGGTTTCACCCGCATTACGTTAGATTTTTGGTTACTGCTTCTTTCCCGTGGGACATAGCGTGATATCATATAACCTATTGCCTACTCGGGGATTTTTTAATATTTTAGGGAGCTTTCTAATGAAAAAAGAATTATTGAAATTGATCCAGTAGTTTTTTTTGTGACATACAAAAATACAAATCTTTCCTCTTTTTAATATAAGTTGAGGTACTTACTTTCTGAATAGGACAGCACCAGAGACACCCTTGATTGTTAACTGCAATCCATTAACATGTAGCATTGACCCCTCTTGTAGCCCTAGCACTGGTGCGGCATGACTCATTGATAAATATTCATGTATTCTCTGGGATCTTGTTTCTCCCTTGTGAGTCTCACTAATTATGTCAATGTAATGGGGGTTTATGTTGAATGGTACAATACCAATTGCTTCAAAACTAGGAGGATAAATTATAGGCATATCATTTGTAGTATGGATGCTTTTTGTAGCAACATTGGTACCAGCACTGCTTCCAATGTATACTAGGCTGCCTTCATCAACTTTCTTTCTTATCAAATTAACCAGATTTTTTTCATACAGTTCTTTTAAAAGGAGAAATGTATTACCTCCACCAACAAAAATTGCTTTCGAGCAATTGACTGTTGCAGTTACATTTGAATAGCTATGTAATCCTGTTACTGCAATGCCCCATGGTTCAAGGATTTCTTTAATTTTAGCTGTGTAATTATCATGGTCCTGTTGAGCATATGGGATAAAGACTAATTCAGCAATATTATTTCTGAAAATTACAATTTGACAGTTGAGTAAGTACATACATTAAAATAATAATGTTCAAATAAACACTTGTAAGTACTTACTTAGTGAGAATATTACATATTTCTTCTTTAGCAAACTCTAACATAGGGTAACCATGACAGTTTGATGAAGAGAGTAACAATGCCTGACGATGGGATGTCATCTTGTGCAAAGTAGAACTGAAGTTTCCTTGCTTAACTGTTTTCAAGTGATTACTGAGCTTGTTAGTACCAGGCCGATGCTATAAACAGTGAGAAAACAACTTGAATGGGGCAAAATCTTGATAAATTTCTTTTTGTTATCGAATGAGGGTTTTATTGAGTCGTTATCAGATAACAGGAATGCAGAACAACAACATTTGATTAGTAACATCATTAGTATTTATTACTTTAGTTTTCCATAGTAGGTATAAGATACTCACTGTAAAATTAATCCATTTATTTGCAACAAAATTTAACACTTTCAGATTATTTATTTCGGTCAGCAAAAGTTGATGAGTAGGAAAACATAAAGGAATCAAAGAATAATAAAACAACATTAATTCCTAATAGATTTCAGTAAACTGACAGATTGATTGTCTTCTATTCACACAACACAATAGGAATACGTCATCATATCGTATTCTTATCCACACGTCAAACACAATTCAATCAGCTTCAATTTCAACTCCTATTGAATGGCCTCTGTAGAAAAGACACCACAATTCTGCCGCTAACACGTGAACATTGATAATAAACCAACGCAACGGCAACAAACACAGAACATTTGACATTGACAAGTTGACAACACACTGACACAGTCATCTGTCCATTTTAACATGTCACAGTCACACAGACACCACAAATAGAGATAATAAACACTCAAAGACAAATAGAGATGAAAAAAAAAAGATAAGTACAGCAGGCTCTCAGCGATTTAAAATCTTTTTCTTTGAAGTTAATTAAGTAAGAGTGCGAGTTGTATATTTAATCAGTTTTTTTAAAGTAAGTACTAAAGCCGGATTTACATTACGAAACTAGTGGCTTGAAATTAGTTTTATAACACTAATTTGACCAGTAATTTCACGTGTAAACGTTCAGTTTCACAATGCATGCATTACTTTTGTGACACTGAAGTAATTTCGTGCTATGCGCATATTTATTGTAAAACTAATGTCATGCAATGCAACTAATTTCATCATGTAAATGCGACGCGAAATTAGTGTCGCTGCACCTATACCTATATGCTTTTTTTTTTAAATCCATCCTCCGAATCCATCAACTCAAAAAAATGTTATCTCGGAAGTAAACACTAACTCCGAGATTACTTTTATTTTAATTTATATTTTATCATATCTACAACGACGTTTTGCATCATGCAGCTTTGATTTTCACTGGGCCATTAAGTATCTCCGCGATACTAATAATTTCACGGCACTATAATTTAAACGAAAGAAGTTTCACATGTGCTAAAATTGGTTTCACAAAACATTGAGTTATAATGTACTTCGTACTAGAGGAGTCATCCCAACTAAATTTTTGGTAACACGAGTTAGAGTGCATGCACCCTAACTCACTTAGTCTATGTCTAGCGCTTGCAGCAGCTAGACGATTTCGAGTGCAAAGTTTTGTTCAAAAAATATGCCATCGTGTGCATTTAGATACTGTTCAAACAGCTTGAGAAATATAAATTTAATTCAAGGAGTGATTTTTTACCAGTAAGTTCAAAATATTATTTTTAAAACATGCCTAACTTTATTATTTGTAATTATTATTGGAAAGTATGACGTGTCACCTCGACGGCGGCCATGTTGATGTTAATATCAAAGAGTAAAATATTTGTTGCATGCGCAGAATGGACACTATCGTCGGGTAACGTTAAACAATTACGAACAAAAAAATGTTATTAATAATCATGACAAAAAATGTATAAAGTAATATTAATATTTTTTATTTATTAAATATATTTTTTTTAAGGTTTCGCCGGCCGTGTCCTAGTACTAGAGAATTATGGATTAAATTTATTCAGAAGAATCGCAGCAAAGTCACGTGATTGCCAATAAAATATTCACGAATATGTTCCGTTAATTTCAAGGAAAACGAGAAATACACCATAAAGTTAAGAAGAGTATATACTAATATTATTTCATGGAAATTAAAATTTTTACAGTTTAAATTAGTTTTTTTTTATATAAAATCATACAAGATATTGTGAGGCAACTGAATATACTTATGTATCTTCTAAATTCACGACTTCCACTGACACTGACCGACACTGTGATATTCTATCTCACACAATCGACACTACACTCCCTCACTACCCTTTCAATATTTTTTTTTATTTTGTTATATTATTATTTTCCACATAATTTTATGTTGTACATTTCTTATTTTAAATATAACTATTTCTATAACGATACCCATAATGCACATAATATTAAAGAAGCCTCTAAAGTCAACTTCAAAAATATGTCGCATCTGCGCGCATTGGTGTTATCTATGGCACCCGCTTGCACTGCGCATGCTCCGCTGTCACCAAATTACGCGCCATATTTTGTTTGAAATAGCTTCTCTAGTACGAAGTACATTATAACTCAATGTCACAAAACTAGTTTTGTAATGTAAATCGGGCTTAACCAGTTAATTTTTTATCTTAGTTTTATTACATTTTTTTACTACTCTCAAACGACATAATTTGAAAGGATTCTTTAAGAAATGGAATGGATGGCATTTAATTAAAATTAAATTAATTTTGTGAACAAGAGAATCAGCACCATTGGCAATCCGTGCCTCGGAAACAACGTAAAGCCGTTGGTCCCGGTTGTCTTGTCATGCATAGAACTTTGACAGTAGTTACGGACAAGTCTGCCATTGCAATCACATTGCGGCAGTGGTTCGATAAGCGATTTTTTATATGAACGTCAAAGTTTTGACACGTTTCCCATACAAAAACTATCAAAATTGTCCAATCTCCGGTCATTGACTTGTCATTAAAACCTGATTGCAATAGCAATCTAGAGTCCCTGAAAGTCTGACCAGTCTAAACAAGGGATACCGTGTCGCCAGCCTCAGAAGCGACGCCTATCTGACCTCCACAACCCAGTAGGGTTGTGGAGGTCAGATAGGCGTCGCTTCGCGTAAAATACTGGTATCTAGCTGAATCCGGTTAGACTGGAAGCCGACCCCAAGACTGTTGGGGAAAAGCTAGGGAGTTGATGATGGATTATTTGGGACTGTGAGGATTATGTGGTTTCAAAAAAAAAACACTCAGACACAGAACAAACAACTGTGTATGTTCATCACACAAAGTTTGTCCTGGTCCTGGTTACGCTTTCACGGCTAAACCATTGAATCGATTTTAGTAAAAGGAAAAGTGGTAATTAAGTCTAATTTAGTATTATTAAAACATTGTTACCATACTTAAAAGGTCCCTGCTCTTATAACTTGACTAATAAAGTATTGTTGTTTGTATAAAGTTCATTAAAAAAAAAACACAATCTCTAAGGAGTCCCAGTGTGCAGCACTTTACACTAGTCTCTGCGGGGCCCCATAACTCTGATACGGCTTATATACATATAAATATACAACGGCAGCCACGCCTCTGCTTGTTAACCAAGTATTTCACGATCTAAATAGTTAAAAACAGCTTGTTTGGCATTTATTAAAGCCGCACTAACGAAATACAAACCGCTACATTTTGATTATGTGGTGGTTTTCGTTTATTTTCTTCCCACTTCAATTAAGAGGAGGTTCTCAATTCGACTGTATGTTAATTATATATCGGAGGGGGTGTGGCGACCTCTATCACCCAACATGTGAACTATACCCTGACATTCTACAAAGCGCAACAAAAATTGGACCAGATATTAGCACATTACAAAATTCCGACACCGATTGTCGAACAGTAGTAACTCACCAGACACAACACCTCGTCTCGGATAATTCTTGAGAAGCTTAATACTACGTTCCTCATACATCTAAAAAACTAAATCTTTTGTTTTTACAATAAATTCATTTTAATAAAGGTATGTGCGATTTTGATCTCACATAAAAACAAGGGAACCACAAGTTCTATCAGAATATCGTATTTTTTTTGAGTCAAAAATGTATGCAATGTGAATTATGTCTTTTAGTTATTTCGAAAATTGCCTGTCAACATAGAAAAAGCAGCAGTAGTCTTATTGATATTGATGAGGGAATGGGTGCTACTGTAATTACAGGCTGCAGGCAGGCACATACGCTTCGGCGAGTGGTGGTCTGATGTTTCTGTATAGGCTGCAGCTACCACCACGCTTTAGCACGTCTCTTTCGTTTATAAAGACTGTTTAAATCACTCCTACGATACTTATCGTGAAAGTTAATATTAGGAGTTCTATGGGACAAAAAAAAAACGCCGAGTTCACAGTTCGATTCGTGATTAGTTTTCTTTTATATCATCACATAAACGATGACTTATTCATCTTTAATTTCTAAAAAAACGCAAAGGTACGGCCAATAACTAAAAATAATAATTTATCACATATCACCACTTAAGCATCTAAGATGAAGAATCTTTCTTCTTGAGGTTTGTCACAGCCCGGGCCGAGGTAACGGCGCCTCAGTTCGAGGTCTGGTGGCGCGGAGATGTCGCCTTGGAGAATAATGTAGGCTTGATCTATAGTACTCTCGATTTCAGATTTTATTTCCTGTAACAGATTATTTTTCCGATAAACATGCGTAGATATTGGTGCCGATTCTCTTATTCACAAACTAAACTTAGTACATTTTTCTCTTTCCATTTCATTAAGATAAGGACAGAAGATAAAATATTAGTTAAGTCCTGTCAATAATTTAGATGCGATTAAAAACACGGCGACTAAAAATACGCCAATTTTCTTCAGGCGCTGTCTAATTTGATTTTAGTTAAGTTAAGTGAACAAGAGAACCAGCACCATTGTGTATTAAATTAGATATTTTAGCTAGACTTAGAATTCATTATTCTTATATGAGGGTTTAATTTTGGATTAACTGTACAGCGCTCCTGTTGAATCTATTTATGAAGATAGACTCGACAATGTCTAAGTTTTGAAACAAACCCAAAGGATTTTCAGATGTTACTGAAGAAATCAATGGAGTAATGTATTCTATAGCGCAGACCAAGTTTAGGCAAGCGTAGTTTGGGATGCTAACGGCCCGGTGGAGCGCTGCACGCATAGGTCAGCGAAGGGTAGCTCGCAGGAACTGGATGGGTGAAGGCGAAGATCGGGTTAAGTGGGGAGGTAGAGACATAGGCCGGAGTCCAGCTATCTGATGACAGGAGAGAGATTACCTCATACAGGTCTGGCGAGCGGCGCGCGCGCTCTGCCAGCGCGGCGTGCAGGTGGTACAGCAGCAGGCCGCGCAGGTGCGCGTCGCCCACGCCCAGCGCCGCCACCGTGCGCAGCGTGCCGCGGCACAGGCTCTCCTTCAGCGCCAGCCGAGACTCCGACAGCTCTGAAATGTTCAATCAACATCACATTTATAGAGCGTCTTGTCAAAAACATAATAAGATAAACCACCTAAGTTTTAAAGCAGATTCTTATTTACTAGCGCGTGCTAGCGCATCGGATTAATAATAATAAGAATGATAGTTTCGCACCCTAAAATGTATGTTCACAAGAATTGTAATGTGTGGCACAAATTCGAAATGAGACCTTAATTTTTGTAATCCCTAGATGGCAAGGGCGTAAGTTTAACCTTACTATGTACTACAGATCCGTTTGTCTGTAATCATGGTAAATACATGGTGACAACGCCTATATAGAGCTATAGCTTGTAGATGCCATAAAGAGTACCCACGACTCCTCCTACCGAACAGATCGACTACGAAAGACTGACTCCGTGCAGAATCTGAACAGACTAGACAAACACAAATTATTGGGTAAGACTCAAACAGGAGAGCCAGAAGATATAAAAAATATAGGCAACTAGGGTAAAACTAAGAACTGTAAGCAAGATACATACTTCTAAGTTGTTTTTATATCATCAGAACGATTTAAAACACGTTAACTAATAATCATGTAATTAATAAGTATTAGCTAATTAAAATTATTTTTATACGCGGTTTAAATCAGACTAACAAATTGAGACTCAATAGGTACCTACATAAAATCTTGGCGAAGTCATAGAAATTGTTGGCAGAAAAGAAATTGCAGACCTTCATAGATATCGGTGTAACGGCACAACGCCAAGTTCTACGCACGGCGCCAATGCTGAGTAGCAGTTTTAAATGCACTCATATCTGTCATATCTTATCAGACACAACATAACTCAAATGCACATCACAAATCACAATTCAGAGGCAGTTCATTGTCAATGCCAGAACATTTATAGTTATATTTCTCACATGTTTGGCAGTGATTAGTGGATAAAATAAATTGGGCGCTAGAAGTATGATTGATAGGTATGTACTAACGGCACAGGTAGACAGATCCACCTGGTGACAACGTGAGGACGAGCGTTCCTCGCCGCGGCGCCCATGTCAATCGGCGGTCAATCGTACTACTGCCCCTCACGATTACATCGTCCCCGATTTTATTCACTTGTTGCGTAGTACTCGTCGCATGCCGCACACTACACGATACTCTGAACTCACAATGCAATACAACTACGTTCCACATCAACCACTAAAGTTTTACGTATTTGCTTTTAAGGCATGACGCAGTTTCAACGGCGTGAATAACATAAAGGAACATTATATATGCTCTCAAAATAGATGTCATTCCTTCAAATAATTCTTTTTAAGTACTCTAAAGTGGAAATGGATAGTTCATTAAACGCATAAGGACGCTTTGATACATTCCATTTAAAAAAGGAGCAATTAAATATGCTTACTTTTATTTATATTTCAATAACTTTTTTAGCATTTGTTTGTTGGTACATATTTTGCAAAGCATACATGACGGTGGGATTACTAGTGCTATCTGCTCTAAATGTGCATCAGCCGTGTCTCGAACGCGATATTACGAGTACCACCTAACCTCCTACCTACCCACGCCGCACTGGAGTTGCGATTGCGTCCTTCATTGTCGTAATTACGTTATCTTTCGTTATTCAATTATAAATCATAAATAAAAAATAATTTCAGTAGTTCAAATTTTACAGAATTTTGTCTTACATTTGAAATTTTATTGAGGGTTTGCAAAGTTACATTTAATAGAATACAGAAAGTCACGACTCTCAATATAGATGTCAGTTATCGATGAAATTCATGAACTCTACATTATTATTGGAAGGTCTAAAAATATATAAATTTGAAATGATCTTTTTCTTTTTTTGACGTGACAACGTCTTATAAATTGGTTTGCCGGGTGACACTTCAAGAAACTGCGTTACGCTCCGCTCACGTTATGCGCTCACAATGAGAGCGAGTGAGAGGCACGCGTCCCTTCCACTCGGGCATGGTTAGCCCGCCTAAGAGCGAGAGAGACAGACATAAAAAAGTCGTTGTCACCGACTTTACAGGCAACCAATTTTTTTTTTGCCTTTTTCCAATTACGTTGAAGTCGGCTTCTAGACTAACCGGATTCAGCTGGATAACAGTGCTTTGGGTAAAGCGACTACCTACCAGACCTTCACAACGCAGTTACTTGGCCAGAAAGTCTGACTACCCGTAATGACTGTCAAAATTCTACGAATGACTAACAATGACTTTGCGTGTTTTCAGAGGGGTGTCAGTGATGTCCAAAGTAAACTTTAGGAAGTAAATCCATCCATACTAATATTATAAATGGGAAAGTGTGTCTGTCTGTCTGTCTGTCTGTATGTCTGTCCTTCTTTCACGGTAAAACGGAGCGATGAATTGACGTGATTTTTTAAGTGGAGATAGTTGAAGGGATGGCGAGTAACATAGGCTACTTTTTGTCTCTTTCTAACGCGAGCGAAGCCGCGGGCAAAAGCTAGTATGAATATAAAAGTCATATAGGTAAGTACTTCCCCGATTTTGAACCTACAACTTCTAACACGAGAGGTGGGCCTTAACCTGCACTAGGCCATCACGACATTAGACGCAATATCCACAACACTTCAATTTGACACAATATTTTTTAATTGTCTACTCGCGTTTTGCCCGTCACGTTTTCCAAAAAGCTTTAAACTTTTCTACTCATCTAGTATTATTAAGGTTAGTATGTTTGGCAATGGTGCCGATTCTCTAATTCACAAACTAACGTAAATTTAAGTAAAGTGCATCTTTCTCTTTCCATTTCATTAAGAAAAGGGCAGGAGATAAAATATTAGTTTAGTCCTGTCAAATTTAGACACTATACAAGGTGTATTTTTGGTCTTGCTCAACCCGCTAGGAGATGTTTCTACCCATGAAAACAAACAACTTTTATTATGGAACCAACTCTGAAATCGCGACAAAAATTTCAGCTGTTTCTATGAAAAGTTCATTGCCCTCCCGACCATAATGTATGAAACAGCTGATATTTTTTCGCGATTTCCGAGTTGGTTCCATAATAAAAGTTGTTTGTTTTTATGAGTAGAATCATCTCCAAGCTGGTTGAGCAAGACCAAAAATACACCATGTATAATTTAAACGCGATTAAAAATATGGCGACTAAATATACGCCAATTTTCTTCAGGCGCTGTCTAATTTGACAGGATTAAACTAAAATGTATCTTCTGTCCTTTTCTTTAAGAAATGAAAAGAGAAAGATGCATTTAACTTAACTTTAGTTAAGTTGGTGAACAAGAGAATCAGCACCTATGTCAGAGATAAGAAAAACTTAAAATAAAGTAGGCCTCATTACGTTCTACCTAATACCAAACGGTGTGTGATCTAAACAAGAATGTAATTATGACATACAATTAAAATTTGTACAGTTTTTACCAACGTATTTAATTACCACCTTTCCTTATTTTTATTAAGTATTAAGTAGGTAATAAAGAATTTTGATTAAGACAGAAGTAATGGCTTAATTACTGTAAAAACACGTAAGTATGTCTCATCTCTAATTAGCGCAAAAATCCATAGCTTGACCAGATTGCAGAGAAATAGGTAGTACTCAAAACTAGATCACTTTAACCTATTCAAGAATAGCTTTTGCCCGCGGCTTCGCTCGCGTTAAAAATAGATAAAAAGTAGCCTATGTCACTCTCCATCCCTTCAACTATCTCAATTTAAAAAATGACGTTAATCCGTCGCTCCGTTTTGCCGTGAAAGACGGACAAACAGACAGACACACACACTTTCCCATTTATAATATTAGTATGGATATAATTCAGATACTGAAATAAATGTCTGTCCAATTTAGTGTTAATACAGTTCAAAAATAATAGTACCTATATTACGACAGTACCTATAATAGTATATACGAGCTGGTAAGATAGTAAAGAAGTAAAGTGGTGTACTTAATGAAAAAAAAAACAAGCGTCTCACTAAAAAACATTGCAATATACGAAAATATGAATCTTCACAATTTCATAAGCACACGACTCCATTAAAACTATATTTGTTATTTCAGTTACTACTTTTAGCGCTACCCAAGCTCCTTCAGAAAGAGCTCTACTAATATTAAATAAAAAATAGATTACAACAGCTGTGTGTTACTACAGTTTTATTAGTGTGTCAATATAGATCTCAATTTCGGAACAACTAGCTACAAGAGAAAACAATAGGCAATCCAAAGAATGCTACGTCGTATGTCAGTATATAAGTATATAAACGAACACCGGCTGGGCTAGGAATGTTTTTTAGGCGTTTGACTATGACTAGTTAAATCGATTTACAATATTGGCATCGCTCCAAAGGTTAAAATGTAGGTACATTTGAAACAACGTCTGTTAATTTTTGGGGAAGTGGGCCATTCTTTATTTACTTTGTGTCAACTAGCTACCAATTGGCACTCGTAGTCGTAGTAACCAAAAGAAAACGACCTATTTTACCTATACTATGTAGAAAAAAAAATAGGAAAACGAATTTTTAACCAGTCTTGAAGTGCAATCTTGAAACCATTCGATGTATGTACATAGAATTATTCTAAAATGACAAAGGAACCTTGACATAGTAGATACCGCAACATGTCCTAGAAACATTATATACAGACACAGATGAAGTCTGTTGGTTTTATACTCAGTCATATTATTTGTACCTATTTAAGTATTCTATCTAGGTTACAAGTTATCCTGCCCATCCTAAAGATATGAACTAACTGTGATGCTTTCTTAGTAGTCATTTTTCAAGAGTAGGTTATTTACTTTCAAAATGATAAATAAAATAAAACCGGCCAAGAGCGTGTCGGGCCACGCTCAGTGTAGGGTTTCGTAGTTTCCCGTTCGTCACAATAAGTGTTCCCACTTATGAGTTTAAAAAGAGGTTATTTGTTACGTTGATATACTAAGTATGCAGAAATTATTTTGTACAACCTTTTTGTCTTTTTTGTACAAAAACTCTTCTTTCCATCAAGCTCAAAATAATTTTCGAAGAAAGTTCTTATAAAGTTCTACTTTCAGATTTTTTTCATATTTTTTAAACTTATGGTTCAAAAGATAGGGGGGAGGACATTGTTTTTTACTTTTATAGCGATTATTTCTGAAATTATTGACATTATCAAAAAAATATTTTAGTAAACCCCTATTCATTTTTAAATACCTATCCAACAATATATCACACGTTAGGGTTGAAATAAAAAAAAAATCACTTCCCACTTTACATATAGGGATAGTACATTTTTTTCCAATATTTATTTTACCACTTTGTCGGCGTGATTGATATACATATTGGTACCAAATTTCAGCTTTCTGTGCTAACGGTCACAGAGATTAAGCGAGGACGGACAGACAGACAGACATGGCGAAACTACGGACAGACAGACAGACAGACATGACGAACCCTAAAATTAGCACCCTTATTTCTTAAACTACTCTAACTGACGCTGAAAGCTGTTTGTGTTGAGAGATCTAAAGATTTTTCTTGACCTTGAAAATTAAATAAATCGATAGAAAACGCTAAAAGCTATTACGTTAAAACGATTCTGACATCTGACGCGTGAAGAAAAATAAATTTGGAATAATATGCAAGAGGGGCTCGCGCATTAAGAGTTCCGTACTTTAAAAAGAAAATTATATATATTATTATTTATCCATTGTTTGTTCATATGACCACATAATACAGTATGTCTGTCCAGGCTTTTGTTTAATTGTAAAAAATGCTTTTAATTTTTTTTATTCGCACTGCACCAGTGTTACAAATGTTTTAGAATCCAGGTTTTTTTCCTAGTATATTAATGGTGTAAATACCTCTATCTAATAAAAAAAACGCGCATCAAAATCCGTCAAGTACATAGATTTAAAGACCTAAGCATATTTAGGCACAAACAAAAGAAAGCAACTTTGTTTTATACTAAGCGCCTTACTAATAAACGCTGCATAAAGTTATGACAGGTTTATACGTCAAAAAATGTATGGTTACACAGGCTTTATTCATTGCATAACTTTACACAGTGATTATTAGTAAGGATATATATGTAATATATGTAAGGATAAACTAAATATTTTTAAAAGTTATTACAACATTGATTGGGTAGCTATCAATTTATTGATGTAGGTATAATTATGTGTGTTGACAAAATTGGATTCATAGATGCTGATTCATAGACGTGGCTGCTGTTACTATCATTTCAACGTAAATATTGAATTTTACAGTTGATGTTTTAGAGGGTTATTTAATTACCCAGATTCTGGAACGCAAATCAACGTCGTGTCAAAATTAATTCACGTCAAGCTATCGATCAAAGCAGACAGACTAGCGATATGTTGGAGCAGTTTACATTGATTAATTGATAATGAGCTAAAATACCTGGTATTTATAGAGTTGGAAGTTGCATGGAAGATTGAAATCTGCGGATTTATGTCTTGTACGCAATTTCACAATTTTCGAATCTGTGTTGTCGCTATCCCAGTTAATAGACATGCATTTAAAAATTAGGTTTTGTATTCATTTGCGCACCAGGACCTAAGAGTTAGTGTGCCAAAATAAATGCATAGGTATATAAAAGTTATTTATGTGAAAGCTAGATGCAAAAGATTTTCGTGACAGCCAGCGACACGCCCTTCTACTGAAGGCGCACCGTATACACTAGCTGCCGGTCGCATCTTAGTTGTAATTGTAAACAATAAAGTTATACAAGCTTAGCACGCGGGTTAACTATAGTTATGATTTTTGTATATGTTAACTAAGCATCTGTTATTACATCTACCAAACAGTTTGTTTTCACATTGAAAGCAAGTTGAATTTATTTTAATCATATACCGTTCAGTTTCAGTTCTCCTGTAAATCCGATTTTCAGTGCTAACCTTAATCGTAAATCAATGAAGATATGATTGGAGTAAGGAATAAAATTTGCTAATCTCGCTAGGATATTCGTTTCTAGACGAAATTCGCCATCCAGTTGCAGGGATCCAACCAAACTTCCTAAAATGCTCTGCATCGTACATATTTCTTGGGGAGTTGTTCTCGAAGCACAATTGTCACAACACCATTCTATTTTTGGGTCCAGTGGCGAAATCGGAAGTAGAATTCCCACACATTCTTTGTTGAAACATTTCAGTGCAGACAGTTTTGTTCCCATCTCTGTAGTATCTTTACACCGTTCACACTTGCACCAAAAATGTTTGGTTTTATAAAGTAAGCACCTTCTTGCTGGAGTGCACAATAGAAGCCCTGTGTAACACGTCAGGATCTCTTCACCTACGTCAATGTCTTTCGTCGCATAAACAGACATAATGTGCTCGTTGTTGAACACATTTCTTGTGTTTGGCACACAGTTGTGATTAAGCAATGATGACAATGGGTACAATCCTCGTAAAGGAACTTTTCCGCCGTGTGCATTGTCAGCGATTCTGAAGGCGTTTATTGTAATTATGGAGTGAACGAGTTTCATGAATGAGATTTGATCCTCTGGTACTTCATATTTTGTATACAAAATATCTAGCTCTTCAAATTTTGCTTCAGTAGAGCAGCTTTGTAAGACAGATAACAGTAACTTATGTTCTTCCGGTAGTAGTAAAGAACGTAAATAAATTTGCATTCGCGTCACGGCTCCTGAATGCTGGGTACAATCAGGCTTCAGCTTCCAGTGGGTTACAATGTGATTACATTCTACGACGTGAGTTTGACTTGTTCTACAGTCTTCGGAACAAATCATCAGCGAACATCGTACACAAGCGTAGGAAGACTCGCTGACTTGATAACAAACAGAACAGTACGTGCCTCCAGCGCAGTCAGCACGTGGTCCAACAACCAGTGGCTTGTCCTTGAAGATGAGGGTTCCTTTCTTGATTGTTTGAGAAGCGAATAATCCTCTTCCACCGAGGTTGGATTGTTTGATTGTCCAGATGGGTGGTGCAGGTTCTTCAAGGTATGAGATCAAGAGAGATGTAGCGTCGGCGGCTGGATGCGCCATGTCGGGAGTGCCGCTGGGATGGTAGTGCGTTGGTCGACATGGTGTGTAACAGCGCGCCGCGGCTGACTGACGCCGCGCCGCCAATCCACCGACTTCGATGTATATGACCCGCTATGAAAATAGCCGGTGGAAATAATAACTCACGTGTCGAATCTGACGTAATGTACGTCAGTTTGGCGATTTATGTTTAGTTTACTATTGCACGTTGCGACCTATTAAAAGCTAAGTCAGAATGTTAATGTCAGTAATAAAATCCGTTCAAGTTAATAGTCAGAAAATAATCACGGATTATGTATTTAAAACTCTTTATTTTTAAATTTTGTTTACTAGAACAGTGTTATTTTTGTATTAAAAAAACCGGCCAAGAGCGTCTCAAGCCACGCTCGGTGTAGGGTTCCGTAGTTTCCCGTCCCGTCACATTTTGTCTTTTTTGTACAAAAACTGTTCTTTCCATCAAGTTCAAAATGATTTTCCTAGAAAGTCCTTATAAAGTTCTACTTTTCAGAGTTCTTTCTTATGGTTCAAAGTTAGGGGTTTTGGAGCGATTATTTCCGAAATTATTGACATTATCAAAAAATGATTTAATAGGTGTACCAGTAGAAAATAAAATATGATGAGAGCAACACTGGGGAAAAAGAATTGAAATGTTTTGATACTTGTATTTTTCCCTTAAAAAATTATTACACTTATTGTTTATTAACAATACTAATATTATAAAGAGGAAAGATTTGTATGTATTTTTGTTTGTTACTCTTTCACGCATAAACTACTGAACGGATTATGATAAAACTTACAGAAATATTACAGAATTATCGCCTATGTCTTATTACGACGGGCCTGTTGGTCTAGTAGTTAGTGACCCTGACTGCTAAGCCAGAGGCCGTGGGTTCGATTTCCACCCAGGACAAACTTTGTGTGATGAGCATGCATGTATTTAAAAAAATATATAAGTATGTTTATCAGTTGTCTGGTTACCATAGTACAAGTTCTGCTTAGTTTGGGATCAGATGGCCGTGTGTGAGTTGTCTCAGTATATTTATTTATCTATTATTTATTTTATTAGTTATTATACATACGAGTATATCAGAATAAGACATAGGTGATAATTTGTGCAGTTTATTCAACAGTGATGTTTGATCAGTTGTATTTTTCTATGAGCCGATGAGACGATTGGGATCTACCTAGTTGCAGCCTACTCTGGATAAAGCTAAAAAGGCTTGATGCACTAATTTAAACCCATAACCATGTTTATTTATGTAACTGGTCTTCGGCCGTGTAAATCAAATAAATAAATAATAAACCCTCATTCATTTTTAAATACCTATCCAACCATATATCACACTATATCACACGTTAGGGTCGAAATAAGAAAAAACACTTCCCACTTTACATATAGGGCCCCTAATATTTTTTTTCCAATTTTTATTTTACCACAAGGTCGAAATGATTGATATACATATTGGTACCAAATTTCAGTTTTCTAGTGCTAACGGTCACAGAGATTAAGCGAGGACGGACAGACAGACATGGCGAAACTATTAGGGTTCCTAGTTGACTACGGAACCCTAAAAACGTTTCTTTCTTAAGTTATCAACAACCACGTGACAACAGCCCCGCTTGATCCTATCATGTATAACAATTTCCTCACCGGACAGTTTGCGTGATTGCGTGATCCTGGTTGACTAATGGGTGCGTCAGCTTTGTTTTTTCCTTCCCATGTCAGCTAAAAAACTGATTACAATAACAATGACCTATTGCTGTTTATTCGCAAAGTTTGTTTCTATTAAGTGGGTCGAGTGTACCTAACTAGTACTAACTACTGTCTGTTTACGTGTAATTGCCTACACTTACACTGTTTTACGTCAACAGTGAGAAATTCATGACCAGGATGTTTACATTCTGGCAACCAACGACCGGTTAATACTGACATGAGGTATTTATTAATCAAAGCAGTGGAGTAAGTACATCCTGTCTATTGATTGGGTATCTTAACATCTGGGTTTTCAAATATACCTACAATGGATGTTCTTTTTTATGTGGTCCTAGTTATTGTGAATTAAACACCATTGGCACCATTATGATATACTTAAAAACTGCTACGCAATTATATCTACCTATGTATAACGTATAAGTTGGCATTAAAAAAAATATTAATAGAACTATAAAAACTGACTGTGTTGTGAAAATGTTAATTTGACAACTGAAACAAGCAAGAAAAAAGTATTTTAATTAAATTTAAATTTTCCTAAAAGAAATAAAATAAAATCCATACTAATAGTATAAATTCGAAAGTAACGCTGTCTGTCTGTCTCTTCTTCACGCCTAAACCACAGTCAGGTACCGATTTGAATGAAATATGGTACAGATATAGTGAGACCCGAGAAAGGACATAGGACAGTTTTCATCTCGGAAATCCTCCGGGAACGGAAACTATTCTACGCGGACGAAGTCGCGGGCAAAAGCTAGTGAAATATATAAGTACTTTACTAGCTGATCCAGCAGTTTCACCCACGTTATAATATTAGATTTTAGGTGGCTACTCCGCTCCGTACCGTGATACCGTGATGTTAAGTAGCCTACTCGTTATTCTGATGTATAAGATATCTTACCTCTTACTTATATATAAAATCTCGTGTCACAATGTTAGTTACCTTACTCCTCCAAAACGGCTTTACCGATTTTCACCAAATTTTATATGCATATTCTCTGATTTATTTATTTGATTTATTTGGTCTGAGAATCAGCTACTATCTATTTTTCATACCCCTAAGTGATAAGGGTTGTTCACCCTTAACGTTTTTAACGCGGGTGAAACCGTGGGAGGCAGCTAGTATATTACTGTAAAGTTTCAACAAAACTTGTTCGATAATAAAACTCACGAAAGTAGTAGGATAATAAAACTCACGAAAGAGTTTTCTCATCTTCAAGCTTACGCTCAAAACTGGCTGTCATGTTAAAAACAAAAACCGCCATTATTTGTTGAAAAAAATAATAAATTAAAAAGTAACACAAATGGCGTTTTTAATTTTTTCAATGCAAGAAGGCCAGTAACCCTTATAATAATTATAATTAGAACCATATTGGATCTTCTTTGAATTATTCAAAGAAGATCCAATATGGTTCTATTCAAAATAGTATAGTAATAGAACTTTTACAAAATATCGTCATAGTGATCATTCTGTCTCATTCGCCCACCTTTCTTTGTTATTGGGTGTTTAAAATCCGTTTATTTTAAACAAAACTTACAGATAATAATTAAAAAGGAAAGAATCATTTAATTTGATGCAGTGGTTCGGAATCCATATTTTGCGTGGTGTAGTAAAGATAAATCTAACGACATTATTATTCATTAAAAGTTTAGTAGTCTCGAAAGAATAACGAGATAGATTTACAGGTCAAACAAGTACTTAATCCTTTTTTTTTAACATCAGGCAATATTATCTCCTTAAAAGTATTGTGTATATGTTTTTGTGACATTTTTTTTTGTGAATGTGAGGACTATGGAGGTCGTTGTTTTTTTTTTAAATATGCGGTCTGACGGTTTGAGTATTCAATGCGGCCTACCCAAATGTCCTTACTTTGGTACTGTTCGTCAAGACGTTGGGCTCCTTAGTTTTTAGTTGAGCTAAACGATTACTGACAAATGCTTGCACTGTCTGGACAGGTCCACTCAAATCTGTGTCCTTCTCTCATCAAGAGAGTGCCTCATTAACCTCCATGGTTCTCGCACATTTTTGACCAATACGATTGTATGGACTTTAAAAGAGACTTTGACCTCTGAGTTTGTTTCGGATGTTTCTTCTCAGAGCAGTCCAGCTACAAAACACCGGCCCCATCGTTCGCTTAAAATAAATAAAAAAAAACAAATATTGACGTGTAAAGGTGTTATATATATAACCTATTTACAAAATAAATATGATTTTATGATTAGGTTATTATTTTTATAGGTTTTTTTTTTATTTCACCCATTTACATTTATATACAGTACAAAACTTTGGTTTGTGTAATTTAGATGCATATTTGAATTTTTGTAAATGTGAGTACGATGCAATGATTTATTACGATAGTTCTCTACTGACACAAATAGACATGGCAGTTAGGAGCATTGTCATGCTCGCTCAAAAAGTCTCGCTGATGGTGCCGAGTGCGTTGGATCATTCGGTTCCCTTCAAAATGGTTGAGCTAAATGGTGCTGATGCCACGCGTCATGCTCGTGAACGGGCGCTGTCAGTTGAGATGGGTCATCTCTTAACTGCCATGACTTTTTATTTTAACTTTTTATTTTAATTTTTGTATTAATTTGTTTATTTTGTTACATACATTGTTTTCACATGTAGAAGCTACAAAAAGAAAGTGTAACCAAGATTTTGTAAAAAATGATTTTTTTTTAAAAGAGTGTCCATGGAGTTTCTTGCCTGTTCTTCTCCATAGAGATCTACGTTTTGGAACAGGCAATTAGCGTCACTTTCCTTTTCTGACTGACCGACCGACTCTTTGACAATTCATAAGTACCTGTAAATGGTCTAAGTGAAATAAATGCTTTGAATGAATTTTGAAAAAAAAAATCAATAAGAAATAAAAAAAATGTTTGTGTGTTCTAAAGAATATGTAATATCGATAACGTTGTTCAAATTATGGAGTTTCATATAGGTACTTACAAAATTGATTCGTCTTGGCTGCATACTACACAAAAAATGGCCTACTTATATATTATGTGTTAAATAAACACTTTAAATTAACAATTTCAAACATTTGAAACTACGAATAAATGCACTTCCGGGCGATTTTATTTTTTGATAATATCGAATAAAAATATTCGAAAGTGCACCGCCCATGGTATTTATTGACTTAACAATCGTAACCCTTAAGTCGAGGTCAGAAAAGGAGACTTCCATTAGGTGTACTTAATAGGAAATGTTAGGAATTAAATTATTATGAATTTCTAATTATTGATCAGTAAGTAAGCAAGTACCAATTCATAATACAATAATGATCGATACCGCAATGTAACAAGGTTTTAGTGGAGATGAGCAGGATTTTCTACCTGTCCTATATGCCTATATCTACATTTATAAATGTGTAATATCTAGATACTAATTTTTACAGTAGACATGCGGTTATCCGACAAGTCGATTTCAAATTATCTTTGACGGATTATAGAGTACTGACTATTTAGTACCCTGTATAGTCCGGAATTTTTCAAGCAAGATTACGTTGTAATCCGACTAATTAGTAATCATGTTAGGTAATGTACATTTTCCGAGGTTTTTGAGGTATATTACAAGGAGACTGGGTCCGAATTAACGCGGGTCTACTGTATATACCTATCTTAAATGAAGAAGTGTATAAAGACGTCGCGAGACGTAGTTACCACGTAATTGGTTGATTCCTTGTCATCCCACAGCTCTATTCACATGCAGCTGGCCATGGCGATTGTCTCATATTACTGTTTGTCTTCTCGTGTATGTTTTATTATTTTTTCTATATTTGTATAACAGAAGTTGCATAGTAACATAGCGAATCGGGCTGATCATGGGCTGATAATGGATAATGACACTTAAGAATAGTAACCTTACTGGAAACTATATTTTCGAGCCGTTTGGGGTTGAAACCCTTGGGCCATGGGGTCCGAGTGCTCACCTTATTTTAAGGGAACTGCCAAAAAGCTAGTTGGCTCTTCCCGTGACCCAAAGGCTGGCTTTTATCTTTGCCAGAGGCTTAGCATTGCCATCCAACGTGGCAATGCTGCCAGCCTCCTTGGGCACTTTACCGGTTGACAGCGATACCCGGTATACCGTATCGCTGTCAGTTTTTTGATGCCATTTTATTTTAATTATAGTGTTTTTTTTTAGATTAGTAATTTAGTTAGTAACTATTGTATTTATACCAATTATTAAATAAATATTTCTTTTGACAGTTTTAGCATAGAAATATTTACCTAAACCTTTTATTCTATCAAGTGTCCATAAGTTAGTCAGAAAATTGAAGCTATATAGTTGATCGGTTGATCGTTTAAAACGTAGGTCTTCATCAAAAACAACAAGTATGAAGCTCCACGGACACTTTTTTACGTCACGTTTTAATAAAAATCTGGTTCCATTGTTAATGCTTCTAAATTTGAAAATGATTTATAATATTGTAAATCTATAGGATTACGAATCCATACTAATATTATAAATGGGAAAGTGTGTCTGTCTGTCTGTCTGTTTGTCTTTCTTTCACGGCAAAACGGTGGATATAGTTGAAGGGATGGAGAGTAACATAGGCTACTTTTTGTCTCTTTCTAACGCGAGCGAAGCCGCGGGCAAAAGCTAGTATCGTCATAAAGGTGGACGTTAATGACTCCAATAGACCATATTAGGATACATTTTGGAACCTCATTTTTACCCACAGGGTATGGAGGACAATTAAGTGAATATAGTTACCCATTTCAAAAGGTAGGATGTAAATCAATCTATCTAAAAACGACTGTATATATCTACCAACGGCAACGTAAGATTAGGTATTATTATACAGTTAGCAAAGTAAATTAGTTATTAGGCCTCTCAGATATAATTTAAGTTATTTTGATCACCAATTTATATATGTATACTTAAATTAGTTCATGCTGCGGCTTCGCCCGCGTGAATGTCGTTTCTTCCATTTCCTATTTTATCCCTTCAGGGATGGAATTTTCTTTATTAGTGGTAACCTACTCTTTATAAAGAACACACTCTAAGCTTCACGTCTCTAGGACCAGCGGTTTGGGTTGTGTATTAATATATCAACTGTCAGCCAGTTTACCATTTTAGGTTATGTAAATGAATTTTAAATTAAGGAACGAAAGAAAAATCATTACTTGTTGTAGACAAAATTAAATTATATCTGACTAAATTATATCTGAGACCCGTATACTAATAAACTATGCTGACCGTACATAGCACTAAGCATAGCGCAGCCACATTGTATTATTAGGTAACCGTTCAGCAGTTCAGCTTCCCGCTTCAGGTGCCGGAACTCAGCAGGTAGGCTTGACGTCACTGTCCATTAATAGCATTCTATGAATGACGTGTTATGTGAAGTGACGCATTCCAAACGATATTCGCAAAGTTACCGTACGTAAACGAATTATAATTGTTCCAATACTAAGTACCGTAATCCAGTGTCGACACAGTTGAATTATTAATCGAACGCTTTGACGTCAATAATCCCGATCAATGATAAGTAGCACAGTTACTTAAAACTCTGGTTACAAAATACGTTTTTCTATAAATAAACAGATCAATGCCAAACACAAGGTGTTTCAAAACAGACGAGATAACGATAAAATATCTTTGTATTTGATTATATTTGGGATTGATCTTAACCTAGAAACGAGTGATTTACTCTTTTGCTGATCATTGATAAATCAAGTGGATAAAATAGTTGGAGCAAAATGAGAAGATCTAAAACAATAGTTAGTGTAAAATAATTAGACAATAGAGCTTACCGTGCCAACGATATCCTTCGACCTCTCCGAATGCGCATATCAAGCGGCACTGGAGGTCGATCACGATTTGATTAGTTTTCGGGACATATTTTGTTATTCGATTAACTAAAAAACTTTCTAAATCATGTACACTTTCGAAGTTCATTGTACCCATGAGACTTCCGAGGGCTCCCTGTACGGCACGAACATTGTCAACAGGAACTCGCATGTCGCACTGCAAGCAACGCCAAGCACTTGAGAATTTCAAGGGGTCTACTGGAAGTAAATATCCGGGACACTGTGTCGAGAAGCATTTCAGAGCACCGAGAAGAGTACCGTGTTCAGTAGGATCGGAACAACGGTCACATTTACACATGAAATGTTTGGTTTTATATAGGTTAGTTCGACGAGCCGCTGTTCCCCATAAAATTCCAGAGTAACAAGTAAAAATCTCAGTTCCTGCTCGTATAGGCTTTACAGCTTTAACTGTCATTTGAAGGTCATGATTAAAGTAGTATCTCGTGTTTGGTACACAGTTGTGATTCATCAGTCCTGACACAGGATACAATCCGCGCATGCTCATTTCCTTTTTCCCGTACGGAGTAGCGATTTGATAAGCGTTAGTGTCTAGAGCACAACACGCTAACAACATCAACTGCTCTTCCTCTTCTGGTATATCGTAATATTGCTTCAAGTTTCGAATTTCAGCTCCATGTTGAGGTAAAGTGTGTGCCTGCAACGAGGCTAAGAAATCCCTTTGGTCTTTATTTAACATCAGAACCCTAATTGGTGTTAATGCACGAGATAGAATATTGCCATCGACTTCCTCAACAGGCGTGTTGATATTCCAGCGGGAAATAATACCACAGTCGTTGCAATGTACGTTTGTATTCTGACATTGCTCTGAGCACAACAACAATAAACACTTTGAACACTTATAAAAAGTATCACTGTCTAGTTTGCCGCACACTGTACATCCTTGTTCTACAGTGGTCCCAGCTCGTGGGCCATAAATGAGAGGCCGGTCCACGAACAGTACTTCTCCAGGCATGATGTCCTCGGTTGCGATGAGGCCACGGCCACTTAAGGGCGATTCGTTAACAGTCCATTTACACGAATATTCTATGCAGTTGATAGAGTCGCTCAGTCCGAGGTGTTCCTTCACCATTTGTGACAATTGCTCCAACGACAACATCCTGCCGCGACCCGTCCGATGACGGCACTGCACTGCGCGCTCAATGCGAATATACAAATCAGCGAGTTTGATAACAGCTAGGCAGTGATCGGTTATACGAGTAAGTATAACATCGCCAAAAACGTACGCGATCTTCTCCGTAATTAACTGAGTCCGATAGAAGTGTGCCGGCCGCTAGGAGTACGTATACGGACCTGACGTATTCTTCACGGGCGTTGCCAAGTCAATAACGTATAGATTATCAGGTAATTTACGTACAAGTTCTGTCCGCCGCTCTGCGTTCTCGTATCACACGATTCAGCGGTTACCTGAGCTCGTCCTACGAACGTGTGAAAGACGAAGACGTGACATCTGGAAAAAATTCTATGTCTATGATATAAATATAGGACCGGTTGATAACTATTTTTACATCACTGTAAAATGAAATATATAAGCTCAGTGCTCAGGTTAAATATAAGTATACATATCTGTGGAGGCGTTTCATTAGTTACCGGGAAAATTTGATGGCAACTGATTATTAAAATTTACAGTTTAAAAAAAAATATTCTTGGTTTTTTTCGTGGATTATATATTTTATCATTTTGTAAATGGTAAATAGATTTTGGAGATATGTGTGGTAATGGTAGTGGTATTCAAACTCTCAGTAATGATGTAGGCTTGTCGGTCGTCTGTGAATCTTGAAAAAACAATAACACTGCCGTAAAATGTTATTTTTTCATGTTTAAAACATTATCCCTTAAAAGTACTTTTATTTTGGTAATTGAACAATTTATCGTCAATTATAAAAAATATTTTTATTGCATAACATTTTTTCGGGCGAATATTAGTATATCGTCTATAGGTACTTATTCCATATTGCAATAAAATGTATTTTGATATATTTGACACATTTATGAATTTTATTGATATTTTTATGAGGAATTTAAGAAAACAGCAGATGATAAATAATTTATATCGTGATTCTGATAGATGACATAGCCCATACAAATAACGATCATCCGTAGTACATTATGTTATTGAAAAGACAAGCAACAAATAACGATTGGAACTTGATTGAAGTACTGTAGCTTGTTCACCGTAGCAGGACATGCGGCACGTTCACGCCCTCGATGGCGCACACAAAGTGGCACCAGGGAACGTAACTAGATCCACTCCCTTTGTTGTAGCGAGTCCCTACGCGGTGGTTCGACAACCTGACCAGTCTCTGTAACCACTTGTACTACGTGGACGTTTATGTGTTTTTCAAAAATTAATCTAAATGCCCAATAAAGATCAGTACCACCTCGCGAACATCTTCCACGGTGCCTGACGCGTGATCACAGAAAGTGCTCCTTCATCAGAGATGCAAAACTTGTTTGATGATCTGGAAGATGAGTGTCCGTGGTATTATTTCGATGGTTCTTACAAACTGCTACTGGGAGCTTGCCTTTTTATATTCGGTTAGTTTCTAATTAGTTAAATTGTTGTTCGTTGTGTGAAATCGTAAATCTGAACGTTAAACAGGCCGCATGTCTGTAAATTTCGGACAGTATTGCGTGTGTATTTGCTTTATATTATGTTAATGATGACAAAATTCAATAGGTGTGTTCGGGGTGCTGCTCAACGGTTGGCTTTTTGCCACGTTCATCCACAGTCACCTTCTCGGATTTAGGAGTCATATTCTGGTACTTAATCTGTGTATAGCGTCACTTGGTCGAAATCTTGTCGGATTTCCATTTGCGGGATCTTCGGCAGTGGCAAAAAGGTAAATATTCTGTATTTCATAATTGAAATAAGTAATAACATGTCTGAATGTCAGTCTGGATAACCACTAGTACTTTTTTTTTTGTTGTTTTAGATGGCTTTTCGGTCCTTCGTGCTGTCAATTATTTGGATTTCTGAATCAATTCTTTGGTGTCTTTCAAATGACTGCTTTATTTGTGGCAGTTTTGGAGCGTTATTTATTAGCAAAGTTCTACAGACGTGGTATGTATAAAATTTAATGACTAGTTATTTTTGTAATGTGCTGAGTTACAGCTGTTTTTAACCGACTTCAAAAAAGGAGGAGGTTCTCAATTCGTCTGTATGTTCTTTTTTTTTTTTTTTTTTGTATGTTTGTTACGCGACATCTCCGTCAATTGTAAACGGATTTTGATGGTTCTTTTTTTGTTTGATAAGTCATGATTCAGGGGTGGTCCCATATAAATTTTGTGGCGATCGGTTCAGTGGTTCTCGAAAAATTCACCAAGAACAAAAAAAATTGACAAAATATTCATAGACGATGTGTGTTTTTTTCTTCAAGTTTCTATATCTACATTGGGAGTCGACACTAAAAAGTAATAAATAAAAACTTTTTTTCAAAAAAATAAAAAATTTCGGAAGTCGGTGGCTTCTGTTCTGGCAGTCAATTTGTGTTGCCACCGACTTCCGAAATTTTAGTTATTTTTGGGTTTTTAGTTTTTGAAGGCGGTTATTATTTTTTTTTGTGATTTATATTTGTTCACATTTCAGAGAGATCACTTTATATGAGATTCTATTGGTCACTTGTTGGCTTTAGTTGGTTCAATTCAGTATTGTTTGCCACTCCTCCATTGTTTGGATATGGAAAATTTTCTTGTGATTCTACCGGAACATCTTGCACATTCCTCTGGCCAGCGTCATATTCTGGAGCTAAACATATAGGATTTAGCATTCCTTACATTCTTGTATGCGGGGTGATACCCGTAATTGCTGTGTAAGTAACCAAAATATTTAGTACCTACTTTGAAATAAAGTATTACCGATGTTCAATAACTAAATTTTAATACTGTTGACAGATTCTACTATATGGGAAAGGCCGTTCGATTGGAAAGAATTTTCTACAAAGGAGAACAACAAAAGGAGCAAACGCGACTGACTCAGGTGATACACAACAATGCAATAATAAATAACTTTATTTCCACGTCTACTATATCAGATGTTGATTGGAATTATTAAAATGGAATTATTATAAGGTGGTAAATAAAGAAATCAGTCAAAAGATTTTTTTTTGTTATATTTCAGAGTCTTCACGCAGTGTGTGTAGCTACGTTAGCGTTATGGATACCTGCTGCCATTTTGGTTGGCTGGCAGTGGCTGCCTTTACTAATATACGGATACAGACCACATGTGCCACCTGCTTTGGCGGTGATTGCACCCATTGCGTCAGAGGTAAAGAGACCTTTGTCAAATTTAAAGTTTGAAAAGATAAAGAAATATTCTCTTCGAAAGAGCCAAATTTTTCTATACAATGTAAAGTGTATGGTTGAATGTCTATTACTTTTTCTTACAGGCAGCAACAAGTGTGCCTGTTCTATGTTTCATTGCCGGCGATGAGAGGCTCCGCGCTGCACTCCTTGGACGCATGCGTAGACATTATGCCCTTCTGCAACCTGAACACGCCAAGCGGTACAACAGAGCTTAGCTTAAGAAAGGAATGCCCTTTGCAACCCTGAAGTGATTAAGGTACCGGAGGTATCTCAAAGTCAGCTCTCCCAAGAAAAGAACAGCGGTAGACCATGATGCTAAAAAGTGTATATATTTGAAATGTATAACCCTACGCTTATAATAAAAGTTTAAGTTCCACTGAGATAATCTTTTTGTAATACTCTGAATGACTATTCCGTAGTCGTTTGTCCAGTATGTACATTAACACACAATTATTCTAAGTACTTCTATAAACAATAGGCGAGGCAGAGCATGAAGTAACTGGTGTTATAGATGAAGATTCAAGATTTCACTTGAGATACAGGTTACACTTCAGGATTTAACGAGTCTTACCACACGTCTACTGCATTCGTTTAGCGCATACAAATCTGGAAACAATTAAACATTTTTCGTACATAGTTAAAAAAAAACTATTGTATAATATAATACTAATAGTTGTATAATGACATTCATAAGCAGTAATGAGAATAACACAGATGTTTGTGTTTGGAAAGAAGTATTCAGTAATGAGGAGAGGATCGTTTTACAACAAGGCTTTTTTGTCACAGGTAATGAAATTTTCAGTTTATGTTCACTCTTATTTCAATTTTTATACATTTTATTCTTATTTCTTTTTCAGGCTTAATGTCCGTTGTATTTAGTTTTTTGTTAAGCGTTATTCTCCTGTTTACCAACCTTGGATCTGATGAGAGTTATCGTAACCTGGCTAACTTCACTGTGGTTGCATGCATCAGACGGACTGTACCGTCCTTCTTGCATGTGCCATTTGTCAAACACATTCAAACGTGAGTTGGATAGGGAATATTCCATTTGCATTTAAATACCTTTTGTTTATTCATATATTCCATGTGATAAATTTAGAGCGAAGGTCGCTTAGAAGCTTGTGCAGTAAAATGCAAATGACTAAGGACTGTTTGCTTTTACATGTTAGGTACAAACTCAAAGCCCAAGTAACTGTTTATTTATGAAATACTTTAATATGTGTTCATAAAACGCTGTATCACAGTGATTTTATAACATATTTGTAATCTTTAAAGCGAGGGTTCCCAATCCTTTTATACTGCGATTATCTTTTCAGGATGCACTTTATTTCTAGGTATTTCTTGAGAAGACTGTTGTAGATATTAAAACTTTAATAATTGTTCAATTAAAGAAACCTTAGAAATAAACTTTTATTACAAAATAAAACACTACAATGATTTTACTGCAATAAATGTTAAACTCACTTGGGACGCCCCTTGGCGTCGCGCGTCGCTACGCGCTACAGTTCGGAAACTCCTGCTTTACTGAATATTTAATATGGTCTGTGATTCTTTCTGAAGTGTAAAGTTTACTGACCTTTCAGTTTGTTCGGATTTCAAACAATTTCTTGTGAACTTTTTGCTTTCTTCGAAACATTTTTGGCAGTCTTCGAGGTCGAAAGCCTAACTCATGTGTGTATCGAAAGATATGTCGTAGCAAAATATATTACTAACGGTAGGTCATTATTTATTTCATTCTGTTATATGTTTATAAATTGTATATACATGCTTGATATTTACCTGTTTTCAAGATTGGCAGATACAAAAGAACCATTACTACTTGTATGTATGCCTGAGTGTATTGTTTTCTTTCCTCTACTCTATTCCGCCATTGTTCGGTGTTGGAAAGTATGGATTTGATTTCCAATGCATGTCATGTACCTTTGATATGGTGTTGCCGGACACCTGGAAGAGGTACCACATCGTGGCCATTTTTGTACTTAGAAGCATCAAACCTGCCATCGTCATGTAAGTATTCGAAGTTATAAATATAACTACTTATACATAATGTTATTATGGATACTAATTTGCGGTAGCATCAAGTTGACTTGTGTAAACTAACAAAATTAAATTAGAGAGGCTTAACTTGTGATGCAAATTAGTCATGTCAATTAAATAGCAATTCACATTGGGGTAGACAGTTTCGATTTATAGCGGCACGCAATTAGAGCAGTAGGTATACTTAGATGAGACTGACAGGAGCTATTAGCAGCGATACGATTAAAATTATTTGCATTCGAATTACCATAGTTTCTGTTGAAAGATTTAATGACAAACATAGATTGCATAAAAAACATGATGGATTCTAAACGATATTCAATATTTCAGGATAATGATGCTTATTTGGGCTGGTATGTTAGAGAAGAATTTGCCTTGCCCTATAAGGAACCGGAATTTTACACGGGCGAGTAAAAATAAATAAATAATAAATATTAATAAATAATGCTATATTTTGTATTTTTTTTTATATTCACATCCCAGTATCTAACATTGAATTAAGTATAAAATACAACCACTTTTCAACTCATTCTATGTCCGTACCTTAGTAGATAATGATAATATGATAAAATAAAATTAGATGGTCAAAATAATGTTGTGTAAAAAATTTCAGAATGTAACAGTTATAACGTTGCTAAACCTGTTTTGCTGGGCACCCATCGCCATGATCCGAGGAAGCGTGGTGTTGTTCCACTTGCTGTACATGGATGTACTGCTTCTGCCTTCTGGAGTGTACATCATGTGGGCCATGTGGATCCATTGGGTGAGTATTGCTGTTACTTGAGGATGAGGGACATGAGAATACTCATGTGTTTACGATTAGGTAATCTATACCTAATCGTAAACACATGAGTAGTTACACACAACACATATAGTTTCACACAACGTATGGGGCAATTATACATATGGCTGTTACTCTTATCATTCAATCATACAGCTTCATTACTGTATATCTTAAAAGCCTGTGAGTAATATCTCTTTTGCATGGTAGTCCATGTTTAGCCTCTGTATGTTCAATTTTCTTTCGTTTTCGTTTACCTAGAACCGTTTTATTTACCTTCATTTGTGTTTCTTGTTTAAAAATATATTTATTTTGAATTTTAGTTTTTAACGCTTTTATACGTAATATTGTTTGTTGCTTATTTTATGTGAACATATTTAAACAAACTCAGAGGTCAGTTTCTGCATGTATAGGTAGGTCAAATCAAGCAATTGGACTATTTAGGATAATGACCAAGGTGCTCTATTGATGAGAGAAGCACTCATATGTATTTGAGCGGACCTGTTCGGGCTGTGCAAGCATTTGACAGTAATAATTTAGCTTAAATAAAAAAAATACCTATGGAGCCCAACTTTTATTTAGGTATTAATTTATTTATTCAGATGGAAAACCAACAGCTATACTTAAAATAATGGAAACAGGTGATTATGTAACACAAAGTCAATTTGACAAACAATTATCAAAAGAAGTATAATGTCTTTTATGAATTTTGGTAATCATAACTTAAAATTGTTAGAAACTGACTTCAAAATAAGTAGATTAAACAGTTGCTATAATAAAATTATGAACTTGTGCAGACTTCCTAATTCTTGTAATGATGCATCAAATAGTTAGTGTGTAGTCTTGAATGTTATGTAACCTTTTATGAAGAGTGACGTCGTTGCGAAATATTGCAGCGGCCACAACTCACGAGATGCCAATAAAATTATTCAGCTGTGACTCAGTGTGAACGTGAGGGTGATTGCCAAATAAATCGTCATCAATCATTCTATTAACCGCTTTAATAGGAAAATTTAAAATCGATTATTGTGTACATGTGAATAACATCATCATCATTATCCTTGCATCTAACATCAGTGCACATATTGATGCATTCAAAATGTTTTAATATGTGATTTTTTTATGTTGTCTTTTATTTCTTAAAGTTTCTAATGGATCAGTATCGGAAATTACTAGCTGCAGGAAATACACTTACTAAACAATAAAATATACGGTTACCCAATATACTACATAGTATTGGAATCCACTTTAAGAAGGAAAACAATAAAATCTGGAGCAAATTAAGACGTTCCTAATAAAAATATTAAATTACATTGTTGCGAGGCTTAGAGCGAATGTTATCTAATCAGATTAGATTTCCAAGTATCTAGCTTCATCACTGTTATCGGTTTTCTCAGAGCAATCTGTTGTTCCATGTTTAGCAATAAGAGTTTTCTAGCTAAGATTATTTGTATGATACGCCTGTTCGTTTTGCAACATAAATATATTCTACAAAGGAAAAAGTATAGTTGCTTCTGAGAAGTTAATTTCTATGAAGAAATTATCCACCTATCGTTTTATTAATTGACTATTAAGATCGTAATGTACTTTCATTAACTTCCAGGTTGCGCCTGCCCTGTCAGCTGTAGCACTGTTTCTGATCGACGATCGCGTGCGCAGCAAACTGTTTAATTTGTGTGCCGTGGTGGGATATAAAACCGAAAATGATGACAAAAAAGAATAACAAACATTACCTATGTATTTTTATATTAAGAGATCTTCTTTTGTTTATTTAACTTTTCGATATAGAATGTAGCCATCCACTGGACTAAATACATAGTTTTATGTAATAATTTTATTGAACATTCACAATAAACTTTATTTACATCGATTTTATATTGCAACTTTTCACTTGTAGTATTTTAACGCTAGATTTTCAGAAGTTTTCAGAGGAGATTATCCATCATCATCTTCCTAGCCTTTTCCCAACTGTGTTGGGGTCGGCTTCCAGCCTAACCGAATTCAGCTGGACGCTGGTATTATACGTGGAGCGACTGCCTATCAGACCTCCACAACCCAGTAACTGGGCGACACGATACCTCTTGGTTAGACTGATCAGAGTTTCTGCTGGCTAACCAGTAACGACTGTCAAAGTTGTACGAATGACAACCGGGACCAACAGCTTTACGTGCTTTCCGAGGCACGGGATATCTGTGATGTCCACGATAAACTTTAGAAAGTACATATGAATTGAAAAAGTCACATTGGTACTTGTCCGGATTCGAATACAGAACATTACACGAGAGGCGGGCGCCTTAGTCACTGGGCCATCACGACATTACTATATGGGTAGTTCTTACTATGTCTCGTAAAAATCTCTTCGGGTACCTATGCAAGAAGGTAAACGGGCAGCGGACATATAGGTACATTTCTGGATATGCAAAAGTAACATAATTTTGTTGTATATTTATTCATATATCTTTATTGAACTTTCTTTCACAATGTAGATAACATTGTGAACGATTTCATAGGAAAATGCGTGGATATGAGCAAGTATTATGGTACATTTACCTCATAAACATTAATGAAGGTCCGACATGAAGGTCTTATTGCACATGTGGCTATTGTAGCAATTATATGACTTTGTTGTGAAGGAAATAAAATAACAAGTATTTTTATTTATCCAGGTGGTTAATAAAAACACGCAGACAGTTTAAATATATTATAATTTTAGATATTTATGTATAGTATACATAATAATAACATTAAATAATGCATGAAACCGCATTAAATACGATTACAAGATCGCCAACAATATAATACAAAGAGAAAAAGATTTGTACGAAGAATATCAGCGCAGTCCAGTTACATAGTATGATACATTGTATGGTTACCTAATTCAGTCGAAATGTACATTACATGTATATTTTAGTGAAAGGAAGAAACTGAATACAACCTAGTCCTAATATAAACAAATTATACTACTGAACACAACGTGGAAAAATATCCCTACTTAAAGAAAATAACAGTAGCTTACCAAGAAAATTAATTAGCCGCTGTGTTTAGTTAATTAATTATTTCTAAATTTACAAAAAGCACAATATGCCTTTACTAGGTACTTTTGATGACATCACATTCTACCCACGATTGGTCCACAGTAAGGCCATTATATTATGGAGTAAAATTACATGCACATGATACAGCACGACTAGTCGACACTTCTGAAGATACTCTTCTTAATTATTTCAATAGTCCATTGCTAGTGCCAAGTAACAGCCAAGTTTTTAACATAATTTATCGCTCGTCGCGAAAATTAGGACTACTATGTACTTTTTACAGTCATCTTACAAATATTTGTATTATACATACACATATTTATTATACACTTTTCTTTCTTCTTAAAACTAATTAAATCGATCGATTGCAGTTCTTAGGAAACGTAGATGTAATAGCGGCACTTCATGTTTTATTATAAGTTTTAAATCAATCAAATGGTTATAAAGATGAAAGTATATAATTTATATTGCACCTTTTTTCTTATCACTAACTACTGACACATCTCGCACTCACACACAACACTTCCTCTGGAATGGGTTCGATAGTCGTCATCGAAACGTTCGTCGCATTCATCCATCGCATCGTTATTTACAAAGTCACAATCTTCATCATCACTAATATAATAATTATTTTCCTCATCTATTATTGTAGTGTTGTATACCCTGTTGGTGTCGGTGCCGGAGCTGGCGGACCGCGTGGAGGGGCTGCACAGCACGATGACGGGGCACGCGCGCGCGCCGCCGCCGCCCGCCTCGTCCTGCTATATCTGCTCCAGCGCCGTGCTCTCCTCCCACCGCCTCTGCTGCCGCCTCTCGATCACGGGGATGAAGAACAGGATCAACCCACTCAGCGATATCGTACCACCTGCTACGTAAAAGCCCGGCGCGTACGAGTTCAGCGTGTCGAACAGCCACCCTGCACAACAAATAAATATTAATCATTGACTTGAAGTTACGAAACTGAGCTATGACAAAATGTAACCAATAGATAGTTTACCTGCAAATGGAGGTCCTATTAGGGAGGCAATTCCTTGGAATAGTAGAAGAAGACCAAATGCATTAGTGAGCCTCTCGATTCCTAGTAGATCCACCAGGACGACTGAAGTCAGTCCTACATAGGCGCCGATGCAGAAGCCGAATGTGGTAGCATATAAAGCAAGGCCCCAGAACTCCCAGCAGGCCATGGCAAGCGCCGTACCTGAAGGTAATAATAACATCGATTTTAATTATTATAATTAATTAAACACTCGTATAAACTCTTTCATTATAATAAAATAATGTGGTATACATACCAATACCCGCAATTGTAAGGCACACGTTATAAGCCAGCAAGCGATTTACCCACGGCTTATCACTTATGTAACCAAGAATTATTCTGCCCACCAAGTTTGATCCCCCAATTATGGAAATGAGGTATGGTGGATTCTCAATTCCTAGCGCTTCGCTCATTGGTACAGTATAAACATACGGTATATAAAAACCAATACTAGTTAAAAAGTTCGAAATAGCGAACAAAATAAAAATAGGGTCGACGAGAAGTGATAAATCGAGCATTTCTCCGAGCGCAGCTTTAAATTCTGTTGAGCAAGGCAACCAGCCACATTTCACTTCTGGTTCTTCTTTCGTGCTGACGGCGGTGAATACTCTTTCAGGTGACGTTGATCTAAACCTAGCTAGACTCGTCATGCTGCCCTGATACAAAACGTCGGGCCTTTGCATGATCCCACTCCCGTGCCGTGAGGGGGGAGGTTTTTGTTCATGAGGTTTGTTTAAGGCAGGCTGGGACAGAGTCAATCTTGCAATATCATTGTCATCAACTTTTCCATTAGCTCTGAGGACGTGTTCAGTACTTTGAGATCTTTTTAGTGGAGACTTATTTTGTTTGGGCAGCATGGGTTCGGATGCTGGTGTTCGCGGAACTTCGGGAACGGGTCTAAAAATAAGACCTAATGGCACACAGTTCAGAATTAAGGCACCGATGATAGCCATAGCACCGCGCCAACCGTAGCTTTCAATTAAAACTGATGTAATTGGAGCAAACAAAAATGTCCCAAGCCCTGATCCACAGACCGCGATACCTGAAAAGGGTAACATGAGAATTTAAATTGTTGGTTGTGAAGGTTACTGTTAGAATGATTTATAATTCATTTACGAGTATTTTAGAGTATGTTAGTATATTTACCAGTGGCAAGACTTCTGTATCGTTCGAACCATACGGTGACGCTGACGATGGCGGGGAGGTAGATGAGGCCGAAGCCGAAGCCGGTGCCGACGCCGATGGTGCAGATGAGCGTGAGCACGTTGTTGGCGAAGGCGGAGAGCACCACGCACACGGCGGCCAGCAGCGCGCCCGCCACCGTCACCGCGCGGCATCCCCAGCGGTTCACGAACGAACTTGATATAGGCCCTGCAAATATTAAAGGGTATTGACTTTAACAGACTGTACCACATTGTTCGAAACTTTGAAATTACTTTAGGTTCTGAGTAATACAGCAATGTATTTTCTCCAGGAAACAAAAGGTAATAATTTAGAAGCTCAATTTTCTGTCTATACGTAGTTTAGCCTAGATTTTTGTTTCGAAATAAATGCAGTGTTTAGTATCATGTATCATGCTGTTTCTGTTATCTCGGACATGCAACAAAGGTTCAGAGTTCGAAACATATAACTGCAGAATTATTCATTTGGTTTCTATACAATTCATTAGTCAACGCGTTCAATGAATCTGGCGTTTGAGAACATTTCTTTCCTATCCATACTAATATTATATTATAATAATTATAATAATGGGAAAGTGTGTCTGTCTGTCTGTCTGTATGTTTGTCTTTCTTTCACGGCAAAACGGAGCGACGAATTGAGGTGATTTTTTAAATGGAGATAGTTGAAGGGATGGAGAGTAACATAGGCTACTTTTTGTCTCTTTTTAACGCGAGCGAAGCCGCGGGCAAAAGCTAGTTCTTTATAAAATGGTCAGAATTTACCAAATGGCTTTACACTTCTGTGCTTTTACAGAAAAAGTCCAATAAAATTATTTATTTTGTGAGAATACCTCAAGCTATTTTTAACATGGAAGAAAACGGTGTTTTTCCGCACCATATTGCTTCGATACTTACATTCACCATACGCGTTTTATTTATTTAGTATACTTTTGCATTTAGGACTAAAATGTTTGTGATGCTACTTATTTTTTATTCCCTGAATATTTTCAAGGTACTTAACTAAATACAATTTAGTTAGGTGCAGTTAGATTAGATTAAACTTACAATTGTTTGCAGCTTTTTACTTAGGTATATTTTCTTTTGTTTATAATAAGTAATAAGAATGTTAATACACTACGTATTAGTTAAATATCTTTTAAATAAAGTAAAACTTAATGAAGAGAAATACTGTTCGTGTACATCTTGCTGTCACATAAAACTGTTTGGTCAGCGCACGCTGGATCGGAGGTTTATTTTTCTGCGACTGATCTAAGGCACTAACACATAAAGTAATTTTCTACGAATAAATGTTTTTATAATCGGACTATACTTGAAGCGGTTCCCTATAAGGAGTCTCTTTATAGAATGTATTATTATACTTTTAAACCTTTTTAGGACTAGGTAAGGATATGTATTATTCACTCAAAGTTTATATTTAGTAACAGGATTTTTGGTGATATACAATTAACGCACCATCGAACATGTTAGTGAAAAGAAATTCAACCCTTAGGGGTCTAATAGGGGATGAAAGTTTGAATGAAAATGGGCGGATGAAGTCAAAGGAAACAGCTAGTATAATATATTTTACTTAAGTATGTATAAGTTATCGCGTGGGTCGGTCGCGGTTGGGTTCCAACATAAGCAGTCCGTTGATGGTATCATTATTTCAGCCGAGTTGAATGTTCAAAGCCAGAATTGCGTTGTATTAAATTGATTACTTACCCGAACTAAGTGTGACCCCTACGAGGATAGACACGATCCACGCGGTTTTGCCTTTGCCCTCATCAAAGTAGGTCAGGAACTCTGCATAGAACACGCCGAACGAATAGGTCATGCCATCAGCTGAAACGAAAAACATTTGCGTTGTTATTGACTTATAAAGAGAAGTCGATACAGGGAAATGTCGAAATAACCGATCCAACACGAAATATAGTTTTTGTAGTGAAAAAAGTTTCTAAAGATCACTGTCTTACTGTCGTAAGTGGAGAAGGAGATTAAATGCTAAGTGTCAATGCTCAAAGAAAATTTGTGCCCCTTTTAAAGCTCATTAAGCCCATACAGAAGTGAGGAATTTTGCGTAGTTATATTATTAGAAGAAATGTAAGTATTGTTAGTCAAGACCGTTAAAGGATCTACTAGATTTATGACTAATATGTATACTAGTTCTATCAACTCCGTCAACGACCATCTATCGTTCTACTATGTACAATAACGTCACACTTTTATGACAAAGTAGGTTAACATGATAGACACATGCAGGTACAATATCGATGAAGTATGGAACTAGCAGAATACGACCGCTGCTAAACAAAGGGGTACCTTTGACAATAGACCTAGAGATGACGTCAAAGACACTTCCTCTCGCATTCAATGACTTGAGAGAAAAAAGTTATATAATAAAAGATAAATTAAAGTAGCTACCGGTGCGTGTACTCTCTTCAAGAAAAGCTAGGTGAGATTAAGAATTGATAACGTAAGCGCTGTTCTACTTTGCTATGAGAGCAAATTGTCCGAGCACTGTATTTCATTATAAATACATACAGCACTCTCAGAAACATGAACAAAAAAACAAGATTTAGCCAAAACGTCTTACAGTAAATACGACTCGCTGCACGTCATTACAGTTAAAAAAAGAAAATCTTATGACATTCTGGAAATTATTTTGTCCAGTAACTACTTTTGAATTACGCTTCCCTTTGCTGAGTTGGAATTGAGAGACGACAAAAACAATACAAATTCATGGCAAGTTTCTGAAGAAGATTGAGATGATCAGCTTCTTTTGTGTGCAGAGAAAGCCACCATATTAACCATATTTCCAGAGATATAATATGATTTTTAGACTGTGATATTAGCCAGTACTACAAAGAAGTTACGCGACACGACGCTTCTAGGAAATTAACGAATATAGTTTAGAAATTATTATTTTTATTAGATCTCTTTTAGGCAGCCAGTATAAAAGCAGCATTCGGTTTCAGAGAAGGTTAAAGATTGTCACCGACGTTGTTATAATATATTGATTACTAGAAGTAACATAACACGGAAAACTGCGAAAGATGTCGCGTGTTGTGGAAGCTTCGCTGTTTATAAATAGAAGCACATCGCGCAAAGTATTTTATTTGTATGCTAAAATTACAACGGTATCAGCTGTTCGTGTTTTTGCTTTTAATGTTGACGGTTGAGGAAAATGAGTTTTTACGTTATACCTATATGTTTTCGTTGGCAGTTTCAATTTCAACTCAAATTATTCAAGTAGGAGCTCCACGCCGGAGTTTTTGATTAAGTACTGATTCGCAACGAACGAGGGAGGGCCTATGCCCATATATGTTATGGTTGCATGATAATCTGAATGATAATTTCTCTCCGAACCTGCATATATATTACAATCACGATTTTTCGTTGCGCTATGTGTTTGAAATAAAGTTATTCTGAAATTTCACGTGACGTTAAAATAATTATATCAATCAATGTTTGGCACCCTTGAAACAGTGACACAATCGAACATAACGATCTCAGACGTGCTACTTGATACGTGCTCGATACTTGTCAAAAAGATTGTGATTTGAAATGATTACATCTTTTTACAGCGTGTTTTTTATTTTCAAGGGCACATGTCGCTAGTCAAACTGTTTGCTAACGAAGAAATGTTCATCTTGGATGCTGTGATAGTAATTTTGCGCAAGTTCCTTAGTAAATATTCTCGTTAGTCTCAGATATGCATAATGGATAAAATGGTTATTCGTACGGCATAAGTGCCTGAAGCCCTCAATGTGTATATTAATTACGAATAAAGAAATGTATTTTGGTATGTTTGGAACATTTTGCCAATAATCACATTAAGAGTCTGTTAGAGAATGGTAACTTTGTTGGAACTCTGATTACTAAACTTGAAGCTACCGGGCATATTCTTTCATAAGTCTCCCGTAGGCAGGTATTAGAGTTTATCTCTATCAAGCTTTCACGGTGAATCAAGAAATACTTAATAATAAACATCTTCAGGCACTGAAAGTAGGGGTTCGTGTTATAAATATTTCAGTGAACATGAGTGTGATGGATGATTTTTGTGACTGGTATGAAGTCACAAAAATTGCTTTTACGGAAAAATGCGTATAATGTTTTACTGCTCAGGGTAAGTGGAATAGAAAAAAAAATATATTGAAACCTTGGTTGGTTTCACTCTCCAATTGTATATACATAGTACACTTCCTTTTCACTTTTCTATTGCACCACTGCCAACACAAGCCAACCCGAAATATTTTATGGGTAATTAAATTAATTATGTCAAACTTATTGAATGTGCCAAATGTGTCAACTATGTAACAATAGGAGTGCTATACATGTATAGCCAAAACTTATGCTTAGAACAAATTTAAAAAATCGAAATCTTTATTATTATCTCGTATAATGGCGACATTGATTGGCAATGTGATCTCCATACAAAATTTCATCTAATTCAGTTCAGACATTTAGTCGTGAAAGTGTAGCCAAATAAACAGAGCTTATTTAACATTGAACTTATAATATTAGTATGGATTCTTAGGTTGGTTTTATAGGTATGTTTTTCAAAATGCACCTAAGAATATAAGAAATACCGATTATTTACGTGATAATAACATGGCAAACTTATTTGAATAAAATTAGTTGATTGTAGATTGTACTACATTGTAGATGTAATTAATTTTTGAAAACGTACGAAGACTGTGATGTCGCATTTTCGACAATATTTATTTATTGCTCATAAAAGTTGTGGTAAAAGGCTATTTGTCAAAGGTAAATCGTCTGACCTTGCTTCATGGCAGAACGGATTCTCCATTAATGATTTTCAATTACGGCATTTATATTACTAAAGGTTTCATGTCAAGGTGCTCTTAGGCTTAATTTAAATGCCATACATTCAACTATTCAAAGTAGTTATTTAAGAAAGCTATACTTAGCTGCACAAAACGTAAACGTTTTATGCGTAGAGATATTTATGTGTTTCTGAAGGATAAATATTTATTACTACGGAGCTTCTATTATATCTTAAGCCTTTTTACCGACTTCACAAAAAGGAGGAGGTACTATGTTCGGCTGTTTGTATGTTTTTTTTTTTTTTTTTTTTTTTTTTGTATGTTTGTTCATCGATTACTCCGTCAATTGTCAACGGATTTTCAAAATTCTTTTTTTGTTCGAAAGCAGATAGTTCTGAGGTGGTCCCATTGTCACCAAGTTAGGATCTGATGATGGGATCTTAGAGAAATCGAAGGCAACCCTCAAATTTTATAGGCTCACTTATTGTTTTTCGCATATTTTATGAAGTATCTTGTGTATTTGCGTATGGTTGTCACCATCTCAGTTAGCTGAGCTGATGATGGAAGGTACAACTCCTTAACAGTAAGAAGTTACTCGAACAGGCAAGGACTGTTTTAATAAATTGTTTTGATGTTTGATAGGGCATTTGCCACATTTGGGCTCATGATCATCAAGTCATGACCTGATGCTGCAGTCAGGATAGTCTGCAGAGTACCTAACTCCTCGACAAATAACAGCAGATATATCGTGTTTAGGCTCATTGAAAAGGGCTCGATATGTGGATAAACGTACTGTTAATGAGGAACACCGAAGTATAGAGACCTGATGCTGAAGCCAGGAGCATCAGAAAAAGTACAAACTTTGAAATTACAGCACAGTAGTCGTGTTTGGGCTCATTTTAAACAGGACTAAATTTTAACTCGACACTAAAAAGTAAAAAATAAAAAACTTTTTACAAAAAAAATAACCGACTTCAAAAAGTAAAAACTTAAAAATAACTTAAATTTCGGAAGTCGGTGGCAACACAAATTGACTGGCAGAAGAAAAGACACCGACTTCCGAAATTTAAGTTATTTTTAAGTTTTTACTTTTTGAAGTCGGTTATTTTTTTTGTAAAAAGTTTTTTACCAACTATGTAGGGGTCTTTCAGCCCAATCGGATTCAGCTGTAGGATACCAGTGTTTTACGTGAAGCGACTGCCTGTCAGACCTCCACAATCCAATTACTGGGCGACACGATACCTCTTGGGTTCGACTGGTCAAAAATTAGTTAACAATACTGTCAATATACGGAACAAATGCTGATTTTATAATTGTCTAATATTAAACAAAGCTGAAAATTTTGAAGAAAAACAAATAGCGATATTAAAACGAACTAGCGATACTTAATTACATTCAGCGAGGTCGTCGGCCCTCGACATGTAAATAATGTCAATTGGTACAGATTGCTGCAATACAAATAAGGTTATTAAATATTCCTGCGCAGTGCCTACGCACGCAAGATACGGCCGCTTTATTTCATTAGCCTTCCGAGTTCATGCGACGAACGTAACATGAAAAAACTGTGACTTTACTCAACAATACTTTGGAAAATAGGCACTGAAAATAGTAACAAGGAATGTCTTAGTTCGGTCGGCATATGTGTCAAAAAATTGATTAATTTTGTTAGACCATTCATCCACTGTTCTTAGTTCTGTTCTTAAGTCAATTTACAGTTTCTAAAAAGATTTTTAATCATCGATATTAGAAACAATAAAACCGATTATAAGGAATAGATGTATGTGCAAGTTAAAATAGTAATTCCGAGAAATGCTAACAATAATTTTATCAGTGTAAAAAGTAACTGTGTTAAATGTTTAGAGTGAGAATATGACTAAACGTACAGTCAATTCAATAATGCTAGGTTAGTGTTGATATTACTATCTAGAAACAACAGTTCAATGTACAACTTTAACTTGTGTTTAGAATAGATTAAGAAATAATCAGTGTTATATCCAACATTATTTGTTATTCAAAATTATTAACACAGTAAACCAGTTCGTTTTGCCAGTACTCAACCCTTTTTGTGCTAAAGTAATATTAAAATAATAGGAATGAAGAACATTATTCATTTCTATTATTTTAATAGTACAGAGTACAGACCTAGACCGTCTTTATAGCCATGTTACTTTTATTTTTGAAAATTCCATATGACCCGCATATCGAGAACGGTTTTAGGCTACACAAGGTCACGCTAAATCAGACAGGAGCAGTAACAGCAGTAATGGCCAGTATTAAGATAACGGTTGATAGAGGTGACTGGAAGACAATGAAATTTTGCAGCGACCCTGAATTAATTATCATAAGGTCATGAAGATGATCACGACGACGAAGGTTTTCTGAATGAAAATGGCTGAACGGTGGGGCTGGTATAGTGTACTATGTTAAGTCATAAAGCTTGCACGATGGAAATTATCTTTTTGTTTTTATTGCGGCAGAATATCTGCAGTGGTGCAGAATACTGCGGATATGTTTTACTTATTTTATATAATGGGTAATGCTACATATTTAATTATTTTCAGTCATCTTTGAAACCGTTTGACGCAAAACGTGTTCTTAAAAGCGAATTATACCACACCAATGCAGACAAAATGTTAAAACTTTTCTATTTAATCGTATCAGTACTTCCAAATAGAACCTCTAACAAACAAACTAACAAATAATTTAACCTCTTTATATAAAAAAAAATATTAGTTTAGAAAACACAGGAGCGCCGTTCTAAATGCTACCTTGCCCTTGACTTGTGATACATCGCCGGTCCCGAATTAGCACGGAACGCCACGATGGGAGCGTTAGGGTTCCTTGTACATTTAATTTTCACGAAAATTGCACAGGTTATATCCCGGTACGGTAATCTAATAACGTATCGACGTCTTCATCTCGCTTAACAATTCATCATGTTATAATAATATCAGAAGCTCTCATATTGACACCTAATTTGAATCTTTGATGGAGCTTTGATTCGAAATCTAATGTTTTTTTTATAATATATCGATTTTATACATTACACTTTGAGAAACTTTTTATGAAAGTTAGATGAGTTTCATGACCTGAAAGTTATTTATTTTTTGATGTGATATTTTATAACACTCCTGTTTCTACCTCAGAGGTATTAAGTTACATATAAAATACCCTAAACTCCTGTTTAGTAAAAAATATGTAACTAAGTATTATAAATCACAGCGCGTACTTGAAATATCTATAGGGATTATATGATTAAATTTATTATGAGTAAATTGTGTTATCTTCGCCCAGAAGTCACGGCAACAGTAATCATATTATTATAATCTATTTATGACATACTCAGACGTACCTACTCGTTTATCTATTACTATAATCTCTTTAGTATACCATTTAGATTATCGCCTAATAGATGTAAATTAAAAAAAAAATACACTTTTGATCGTAGTGTGTAATGTAGTTCCTCTTTTAGGTTCATAATGTTGAATACCGCACTAGCTGTCCCCTGCGGTTTCACCCGCATTTTTCGTTACTGCTCCGCTCCCGTGGGTCGTAGCGTGATGGTGTATAGCCTATAGCATTCCTCGATAAATGGTCTATGTACCCCTGAAAAAATTTTTCAAATCGGACCAGTAGTTCCAGAGATAACTCCCTACATACAAACTTTCAAATTTACAAATTTTACCTCTTTATAATATTAGTAATGTATAGATTTGTTCTGTGTAATAGATTTTTTTTAATCTCAGCATAGAGTTTTTATATTCAGATTTATAAACTTAATTAATTAAAACCAATGAGCGTTAAATTCAGGTCAGCTATGTGATATGTCCTATGAACTATGGCCATAAAAAAGAATTGACTTTTAATTATTGATTCCTTATTGATGTAAGTTTTGAAAATAAATCACGATAATAAATCGTGACTTATTTTCAAAACTTACATCCTTATATGAAATCTGTTAAAAAAATATGCTTACTTAAGAATAGGTTATAATTTAGTCTTCATTTCTTACACTTTATCTACGTTTAAAGTTTAAAATAAACTGCAATTAAATTGAATGATTGCATTCTTATTATAGATACTGATTGCATGGATTTTAATTACGCATTGTGTTTTCAATGTTAAGATGATACACAATTTTATATGACATGAGTAACACATCAGCGGGTAAGTTTTTTTTACAATTAATTTATTTATCGCGTAAGTACAAAAATGCTGAAAGTTTTGAAGTTATCTGATTAAAGACATGACATCAGAGACGCACTATAAATATGTGAGGGACCTGGGCTAACTGGCTAATTAAGTAAACCCAAACAGTAATTGTCATTTTAAAATTTTCGTGTCTTCTTTATTAATGTCAGCGACACTTAAAATATTTATTTTTTTTATTTACAATGTTTGTTGTGTGCTATGGGAACTGAAGGTTGTTATTTTCACTGGCTGTGGGTTATCAGGCCCATTGTAAATCCGGCCTTGCTTTGTTTGACACTGTTTACATAATTATGCATATCATTCCGCACAAATAAAATCATTAATGTATGATTTATGAATATTATGATTAGTATCGAAATCACCTAATCATCTAAACTATTTAATAATTGAGGAAGTAGATAATTAGGTACATGTTTAGATGAAAATCACTCAAGTTGGATTTAGATTAAAAAGTAGGCCTGTAAGTCAGATAACCACTGATTAGGCTATTTATAAAAACAAAGTACCTAAGTATATGATTGTGCGAATCACGAAATAAGTAGAGTGCCTCCAATGAGAAAATAAAATTAAAGCATTTCGAAAGGTGGATATCCAGTAAGGTAGCATTTTCGGATGAAAATGAGTAATAAGGTTTCAATTAATAAAGAAGATAATACTGGCCGAATTTTGCCTAAAGATTGTAAAGATGCCATATCGAGACAAAAAAAATAAAGATATTTAATGGCATCTCGAAAGTTTTCATCACAAAACAGCCAGTAACTATTGGCCTCCCAATAAGTGGTTTAAGTAGGTTTGTTTTAAAGAGGTTACAATCAAAATAAAACTATGAGAAAATAGAAAAATTAATTGATTGCTTACTTTAATACAAATATAGGTATAATGCAAAATAATAAAATAAATTTAAATTACATTTTTGAAAATGTTAGAGATTTTTGATTTCTAATCTATACATATAATAAAATCGTAGGAAAGTCAAAACTGTACATTGAATATTTTTTTAAAAGAATACTTGAGGCGTGATCTACAATCGATACCGAAGCCAAAAATATAGTTTTTGGAATTTTTGTCTGTTTGTCTGTTTGTCTGTTTGTTTGTTTGTTTGTTTGTCTGTATGTATGTCCGGGATAAACTCAAAAAGTACTGCATGGATTAAGTTCAAATTTTGCAGGGATATTACTAAGAGGTCGGGTCAAAACATAGGCTACAAATTATCACGCTATCACCTACGGGGGAGGAGCTGGAGGCTTCACGCTGTCGACGTCGCGGGCAGCAGCTATCTTCGGAATAACTCAACGGATTTCAATGATTTTTTTTTTGTTGTATAGGTATTAAGTTTGGGCGTCATATAGGCTATAACTTATCCTGGAAACTTGAACTTTTGGTGCAGGACCGCAACAGACCAGCTAAACTATAAGAGATACAAAAATGGTATCATAGCAAAAATTGCTTCACGTGATAAGCAGTTTCTGTTGAAAGAATAAATATGAAGATCTGGAACAACTGAGGTGGAACTCCATGAGCCCAGCTAAACTATAACATATATAAGTATGACGTCTTAGCAGGAGTTGTTCAGCTTGATGAGCACTTTCTGTTGACGTATACAAATTCAAGATCTGGAACACCTGTTGTGGACTTCCATGAGCCCAGCTACGTACACTATACCGAACATTTATAAGAATGACGTCTTAGCAAGATTTGTTCAGCCTGATGAGCACTCTCTGTTGATGCATAATATTGAAGACCTAGAACCAACACCTAATGTGAAACTCCAAGCACCCAACTACACCATAACACATTAAATAAGAATGACGTCTTAGCAAAGTTGTTCGGTCTGATAGGCATTTTCTGGTTTATAAGATCGAAGGTTAGATAGATCTGATGTGGCAATCAAAGCTATCACTGATTTCAATGTATAAAATAACTTAAGCTGGGAGCTTCATTTTCCACACATTTTCCGGGAGCAGCCTTTATCGAGTGGTGGTACCACTCGATGAAGGCGGAGAAACATGCATACAAACAGGTCGAACAGAGAACCTACTTTTTTTTAAGTCGGTTAATCCCCAGAGTGTAACGAACACTTTACTGAAAATCGCATCAAAATCGGATCAGCCAAACACCCATACAAACAGGTCGAACAGAGAACCTACTTTTTTTAAAGTCGGTTCAATTATGATGATCATTTCTTCATCAATTTCATGTTTTTAGTACTGAATAAACATTGACTGTTAATACTTTTGTTCGGTATTTATCTGTGTGATTATTGCTTTGTAAGTAATATAAGTGTTCATGTCGTTGTAAACCTGATGATGATGATGATGATGACAGTCCCAGTCGCATGCGTCATCTGTTTGCCGTCATTTTGGTGTTTTGTGGAGTTGCGAACCCGGTAGCTTTGTGGGAGAAGTACCGCCATCTTCTGTTCGAGGACTTTTTACGAGCTTTGAGGCGTGCTTCTGAAGTCGAAATCGAAGCAACTGATAAACGCATGCTGAACACCTATCTCAGTTCACTTCAAGATGTGGTCATTTTAATCGGCGGTAAACCACTGGTAGAGTACGGGTTGCGAGCTCTCAGATCATTACCACATCAAGACCGTGGAAATCGGGAGTACACCGCCGAAACCAATTACGATTCGGGTTTAATGACCACTATCCGAAATGACCACGTCACTAGGGCCCGTATTAATAGACGTCACTCAATTCTGAGACGCTCTCAAGTTCATTGCTGTCCTTATTTTTGCCCTTTAGAATGACAAGGACAGCAAGAGACTTGAGAGTGTCTCGGAGTTGAGTGACGTCTATTAATACGGGCCTAGGTTCACCTCAGAGCTAAAACAAATATATGACACTGTTCTGGAAAGCATTGGGCTCGACCAGGGTAAAATGTTTTTCCTGGATGCTCCTGATGGAACAGGGAAAACATTCATTATCACTGGTATCCTTGCAGAGGTCAGGACGCAAGGCAAAATTGCCATTGCTGTAGCATCGTCAGGAATCGCTGCTACGCTGCTTTCTGGTGGCAAAACAGCGCATGCCATGTTCAAAATACCCATAGATTTAGAAAGCGCCGAAATGCCTGTTGTGGGGTATCCCGTAACAGTGACAAGGGACATGTGCTCAGGGATTGCTCTCTGATCGTATGGGATGAGTGCACGATGGCTAATAGGAAAGCAGTGGAGGCCGTGAACAGAAATAACTCTGCAGGACAACCGCAGGAATGAACACTTGATGGGTGGTGTTACAGTTCTGTTCAGTGGCGATTTCCGGCAAACACTCCCTGTGGTGACGCGGGGGTCTAGGGCTGACGAGGCGAATGCTTCGTTGAAACGATATTTGTTGTGGTCACAAATTCATAGGCTGCGCTTGACCATCAATATGTGAGCTCAGCTCGGTGGCAATCCACGTGCTCAAGAATTCTCAGATGTCCTTCTAAGTCTCGGCGAAGGCACTCCACCACTCACAGGTGGTGCTCCCAGAGTCCCTCGGTAGAGTGGTGACCTCCTTAGAAGAACTCATTTGTTGCGTGCATGGGGACATCAGTCGAATACCAAACCAATAGAATTCTTGGGTGTGACAGCGAGCCATTTTAACACCCAAAAATGATCAAGCTGCAGCCATCGACGAACGCATTCTCTCGGAAATTGAGGGAAACGAAGTAGTTTATACGTCCATAAACACTCCACACCGTAGAATTCCTAAACTCCCTTCCAATTCAAGCGCGTGCAGTTCCCTGTGAGTGAGTGAGTTCGCCATGACTATCAACAAGTCGCAGGGGCAGACGCTGAAGGCTGCGGGTGTCGACCTCAGGACGAGCTGCTTCTCACACGGGCAGCTGTACGTCGCTTGCTCCCGCGTCACGAGTCCTGATTCTCTGTATATTTAGGCTGCTGAGAGCAAAACTACAAACGTAGTTTACAGAGAAGTTTTGTAACAATTCACAATCGTTAATATTTTTTTATATCGTGGAATGTAGAAAATATTGGTAAAGCGCGTGTCAGACTAGGATTCCATAACGAAACACATCGCATTAACAATTTAACAACGATTTCATCTGAGTCGTTATACTTAGCTTTCTTTTAAGGTGCAATCCAAGGACTACCATCATGTTTTTTTTTTTTTCGAACCAACCGTTTAAATTTAAGAGAGGAACGTTAAATATCTTTTGTTGTTTGTTTGTCTGTATGTATGTCTGGGCTAATCTCTAAAAGGACTGCATGGATTTACTTAAAATTTTGCATGAATATTACTAAGAGGTCAGGTCAACATAATTATAAGCTACATATTATCACGCTATCACCTACGGCGGCGGAGCTGAAGCCTTCACGCAGACAACGTCGCGGGCAGCAGCTAGTTTGTATGAATAAAATAATGTATAAATATTGTATATGTATGGATGTTTGTAACTTTTTCACACAAAACTATTGAACGGATTTTGATAAAATTTGACAGCAACAACACATAGGCCAAATACCATCACGCTATGACCCATAGGAGCGGGCAGTAACCAAAAATTTAACATAACGCGGGTGAAACAGCAGGAGACAGCTAGTGTGATACCTATTAAGAAACAAAGTATGTGATCGTGCGGATATCGCTTCGAATGTCTCCGAGACTTGTGGCAAATAAATTGGTAACGATTGCGGGACCTTGAAACCTCTTCCTATCATACACGTTATCGCAAAAGACCCATAATACAAACTTTGACCCCACAACCACCCTGTAAGAGAACTAAACGAATCGTATCTTGCCACGCTATTCTTATAACTATAAAAACTCAACCCTTGCTATTCGCGAAATAAATAGAAGGATTTCGTGAAATGAGACGACTTTATTTGCCATGTAATCAAGATGTTTCGGATGGGGAAAGTGAGAATGTTTAGGTTCATTTATCTAGTGTTATATATAGGTATATTATTTGATAGTTGAAATAGTGTGACTTCTGTTTATTTTCTAACAAAAATTGAGTTAAATCAGGAAGTTATCGCTCCCACGGAGGGTTATTTTGCAGGCCCCTAGAAAACGCATATTTCAGACAAGTTAAAGAAGTTGCGGCCGCGCTGGGTCACTGTATCGAACTAAAAGCCTACTATGTTTAAAAAAAATAAAAAAATATTAAAATATTTTTTTCTGTGTTAGGTTAGATTCTTTTATGACCACCCACGCGTAATGCTATTGACCGTAACTTTGGCAGAGAGCATTTTTATAGTGTAAATGATTTTTATTTTGTAAATAGGTAAAAAGTTACAATTTTACACGTCATTTTTTATTTTTTTATTTTAATCGAACGATGGGGCCGGTGTTTCCTAGCTGGACTACTCTGAGAAGAAACATCCGAAACAATTTAGAGGTCAAAGTCTCTTTTAAAGTCCATACAATATTGTATTGGTTAAATTATGCGACTTATGTACTAGCCTTACCTTGCGGTTTCACTATCGTTTAGTCTTTGGTTACTGCTCTGCTCTGTTCTCTTGGGGCATAGCATTAAGTTATGTAACCTTTAGATAGCTCTGGTATATAAGCTACATTACAGTAAAAGTTTCAATAAAATCCGTTCATTAGATTTTACGAGAAAGAGTAACAAATATCAATCTATCCTTACAAACATTCACATTAATAATATTAGTGGGGCATTTCATTATAGCTTTAGAAAAATAACAACCAAATACCATGCGTTATTCGCATTTTAATGAAATTACTGCATTGTAATGGAAATGGTAAACGGCTTACATTGCTTTCAATTTGATGTAGAATTACGGAGCTTATTAGATGCATTTTTGAAATATCGAAAGCTTTCTAACGTTATTAATTTGTTCTATTGTTATGGTAAATGTGTTCTAATTATCGATTAGTAATGATAAGTAATATTATAACTAGTAATATATTTGATCGTTCATTTAAAAGCCCGTAATAAAAGAGTAAAAGCTTTCTCCTGGGTGAAATGAAGAGGCTCCCCATCACTAATTGCTCTTCCCCTATAATTAGATAAAAGGTACTTACAGTCTCTTAAAAACCTACAGAATAATGATCAGTATAATGTAGTGAGCAGCAATGTCATGACTATTTATTGTTTTGATAAATATTATGGCCTGAGGTCGACGGCCAATGTCTGTGGTGATAACAACAATAGATCAACAAAGAGGTCACATTGTCCGCTGCGCACGATGCATACTAAAAACAGACATATTGTATGAGTAATATTGAGGAGCCGATATTTCGCTTATGTGCAATGTAAAATTGTGTTAAATTAGATATTTATAGTTCAAATTCAGCTTCAAACATCCACATACACACACATTTGTTTCACATTTGTTTGATAAAATATTTAATTTGTAAGGGCTGTCATCATCAATCATCAAGTTAACTTCTATTAGAGGAATAATTAATACGGTTTGACATATTTTTAATCCAAAATGTTAAAACGTCAAACATATTCTTCAGATAAAAGTTCTGGCAATCTTAAAAACGGCCCTTAATCGATTAAAAATAACACGTTTTTTTTCTTTATTAATTTTTTTTGTTCTATCAAATTTATGTTTATCATGACATGGCAGCGAATCGACACATTCGGTTTGAGTCGGGCGTACGCCAATTTAAATTCAACGTATATTGAGAATGCCGAAACGATACGCTGAAGTTTTTTCTTTTTTTCGTAATATTTACCGGTAAAATGTTATTGCCATGTGCTCTGACCTGAATGCCCGACTCGCGTTTCTACGTATTTTTGTTTTTATGCCTAATGTGGGGTTAAAAATCCTTATTGCTTTATAGAATATACATTGTTGTGAGTTTTTTGCTACAGGAATATATTTTACCCTTTGTAATTTGAATGTTCACTGTAGGTACAATATTCTAATTACTATCAATACGAGTACAACAGTAAAATAATTCAGTTCGAAGTCCCGTTTCTAAGATCTTTAGATACAAAGTCGCCTAAACTAACTAAGACAACTTTGCTTAATCAACACTTATCATGAGGTTATCTAAAATTTATTCTATTCAACTATGGACCTAATTACTTATCACTTAGATTTCTAATGGCCTCACAACAAAGGAACATTTCTTCTAATGATCGTCTGCTAAATTTAATGTCTGTAAATCTTCCTTGTGATTTATTACCAACTATAGCTTAGCTAAATGAGAAAAAGGCCAAGCCAACAGACTCAGACAAGTAAGAAAATAAATGTTGCCAAAACGTGATGACTTTTTGACACGTGAGAGATTTTAAGGATTCGTTTTTTTTATATTGTCTTAAGTTGGTCCAAATAGGGATAAATAAATGAACAGTATTTTCCTGTTGATTTTAGCCAAATAATTGAACCACATAATTTATTTACAAGATCCTGAAAATAAATACTTATAAGAGTCATAAGAATACACAAATGTCTTTGTGGATGTGTAGTGTTTGTTGTCATTTTCCCTAATATTTTTGGATATTTAAAGCTGAAATGATCAAACAGCGGTGATACAAACTCCACATCACAAGGAAAACGTTTTGATCGCTACTTTATTTACATTATTACAGGAGGCGCATATTACACAAAACAGATACTTAGACAATAGTACATTACGGAGCCAAGAGCGTAATGTGACAATGCTTTACGACGTTTTTCAATTCGCTTGGAAAGATTTTTTTTATAAATTTTATTATAATAGATCCTGCTGACACTCGCATCTGCTCTGAGACAGTGTCTTTAGAAACTCAGTTCGACGTCTTAAGGCTCCTACACACATGGCGGGCCGGGGTTGCGGAATGTTTATAATACTTACCGTGACCCCGGAACATAAAGGGCAACCGAAGAAACATGAGTGGGTTTTAGTTAGTAAAAGTCTGACACACCCTCCCGCTCCGCCCAGGACGGGAGAAGTCATTTGATGATTTCCCACTCCCCAAAACAAAAACAAACACACGTGGCGGCGGCACTGACCGCGCGCCATTTTTCGGCTTAAATGAATTTTAGAGCTTGTGCGGCAAGCCACGCGACGCATAGCGGCACGGCCGGCACTGTGTGTAGGAGTCTTAAATACCTTTGCTAAAATCCTGATCCTACCTACATAGTATACCTACATCATAACAAGACTTGATAATGAATGGTTATTGAAGTAAGTACTCTAGTCAATGAGCCATTGTATTGCTGATTATCTGCTATTCAAAGCCTAATGGCGGGGGTAGACGTGTTTATGCGCATGTATAAGCTAGCGAAACACGTGTTACAGGGATTTACAGCTCGTGTCTTAACGGATCGTAGTCTGCTGGGCTCGGCTATTGGTGGTTAGTGATGAGCGAATGATATAACCTCGTTATCTCAGTGGTTTTTTTTTTTTTTTTGGTGAGTGGGAAATCATCCTATGACTGCTCCCGTCCTGGGTGCGACGGGAGGGCGTGTCAGACTCTTACTGACTAAAACCCACTCATGTTCCTTCGATTGCCCTTTATGTTCCAGGGTCACGGTGACTACTATACACATTCCGCAACCCCGGATCTCAGTAGATTGGATCCTTAAGTCTGATGTATGAATGTGTTAGTTCAATTGCACATTTCGCTCAAGTAAATAAATGGTTGTTTGGTTAACTACCCATTCTTCTTCCTCTGTAAATTTTGTGCATAACGTTCAGCAAATCTAAAGTTAAGGCTGTATTTCATGCTGAAATAGCTAGATCCACGTGCACTTTATGAATAAATGAAAAATTCATATAGAGAGAACAATGTGCAAACTCCACACAGCTTTACGATACTTTTATAATATAATAATTTTACCTCCTACAAAACTAAGTTCACAGATACGCTGCGTTTTTATTCCTATTGGAACTGTAGACTTTTAACATTTCAACCAACAACAAAAAATGTTAGAGCTGGAGGTCAAAGTAGATAAGTTTGAATATCAGTTTGATTTTGTATATGATATCAATTCCCTGCCGGGCGTCTGTGTTTCCAAACTCATATAACACGGAAGTATTTAAAAAACGAGTGCATAGGCATCTATTGGGTAAGCTCGCTCCATCATAGGCTCCGTCTATGCCCTCGGGCTAGTCTGGGATCAAGAACAAGCCCATACAAATATAAAAAAAAATAACTAACTAAGTGCCTACCCTGTAGCCCCATAAGTGCGAAATTATTTGATTAAATTGCAATCGTTACAAAGCATGCTGGTTTAATGTTCGTTTAATTGATCATATAACTTGAGGGATTCATTAAAGTACTATGTGAGGCTTAATTACTAATTAAAAGCAAATCTGATTTAGAAACTCACCCGCGTTTCAGGTGCTTCATAAAATAATTAAAGTTTCTTTCCACTATAAATTACCGCCGAATGAGAAACGTTTGAAATGTTGTTTAGAACAAACGTTGTTAAGCTAACACAATTTTAGTTTGGTAGTTATGTAATTGGATTCTGTATGAAGATAAGTTTTTGCTATCCAATTTATTTTCAATTTGACATAGATTATTGCTCATGGATTTAGCACGTGACAAAATTAATTATCAGACATAATGCCGCGGATAAAAATAAGCCCGTGATATAACAACAAGTAAGTAGTTGCAATGATCGACTACATAATACATTATTATTTATACATAATCTATACAATAACGATTAGTGGGCGTAAACATACGATACGATAATATCTGGGTGGTAATCGGCCAACTTTGTGACTGTTCACTCTTTGATATCAATGTACTATTTAATATTCAGAATGTATAGATAAAATAATTCATGTTGTCATGTTTTCATTGCCACTGAAAGTGCTTTTTCAGTGTCCATGCACTGGCTCACACCAGTTGTTTGGTGGCATACGGTTTCTACGTGTCGTTGTAAATTTTTTCACATAGAAAATTGCGCTGTAATAATTATGTTACTTTAGTTACTTTTATGAATGAAATAAATAAAAATTTGAGACAAACCCACGTCTGTTATGATTGACAAGCGTGTTCACGTCAATCAAAGAATCTGGATAATGATGTACAATGACAGACTATCAGTAATGTTTGCCATTCTCCAGAAACGATCACAAATGCCCCACTTAGATAAAAGATGGCTTCATTTAGGTTTCCTTATAACTCAAATTATCTGTTATCCGACGGGAAGTGGCGTCAACGTGTCAGTCAGGTAATTCTATTCTCCTTGTCACGCGAAACTCATTCACGAGCACGGCATTTATCACGTTCCCGGTTCGGGGAACATACCTGAAGAATATGTAACAAATGCTGTATTACAACGCTCTACAGATAATTACACGCTCTGAGCTGTAGATAAATAGAGCTTAAGTTAGTAGCGTATGTTTACTACTCAAACTTGTCTTGATAAGTACCTGTCCTACAATATGTAAATTTATGTTAGCGGCAATATGTATAATTCAGATATTCTGTATAATACCTAGGTAATAACTAAAATAAATCAATATCTAAATATCCCGAGGCAACTCACGGCCATCTGATGCCAAACTAAGCAGACCTTGTACTATGGTAACCAGACAACTGAAAATGTAATGTAACATAAGAGGTAATGTCTAAAATACCTGGAAGGTCGTATGAAATATTATGAATCTTGTTGTAAATTTGTACTTATACCTTTTTTACAATAATTTTGCATGTACTGCAATTCTGAACTTGACCCAATTCCCTGCTCTCATCTTTAGCACACATTACTGGCAGCTTAAATGTTTATCAAGTAATAAGTAAGGTAATTTAATTACAAAGTAATAAATATTGTATACGTTGCCGTTTCAGGAATTCTATACATTGCCTAAAAATTGAATACAATATCTAACTATACAGATTGATGATAAAAGCTTTCCGACAGATCAAAGTAAAATTCACTGAAGATCTATGGGGGATGTCAATTAAAGTTTGCACGTCTATAATTGAGACAATAGCTCCATACCTAGCCTCCATTTTTAATATGTGCGTAGACCAAGGAGTATTCCCAGATTTGATGAAATTAAGTAAGGTTATACCACTTTTTAAATCTGGGGACAGTAAAATCCCAATAATTATAGACCCGTATCTGTATTACCGGCTCTTAGCAAGGTGTTTGAGAAGGTCATGCTTAATCAAATGCTCATTCATTTTAACACAAATAAAATCTTACATGATAAACAGTTTGGTTTCACCAAAGGACGTTGCACAACCGACGCCGGTGTTACTTTATTAAAACACATATATACCGCATGGAAAGAAGCACATGATGCCATAGGGATCTTCTGTGACCTTTCCAAAGCGTTTGATTGCGTAGATCACAACACATTAGTTTTGAAACTGGAGCATTACGGACTGGGCAAACTTGCGCTAAGTTTAGTAAACTCATATTTGAATAACAGGCTGCAAAAAGTTCAGATAAATGGGATAAATTCAGACGGTTTAAAGGTAGAAATGGGAGTTCCACAAGGGTCTATATTAGGTCCCTTTCTCTTTCTAGTGTACATAAATGACCTCCCTCATTTATTAAAAAGCCAACCACAAATGGTGTTATTTGCTGATGACACATCTTTAATTTTTAAAGTAAATAGGCAGGCCAATAATCTTGACTACGTAAATAACGCCTTACTTCAAGTGCACAATTGGTTCACGGCCAATAATTTAGTATTAAATGGAAGGAAAACTAAGTGCATTCGATTCGCTTTGCCAAATGTTAGAAGCAATGATTGTGACATAGTATTGAACAGGGAGAAACTAGAATTCGTCAATGAAACTGTTTTCCTAGGGATCACGCTTGACTCAAGGCTACAATGGAGTCCTCACTTAACATCTCTCGCAGGACGCCTAAGTTCGGCAGCATATGCTGTTAGAAGAATCCGGCAATATACTGATGTAGACACCGCGAGGTTAGTTTACTTTAGTTATTTTCACAGTGTTATGTCTTACGGGATTTTACTATGGGGACGAGCTGCAGACATCGAGTCTATTTTTATTCTGCAGAAAAGAGCGGTCAGAGCCATTTACAATCTTCGTATGCGCGATTCTCTAAGGGAACTGTTTAAGAAAATTAACATAATGACGGTACCTTGTCAATACATTTATGAAAACATCATGTATGTTAGAAAAAATCTCCATCTTTTTGGTAGAAGAGGCGATAGACACAATTATTGTACAAGAAATAGGGACGAATTAGTTCAACCCGGTTTTAGGCTGGCTAAAGTAGATTCTACCTTTATGGGGTACTGTTTAAAATGTTATAATAAAATACCTCCCCACATCATTCAATTAACCGAAAGTAAATTTAAATCTTATATAAAACGCACATTATGTAGTCGAGCTTATTATAAATTAGGGGATTATATTAATGATCAAAATGCTTGGCTGACTGCTGGTCCTGCTCCACAACCGTTTAATTGATTAGCATTTGGAATTTTTATTTTTATTGAAGCTGCTGAAGATTGTAAACTACAAAAATAATAGTACTGTATCGAGTCACAGTGTTTGTTTTATATAAATTCACATAGCATACAATGTGAGCACTATGTACTTGATAGTTTTATACGCATATACTATGTATGTCTGTCATTGACTGAATGTACTCTGGCCGTTGGGAGTTTGTCATGCTCACTCAAATGTCTCACTGACGGTGGCGTGTGTGTTGGATCATTTGGTTCCCTTCAAAATGGTTGAGCTATTTGGTGCCGATCCATACGTCATGTTCGTGAACGGGCGCTGTCTGCTGAGACTGGTCATCTCTTAACTGCCACAGTTATTTTAAAAATTGTTCTGCTTATTTTCTATATTTACAATGCCTCTTCTAACATGTACGACTTGTTACGTTGTTCTCACATAGTACCTTAGATTCAAATGAATGATGTAACCAAATTTTTGTAATAAGCATATTGATTTTAAAAGAGTGTCCATGGAGTTTCTTGCTCGCTCTTCTCCATGTGATCTACTTTTTGGAACGAGCAACTAGCTTTAATTTTCTGACAGACTGACACCTTGACGATTCGAAAGTACCTGTAAATGGTTTATTTGAATAAAATAGTTTTGACTTTGACTTTGACTTTGATGGTAACATATTATGTATATGTTATAGGCAATGTGTATAATCCGGCATTGTATAGAATACCTAGGCTTTATATATATTGCCTAAAACGTTCAGGCAATGTATATAATATGATTCATTTCATACATTGCCTAGGTATTGTATAAAATGCCCAAAGCGCATCAGGCAATGTGTATAATGAACGACCACGAGAAGGAGACACGTGTTTCTATTATTTAATTATGTCATTTCTATTATATCTTTTAATAATTAAATGGTAAATAATATTTCTCACACTTGACTACACATTTTTAATACCTACATATGAAACCTTTTTAGAATATTTTTAATTTATATTATTAAGAGTAATGTTTGTGTTAAATTAAAGTTTAATAATGTTGATTTTGAATGGTATAAATCAAACTTTACCTAAGTATTTTTTAATAATATGTTATTACTTTGATAACGTAGCGCATAGATGTTGTGTCGATTACTGGACATGTGAAGATATTTAAAAAAATAATTGTTTTTGTTATTAAGTACCTGGCTTCAAGTAACTAGATTGCAATTTTGATATTACTCTATTTTCGTTTGTTCAAAGATGTTATCTAAGATTAAATTTCCTTTCAAATTATAATTATGTTACCTACAGTTTATTGAAAGTATAATAAAAGCTTATTTTAAATGAAAACTGTTGGTTTTTTTCGTATCATGATAAAATTTCCATAATCAAGTGGTAAGAAATGAACAGGGCGACTTTCTGCAGCAATTTTTTGGTACGTTGTAAATTGTTTATCCGAAGGCAACTGCTATGTGAGAAACGCTCTCTACGCAAAAACTCGTATGTACTTAGGCATACAAACCAATAGAACACATGTCTTATTGCTGTCTGCTAATGGAAGTTGAAATTAGGATTAGCTCTCAAAAAAGCTTTTAAAAAAAAAAGACGGGTTGCACTCCGGGAGTGCCGGCAGAAGTGAAAACTTGATTATTAACGTTGAGCATGTTTGATATTTTGGAATGGTTAGGGAATAATTTTGCACCAATTGCTTTATCAGTATAAAAGTACTATCATTTATGTGGTAGAATACAATATTCATTTATTGCGCTATCGTACACAAACATGACAATTTATATTACATTAAAAATTTAACACTTTAAAACTATTACAATTATTTTACATTAAAAAGTTTATCTGTCCGAAAAATCAACTTTCATCCATAATTTCAACTATCCATCCGTCCTACGCTTTTTCGATCAGGTCACGTGTCCTGACGCGAGTTTAAGATTTTATACCCATTACAGAAAAAGTGCTCAACGCCGCTAAAGAAGTTTTCACTTCAAAAAGATAACCGACTTCAAAAACTGAAAGCTCAAAAATAACTATTTCCGAAGTCGGTGGCAACACAAATCGACCGGCAGAAGAGAAGCCACCGACTTCGGAAATAGTTATTTTTGAGCTTTCAGTTTTTGAAGTCGGTTATCTTTTTTTTTCAAAAGCTTTTTATTTTTTTTACTTTTTAGTTAGAGTCCAACATACAATCGTCTTTATTAAAAATCTACAACCCAAGAAAACAAAACAGGATCTATACAGGCAACGTCACGAGATACCCATTAGTGTTATATACTAAAACCTTCCCCAGAATGTAACGAACACTTTTCTGAACCGCATCAAAATTGGTTCAGCCAAACGCAAGATATTTGCGGACAAACATTGCGGACAACATACATACATACAGGTCAAACAGAGAACCTACTTTTTTTTTGAAGTCGGTTCAAAAGATCAGTACCTATCTAACTAAATCATAGAGCAGAAAAAATGATTACATACGTTGCCTGTGCTTCAACTGGCATTCTATACAATGCCTAGGTATTTTATACATTTCCTAGGTAAAGTGTAAAATAGTTTAAACATTGAACATCATTTCATACATTGCCTGAACGACCCCGGCATTCTATACATTTCCTAGGTATTGTATAGAATGCCTGCATTGTACACATTGCCTATAACATATACATTTTGTACACCCACTTGTAGTAGTGTGTTTACAGTTATAAATTAAAGTAAATAAATTTCAAAATTACGAGATAGTTAAAATATTGCGCCCCCAACACTGCATTGCACAGTGCCATAATCTAAATCTAGTACAAAATGAAATATCTCTTTGTATTATTTTTGGAGAGGAACAACAAGGCTTAGACCCTTTGCTAAAGACAATTTGAAAATACAGGATTCATGAAAACTTTCACGTCAGCACATATTTAATCAGAAAATAATTAAGATGGCAGTAAAGCTTCTTAAAGCGCTAAATTTAAGTGAAGTGACTGTAAGCATTCTAAGCCTCGATATTTCACAGCCCCTTTGCGAGAGACTAGAACACTGTATGAACCAGACTTAATGAATGAGTTACATTCATCGCCTCGGTTTAATTATTTATTTGTAGGGGATATACAGTAGAAGATGACTAGACTATAAATATGAACGTTGACACATCACGCAGATATAAATCCTGGCCGGATATAAAGGACGTGACAAACGGATCTGTCGTGATTCTTGTGATGTCGTGTGTGGGCGTTTCTGAAAATGTGATTTTTGATCTCAACATAAAAAAATAATTTTACCAATTTTAATGAAGATTGTCTTTCAGTAATTTGTTTTTCAAAAATGGTAAGTTAAGATCCGTACTTATTTTGTAAATGCGAAAGTAACTCTGTCTGTCTGTCTGTCTCTTCTTCACGCCTAAACCAGTGAACCGATTTGAATGAAATTTGGTACAGATATAGTCTGGGACCCGAGAAAGGACATAGGATAGTTTTCATCCCGGAAACCCCCTCGGGAATAGGAACTATTAATCCACGCGGACGAAGTTGCGGGCAAAAGCTAGTTTAAAATAAAACATGAAAGATTTAACAATTAAGTATATTTTTGTTGTAATTGAAGATAACAGCTGTCTTCGTGTAATCATGCGCATAAAATAATATCGCGCACAAATGTTTTGAGTAACACTATAGAAGCTGTTATCATAATGTTTTGTCAACACTAGATATTGTTAAGTAGTGCAAAATTTAACAGTTATAAATATAGATAGTTAAGTTTGCTTTTAGGTGCACACACGTCTTAGTTTGGACGTCATTATTTAATATTTGTGTTTTTTATTTAACGCCTGAAGCTTTCTTGAGCGTGAAAAGTTCCACTGTTTTTTAATTATTTAATTTACTGCGTATGAAGTTATTCTATTTTGGTAGGTAAACTAAATGTAATTTATACCTAGGTAGCTATGTGGAGGTCTTCCATACGATGCATACACATATATTATTTTGTTCTGACTAGCAAATTGTCAATATATATTGTACATTTGTATTGTATAGACCAGGGGTGGCCAACCGGTCGATCGCGATCGACCGGTCGATCGCGACTGCTAGTCCAGTCGATCGTAGCCAGGCAAAAAATATAAATATTATCTACTACAGCAGCATCATCTTGTACCATTTTTAAATCAATTTTGAATCTACAAGGCAAGAATAAAACATTAACAAAAATGATGAGTTCTATTGCAGTATTTAGAAATCAAACAGAATCTATGATAGTTGACATAGAGTAGAAAGAATTTGAACAATATGTAAACATCAAGGATCATTTATGGAAAAACATCCTACCTACAATTTCATTTCTGAGAAGTACACGACAGAAATTAGGGCAGTGATAGCAGATTTGAAATTCGCTTTAGTGATTTCAGAAAAAAATAACAGTTAATTCAATTCATAAGTTATCCGTTTAATGATGCCATTGATCATAGTGTTATCTATGAATAGGCTACAAAATTTGCAGATACATTTCAAATGGAGCACATAATGTTACAAAACGAAATGATTACTCTGCGCTGCGACATATTTATAAAAGCAAGGGCTTCCGCAAGTCAAGATTTCTGGGCATTATTTTCCAATGAAAAATACCCAAACTTGAAAAAATGTGTTGAACAGCTTCATTTGTGTGTTGGTTCAACATATTTATGTGAGTCAGCATTTTCCTACCTAAAACAAATAAAAAATAAACACCGTTCTTTCTCGCTTGACAGACGCTCATACATTGGATTCTTTAAGGTTGGCAATTTCCAACTACAAACCTGATTATGATAAACTTGTGGAAAATGCTCAGGCGCAATACTTACACTAATATATAAGACCGATATCGTATTAATAAAATTAAGGAAACTATCACAAATGTGATATAAACAGAACCTACTAAGACTACGCTGTTTCATTTATGATTTCAAAAAGTAGGTATGTGTTTGGTAGATCGCACAGGGTTTCCTTAGTAAATAGTAGATCTTAGGTGTACTCAAGTTGGCCACCCCTGGTATAGACGGAGGTATCAGAGAGTTAAAATGGTGTTTAAAAGTGAAATTTTTATCTGCGTGTTTTACACTTATCTTATCTTATTATTTAATTTTTTGTGCGTATATTCTACAATAAGGAAAGGATTAATGTAACATTCTTATTTTACTCATTGCCACAGACGCCTTTTATGTTCAGGTTGCGTAATAAGTGTATTCAAAAGTACGTGATCGGCATTTTTCCGATAATATCATTTAAAAAGGAGCTTGTACCAGCTTCAAAGATTTACCTTGTTCTGGCTCACCAAACTCAAAAGGCATTAGTAGATACCCATATTATCAAAAGGCTTTTCCTTTGTATGTTTAAGTTCATTTACTTAAACGTTTGTAGTCTGTTTATACTTAATATCCCTACAAGCGACTCGAACCATTTAATTATTTATGAGACTTTTACTCATGTTTGTTGCTGCTTTTCATGTCTATATATAGGAATACTAGCTATTGCCCGCGACTTCGTCCGCGTGGAGTATTTATTCCCGTTCCCGGGGGATTTCCGGGATGAAAACTATCCTATGTCCTTTCTCGGGTCCCAGGCTAAATCTGTACCAAATTTCATTCAAATCGGTTCAGTGGTTAAGGCGTGAAGAAGAGACAGACAGACAGAAAGACAGACAGACAGAGTTACTTTCGCATTTATAATATTAAGTATTGTACTAAAGGTTAGAAATCACAGCCTTCTAGAAGATTAAATCGTTTTGTTGTTAATGGTTTCATAATAGCGTTAATAGAAGAAAAGGAAACCTCGCCTTTCTGTCTTAAATGATAATAAAGGTGCTCGTCACTGTTACTAGCGAAAACATAATGCGGTATAACCATGCCTCGCCTTCACTAATGTTTTACTAACGTAAATATACGTTGGTAAAACAACGTCAAGTTTGAATATGATTTTAACGTTTACCGAAAATATGTCTTTCAGGTAAGTACGTCACAAAAACTGTGGGTTAAACCCATTTTGGTGCTTAACACAGTCTGAAGTTTAACACATCAAGGGGTTGCGGAATGTGTATAATAGTTACCGTGACCCTGGAACATAAAGGGCAATCGAAGGAACATGAGTGTGGTTTAGTCAGTAAGAGTCTGACACGCCCTCCCGCCGCACCCAGGTCGGGAGCAGTCATTGGATGATTTCCCACTCACCAAAAAAAAAAAAGTTTAACACTTTGTATCTTTTAAGGATGAGCGCACGAATACTGGTGCTGATTCTCTTGTTCACAAACTTAACTAAATTTAACTTACCTAACTAATATTTTATCTTCTGTCTTTTTCTTACTGAAATGGAAAGAGAAAGATGCACTTAACTTAAATTTAGGTTAGTTTGTGAATAAGAGAATCGGCACCATTGGCAAGTATTGTTATGGAACCAGCACTAAAAAAGGAAAAAAGAAAGCACTCCAGCCCAGCACGATAAAAATGTACGAATTCGCACCTTTTTTTAACCGTTCGTTTCGAAAAAGTAGCAGATCCGGATACAGTCTTAGGTTTATCGAGTTTATTACTATCGCACTGAATTTCGCAGACAGGTCGATCTAAATACGCAAAGGATCATAGCGCACTTTCATCCATATTAAACAACAGTCTATTTCAGGCGACTTTGTAACGGAACGTTGCTTGCCTATCAATTGCCCTACAAACTATAGTAGTAATTAAATCAAGCTAGAGTAAATTAAAATATCGGAGGGAAAGCGAATACTCACTGACGATGTGGATCATGAACGAGGCGAAGACGACCATCCAGCCCCACCCCCCATCGGGGGGCGGCGGCGGGCTGTCCGTACTGTCGCGCGACGAGTCCTGCGCTTGCGCACCGTTGCCATTCTTCTCGCTCTTCTGTACCACCCCGTGAGACATCTTCACACTCTTCTTTGGCACGGTATTATTCTAATTAGATGTTTGCACTAAGGCGACTTTACTTGATATGGATTCTTATGACTACCTAAATATAACTTCTTTTGTTAAAATTTGCTTTAATATTAAAAATATGTTGTACGTTATTTTAGTATATTGTCGCTAAGATATGTTATTGATTTATTATGTGCTTTTATTATTAATTGATTAAGATACAGGTACTACTTATTCAATAAAAATATAGTTCCTAAATAAGATTTGTTTTTTTTTATATATAAAAAGAGAAGGGGAAGCGATTGAGGAAGAGATGATAGAAATAATTATAAGTTTTAACTTCTATGTATGGTCGTAGACCATGTTTTTTCTAATTATCTGCGATTTAAGACTTCTGTGTCAAATATCGATGTGTTCCAGGATACGCAAAACATCTTTTATTATTTTCCAATTTCTTATCTGAAACAAAAAAAGAGAGCAATATTTTAGATTGAAAATATTAAGTTTATGATAGTAAGATGAAAATCCCTACATAAATAAAAAGAGTACATAAACTGTATAGAAACGCAATGCAAAAGTAAAGCAAGGATCCCCGAATAAAAATTTCATCAGAGAACTTTAATAAAACGGTGTATAGCCTTTTTTAACACATTACGTGCCCTTGTGAAATAAGGATCATAAAACAACAGTTTTCGCAATAACTTGACTTTTTAAAAGAACACGTTATCCAGTAAGATTTTGGTAAGTTGGTTATGCCTTTTATCCTAATAAGCGTAACGGGACAAGTATTTTGAATTTGGAATTCTGACGGCATACATTTTAAGTGACGTCATTTCTCCAAAGTTCACAATCGGGCCAGTCTGGCGCCAAAAAGATTTAGATTGAAAGAGAAATGCTTATCACTGGTGCCTACGTCTCAAGATAGTAATGTATTCTAGTCAAATATTTTAGTTCTTAGAAAAGATACGCAATATAAATAATGTGTTTCATGCGTGACATGCCACGCGAGTAGTTTGGTGAACATTAGGGTAATTTTGTGAAAACCATGCTTGAAACTGGCTATGCGTAATCAGGGAATGATTTAAGCCGCAGCACACTCCTAACATCCGATGCCACCACAATGAGATAATTGTTTTGATGTGGAGTGGCATGTCATAAGTATGTTTCTGTCCTTGCAATGCTTCATAGTATGTCAAGTAATAATTTAACATCACATAAAGTTTGTCCTGGATAGGAATTGAACTCACGATCTTCGTCTTAAGCAACGACTAAACCAACTGGTGCGTCAGAAAAATAACAACGAAAAGAAAAGAAATTCAACGACACTTTAGACATGGGATATTGTTGACAATGGAACCCTAAATGAAAAACTGTTTATCGCTGATGGTGGTGTCATAACCAGGTGTATTGTGGTACCACGTACCACCTGTCAATACTGAGAAAAAAAACGTAATTATTGTAATTATGTAAATTGATCGCAGGAAAATCTTTGACGCGTAATTAAGTATGTCAACATAACATTACATAATTAAAAGTACTTGATCAGAGATATGATTGTGCGACGATATTTTCTTAACGAATGTATGAATGTATTATAATTTATGTATTATCTAATCAATTTGATTTGTGTAAGATATAATTTAATATTGATATTACCCAAGATAGAGCTCTAAAAATATAACGAAATTAACATTAAATGATAAAGCAACATCACATAGTTTAGATACCAGAAATTATTTGATTTCAGTAATCAATTTCGCTTGTTGTTTTAATAACTTAATCTCCTTTTATTTGCAAACCGTTACGCGTAAAATAAACACAGCTCATTTGTATCATGTTACATAATTAAGGAGAACTTACGTTTACCTATTAATTTGTTTCTGTTAAATAATAAATGAGGGTTCAGGGATACAACTAAAGGGCACTAGGCATGAAATTTCGCGTGTTCTAGCAAAGTTGAAATTGTTTTAACAATTTTCGAAGTCGACAAAAAGAATATTGTTGGGGTTTGAGGTAGTCAGCAATAAAAGTCGAATAACAATGCTACTGTTACTTATTATGTACTTAAATAGGAAGTTTTATTTGTATTCCATATTTCTTTTGATATTGTAATTATGTGTTAAGCGTGTTTTGTAGCTAACCGTACTTACAATGATGTTATTGGCTTTTTAAGAACGTTTCTCAATACCTTCAATGTACCTTTATGGGACGACAGTCTGAACAAGCTGAAATGGGACATTACTATACAGGGTGGAAATTTTCAATGGGGCAGTAAGGCTGACTATAGGTATTTACCGTTGTAGTTACACGAATAATTATTCATTGTTAATTTGAAAAAAGCAGAGCTTCAAAGAAAACATTTTTGATGCCATTCAAACCCTCTTTCTAAAAGTGATAAAAGTTCTATAGGACTAATTCAGATTGAAGAAGAAGTGAAAAATCGCAAATATCTAAATATTTTCAATTGCTTATTTTGTTGTCAATAGTTCTTGTTTCTTCATACTGTTAAAATAAGTCTTTGATAAGTGGGTAAAAGAACGGAATCGATTGAGAAACTTATTTAAAAATGTATCTGGATATCTGAGAAATTTTATGAAGAAATATAACAAAGCTGAGATAGTTTATTCTCATATAGCTGCAAGTTAAGATAGTTCCTCTTAGAGTTCCGTCCAAAGTTTCCACCCAGTATACGTCCGGAGTTATTCTCGATCGATGCTATCACTCTGTCGATGAAGTGATTGTTTGATAAGATACCCTTCGATATGATTTCAGGTTGATTTGCCGTTCTGTCATATATTTCACTGTTGACATTATTGATTATTAAGATATGTCTATCGTCACTGAAGATATGTATTCATATGACATAAAATGTATATTTTAATAGTAGGATGTTTTTTTAGTATCGTGGCTGTGATTTTCAATAATAGCCGTCACGATTACGGCGTAACAAGACGTAACCGTAACGGTATCAGTAAATTTTAACTACTTGTTGTAAACCTGTGTTTTTCTTATAAAGAGAGAATTGATTCTCAATTTCTTTGTTTTCTTTTTCTATGGTTGTTCCACTTAGATACTTTCTGTATGCTTCTTTATGTTTGTTCCATCGAATAACACGTCCGGACCTCTTTCCCCTATTGTTATGTCACTGATCATTATCAACCCGTAGTCCCGTACTCTTTCTCTCTTATGGGTTATAGTCTTAGATTATATATAATCTAAGGTTATAGTTTAGCCATGAGGATTGCTCGGCCTTTTGGTCCCATTGATATTATACACCCTATCTATGCAGTAATCATGCTTGACCAAAAAGATGTTCTACAGCTACACCAATAAGATGATATCTTGTAATAACGAAAATCGGTACCAATATTTCACTATTATTTCGAATGTAATCTATCCTAATCAGTAATAATGAATATCAATCAAGTCTACAAGGTAATAGTCGGGGCTTTGTCAATTTCTAAAAAAATGTTCCTGCCCACACAGAGATAATAATCCTTTGGAAGCTTTGACGTCACTCATCAGTGATAGCCTATTTTTGATAACAGATATTGCATGAATATCAATAAATATGAAAAGATATGCCTTTTATGAACTAGCGATTCTGCGTACTAATAGGTAATAATAATAACTTCAAGTGTATTAGCGGGCTGTGGGGTAACAGAGGCCAAATGCCGACAAATATTAGATTAAATCAAGTTAGTGACCGCGTATCTCTCCGTACTTTTGTGGAGAGTTACTCATCACAACATATGTTTTAAAATAATATATATAGAACTGTAGCTTATGATAGATAGAGATATGACTGTCTAGATAGAAGCCCTTTATTCATAAACGCGCCGTCTAAGTATATACGATCGATAAAGTATTATCGATAAATCTGTCACTGACATTTTGATAACATGTGACTCTAGACTAGAGGGTCTTGTAGAATATGAATAAATAATAATACCAGTTAATAATTTATGCGGGTCTAAGCCCTCTTTATATGGGACAGAAATGCATTTGTTTACAATTCTGGCTTATCGTGCGTTTGCGATTGCAGATTAGCGATACACACCTGACGAAAATAACGTGATGGTGTTTTGCTTTTTTTTAAATAAACATAAATTTGCTGCGTCCTTCAGTGTATGTAGGGTTTCTGTTCCGCTCCCGTGGTCCATTTTGGTACATACTGTTTTTTTATGTAGTTTATGTTTCAACTAAATTTGTTCAGTGGTTTTGGCGTTTTTTTATATAATAATATAAGCAGACTATGATACATAATGTTTTCCCGGTGTGCTACTAAGATTCTGTTCATCTGAAAACCAACGTCGTAATTAAAGTATCTGCGTGATTTTATTATTGTTATTTTCAACATTGCCGATCTTTTATCTTAGCAAATCATTTAATATCTAAATCCTGTAAATAACACTCTTAATAAGAAAATTTGTAAAGCAAGCTCTCTAAAAGCATTGTCAATAATTATCTATAGTGGGTATACAATGTAAGTTAATACAAGATAATTTGTTCCTCAGAAACGATCATAACAATAATTAATTGCGCATCTAGCATCGACTGGTGCTGCTGTTTATGCGTATTACGGAATTATCCACACCTCACATAACTATCGAATACTATACTTACATAACTAAGTATATGACCTATTTACTACTACAACTATGTTGTTGATAACACGTAAATACGCAAATAAATGGGTTTTTGTGGAGAACAAATATGAAAGTAAGTAATTATTTTTTTATTAACAAATATTACACTTATTTTTTAAACTAAGTACTAATTTTCTATAGTTAATTAGTTATAGCATTTTTTTGTATTACACATCTATAAATGGGTTTTTGAGGAGAATAAATATGAAAGTAAGTAATAATTTTTTTATTAACAAATATTACACTTATTTTTTAAACTAAGTACTAATTTTCTATAGTTAATTAGTTATAGCATTTTTTTGTATTACTCATCTATGTATACTAATATTATAATGATGAAGAGTTTGCCTAAACGTGCTCATATCAGGAAGTACTAGATTGAATTCAAAAATTCTTTTGTGTTGGGTATTCTATTTATCGAAGAAGGCTAAGTAAGGGCTATAAGTGTATAAGATTACTCAACGAGCTACAGGATGAAGGTTAAATGAAGCCATAATATGTTAGCTTTATAGCATTTGCAGTGTGTTTCTTTGTTCGGAAAAACCACGTAACAAAGGACATTAGACAAAGAAGATGTGAGTTCCAGCTGAAAATCTAGGTTTTTAATTATAACCAATATACAGGAATTAATTATTAATTATAACCAATAACCAATATAGGAGTACGAAAACGCGCTCAAAGTCATGAATAAGTTATTCTAACACATTTCAAGAGTACAGTCAGCTCCAAAAGTCGCTGAACACGTTTCGATTTTTAAAATCACTGTACACTATATAATCTATAAATGACAAAATGGTGTTCAGCTAATTTTGAACTTTAATGATGTTCATTCAATACTGGCGCCAACAAGAAAGGCGCCTGTGCACTATATTATAGTGTACAGTGATTTTAAAAATCGAAACGTGTTCAGCGACTTTTGGAGCTGACTGTACCTATCGGAATTGACATGTTTATTATTCCGATATGGTGTAAGACCAAGTGAAGATGACGCACGTCACGTGATAGAGTCTTGTCAGTGTCGCGACAGTCTCCTTATCTCTTCGATAAAAGGTCGGTTACGTTCCTCGCTACACCCCAAACTGAACATTGTTACATCACTACATAATAATAGGCAATCGACAGCCTGTTACGTATTCTGAACTGTAATAGCGTTATGTAAACGTCAATAAAATAAATAGATTAATAGATCTAGGGACAACTTACACACGGCCATCTGATCCTAAGCTAAGCAGAGCTTGCGTTATGGATTATCAGACAACTGATATAAATATTTAAATAATTTATGCATATGTAATGCATATGTTACCGGAAAATAACAAGATCCGTAAGTTTATCAATCTACTAGGAAGTTTATAAACTTCCGTAGGATTCTAAACGGGAGATAAATTGTAATATTTTATTTTAAGTTATTTTCCGGTGACACATACATATAATAGATACATTACACCAAATCGCACAAAGTTTGTCCTGAATGGAAATCAAATCCACGACCTCCGGCTAAGCTGTCAGGGTCACTAACCACTAGGCCATCAGGCCGTCAATATTGTGTTATGGTATTTTTCCAGAACAACAATGTCCGGTTCGGAATTAGGGTCTGACACATCGACCATCAGAATGAATGACCATGAAGATATATTGCAAAAGATAATGTGTCCGGAGGTGTCCGTCTTTGTAGATAGATATTAATTGGATATGGACAGAAACAGGTGGTTTATCCCTTTAATTATAGTTTCCCCTGTTACGGTATTATTTTTGATCACAATGATTTTGCGGTTTTTGTTATTGGATACCGTATTATCATGCTTTTTTCAATATTTATAGATTTATACGTTATCAATCATGCTACGATATGATGCAGTAGGTTATTTGTCGCACAGCAGTTCGGCCCTAAAGTAAACAAACGCCATGTATATGTAGATGTATGTGCTCCCAACTTTGAACATTCAAAGGACAAAAGGTGACTTGCAGATATGCGGTGTTGTCCAATCCTAATGTTACCTATACAACATTATTAAAGAGATCCGCCCACGTGAGTAACCAAAACTTTAAGGGTAATGTTATGACCCTTATCCTTATTACTTGTTATATCATTTTAAGCATTGGTTTATTTAACACATATGACTAGGTATTTTATTTTTATGCCAAATGTTATCATTCAAAACATAAAATGTGGGTTATTTTTTGTTTTACTTATCACTCATTTTTAGCAATCAACGAGTTTGAGGTCAACGGAGTAATATTCTAATTAGTATTAGGCACATAGTGGACGATAATTTAACCCGAAATTAGTTAAGAAAAGGTTAGCTTGATGATATAATTTGTTCATACCTAAATGTCAGATGAGAATATGTAGAGACGAAGATGTCTGATTTCGGATATAAGTATATAAAATCAAATAAACAATAATGTCATAACGCTTTTCAGGTATGTGTTGTTATGTGTGAAATGCAGGTCACGCATTATTTTTCATTCTTAATTTAAACTTGAAGAGGGTTGGGTCAGACATGACCATTATCTACCGTGCCACATTTATAGGTCAACAAGAAAAAAGCAAAACAACTGATGACCGCCTGTGGCTAAGGTTTGTCTTGTTATACGGGGTTACTACTCAACTGAGCAAAACATATAACGAACGACACGTAGATACATAGATACTTATTTTTCAGCTTTAAGAATAAGTCGGAGCTCAAAGAAGATTATAAGAAACCTTCGCATTTGTGCAATATAGAAAATATAAACAAGGAAATCTACAGAAGATAAAGATCTTTTTTTAAGCATTATGGTGGGGCACATTTTCAAATTATTTTTGTAAGTAAGTATTAAACAAATAAGTAATCCGATTTGATTTTAACAAACAGAGTAATTTCCTAACGATTTAAACGATTAATTAGTGAATTGTCTATTTGTGTAAGTGCCCGTGTTTGTGTTGTAATATGCTCATCATAAATCATGATGAGCATAAAGCTAGTCGGGACAGGCGTCGAGATTCCATACAATAACAATTGTCTCCGAAATAACCAATTAGAAATGAATGCTCATCAAATAGAGCAGCAAGTCAGTGTGTCAGCTGTAGTACTACGAAACACGTCATAATATCAATGGCCTTATTGTATGCCATTAGTGGAAGAACGAATTAAGTATTTTAAACAAAGAAATATTTGAACAAAGGAACCAATTAAAAGTATTTAGTCCATTTTAAATAAATTACCAATTAATGTGTATCTTAACTTAATTTAACGCATAAACGCTACTTTGTTTATACACAGCTTAATGCGCAGATTTTATTAATTATACAGATGAATTTCGCTTACCATGTGTATAAATATATTCCCGCTATTTACGTCAACACGAATAATTGAATGTAGTATTGTATTTTAGGTATTACAGTATTTTGATTCGAGCAACGCATGCATAGTTTATAAATATTGTATTAAAAACATCCGGCGCTACAGAACATAATATTATATGTAAAACAAACTAGTCTGTTTCGAAATTACCGTCTTTGTTTTTAAAAAACTGCATGTCAGATGTGCGTCAAAAATAACACTTGGCGCTTGGCGCACGTGCTTATATGTTTTCGGTGCACGTACGTATGTACCTAGTTCAATAAAACTAAACAAGCGTTGCTGCTGAAAACCCATTTCACGGTCAAACGTGTTAAAAATATTTTATGACTATAAAATGTAGGTAACAATTAAATGTTTTCACTATCAAAACAATAACAATAAAAAAAGTAAAGAACACTCACTTACTGCCGAGTAAAAAGTCTGTTAATACATAAAGTCTGTTAAACCGTAGCTATTAAATAATCAGTTTTATTTGTTTGTATAATTAAAACACTTTTTCAGTGAACTGCGGAACGTAGAAAAACTAAGAAAACACGCTCGTTGCTGAAGTGACGTATCGACTGACCGGGCGTCCAATCGCGCGCGCTCCCGCCCTCTGACTGACAACGAAAAAGCAAGATAATCGAGGAAACGCACGCCTGATATGACTTGATAAATATTTGTTTGAAATGCTTTTTTGTGGACACAGTTCAAATTGTTATAATAATGTGTCATTTAGAAAGGATACAGAAATATTTTTACAGTTCCAAGTTATAGTCCTGCTAGGTACTTGTTGCAATGGTTATCGCGATCCATCAATAATTGATTTTGTTTTATCGCAGAAAACACCGGTAACAAATTTCAATGTATTTTCATGTTTGAAAATGATGTACCGTATTACGGTAATACTCTTAATTTTTATCGTCTAAGAATAGTTAGGTAAAAAATATGATAGAGCTAACATCTTAACATCAAATCAAATCAAATTATTGTTCTAAACCTAAATTAATAATTCATTTTGGTTCTCTAAATGTACATCTGATAAGAATCATATTATTATGGTGGTACGTAAGCAGCGTGTGTTTGAGTTAAAAGAAAATAAGTGATATTTAATGTTTGAGAAAATACCTATTGGCTCCAAAAACACACATTAATTAGTATTTTTTTTGGGAGTGGGAAATCATCAAATGACTTCTCCCGTCCTGGGCGGGGCGGGAGGGCGTGTCAGATTTTTACTGACTAAAACCCACTCTTGTTCTTTTGGTTGCCCTTTATATTCCGGGGTCACGGTAACTATTATAAACATTCCGCAACACATTAATTAGTATAAGATAGTTCCAAATTTTAATGCACCCGTCAATAACAAGTCAATTGCTTTTCTTCAGGTATCGTGGTCAAACAATTTGAGATAATATTGTAAAAACGATGCTTGAGCCTCATCATCAAAGGTATCGTCTGAGTTACTAGGTCAGATAAATTATCTAAGCGATTGCTTGTAGGGCTAGAAAAACCAGTCACATAGTAGTTTATAAAAAAATACCTGCACAACATACCTATTCTATGTTTTCTACTTTTTATGTTTTTGCGACAGGCATGGTTAGGTAGAGGTTATGCATTTCTGTAGGTAAGTATATTTCATAACAATGGTTTGTAGATTCCTCAAAGTCCGGATGTCCAAGTCATTTTAGTTGATTGAAATATTTTATTTTCTTAAGCTTATACTGTCCAACTCCTGGTCAAAGGCCAAAGTAATTATTAAAGATAAATTATTTAAAGGATAACGTATTGGTATTGAACGTTGATAGCAGTACAAATGTAAGATAATATAATTGTTTTTGGCAGACCATGTTGTTTTGGGTGTTTAGTAGTGTTTATTTTGCTAAATTAGCTCGTTTCTCTAATTCCGATAAACGTCAAACAGAATAATAATAAAATGCTAACAATTCCGCCATTTTCCCGTTCCTTAGTTTACTTAGCTTATCTTTTATTATGTTGGCTACAATATTATTACAACGGTACCGAATAAACGGGTAAATTAGTTTACAAAAACAGCGGAGATAAGTATAAGTATGGAGTATATAATAATCCCCTTGTCTATGTTTCGAATTTGATTGAAAATATTTACGAAGGGCGAAGTGTACTTCATAATTTCCGTTTTACATGGATAATCCTGTTTAATGCTCCGAGAACGGTAAGCTGTTGTTTTGCTAAGATCTTTGTGAAAAAATTTCCAGTCTGTTGTTTTTAAGGTCTGTTTTTTTTAAGTAGAGCTTTTTGTTAAGGCTCATAAGGGGAAGTTCTACCGACAAATTTATTTTTGCTGAAGGGTGTGGGTGCTGGTGCCAGTATAATTTGAAGCATATAAGAAATATCATCTCTGTCTGGGATGGGTAAGCACTTGCGATACCTCTGATATTCCAAACGGGCGGTGGACATTTCACGATCAAAATGTATTTGTCTCTAAATAGTAAAAAAATCTTAAAAAAAAAACATAGATTACTAGAGTCTGTTTATATTAATCTTGTAGATATAAAACACATTTTTCCATTTCAAATACGACATTGACACGGATTTACCTTATATGGATAACATAAAATGTCATAACTTAAGTTATGCTCATAAGTTAAGACTTATAAAATGCGTCTGTGTGCACAGTCGTTGCTGCGATTGAGCTCGCCCTCATTCTTATGCAGTTTGCCGTTTAGATCGGTGGCATATCGGGCTGAGGTCGACTGGTCGGCAAACATACCTACCGAGCCAGCCTGAGTTTAATTGCTTCGGAAAATTATTGAATAACAAGAAAACGTTTTTGCGATTTGTTGCTGACCTACTCTTGCATGGAGTTTGTTTAGTTTAGTTGTATCGGTAGAAAAACGCAGTCAACAACACGATTAAAAAAATACTTATAGTGTTTCGTCAGTAACCTGAGCAACATACCTTTTCTTAACTTTAATGTTAATGATGTTACCTTTGCATGATATTAATTTTCTACAAGGTTACATACATACATTTAATTTTAGCATTTTAGTTCTGAGAATCAAAGATAAACATTACTTCTTATCATGACCAGACATGTCAGATTGAACAGAAGCAAAAGGTTATTGAAATACGCAGTTCTGTCACTATGTCAAACATTTATCTACCACTTGTGAATATTTAGATATTTATCTAGATTTCTGGTACACGTTTCTATCGAATACTACTTGAAATTGTTTTGATGAGAACGATATGAATACTAAAACTGGGCGACACTCTTAATAAATATTCTCAATATGTAGTAACTGTAGCTATATATTGAAGTAAATATACGTGTCGAGTGCATTCACATTGGCCGAAACAAACAAAGAAAGATACATAATGCCACAACGATAGAAAGAGCACTCAGTATCGCATTATACATGCATCATATTTATGTTGTTATGTTTACGAAGACACACGAGTATATGGGTAAAGGTCAGTGCCACTACCAGTATCTACCTACATGCATACATTTCAGTTTTCGCTTCAAAGAAAGAAAGATGTTTCTTTGTCTGAAATTCTTAGCAGTGTATTCTCGGCATTTCTCTTTTACGTGTGCATTTGGTAACATTCCAGATAATGGTGCAGTTCCTTATTCAAAGTTCCTTATTCAAAGTTATTGAAATGGTTCCAATTTCTCTTTGGTAAGTACTCACTTTAGTTCGTGGTAATCTTCTTCCTGATGTCTAGTTTAGATAAAAAGAACTAATTTATTTCAGCGCAAAAAGTGTGTTTAATTGTATAAATATTACTATCATCACCATCATCATAAATAGATTAAAAGAAATCTTTTACTTTTGCTAGAGTCTAAACGCATTAGTATTGACAGAAAATCCGAATACATGTTAACTGTATCACTTCTTTCAATGTTTTTTTATTACCCTTATGGAATTTGAGTAATCTTTCTTCTACTAGAATTCATATCAAGACTTTTCATTATTAAATTTTTGTCCACCTTCATAGCGACTCCCGTGTTTTAATTTAAGATACTGAAAGTGCTTTCCATTAAGAAATTCCATTCCACTCAATACTTATTAAAAGAACAGTCAAATTAAGGGCAATGAACATGAACAATGTCTGTTATCTTTGAACAAAGTTTTAAACTTGGAGCTGAAAGACCAATAAGTAATATATTTGAAAGAGCTTATTATCTCATTGAAGCGTTGACGTACAGCTAATGAAATAGAGAAGCGTAAAAGTTGGCGAATAAGCACTTCGTTCATCGAAACAATATTCGCACAATTGATTTGCCACCGCTGAACAACGCGGCTCATCCCGTAGGGCTGCCTCACACGTTTTCTGGATTAACGAGAAACAAACATGTATATAGACTTTACAAATCGTTAAATATATCAGTGTTAGAAAACTACTATTTAACGATATGCTTTATTTTTAGGTTCTTGTTAGGGTCCAAATGTTCTTTAACCTTTTTTTTTTTTTTTTTTTGGGGAGTGGGAAATCATCAAATGACTTCTCCCGCCATGGGGCGGGAGGGCGTGTCAGACTTTTACTGACTAAAACCCACTCATGTTCCTTCGGTTGCTCTTTATGTTCCGGAGTCACAGTAACCATTATAAACATTCTGCAACCCCGGCAGGCATTGGCCCTGTTGGGCCCCTTCCTTCGCTGACTCTCCCTGAGGGGCGCGAACACTAACGCGCCGCCGCAATGGGGCCATTACTGGCATTCCATTGCGGCCTCGGTAGTCGCGGCGGCAGCGGCGGACGCGGCAGCAGCGGGGACGTCGGGAGCCGTGGCGGCAGCGGGATCGGCGAAACGATCGGCGGCAGCAGCGGGAGCGGCGGGGGCGGCGGCAGAGGGCTTCCGGCCCTTTCCTCTGGTCCTGGCGGGTGGGGCGCAAGCCTTGCCCCCAGCCCGGTGATCGGCCGGCTTGCCGGCTGCCGCACATACGAAGCAGTGCGGCGCGGCGGTGCACGAGCCGGCCTTGTGACCGGGCTGACCGCAGCGGAAGCAGTCGCCGCTGCGGTCTACCTCCGAGGTGCAACGGACACCGACATGGTGTCCCACCTGGCACCTGAAACACCTCAGAGGCCTGGGCTCCAGCAGCTTGACCTGCGCCGAAGTCCAGTCTCCGACCAGTAGTCGGCTGCCTTTTCCCGCGATCGCTTTTGCCGCCGGTACGGGGCTACTCACGATGACCGCTCCCAGCCCGGAGCGGTCAAAGCGGATGGCGCCCACCCGCACATCGCTAGCGGGACAGCCCCCCACTTTGGCGACGGCGGCCACCAGTTCCTCCTCTGTGACGGAGTCGTCCAGGCCGGTGACGCGCATATCAATGCGCATGGTGGGCCTGGACACTCGTACCTCTTCCGCCTGGAGGGACTCCCGCAGCCTTTCGGCCAAGGCATCGGCGACGGGGCCGCTGGTCGCCCCCGGGACCTCCAGCATGCGGGCTCCGGTCGCCGTGACTCGGAGCCGCAGACCTTCGGTCACGCCGACCTCAGCGAGGTTGACCGCTGCCTTAGCCTTCGAGAGGACTGCCGCGTATGTGACGCCCTTTTTTACCGCGTCCGGCTGCAGGGTTAATACTACCGCTGCAGACTTAGGGGCGCGGAGCCTGGCCGCGAGGCTCTTGGCCTTGCGGCGCTCTTGCCGCCGCTGCCGATGTTTGGCGGCCCTGGCCACCTTAGCCGCCTTTTTCCCCTCTCCGACGACTTGCCAACCGGGCTCAGCCGGAGCTTCGGCAATCGGGGGAGGAGGAGGAGGCGACGTGGGACACTGTGCAGCCGCACTCGCTGCGGGTGCCCCCACCACTTTGGGCTTTGCCGCCTTGCCCTTCTTGGTTGGCGTGGCCTTCTCCTTCGCTGGCTCCGGCGCAGCGGCACGCATTGTCGTCCCCGCCACTGGAGCCGCGGCCACCGCGGCAAAGGTTGCCGTTGGCCCTGCCGCCGGCGCCACCGGGGCCGCTCGACTAGCCGCGAGCGGGGGCCGGAGGGCAATGCCTTCCAGCACCGAGAACCGGCGCTGGAGATCCGCCAAGGCTTGGAGCACGTCCTTGAGCTCCGTCTCCTTGGGCTCAACCGAGAGACGCGCGTCCCCCTGGAGCTTGGCCAGGTCCGCGCGTAACTGGACGTTCTCCTCTCGGAGCGCCTTCATGTCCGCCCGCATTGCGGCCAGCTCCCTTTCGACCTGTGTGGGCTCCTGGGGACTGTTGGCCTCCGCCCGCATTGCGGCCAGCTCCCTTTTGGCCTGTGTGGGCTCCTGGGGCCAGCTGGCCTCCTTCGCCGCGGCCATAATAACATCGTAGGCCTCGGCCATGGCCTTGTCTTTGGAGCTTTTGCTCTTCTTCAAGGCCACCGTCGTCAGTGCCTCACCCACCAACTTCGCCAGGTCGACCGCTTGCTCCCCCTTCGAGCTCCTTGCGGCGGCTGGCTCATCCCGTGGAGCTGGCGCAGAAGCCGCTCCGGGGTGACGCCCCTCCAGGGCGAGCCTTTCGGCTCGCTGCGCAGCCTCCTGCGCTGGGAGCTTACGCCCCCCTCCTCCAATCCGGCCCGCACCCCGCCTGCTGGTGGGGATTTTGGGAGCCGGAGCCATCGCCTCACTGTCGGAGGACGACGACGCGCCCTCCGACATTGTCCGCTTCCTACTGCGGTCTCTCCGCCCACGCCTCGGGCTCTCTGAGCTCGAGCTTTCTGCGCTCGGGCACAGCTTCGCCGACCGCACTTCCTTCCTTCTCTCCTTCCTCTCTTTTTTAGTTTGCCTTAATTTAGTGTCCATACTTGATCCCACGAGTATGGGGGATTTAAAATGTACACCCAGGGCAACCCCCTGTCCCTGGGCAAGTGTACATTTATAACCCAACCAGAGGGTCCACCGGTTCCCTGGCTGGGGGTGCGCTAAAGACTGATGCGCCATCCATAATAGATGACACTACTCCTCAGCCATTCGTACCTTCGCCACGCACCAGAACTTGGTATTAGAGGTAATTTTTTATAGAGGTTGTCTTCCTCGCGGCCCGGGCGGTTAAGCCAAGGCCCTCGACCCCCGTCGAAAGTCAGAGACATGACCGTAACAGTCTTCGGGGCTACGAGATCAACGGGGGCAGCTAGGGATGACGACCCCCAGCTGCCTGCTCTGCGGCAGGGTGAGTGCACGCAGAGCCCGTTTCCCGACTCCAACACACACTGCCCTCTGCTACTCAGAGGGACAGGTGGTGGAGTCCTCCGCGACAGAATATTGGCAAGTGGGCAACGAGACCCCACAGGCACAACGTACCCAATGACGAGTCGTTGCCCACCTCCCAGGGTGCACCGTCCCTCGGACTGGTCTTCGCCCCGGAAGAATCCATAAGCGAACTCCAGCCCTCGGGCACACGAGGAGGTTTTCTGTCCATGCACCCCAACCTTTCGACGACCAAGCGACAGCCGGCCGTCGGGCTGCTATTGTCTTTCTATAGTGTCTCAAATCAAGTGTGTTCGAAGGTTTAATATTTATGGTAGGTGACAATAACTCACTCCTGAAAGAAGTAACGTAACCGAGCCTAACATTTCCGTATTTTATTCAACGCTTACTGTATACCCTAAGTAAATGGTGCATTCAAACAAAGGATTTTTTGTGGGTTTTAGTTTTAATCCTGTTAAAAAACAAGACTAAGCTCACTGAGTTATATACACAATAATACAACACTAAGGGTACCGTACCAACTTTTAGGTATGTAAATTATTAGTCGTAGACAAAAATTGGTATTCAAAGATTGTTGTAACGTAAAAAAATAAACTAGATTGAGGGAAAACTTTAACTTCGCCGTTGGAAAACTGTCTCCCCTTACAACCTACCCTACGTCGTACTTTGTTGTACACTGTCAGTTTACCAACTGAAAATAAGTTCTCGTACTTTGTAGTGTTTAAGTTTTTCAGATATGTTCAAATCGTTTTGGTATATGGCATATTTATTTATTTATTTGAATAACGTTATGCACATGTAAAAAAAAACAATGCACAACGGCGGACTTAATGCCTTGGGCATTATTTACCAGTCTACCTTAGGGTGATTGAGAGACAAAACTCAAAGATATAGCTTAAAGATATTGCTTGTCAAATTTTATTATTTTAGGTAAACGATACCTGTAGGTTTTAAATCACTTGCGTGTGTCGAAATATGAGGCACAAACGGGTCCGTGGCTTACGCCCCCAGTGGTCGACGCACCTGTGGCCGACGCCCCCGATACGTTTTTATTTTTTTTTGTGCTTTTTTAATTAGTACAGTAAATGAGAAAAATGTTTCAGGCCGTATCTTTCAATTGCGTTGACTTGGAAAGCTTCTTTCACAACTTTAATGGAGTGGCAGATCTGAGTAATATAAATAAATAAATAAATAAAATAAATTTATTCAAGTTGCTGTTACAGAGGTTCGAATTTTTTTTTAATATAAATATAAGAAGACAGGCTTGATGGTAATGAACGCACAGCCAAAACTACTGAAGCTGGAAATATAAAATTTGCACATTCTATATTTTATGACGTAGAAGCGCAAAAAATCCGGGTAACCTAACGGGTAAAATAACGTTGGTATGTCAATGAGCGAGCGAAGCCGCAGAAAAAAGATAAGGTACATTACCTTATTTCTTCTATCGTTTCAGTCATATTTTCTTAGTGTGCATCAACTAATGGCTTTAAAGAAGATAGAGGGACTTTATTGTAGGGACTGAGGCTCAAAGTACGGCTGTGATGAAAGAGAATACTTACTCTGTATACAGTTACCATGTGTTGACTACGATATTCTATTGAAATCTACCTAGACATGTGGAAATAAATGAAACTACTTTCTCAAGTAAATTAATTTTGCAATCAAACTCCCACGAGTTAAATGTTTTAGGTATTTCTTGTGTCTGATTTAAAATTAAGTCGCCCCTCCTTTGATTATATTGTTATTAAGTCAGGAACTTGTTTTAATATTTATTAGTCATTTGATGAATATTTTGAATAACACAAACAAATTGCAAATTATTGGCTTCAGAAAGGATACTGTGATACTTACTTTACGGTAAAGCCGTTTCGGGGGAGTAAGGTAACCAACATTGTGACACGAAAATTTTATATATAAGGTATATGTATACGTTTATTAAAGTACAAGAATTATGTGCATTTACACTTTCACATTAAAATTAAATGAAATCGAAACATCGCTTATCATTTATGTTATTATAAATTACTATTTTTACCAGTTAATAAAATTATTATTGCCACACTGGATGGCAATACTTTAACCCCTGACCAAGGTAAAAGCCACCTATTGTTTTAGAAAAAGTCAACCAGTTTTGTAAACAAACTTGGATACTTCAAGCGAAAAGAATTAGACAACAAAAAATGTAAATTCCTTATTCAGCGTAGGATAGACCTTTAAAGACAAGTAAATTGTTGTTAGGCACGCTTCAACCCTTGCGCAGAGACGCAACGCGGCAACTAACACGATTACAGGCGGGTGATTGGGTCTCTCACAATACAGCTGCGTAGCCAGCTAACATAATAATATAAAAACACAGTTTACAACTCAATAGAAAAGGAAACTTGTTTGTAGTATCACGCTCGATCAACCGCCATTAGTGTTGTTTGTGATAACATTGTTAACATGGTAATTGGATCAACCCTTTATCTGTATTCTACATATGTACTTATCGAAGTCCGTTTTAAGCGTCTGTAAGAAAAAAAGAAAATTAAGGAAATATCAATGAACCGGCCATATTATCATAATTGGTAATTTGAGTTGCGTAGCTTAAAAGGTAACGGAAACCTTATAAGATCGCTTTGTAGCTCGTATGTCTGCCTGTCAAGATCCTTTATGTTGAAAAAGCACGGAGGTATCTATGAGGTGTTGTATCTTAAGCTGTAAAAAAATGAACTTCTAAATTAGGGGAAAAAAGATAAGGCCATCAATGTCGCAACGATCGTATATTTTGACACTTTTAAGGGAATTTAACGGTGCTCGATCTAGAATCATGAAACTTGGCGTTAAGCAATGTCATCTACCACAAGTAAAGGGAAAACCGTAAAGTAATTCAAATTAAAAATGTTGTTCCTCTGTCAATACCTCTACAAGTTTGTACGGAACCCTAGGTCCGCGAGTCCGTTTCGCCCGTTTGTTTTATTATTGGTAAAAATTATGTACACATTCGTATTACAATTAGATGCACTTGAGTAAAATTGCGGGCACAGCTAGTAAATAAAGTCTGCAACAGATACTCAATGACGTCTAGAACGACATTGAATGGAAAATAATTTAAATTGAATCATTCTAGTTGTGTTTCCGATATCGTTTGTATAAACAACTTCCACATGAAAAGGGTGGATCACACTACTGTAAAACTGTTGAAAGACTATTAAACATGTAAAAGCATGATTAAAATACTTATTGCTTTGTATTCTGTACTCTTTTAAAAGATCTAAAAACTTATAATATTACAAGTTTTTTAGTTGAACACATGATTTACCTTTATTATTTAATACTAGGTGTCCCCTGCGGTTTCACCCGCATTTTTCGTTACTGCTCCGCTCCCGTGGGTCGTAGCGTGATGGTATATAGCCTATAGCATTCCTCGATAAAAGGGCTATCTAACACTGAAAGAACTTTTCAAATCGGACCAGCAGTTCCAGAGATTATTCCCTACATACAAACCTACAAACTTACAAACTTACAAATTTATAATTAACTAGATAGGCAAATCATATGAACATATGAACCGTCACATATCTCATGCAGGAAGAAATATATACCAACAATATGAAAGGAAACAAAATGTCGCTCTCTAAACATAAGAAGATGGTTTCCGAAGGGCAATTTCCTCGTAAACTATTGTGTCTTTGCAGACAGGACGTAACTTTATAGTCTCTATTGTAAAATAAAGAGACAATGCAGTTTCACTTTGTTATTTCTTAAAATGACGAAGAAAATATTGAGTAAGGGTGTCGCGATTCCACTTGTACGCGCATTTTGTCCTTTACCAAAGGATTGCTTAGTCAGATCATTATGTTGGGTTTCCACGATTTTTCCTACACAGTAAATAAGCGACCAAGTGATTAACCCAGATTCTGGATGGATGTTATTATGCGTAGCTAGTATATACTAATGCCCTTACTAATAATCACTGTGTAAAGTTATGCAATGAATAAAGCCTGTGTAACCATACATTTTTTGACGTATAAACCTGTCATAACTTTATGCAGCGTTTATTAGTAAGGCACTAAGTATTTATGAGTATTTTAATGTAAAGGTATGCAAGGTTTCAGGCTCGTGCTTGAGAAACAAGGTCAAAACTTATTTTTTATTCTCAAAGTTATAGTATTGTATTTGTTGAAGGGTTAAGTGAGGGTGGCATTGCCACGTGCGGCTGCGACCGTGCCCCGCAGCGACACGTGCCACCTGTCCGATACCAAATTGAATTATTCAAAGGTTTCCCAACTAGGTACCCACCGGTATAACACAGACTTAGACTTACTGATCCGATGTTAATTATACAGCCTGAGATAACCACAAATGCTTAACTTTAATCTTTATATAAATTATATATACCTAAGTGATATTTATACCATTTTATTTTTTGTTTACCAGAAACACGTAAACTTGTGCATTTTGACGCGTACAATAACCGCTTGTAAAGTTGTGCATATTGATACGTACAATGACCCCTACATTTTACTTGTCATTGTGAATCACTCTTTTCAGGATAGATCGTGAAACCACGAAAACTCAGCTGATATTTACGTTAACTCAACAAACTCTACAAATTGTATGAAACAGCTGATTCAGTTTTCTAGATTTCAGAATTAATTTCATTGGAAAAGTTGTCCATAATAATCCGTTGCATGATTTTCATAAAATAAATAAGCTTGTATTGTAGCTTTTAATTTTACTTAATGTATTAATTGCTTTAATTAACAAGCTAGCCCTATCAACCATTTAGTTGCCACCTAACAAATTAAGAGAACAACGGAAAGCAAAAGTTCAATGCTAACAATAGAAGAGCATTCATCTGAATGTCAACGAACATCTCTTATTATACGAACATCTGTTTGTGTGCGTGTGACATGTATATGTGTTTGTGCGAATTTAAAATATGTAGGTCAGCTGCGAAAGATTACATTTCTAATGTTATTTAGTCTTATTTTATTAACCAATAGTTGAGAACAGATTATTTCAAAGGTTGTCTTTCAAGTGCCTACAGACGGAAGTATTTATGTGTATTTAGAGAGTTATAGTAGTTTTTAAATATCGACATCTACTTAAACATAGGAACCTACTAACATTTATTACTTTCAGCTCTTGGTTCGTTTTGTATTTTATTTCTCCGCTCAATCTATCCACTAACATGACGACACACAATGTAACTGAAAGGTTTCATTTTATTTCATTGTTCATTACCTTTTATTTTATTAGCCGCATGAGTTGTCTACTCGATTTTATTTGTTTAACAATAATGGCAATAAAATTTAATTATTGTTCCTGTAATACTTAGTTGCGACTCAAACAGGTGTTCTTTTATTCTGCAATAATAATTTGAACTTTTTATGATTTATTATTTTTTATTAATATGTTATCATAATTTGGTTAACATCAATCTAAGATTGAAGAAAAAACCAGCAAGCATCGTACATACCTAATCACTTTAAAACAACCGCATACACACAATCGATATACACCTTTGTTTTGATTTCGTCGCCCTCTTTCATTTGCCAAATTTAGGTGACTTACACATAGGGGAATTAACTTTTATATCACATCACATATAGTTTAATGTTTAGAATATCGTTTAACATCATCATTTTGTTGTATGGTAATAGTAATGATTGATGTTTATGTGAGTAGGCCGTGTTACAGGTTATGTTTAGTGCGCTGAGGAGCCGCGCGCGGCGCTTTCGGCGGCCGGCGATGGGCGACTGAGCGCACGCCGCGAGGGCGGGCGGCCCGCGCCGTGCCGCGAGCTGGGCCAAAAAAATAACATTCTGTCTCCTTCCGAAATAATTTCGGCCCTTCAGTGCGGCCAAGACGGAGATACAATTTGCATTGAGAGGCAAATGTTTATTCAGTATGCGCAATCGCAAAACACGAACTTCGCCTATCTTACAATTTAACTTGTGAATAAGATAATACAATTTTGTGAATATTGGGTTATTTGCAATACGCTAGCAAATTGAGAGACTATATGGTAAAGAAACGTAACAAAATTATTAAAAATTATATTTTATTTCCATCTGATTACTATTGCAGTACCCTGTACCAGCATGTGCTTTGCCTTCGCGAGGATGTGGGGTAGAGTAAATGTTAAAACCCCTCATTTTTAACTGCAGTTTTTTGTGGAATGTGATTCTGATATGAGCACTATATCAAGTTTGTTACTCTTTATGACTTCCTCAAAATCTAAGATGTTTGGCGGATTTATTAAATATTTTAATTGGTCGTTTCAAATGTACACGATTTATCAAAAATTCAAAAGAAAACACTAGGTAAGTGAGTAGAAAAGGTTTCTAAACCTATTAAAAACTTTAAGACTGTCAGAAGCAGAAACCTCGTACCTTTAAAGCTGCCTTCAATTTTAACAGCCTGATCAGAGGGCAGTAGGTGCCAACTACTACAATGCTTTACATAACCATTTTTCCATGTATATGAGTTTCGTTTTTATTTCAGCGAGCGCTCCCATCGTTCACGTCAAAAGATACTGAAGTTAGAAAGCTTTTACGTGATCGTACACTTCTAGGCTCTTTGCAGATTTTGCATGTATACAACCTTATATACATATTTGTGTATGTAGATGAAGGTAAATAAGAAAATAATGGGTTTCGTTTGAACACAGACAAACAAATATATGTAGGTGCCTAAGAACCTTTTAAGTTGTGAAGTCAAAAGGTAAGTCGATTTAGGCAAAGGGATTAAGGTTTTCTTTGAAAGCTTACCATCTGTTTCTTGATATGATTAAGAGGATAATAGCTTTCTTTTGATCTCGTAACCAAATATTCATATTTATGCCAGATATTTTTATTATAAAAATAAAACGTTACCGTATTAAGAATTTCTACTGTATTATATAATACTAACTTTTGCCCGCGATTTCGTCTGCGTGGAATAATAGTTCTCCTTCCCAGGGGATTTCCGGGATGAAAACTGTCCTATGTCCTTTCTCGGGTCCCAGACTATATCTGTACCTCGTAAATCGGTTCAGTGGTTTAGGCGTGAAGAAGAAACAGACATACAGAGTTACTTTCGCATTTATAATATTAGTACGGATAAACACACACACACACAAGCTAGATATATTTTTTCCAGACTGGAACAGAATCCGCAGTTCGCCGCACAGCAGCCAATCGATCAGCCACTGCGCCAACCATGTCGTCAGTTTATGTCGTAAGGCCATGTTAACCTTTCGACGACCAACCGACAGCCGGCTGTCGGGCTGCTATTGTCTTTCTATTGTGGCTCAAATCACGTGTGTTCGAAGGATTAATAGAATACATAGGTAACTATTTACAGTTGTATTTACCCAATTAAGAACATAACTTGTTTACAAATAGCACCCGGTGGAAGCCTGCCAAACAGCCAGCTTCCAACTGGGTACCTACTACAAAGTGATTTAACTTTATTAAGTTTAAAACGACCACATTTATGCCGGACGTGATGACAGGGTTTATGTAATATGTGGGTGTTGTTATTTATTTTAGATACTACTTAACAACATAGTGAATTATTTAGTGTACAAAAGGTCACATGTACAAAAAGCCTTTTGTGCATGTTACTTACCATTATATACTTTTTAAGTTACTTACTGTTGCTTGAAAATTCATCAAAAATAACTTTAGGCTTTAAGATGGCCGGAATAGGTCAGATAAGTTTCCTTTTAATTTCGTCGTTTACATGTAAAGATATACAAACACACATAGAAACTACTATTCAGCTAGCGGTTCTTGACTTCTTCCTATTTTAAGAAACGAAAACACTTTTAAATTTATGAAATATGTACTTTGTACATGTCTACATACTCACATAAAATCTTACACGAGCACTTAATAATCTTTATATGCTTCATAAAAACCTAATCATCTACTTCTTTAAGTGTTCCGCTTAATTATGCATTACATACCATTGAGCCAACATCGAGTACATAAAAAATGCTGAAAGGGGACTTTGGAATCAAATTTTTTATTGTGGCCACATTTCTTTCTTCGAATATATTAGTTGGTGAAACGAAACATCGTTTAAAAAATGTTGATTTTAAGCCGAAAATTGTTGGTGGGCATTCAGTGGAGTTAAAGAATTACCCATTTGCCGTACAGTTTTTTAATTTGGGCGCTCTATGTGGAGGAGTTATTTTGAATAGCTGGTCCGTATTGACATCAGCTCATTGTTTAGAAAATAACAGAGATATCGACGGAATGACGGTACAAATTGGTAAGTAAAGCTTGTCTTGTGTTCAGGCGGCATTAACCTTTCGAAGACCATGCGATAAGCAGCTGTCAGGATGCTATTATTATCTTTCTATTGTAGAAGGATCAAATAAATACTTAAGTCTTCTTTTTTCCGTCTCATGGGCCTGACTGCTCCCCGTCTTCTTTATAATTTAGTGTGTTAATGTAACTGAATAAGAAACAAAAAACTTCTTTCTTCTTTAGAGACTTCTTCTCCCTTTTTAGGGTTCCGTAGTCAACTAGGAACCCTTATAGTTTCGCCATGTCTGTCCGTCCGTCCTCGCTTAATCTCTGTGACCGTTAGCACTAGAAAGCTGAAATTTGGTACCAATATGTATATCAATCACGCCGACAAAGTGCGAAAATAAAAATTAGAAAAAATTGTTTTATTAGGGTAGCCCCCCTATATGTAAAGAGGGAAGTGTTTTTTTTTTAATTTCTACCCTTACGTGTGATATATTGTTAGATAAAAATGAATAGGGGTTTACTAAAATCATTTCTTGATAATGTCAATAATTTCGGAAATAATCGCTCCAAAAGGAAAAATCAAAGCGTCCCCCCCCTCTAACTTTTGACCCGTGGGTTTAAAAAATATGAAAAAAATCTGGAAAGTAGAACTTTATAAGGACTTTCTAGGAAAATTATTTTGAACTTGATAGAAAAAACAGTTATTGTACAAAAAAGACAAAAAGATTGTACAAAATAATTTCTGCGTACTTAGTATGTCAACGTAACAAAAGCCTTTTTTTATTTAAACATTTAAGTGGGAACACTTATTGTGACGGACGGAAAACTACGGAACCCTACATTGAGCGTGGCCCGACACGCTCTTGGCCGGTTTTTTTTACTATTTTCCGCAACATGATACGGTTTCTTCTTCATTTCCACGGTATACATGGATACAATTTTATTATAAATTCATTCTAACCCTTACCAAACCTTATTATAGTATGATATGTACTAGTTGAAATTCAACGTAGCCCGACGGGTATAATACTCGTGATTTATTACTCTGACGCAACCGTTAAGGGACGGGAAGGTACCGAGTACCGACCAACTTCAACTTAAATTGCCTGTTTACTGTATCTTGGAAACTACTACAAGGATACTCGTTGATAAAGCCTTGTTTATGGCACAGAGATAGCATGGTGGAGCACAGTTGAAACATCATAAATATGTTACGACACAAGTAATAGAATGTGTCCAATGCCAAACATGATTTTACAAGGGTGATACAGCGAAAATTCACTAAGGGAAAAATTTGTTAATATCTTTTAGCAAATTCATAAAAATATAAAGCACCTTAATCCAAAACCACCCGTCAGAGACCTTAAAACTTTAATCAGATTTGTAAAAATTGTGTGCAGTAAGGTTGAACTCTTAGTCTGAAAACCACTGCGACAATACCTCCGGCACTGATGTCACACTGAAATGTTGCAGGCTAAAAGCGTCCCACACTTTATTGTGTCGCAGTTTTCCTCTTTTTAAGCCGACTTGTGACTAGTGTACCTGCAGTCGTAAAATAACGCGATATTTACAAAGCATTTTTACCAGAATTCGGTATGATAAGAGAATACAGCATCGCAATCGCTAGTGATAAAGTTATTTATGATTCAAACTGAGTAGCTCATAATATTTTTTTTTGTTTGAATACCAAATTCCGCAGGCTCAAAGTACATTTACGACTTCAATGCTCAGAGACATCACATTAGATACTATGTGATACACGAACACTATAACGAGGAGGTTCCATTTGCGAACGATATTGCCATCTTATTTCTTAAGGAGCCTATCATATTCAATGATAATGCTAAGAAAGCAATACTCGTGGATCACAACAAATGGATGGATAAAAAGGAAAAAAACTTTATTGTCACTGGCTGGGGTTGGCAGAAGGTAAGTTAACTTATTATTCAACAGAAGATCGTATATAGCTCGTTATATAAACGCCAAAGAAGAACAGTCGTTTTAAAATTGTAATTCTCCACTCAAAGAGGGGAGTTATTGTTAGTAATACTAAGCTACTTACTTGGAATTTCCCACCGATCCGCTGTTTTAAAAGATTGAGAGATTTTGCGTACCCTGATACTTTTAGCGCTATGCTTTTATGCAATACTTAAATTTTGAAACAGGTCGCTGTTACGCTCTGAGGAAGGTGTCTACTTACAGGATTATTGCGTGTACCTTAGAAATAATAAATAAATGTCGGGACAAGTCACACACGGCCATCTGATCCCAAGCTAAGCAGAGCTTGTGTTATGGTAACCAGATAACTGATATACATACTTATATACTTTACTAGCTTTGCCCGCGGCTTCGCTTGCGTTAGAAAGAGACAAAAAGTAGCCTATCTTACTCTCCAACCCTTCAACTATCTCTACTTAAAAAATCACGTCAATTCGTCGCTCCGTTTTGCCGTGAAAGAAAGACAAACAGACAGACAGACAGACACACTTTCCCATTTATAATATTAGTATGGATGGATTTTATTTAAGTTCATAAACATATATTTTCTTAAAATTGCGCTCACATTTTCTATTAACCACTTCACACAACTGCGCGCCTAGTACTTTTGATTGATTTAAGTACTAAGTATCTCAGTATTTTAAATTTTCTCACATTACCACTTCACATTACTGCGCTCCTAGTACTATTGTTCTCTTAAGTTTTCAATCTTTATTTGAATTTAGAATTAACTATAGGGGAAAATGATTCATCTTTTATAATTATGTTCTCGTCGATTTTTCATTATTTTTAAGATGTATTCTGCTATTCGGGGCGGGGACAAATCCAACGAACCAAAAACCATGAAAATTGGTCTAGCCGATCTCGAGTTATAAGTGTTGTAACAAACCCGACTTTGTTTTATATATATAGATAAATACATACATATCTTCTTACATATCTTCTTATATATAAAAATGAAACCCGTTTTCCGTTGTCACGACTTGGCATGAAAACGGCTTGACCGATTTGGCTGCTTTTTTTTTTTTAATGTTCCTTGTAGTTCAAGGATGGTTTATACGGCAAAAAAAAACGAATATTTGTCGGGAAAGCCCTAAAAAAACCCCTTTTCTTTTTCCCATACAAGCGTTTTCTAACTAAAACGTAGAGTCAATTTGAGCTTTAACACCATACCATAAAGTTCAAGTGTTAGTCGAGAGGTTTCGGGAAGCCAAAACAATTGAGTGACGTTAGTATCGTATCGTCGTCAAACACGAATTATCTTACGTAAAATGTCACTTGAAATGTAAAGGAACGTCTCTTTGATGTGGTAGTAGGTAGGTAGTGGGTAGGTAGTGGGTAGGTAGTGGGTAGGTAGTGGGTAGGTAGTGGGTAGGTAGTGGGTAGGTAGTGGGTAGGTAGTGGGTAGGTAGTGGGTAGGTAGTGGGTAGGTAGTGGGTAGGTAGTGGGTAGGTAGTGGGTAGGTAGTGGGTAGGTAGTGGGTAGGTAGTGGGTAGGTAGTGGGTAGGTAGTGGGTAGGTAGTGGGTAGGTAGTGGGTAGGTAGTGGGTAGGTAGTGGGTAGGTAGTGGGTAGGTAGTGGGTAGGTAGTGGGTAGGTAGTAGGTAGGTAGTGGGTAGGTAGTGGGTAGGTAGTGGGTAGGTAGTGGGTAGGTAGTGGGTAGGTAGTGGGTAGGTAGTGGGTAGGTAGTGGGTAGGTAGTGGGTAGGTAGTGGGTAGGTAGTGGGTAGGTAGTGGGTAGGTAGTGGGTAGGTAGTGGGTAGGTAGTGGGTAGGTAGTGGGTAGGTAGTGGGTAGGTAGTGGGTAGGTAGTAGGTAGGTAGTATGTCAATTCGAATTCAATATTCATTGTTGACAGGACAACGTCTGTCGGGTCAGCTAGTTATAGATAAATTACACCCAGACACAGAACAAACAATCATGCTCATCACACAAAGTTAGGCTTAGCAGTCAGGGTCACCAACCACTAGACCAACAGGCCCGTCAAAGAAAACTGTGTCAAGTGTATGTTACTTTTTTTAATGGTAAAAAACTCTTCAAACCTAAATAAAAGAATGCTGTGTGTGGGTAAAGACAACGTTACTTTTACCACACATTATAATTTTGATAATTTTCTCTCACGAATAGTGAAAAAAAATTAAGTTAGTCTTGGTAAATTAATATTTATCAGATAACCTATGAAGCGCTTTGGCTTTAACCCATTGAATGCTCTAATTACAGACGCAATTAGAAAAGCATTGTGTCTCGGCATTGTGGATCCACGTCTGAGACACACAAAATGTTAATTACAATTTGGCAAAGACCTCCAGCCGTTGTAATATTTATGTCCATGATCTCCGCGTTTTAAAGTTACGACCTTTAAAGCATTTGGCTGGAACTATGGCTCGAAAAGTATCTATTTTCTTTGAACTTAAATATATTTACTCATTTAGTAAGGTATCTTTAGTATCTGAAATATCCGTCAGTAGTACTTACTTTTGTTACACAGGTATGTTATACGCATCACATTTTTAATTGTTATTTACGTAACGATTTGAATAATAAGGTTAAAATACTGTTTAAGGTGGTTTTACCCATTTTAAAGACACTAGTCAAACTTGATCACATGAGCTCTTTGAATCGTTTACAAGTTGGCCGAACACCTGCCTCTATCATTCAAATCAGACTAAGTTAAAATTATTATAATTGGCACGAGTATTCATTTTGTGTCCTAAGTTACATAAAAAACGGCTTGGTAAAAGTAGTTCAAAATTCTCGCAAGACTGGATTCAAACAAGCAAATAAACAAATATACAGGGTAAAGTTAATTAACACAGCTTAATTCAATAGGGCTCGGTTTTCAAACCAGGGGAGTACACATACATCAGAATGTTTGCCATAAATGTGGGTACTTATTTCAAATGCAATTTATTGCAACTGAAGTAAATGAATATTAGTTAAATGAAGTTAAGAACACAAGGAGGAATGATGTTTGCAGTTAGACTTTAAAGTTTATGAAGTTTTCTCTTAGGTCTTCCACTGTAAAAAGATTTTCTATGAAAGTAACTTTTTAATTAAACTAAAGAACATTATCGAAGTAGCGAGACGCCGACTAAAGAGAGGCTTAGGTAAAAACTCTGATGACTTAGATTTTTTTAAGACCTTGATTATTAAACTAATAGCTATTACCATTTTTGAAAAGATAGTTCTGTAAATATATTAGTAGCCGTGCCCACTTCGTTGGGCGGTAAACATTTTAACTTGTGATGAAGTTATGAGTGCGGTTCGGTTATGTTCTCGCACTTTGGCTAGCAAGCTTCTGTGAGCGCTCAGCGCTTGACTCCCTATCCCTTGTTACAGAGACATGCTGCCTATCACCAAGACGCTGCGCTCATTCAGCGCTATATTTCCGAGCACGGACCTGCGATGTTCTCCAGCTTTGATTAGCAAGCCGCTGTGAACGCTCAGAGCTGGATTCCTCAGCGCGTTCTTGCGAAATATTTTCTATATGCCTCGATGATTTTCAAGAGCAGACTCTTCCGTACGGCGTACTTGAGCTGCTTTTGTCTGGGATGTCTGACGGGAAAGTTGTGATTTCCTTTTTGGCATGATAAACAATCGCTGAAACTGTCCGACATCCCAAAAATAGAAATAACGCAGCTTCGAACTCGAACAATGAGAACGAAGTAGTTTTAAGAAACCGAGCAACCAAAATAATTTTAAAGACCAATAACATCCAACAATCTGCGTACGACTCACCTACCGTTAGACTAAAGTTAAATAATAACTGGAAAGGGTCATTAATCCGCGGAAGATTTTAACACCGCGATTCAGAAAAATTACGTATAATGGCACAAAACTATCTATGAGTAAAGCGATAAAACGTCCCTGCAAAGCAATTTGTAATGCGGTTCGGGTTAACTATTTAACCAATTGATTGATTGCAATTCTATTGGTGGAATTTTAACTCGGCCACCTCTTCGCTGCCTCGCTCCGTTCAAGCGGATGGGCAGCTTAAGGGACTACACGAACATATTCAGCTCCATTCACGTTTCGCTGAAGGATTTTGGTCACACTTATACAGTTTCACCTCTTTGTAAGAATGAGAAAAGCAGTCTAAGCTTAAGGGACTACGCACATTTTTAGATCTAATCAGATATTGTCCTTAGAAAACAACGATTTTATACAAAAGCTTAACAGACGTGGCTGGCTGAATGAAACTGTTGTTTATTATGGAAATGGGCTGAAAAGAGCTAAATAAGTGTGCGTAGTTCCTCAGTCTTGTACCGGGCGCGTTGTAAGCGCCAATACATAGCTTGTGAAAAATCTAATGCCCATAGCAGTCGATGAAAGAGCGTGTCTCAAGCCTCTTTTATATAGCGTGCTCATTATACAGGGTGGAAAGTTTCAATGGGCCTGGAGGAAAACCACTTGAAATCATGAAGATAGACTATTTCACTTAAAGGAAATATTTCTTTATTTAAAAAAAGGAATAAATAAAACTGCATTCAAAGATTTTCGAAAATGTGTCACACCCAGGAATCGAATTGGATTAACATAGAAAAAAACATATTATATGCACAATAGCACCTATATATTGTGATTCTTACACAACACATGAACACATATTAACCCCAAAAATTATTCTCAGTTTCATCAATATGTTATGTTTCAGTACGGTGGTTCATTATCCGAGTTAGGCCTGTTGATGACCTCGCTGTCGTACGTGCCGGTGGAGAAGTGCAGCCGACTGCATAAGGTGAAGCTCTCCAAAGACATGTTCTGTCTGTACGGGGACGGCAAGAGAGACACTTGCAGGGGAGACTCAGGTGGTGGAGTGCTGTGGCACGGGTAATATGCACTTTATTTTGAACATTCTTGATGCCTCAAATGCTTGCTGCTTAAAGAGTATCTCTAGGTTCAGACTTTCTCCAGACGCAACATCTTCTTTTTCTATCACTTCTTAGAGCCTTCAAGATGCCTCTAAGAAACAGGTGCGTTATTATCGGTCGATAAAATCGCATGCGTTTTTGGTTATTGCGATATCTGTTATTAGGACGGTTATAAGTACATTATATATTAGGACGGCTACGAAGTTACACACTGTTGCGATAAATATCGCAGTTATGTGCATGGAATCGGGACGCAATAACGCACGCGATATTGTTGACCGATAATGACGCACCTATGTAATAGAGGCTTATTTCGTGCGTAATTAATGGGCTTGGTTATAGTAAAAGCAGTTAGATTTACATTCAATTCTGTTTAAAGAAGTTTTATTTCTCAAAAATTACACATAAACATGAGAAACATACCTAAAAAGTTTCACTTCTTGAAAAACATAAATATTAGCAAACGGTGGCGTTTTTGGCGGCTTTGTCGTGTAGCCTTAGTGAAGTTCCTGCCCCTCTGTGCCTGGGGGTGTCTAGACTAAACAAGCGACCCCTTCTACTGTAACCGCCGTCTGCCCGTGTACCGCTATACGTACTATTACTAATATGAATATGTAAGTAAAATTGTCTGCCGGTCTACCTGTTTTATAGCTTTCGTAGCTAAACCACTGATCTGATTTTAATTTGAATTAAGGAAGGCATAAGCTTAATATGCTATTTCAACGTTCTGCAGACAAAATCCCGGGCCAAAATAAATAATCGTTCTTAGTAACATGTGATTTTCAGGAGATTGGTAGGCCTGACGTCACACGGCGATGGATGCGCAAAGCAAGGTAAACCAAGTGTGTACACAAACATATGGTACCTAAGAGACTGGATCAAGAAACAAGTAAACAAGTTTGTAGATAGTTACTGCAGCTACGAGGACGGGTCAAGTTAAAATTAAACACCATGTCTATTATAATAATCGATATTTCTACGATAAGTCAGCGCTAGCATTACTATACTGTCAGAATTTGATGATTCTTTTCTCGACAAACAGTATTTTTCTAAAAATCTTTTGGTATTGAGTTGAATCCATCTGGAAACAAAATAAATTTAAAAAAAATATTAGCTCGAAAACAAAATTGTCTTGTCTTATTTGCAAATGTTTTTGTCACCTGTCGTATAGATAAGGTGTTATGACACTTCTTAGATAAGACTGTGAATCTGGTTAAATGGAAAACATTTTATGTTGTAGGTATATAAGCGCCAGGCCACACGGTGCGTTGCGGCTCCGGCGCGGCGCCTGAGCGGCGCCGCAACGGTTTCCTACATATAAAATTGGATGGTATGCCACACGGTACCTACGTCCGGCGCCGCTGCGGCGCCGCACCGCAGGCTCACCGGACTACGGCGCGAGGCAGACGAGGCGGGGAGGGGTGCAAGCAGTGCGGTGCCGCAGCGGCGCCGCAGCGGCGCCGCTCAGTGCATGGGGATGGCAGTACTGAGCTTGTTGCGGTGCCGCAGCGGCGCCGCAGCGGCGCCGTACGGCGTAGTGCGGCACCGTACGGCGCCGCACTGCTCGTGTGGCCGCCAGTGCGGTGCGGAGTAATGCGGTGCGGCGCGTTGCCGCACCGTGTGGCCTGGCACTGGCCTGGCGCTAAGTGAGGTTTTTATCGTGTCATCTAAGAATCGTGTATTGTGTGTGCATCTTCGATTAATGCTCGGGACACACAACAACGATTAATCGCTACATTTTTTTTTTCATCTTATATCCTTTTCCGCAGCCCTGGAAATTCATCTTTTACCAAAAATTATACAAAATTGTAATTATTCATTAGGAACCAAAAACCACTATGGTTTAAACTCGTTGCTATCATGATTAGACTGGTCAGTTCGTTTGTGCCGTTTTATCGGTGCATTAGGGGCCGGGTTAAGTATGTTAAAAGTTGACATTCTACGTAACTAATGTTATTTATACAACTTAGTTTAATAGTCGCTTAATTTCTGACCTTGGTTGATAATCAATTATCGACAAATACAACCCGCTTTCTTACTGAACTGCTTGGGTAAAAGCAGTGATACAGCTAAGACTAATATAACCATTTTTATTGATCTGAGGGATAGAGCACTCATTCATTAGCACAATCAAGCAAAAACGGTAATAAAGAAAAAAACACACACAAACCTGTTAAAATAGGAGATATTAGTGAAGATGGCGACATGTGGCTCCTTGCTGCTGTTGGCGCCGTACGACAGGATCCCTACGAGTAGCTGTCTATTAAACACGGCCGGGCCTCCGCTGTCACTCAAACGACCCTCCTGGGATTACAACAGCGGTTAGGGTCCACGTCACTACGTAATAGATACCCTGCCTATGTGAATTGTGGAGACTTTGGCACGTGGATATCCGACTAATCGGTGTGGGACCTTTTGTCACTAATGCGACCGCACGAACTCACGAAGTGTCCGTGGTCGTGCTTGTATAGGAATGTTATACCTATATTATGTTTGGTCTTATTTTCTGGGTAGATTTGTGTATGTATTCAGTTTATATATTTATTAATAAAGTACACCAATAACTAGAATAGAAATATTCATAAGAGATTTGACTTTGGCGAATTGTAGGCATATATTATAAATATAGTACCAAACATATTCACGTATGTATGTATAAAGGACAGTCACTACAAATAAACTAAAAGAAAGTACAAAATTATAAAATTTCATTCTTATTTTTGTAATCTCCTATCTACAATCGTAGCAATTAGTGATGATTTAAAGAGGCGAGTGATATATATTCATGAAGGGATTTGTAAGCGTCCATAAATACATACTTACGTACAAACAAGTCAAGACAATGTGGATGATGCAGCAAAAAGGCCTAATGAATTGTTTTCGCTTGTCCTTCTGGGTTATAAAGGAACCGGAAATAGGTAATATATAATTGTAAAATGCGAAGTTAATTCCTTTCCTTCTTGTAAGTGTCATCTTGGCCTACTGCCAAGTTCCGCTCACAAAGGAACCATTCCAGCACTTGGCAAATGTTTCACTCTTATTTTTTATTGTATCCTTGATATTCACTGTTTTAGTCTAGACACGCGAAGATCTATACTTAAGACATTATTTCAAAGTTAAATCTTCAAAAAATCTACCGAAAATCTGTAGATATGTTAACAAGAGACCTATTTTGAACAGCGCGTGGTCATTCTCAAGGGATTGAAAGGGCACGAGCGTTTCCTATTTTTTTGCTATTTGATGACAAACAAGCTCATGTTGCACACTTGATGATATTTAGTAAGTGCTCTTCACATATATTAAGGCTGTCGCAGGACAGCCGCACATACTGAGGGAGTCCGCTGATATCGAGCTAATGGTATTTGGAGGCACGGATCATGTGTCAAACGAACACCGTAACCCGACACTTGGTATAGGAAAACCCGTGGACTTTTAGTCCATAAGAGTACGATATAACCTTTCATTCACCACGGACAGAGGAGATCATGGGTATCAATAAAGATATTCCCACGAGGAAAATATTACGGTTTAACCTTTCAACGACCAAGTGACAGCCGGCTGCCGCGCTGCTATTGTCTTTCTATTGTCTAGAATCACGTGTGATCGAAGGTTTAATAAGAAGCGTGCATTTGTTTCCAATGTATATAACGGATGTACAAATACTTACAGGGTCGTATATTGCACAAAAATTGGAGCTTGTAGTCAGGCCTTGATGAATCTTTGCACATTCCGCGTTGTCTGTGACCGACATCTCTGTCCATATCAGGTGGTTTACGTAGGGGTGAGGTAAGTTCTGTAATTGGATAGTATAAGATACATTTTGTGAGCTGTCAAGCGGTGAGCTCTCTAGGATTTCTGTGGATATTAAGTACACTGTGACCTCCATGTAACAATACAATAAACTAATTGTGTCTGATTCAAGGTTTATAAGTAAATGTTTTTTATCCTGAAGACATCTCTGCCCTAGTTTGGGTACGGATTACGGATAAGGTATTTTTTTTCCTACAAAGAAAACAACAACATCATAATAATCATCAGTCAATTTGTATCAGAGTTATTAGTTATTACACCTATCTTTTGGGAAATCGGCTTTGGGATACTCGTAGATCAGAAAAGTTTATTATTAATTTGTGACAGTTATATAATCATATAATAGCGAGAGAGCGGCTGTTAGTTGATTGTACGATAAATATTTGATACCATGATCGTTCAACGTATTTCTGTTAAAGCTAATGGAATAAGAATTTAATAAAAGATTTTGTATTATACACGCCATCTGCCAAAACGTGCCAGCATTAGTTTGTAAGTGCAGTATCAGACTCAGCGGGAAACTTGAGTCAGTTTCAGATTAGCAGTGACGTGACATCTGTGGTCTGTGACATCCTTGTAAAAGTATTTTACGGCACTGAAGATAGATGGCGTTTTAAGCGATTAACGTACCGAGTGGAAAATAATACACCGAGTACTATTTTTAGGGTTCCGTACCTCAAAAGGTAAAAACGGAACCCTTATAGGATCACTTTGTTGTCCGTCTGTCCGTCCGTCCGTCCGTCTGTCAAGACCCTTTTTCTCAGGAACGCGTCGAGATATCAAACTGAAATTAATATCAAATACTCGGGTCTGCTATCTCTTAAAGCAGTGAAAAAATCAAGTTTTTAAATCAACGCAATAAAAAGATACGGCGGTTTATATCGCATATTTGGACATTTGCAAGAAAATCAAAACCTATAGGGTACTTCCCATTGACCTAGAATCATGAAATTTGGCAAAAAGCAAGGTCATGTAGCACAAGTAAAGGGAAAACTCCGAAAACCGTAAATTGGTAGTTAGTTCACACCAGGCATCCGTCTGTCCGTCTGTCTGTCAAGAACCTTTTTCTCAGAAACGCGTCAAGATATAAAGCTGAAATTAATATCACATACTCAGGTCTGCTATCTCTCACAACAATGAAAAAATCAAGTTTCTAAATCAACGCAATAGAAAGATACGGCGGTTTATATTGCATATTTAGATATTTTCAAGAGAATCAAAACTCAAAACCTATAGGGTACTTCCCATTGACCTAGAATCATGAAATTTGGGAAAAGGCAAGGTCATGTAGCACAAGTAAAGGGAAAACTCCGAAAACCGTAAATTTGTAGTTAGTTGACATCAGGCGTCCGTCTGTCCGTCTGTCTGTCAAGAATCTTTTTCTCAGGAACGCGTCGAGATATCAAGCTGAAATTAATATCACACACTCAAGTCTGCTAATTCTCAAAGCAGTGAAAAAATCAAGTTTCTAAATCAACGCAATAAAAAGATACGGCGGTTTATATTGCATAGTTAGACTTTTTCAAGGGAATCAAAACTCAAAACCTATAGGGTACTTCCCATTGACCTAGAATCGTGAAATTTGGCAAGAAGTAAGGTCATGTAGCACAAGTAAAGGGAAAACTCCGGAAATCGTAAATTTGTAGTTAAGTCACATCAGGCGTCTGTCGGCGACGAGACCCCATCCGGGCACGATGGTGCAAGTAGTGGCCGCACCGAAACAAACGGTATTCGCGACAACCAATCAGAAAATTGCTGTAAATAGTTTTATGTAATTGTGATTTTTTCCAATTTCTTATGTTATTATTGGTTTAAATAGTCTAATTTAATCATATTTGTTATTAGAATAAGTAATCCAATCTAATAAGATAGATTTTTTAAAGGTTTCTTATAAGTAAATTTTTGTTCAGTGAAAATTACGTAACTTGAAATTCGACTTTTTTAATTCTTATTAGATTTTTATTATTTTTGTTTTAATGTAAGGGCATGGCTCTAAAACTAACATCCGCGTTTGAATTGTAAGGATCGGACTTGTAGTTTAGGAATTATAGCCATTTTCATGTAAGGAAGTTTGTGAACTTAAGGAATTTTATATGTTTTTGTTCTAGGATATTTTTTATTTTAATAGATATGTTTCTAATTAGAATCTTATTAGATTAAGGACATAATTGCACAATTCCTGTACAATTTTTATGTAATTATCTTGAAAGGAAATAAATAAAAAGGGGGCAAAACAGATCTTGGCTTGACGAAATTTGACGGGCGAAATGGCTCAAAATACGCGGCTCTCAAAAAGGTAATACACGCGAGTATAAAAGGCACGCCATTCGCCGGTTGAATTCAGTCGCAGCTCAGCCGTCGAAGAGGCAACAACAAGGAAGAAAAATCAAGCCAAGATCTGCAAGCCAAGAAAGAACAATAGAAGATCTCTTTTATTTTGAAGCCTCAAGTCTGAAGCGGTCCTGGCCTCAGTCCTTCCCCTCTCAAGTGGGGTACCCGAACACGACGCATTCAGGGGTGCGTGGTGACACGTGCTACCAGCGGGGTCGCAAGACCTACTTAGCACACGTCAACAAATTGGGAGACGTCCCAGGCACGGCCCAAGGGTGCTGAACACACCCAGGTCGTCCGCAACAGTTGGTCCTTCGAGACGGATCCCTGCAGAAGAAGCCAGAAGAAGCCAGAAGAAACCAGAAGATAAGAAGATTTAAAGATGCCAGTAACCAGGTCGCAGAAGGATGCCCCCTCACGCGCCCCGTCTCGTCCTACCACTGTGGACGGGACAGAAGAAAGGTCGGGGACAGAAGAGGTCACGTCTGCGTCAACGTCAGCGTCATCAGAAACAACGGCTTCATCAGGCACGAACACTTCTTCGGGTACTACAACGACGGAAGGAACCACGGCTACAGAAACTACGGCTGAGACTGCGACCACGGCGTCAACACAGAAGAAGAAGGAAGATGCCAACCGAAAGGAAGCGACCAAGAAGACCCCAGAAGATGTCCCGGAAGAGGGCGCCCGCGGTTCGGCCGCGACCCTGAAACCGAAGGGGGTCGGTCGCCGTGCCAGGTCTTCGAAGACCACGAGCTCCTCGGCCAGAAGACGCGAGCTGGAAGCCAGAGAAGAATTAGCACGTCTGGAGCTGAAGCAAGCACAGGCTGCGGCGAAGCTGGCCTGCGTCAGATTGGAAATGGTACAATGTGAGGACGAGGACTCCGTGGAAGAAGATGAAGAAGACCAAGAAGAAAGAACAGCACAGGTGCAGAACTGGATCGAGTCTTCAGTTATGGAAGTCGGCGGCCAGAAGGAACCTGAACAACGAAGTCATCATGCTGCAGAAGAGCCCCAGAAGACAAAGAAGCCTGAAGAGAACTCCTCAGAAAAAGGAGCTACAATCGAAATTCAAGCTTTGACGAGTGCATTATTAGAAATAATAAAATAAATATATTTCTATAAAATAAGCAGAGTTTTAATATAGCACACAAGACAAGCAACAACACATCAGTAGTATAGAAAAGACACATTCTTTTTATAACATTTAAATAATGTGACAATATGAGAGACGGCCAGGATTACAGTAGGTAGGTATTAAACCTCCAACACGCCCTCTTAATCTTGGACGACTTCCAGCATGTCCTGAACAAATGCATTATGCTTAGAATACAGCAATGCCTTCGTGAGCATATCAGCAGTCATATGATCACTGGGCATATACCTCAGCTCAATAACATTATTATCAATAGCTTCCCTAATATAATGATACCTAATGTCCACATGCTTAGACCGTTTGTGAAACACAGGATTATTAGCAAGCTTTGCAGCAGACTGGTTATCACTATGCAGAGTTACAGTATTACATTTACCTGTAAACTCACCAAGAATCGCACGAATGTATACCGCCTCTTTAGCAGCCTCAGACAAAGCTATATACTCCGCCTCGGTAGACGAAAGTGCGATACAAGATTGTTTGTAACAACCCCAGGAAATAACATTCCGGCCTAACTTAAATATATATCCAGTGTAAGATTTACGATCTGCCCCGTTAGCCCAATCAGCATCAGTAAATCCAAACACACGAAATTTATCATTTACATCACTTTTCCTGTACACAAGACCTAAATTCATCGTGCCCTTCAAGTAGCGTAATACACGCTTTGCCGCTGCAAAATGCTCCGCTGTATAGCGGCTATTATACTGGCTTAGAAAACTTGCAGCAAATGAAATGTCAGGTCTAGTGGTCACAGACAAGTACATCAGGCAACCTATCAACTCCTGATATGGTAGACTACTATCATGGGTAACACTATCAGAAAACTTCAGACCTACGTCTAAGGGCGTCTTAGACACTTTACAGTCACTCATACCGAATCGTTCCAATAACTTTTCAATATAGTTTTTCTGGCTCAGCTTCAACTCACTACTAGTACGATCTACCTTAATACCTAACATGTGTTTTACCTCACCCAGGTCTTTTATCGTGAAATACGAACTGTTTTACAGTTGTTGGCTCGCAAACCTCGACTTCGAGTACGGACATTGTCTTCGGCAATCTTGGCCGCAAATTATAGGCTGGTCCATCAATAACTGGCTCCTGTAGATCATCGCCTGCATCGGTTGACGAGCTTGGCATCTGCGCATCCGCCTCATACCAAACATCAGGTGGTAAAGGCCTCTCCGCCTCAACCTGAATATCCTCATTTGACTGCGTTGGCATCTCCGCCTCAAGCTCAACCTCAGGTTGATCTTCTAAATGACCCTCAACGGTATCTCCGTCGTCATTCGTAGGGAAGAACATCTCCACTGACCGTTTGCAGGTGACCCCTGGAAATATTGTTTCATTAAAGATAACATCACGACTACGAAAAACTTCCCTTTTCGTTAAGTCATACAACCTATACCCGTTACTTTCGTAGCCAAGAAATATACAACGCTTGCTTTTTGGTTCAAGCTTATTACGTTTCACCTTATCAACGTGAACATAAGCTTCACAGCCAAACACACGTAAGTGTTTCAGGCTAACCTTTTCACCGGTCCAGGCCTCCTCAGGTGTTTTCCCCGAAAGCCTCTTTGAAGGTGATACATTAATTAAATACGCTGTACTGCAGCGTATTTAATTAATGTATCACCTTCTGCAGCAGCTTCTGCCCAAAATCTGTGGTCAAGGTTTGACGTAAACAACAGACATCTTACTTTTTCCAGAAGTGTACGATTTAGTCTCTCAGCAGCACCGTTTTGTTGAGGACTATACGGCACTGTGACCTGATGGACAATCCCTTTACCCTTCAAAAAGTTATCAAGGTTCCTGTTTACATACTCAGTTCCATTGTCTGACCTCAGGGCTTTCACTTTATCACTAGTTTGGGTTTCAACCAAAGTAATAAAGTTTTTAGTGTATTGACTCACCTCGTGCTTATTCTTCAGGAAATACACGAATACCTTTCTCGTATGATCGTCCAAGAACGTCAAGATGTACCTCTTCCCTCCAAGCGAGTTTACCGGCAAAGGCCCACACAAGTCAGTATGGATCAAATCCAACCGCTTCGCAGCCACAGACTTCTCAGGATTGCTGACAAAAGGAAATCGAGTTTGCTTTCCTTTTAAACAAACCTCACAAGCAACGTCTTTACAAGGGTCGTCCTGAAAACTAATATCATTAGCAAGTCCCTGCCTCAATAGCTTCATATTATTACAACTTAAATGACCAAGCCTTTGATGCCAAGTAGCAGTGCTAATAGTTATATTCGCCCTTAGACTGCAAGTCTGAAGTTTGTACGCACCTCCTACGTCATAAGCCTTAATTAAAAAATCACTTGATTTAGAAATTGTACAACTATTAGTATCAAAATTTACAGAATTACCGTTCTTAATCAATTGAGAAACAGATATGAGATTACAAGACAGTTTAGGTACATACATCACGTTAGACAACATTATATTATCCGACAGCCTAACGTTACCTATACCTGTACACTGCAGTTTATCTCCACTAGCAATCGTGACGTAACCACCTCGCGATTTAAAGTCTGTCATCAAATCGCGCCTGCTAGTCATGTGATTAGTTGCTCCCGAATCAATGAACCACGAAGAATCCGAATCCACTCTAGTACTATATGCCGACAAAATCAAATTTCCTGAAGAACCAGCCTCGTTCCGACAGTCTTTCTTCAGATGGCCCTTTTGTCTACACTTCCAGCACCACGGTTCTCTCATTCGACCAGAAACATTCTTCGTTTTAGATTCGTCCTTATGTTTTTGTGCTTTTCTCATTCCAGAGTTACTCGTTGCAGCGCCTTTTATCATTGATGACAAGCACTCACTAGAATCTCCACGAGCAGTCCACCGTTGATCCTGCAGCAATTTTGATTTGACAAGATCGGCCGTAATAGCAGCTCCGGAATGCTCCAATGCCATGATCATTGGCTCGTACTCTGTCGGTAAACCTTTGAGCATCAGCGCACCAAGAAACTCGTCATCAACTGGTTTATTCATATTCGCCAATTGCTGCGCTAGCGATAAAATTTCGTTGACGTACGCTTCCATGCTGCCGAAATTCTCCAGTTTGACAGCGCACAAGTTCTGAAGTGTTCTCACTCTCGAACCGAGACCTTTGTCATCATAGGCACGTGCAAGTGCATCCCAGGCGTCTTTTGCCGTATTTGCCGACATCAAATGTGAGAAACAAGACTTCTCGACACTCAAGCAAATTTTTGCCTTTGCTTTTTCGTCACGTCTATCTCTTACCTCGGACGTCGTAGCATCGTTCTTACCGTATCCGCATATGCTGCTCCATAAATTGTCATGAATCAGTGCATTTTTCATCACAAATTTCCATTCGACGTAATTTTCACGTCCACGTAATTTTTCATACGTAAAATTATGACTTGCACTTTCCGACATATTTATATCAACGATCAACTATTTACGCTGGCACATAACCTATTAGAAATAATAAAATAAATATATTTCTATAAAATAAGCAGAGTTTTAATATAGCACACAAGACAAGCAACAACACATCAGTAGTATAGAAAAGACACATTCTTTTTATAACATTTAAATAATGTGACAATATGAGAGACGGCCAGGATTACAGTAGGTAGGTATTAAACCTCCAACATGCATTGAAGGAAGCGTTCTCCACAAGAGGAGGACCAGCACCACAGCCGAGCTACATCCACGAGCTTCCCTTCTTCGACGGCAACAGCAGCGAATGGATGGCGTTCAAGGTCGTCTATGAAGACACGGCACCTATGTTCAACGAAGTCCAGAACATGGCGCGTCTAAGAAGAGCGCTGAAAGGAAATGCGAGGGAAGCCATCAAGAGTCTGCTGTACTCCGAAACAGCTCCATCAGAAGTAATGCAAGCCCTCAGAAGAAGGTACGGAAGACCTGATGCGCTGGTGCTGGCGGAGCTGGAAAAAATAAGGGCGCTTCCGAAGATACAAGAGAACCCGAGGGACATCTGTGTCTTCGCAAGCCAAATAAGCAACAGCGTAGCAGCTATAAGGGGCTTGAAGAAGCCACAATACCTGCACTCACCTGAAATGGTGAAGCAGATCATCGAGAAGATGCCGACAGTACTCAAGTTCCGGTGGTACGACTACACTGCAGCATCAGAAGAAGGCGACTTCTCCAACCTGACGCTAGTATCCAGGTTTCTGAACGTGGAGGCAGACAAGTGTGGAGCCTTCGCAACCTCAGAAGAGAAGAGCGGATTCAGGAAGACCAGTCGACAAGCAACACACACAGCAAAGGAAAGGAACTTCAAAGAAAAAGGATCGAGACAACCTGAGAAGATTTGCCCGATGTGCGAAGGGGAACATCATCTGCTGGAGTGTCAGAAGTTCCAGAAGATATCTGTGCAAGACAGGTGGGCTGTGGTAAAAAGATGTCGCATCTGCTTCAAGTGTCTTCAGGGGAAGCATAGGAAGGAGAGTTGCCGAAGGCCGCCCTGCAAGGAGTGCAAGAGGTGGCATCACCACATGCTGCACGTGGAGTCTGCAGAAGAGAAGAACTCAGAAGAAAAGGAGACACCGCAAGAAGGAACTGCCACGGCATCAGTCAACACGGTGAACAACACAAGGGCGTACTTGAAGATAATCCCAGTGGAAGTCTTCGGCGCAAAAGGATCAAAGAAGGTACTGGCCCTCATGGATGAGGGGTCTACGGTGTCACTCTTAGATGAGAAGGTGGCACAAGAAGTCGGCGCTCAAGGCAAAAGGGAAGAGTTGGTCATCGAAACTGTGGGCGGGAAGATCATCCGAGAGAAGAACTCCCAGACAATGGACCTCACTATCAAAGGGGTTCATCAGGCAGCCAAGAAGACTCTAAAGAGAGTGCGAACTGTAAATGATCTGAAGCTCACACCACAGTTCCTAAACAAAAAGAAAATTCAAGACTATCAACATCTGAAGAAGATCGCCGACTCTCTGTATTATGAAGGGGAGCCACCACAACTACTCATCGGGCAAGATAATTGGGAGCTCATCGTGACACAAGAAGTGAGAAGAGGAAGACCAGGGGAACCAGTCGCTTCGAAGACAGGGCTTGGATGGGTGCTCCACGGGTCAGACGTCGGAAGTACGAAGAAGGTGCACTTCATTAACTCGTGTCTACACGTCGCCACACCTGAAGAAGAGATGCATCAGGCGATAAAGGATCACTTCGCGATCGAGGAACTGGGCGTGCAACCAAGAAGACCGACAACGGACTCAGAAGGCAGAGCACTCACCATCTTAGAGAAGACCTGCCGAAGACTAGAAGATGGTCGCTTCGAAACTGGACTTCTGTGGAAGAACTCAGAAGATACGATGCCGGAAAGTTACACGTCTGCCAAGAACCGACTCGTCAACATTGAGAAGAAGATAGACAAGGATCCTCAATTGAAGGCGGAATACAACAAGCAGATCCAGCATCTTATCGACAGCAAGTACGCAGAAGAAGCACCTGATGGAGAAGAAGAACCAAAGAAGCTATGGTACCTCCCTCACTTCTCCGTGGTTCATCCATTGAAGAAAAAGATAAGGATAGTCTTCGACGCTGCGGCCAAGTCCAGAGGAAGAAGCCTCAACGACGCTCTGCTGCCCGGACCAGACCTACTGCAGTCACTCTTCGGCGTGCTACTTCGGTTCCGGCAGGGACCATTAGCAGTGGCAGCCGACATCAAGGAAATGTTCCTGCAAGTCCGCATCAGACCAGAAGACAGAGACAGCCTGCGGTTCCTGTGGCGGGGAGATCAGCGAGACACGACTCCGAAGAAATATCGAATGACGTCAGTCATCTTCGGCGCTACATCTTCTCCGAGCACAGCCATATATGTGAAGAACCGGAACGCGGCGGACTACAAAGAGCAGTATCCAGAGGCTACAAGGGCAATCGAGCTGAACCACTACATGGATGACTACCTGCATAGCTTCCACTCACAAGAGGACTTCAGAAGAATTACGGCGCAGGTGGACTTCATACACAAAAAGGCGGGCTTCGAACTCAGAGGATGGGCATCAAACCGGCCAGAGCTGCTACAAGGCGTGAAGACTGAAACCATCGAGACAACAGAAGTGGACCTAGGTGAAAAGGAAGAAAAGACATTGGGACTACGCTGGTTCACAGAAAGGGACTCCATCGGCTTCCGGGCGAACCTTCGAAACACACCAGAAGAAATAGCCAAGGGTTTCAAGGTGCCTACGAAGAGAGAAGTCACTAGCGCAGTGATGTCAACCTTTGATCCACTGGGTTTAGCATCACCAGTCCTCATCCAAGGAAAGAAGTTGCTTCAAAACATCTGGAGGAGCGGCGTTGGCTGGGATGATGAAATAGAAGACAAAGACTACATAGCGTGGGAAACTTATCTAGAGAAGATGAAACTGCTACAAGACCTTCAGATCCCGAGATGTCTGGCGCCACATCGCACCGAGGGGGAGCTGCACACTTTCACTGATGCCAGCGAAACAGCGTATGCAGCCACAGTCTACTGGAGAACAGAAGATGCAGAAGGAACATACCACGTAAGCTTGGTGGCGGCGAAGGTTCGAGTCACGCCATTGAAGCCGGTATCAATCCCAAGACTGGAACTGCAAGCAGCACTCCTAGGCAGCAGACTGGCTCACTCAATAGAAGAAGAAATGGATCTGAAGGTTAAGAAGAAGACCTTTTGGACAGACTCCAGCATCGTGCTCTCCTGGATCAAGACGGACCCAAGAACATTCAAGACGTTCGTGGCTCATAGATTAGCGGAGATAGAAGATCTCACCAAGCCGCAAGAATGGAGATGGGTGCCGACAGCGCAGAACCCTGCAGATGACGCAACGCGTGACGTGCCAGAAGACTTCGACTGCAATCACCGATGGTACACGGGCCCAGACTTCCTGAGAAAAGAAGAAGATGGCTGGCCTGCGGCAAGAACCTTCAAGAAGGAAACCACCGGGGAAGAAAAGACGGCGGACGTCACAGCAGCAGCAAGCATCGTGCACACATCACCAGATCCTGAGAGGTTCTCGTCCTGGAAGAGACTTTGGCGAGCTACAGCAAGAGTACTCCAATTTATACAACTCTGCAGAACGAAAGAAAAGGTCAACGCCAGCAAAGAAGATCCCACCTGGAGAAGAACGAAGAAAGGGAAGACAGATACAGTCGAGAAGCGACATCGGTCTTCAAAAGAGAAGATAGAAAGGAAGTACGCACCTTTAAACGCCGACCTACTGGAGCGAGCTGAAACTATGCTGTTGAAGTTGAGTCAAGAAAGGAGCTTCAGAGACGACATCAAACGTCTAGAACAAGGGAAGCAACTAGAAGGCAGCAGCAAGTTGAAGAAGCTCGACGTAGTATATGAAGAAGGCCTCCTGCGTTTAAAGGGAAGAATCGACGCCATACAAGGAGTCAGCAGAGACTACAAGCGTCCCATCGTACTCGACAGCAAGGAGAAGATAACCAGACTCATTATTGAAGATTTCCACTGCCGCTTCAACCACGGGAATCACGCGACAGTAATGAACGAAGTGAGGCAACGCTTCTGGGTTCTAGGACTGAGGTCAGCAATCAAGGCAGTCCAGCACCAATGTCAGTGGTGCAAGGTGAAGAAAGCAAGACCTCAAGAACTACCGACGGGCAACCTACCAAAAGAGAGGCTGATGCACAACAACCCTCCCTTTACGTGCACCGGCGTAGACTACTTCGGCCCGATGACGATCATCATAGGAAGGCGTCAAGAGAAGAGATGGGGCGCTCTATTCACATGCTTAACCACAAGAGCAGTGCACATTGAGCTCACTCCTTCCCTCTCCACCGACAGCATGATTATGGCGCTGCGACGTTTCGCCGCAAGAAGAGGAATGCCGAAGACCATCTACTCCGACAACGGGACTAACTTCGTCGGCGCCAACAAAGAACTCAAAGAGGCGCTAGAAGACATGAAGAAAGAAGACCTCACTTCAGAAGCAGAGAAGATCGGCGTGCAGTGGATATTCATCCCTCCTGGTGCGCCTAACATGGGCGGCGCATGGGAGCGTCTGGTGCGATCCATAAAAACCGCACTATACGCCACACTCAACGAAAGGCATCCACGTGAGGAGGTCCTCCATACCCTCCTGCTAGAGGCTGAGCACATAGTCAACTCTCGGCCTCTTACCCACCTCTCCGCGAACCTTGAAGAAGAAGCACTCACGCCCAACCACTTCCTCATCGGGCGGTCCTGCGGCGCAGCGAGAATCGGCAGCTTCGAAGACAACGAGCTCGTGGGCAAACACACCTGGAAGACTACGCAGCGGCTTGCCGACCACTTCTGGCAACGCTGGCTGCGCGAATACCTGCCCACTCTACTGCCAAGGAAGACTACGGGAAGGAGCGGCGCTACAGACCTACGCGTAGGCGACATCGTCCTGATCATCGACCACAGCCTGCCGAGATGCACCTGGCCACGCGGCAGAGTCCAGCGGGTGTATCCTGGACCAGACGGGCGGACCAGAATCGTCGACGTCGAGACACGAGGAGGAGTTCTGCGAAGACCCAGTTCGAGAGTGGTGCTGTTGGTGCCGGGAGTATCGCCGAGCCAGGGAGATGGTGCTGCGCACGAGATAGATTTTTTAAAGGTTTCTTATAAGTAAATTTTTGTTCAGTGAAAATTACGTAACTTGAAATTCGACTTTTTTAATTCTTATTAGATTTTTATTATTTTTGTTTTAATGTAAGGGCATGGCTCTAAAACTAACATCCGCGTTTGAATTGTAAGGATCGGACTTGTAGTTTAGGAATTATAGCCATTTTCACGTAAGGAAGTTTGTGAACTTAAGGAATTTTATATGTTTTTGTTCTAGGATATTTTTTATTTTAATAAATATGTTTCTAATTAGAATCTTATTAGATTAAGGACATAATTGCACAATTCCTGTACAATTTTTATGTAATTATCTTGAAAGGAAATAAATAAAAAGGGGGCAAAACAGATCTTGGCTTGACGAAATTTGACGGGCGAAATGGCTCAAAATACGCGGCTCTCAAAAAGGTAATACACGCGAGTATAAAAGGCACGCCATTCGCCGGTTGAATTCAGTCGCAGCTCAGCCGTCGAAGAGGCAACAACAAGGAAGAAAAATCAAGCCAAGATCTGCAAGCCAAGAAAGAACAATAGAAGATCTCTTTTATTTTGAAGCCTCAAGTCTGAAGCGGTCCTGGCCTCAGTCCTTCCCCTCTCAAGTGGGGTACCCGAACACGACGCATTCAGGGGTGCGTGGTGACACGTGCTACCAGCGGGGTCGCAAGACCTACTTAGCACACGTCAACAAATTGGGAGACGTCCCAGGCACGGCCCAAGGGTGCTGAACACACCCAGGTCGTCCGCAACAGGCGTCCGTCTGTCCGTCTGTCTGTCAAGAACCTTTTTCTCAGGAACGCGTCGAGATATCAAACTGAAATTAATATCACATACTCAAGTCTGTTATCTCTTAAAGCAGTGAAAAAATCAGGTTTCTAAATCAACCAATAAAAAGATACGGCGGTTTATATTGCATATTTAGACATTTTCAAGGGAATAAAATTCCCATTACCTTAGAATCGTGATATTTGGCAAGAAGCAAGGTCATGTAGCACAAGTAAAGATAAAACTCCGAAAACCGTAAATTTGTAGTTATTTCACTAAAAAACAAATTAACGGAACCCTCGTTGCGCGAGTAGAACTCGCACTTGACCGGTTTTTTAATCTTGGTGATACTATGTTATTGCTTATATTTTTAGGATTCCCTTCCACCAAAGGATAGAAAAATTCCTAATGTGGTCATTTTTCTATTTGCCGGATAGTCACAACATTTTTTTCCAGGAAAAGTTCGAAGAATCAAATTACTTTACTTTCTATAATCTCATGAGATTAGTTAAGAAAAAATCAAACTACTGCGCCCGTTAACCTAGAATCGTGTAATGTTCTGTAACACACTAAAGGAAAAAGCCTAAAACTCTAAGTAGGTGGATCATTCTTAATCGGCTCCATGGAACTAATGAGATTTTTTTCCTCATTAGTTCCATTATCTTCCATAATGGAAGTAGTAAAGTAAAACTAAAATCGACTTGTGTAACTAGTTTATCACATCATCTCCCTAGCCTTTTCCCAATCGTGTTGGGGTCGGCTGCCAGGCTAACCGGATTCAGCTGGATACCGGTGTTTTACGTGGAGCGACTGCCTACCTGACCTCCACAACCCAGTAACTGGGCGACACGATACCTCTTGGTTAGACTGGTCATAGTTCCTGGCTAACCAGTAACGACTGTCAAAGTTCTACGAATGACAACCGGGACCAACGGCTTTACGTGCTTTCCGAGGCACGGAATGTCAGTGATGTCTAAGATAAACTTTAGAAAGTACATATGAATTGAAAAAGTCACATTGGTACTTGCCCGGATTCGAACCCACAACCTCTTACACGAGAGGCGGGCGTCTTATCCACTGGGCCATCACGACTGTAACTAGTTTATCACAATTCTTCAATAAAATGATAATAAAATAAAATATACATTTTAACATGACTTTAACTTATAGAATTTAACCTAAACTACAACTTAGGTAACTAGGTGCTCGACTCCTACTCGTACATAAACGGTTTCTTTTATCCTTTTCATATAATATGTTACCATTGCTTCTTGCTTTTTTGACTTTTAACAGAATATCTACATTATGTTCTAGAATGATATAAACAACTGGCTGTCCCCTGCGGTTTTACCCGCGTTTGATAGGTTTTTGGTTACTGCTCTGCTCCCGTGGGTCATAGCGTGATGTTATGTAGCTTATGTTTTATTCTGATGTAAAAGCTATATTTCTGTAAAGTTTAGTGTAGTAGTTTTTGCGTGAAATTGTAACAAACATAAATACATACAAATCTTTCCTCTTTATAATATTAGTAAATATAAATAATAATACCAGCCTATTGTATTGTATCCATACTAATATTATAAATGCGAAAGTAACTCTGTCTGTCTGTCTGTTACGCTTTCCCGCTTAAACTACTGAACCGATTTGAATGAAATTTAGTACAGATATAGTCTGGGACCCGAAATAGAACATAGAATAGTTTTCATCCCGGAAATCCCGCGGGAACGGAAACAATTCCACGCGGACGAATTCGCGGGTAGCAGCTAGTATAAAAATAAGTCGGGTTTTCCTTCCTGACGCTATAACTCTAGAACGCACGAACCGATTTCCACGGTTTTACATTCGTTGGAAAAGGTCTCGGGCTTCGTGAGGTTTATAGCAAAGAAAATTCAGGAAAAATCCACGCGGACGAAGTCGCGGGCAGAAACTAGTATATATATATATATATTATTAGCACTGATCACGCTTGCTCAAGACGGATTGGCGACTTCGGACTTATATTCACTAGAAGTCCTGGTTTCCTCAAGATGTTTTCCGTCACCGATGTCTTTGATGTCCAAGATGAACTTTAGAAAGTATGTGAATTCAAAAAATCACCTCTTGCATGAAAGGCGGGCGCCTTTACCACTAGACCATCACGACACTCTACTAAAATGATATCTACGAGAAAAAGCGATACAGTCACTTACCGTGCTGCCATAGCCGGAGACTTGGATTAGGTCACCAGTTCGTACCGCCACATCGGGTTCTACCAGAATAGCCTTTTTCACACGCTTGTAGAGTTTCACGTGATCCTGTTGCAAATAGAACAAAATTGGTGTGGTTAGGTGTTTTTAAAACAACAGAATTGGTGTGTTTAGGTGTTTTTAAAAATACAGAATTCATCAATCTGTAAAGATATTTGACTGGCAAGATGTAGAGCTGAAGGCTGAATTTCATCAGATTAGTCCGGATTAAATTATTTCGCGGAGAATCGCATAAATATTCTGTTCTATTTTGATGCAATTTATTTTATTTTTTTGTGTAATTAACAAATATGTAAAAAAATAGCTGCGTTTTTATTTTACTGGTTAAAATATTATTATGTTTTTTATAACAATAAATCATTATTATTGCATTTATTTAATTATTTTTAAGTATTATTATAAAATATAAAAACGCCGTATCTTCCGAACGATCAAATTGATCCAGTCACCGCACGCATCACGAACATCGGCCATCTACCATCCCCGGCCTGGGCGACTTCTGCGGGAATTTCTCAGGGAAGTGCCTATCACTGCAGGGGTGACTACAAACGGGCCTCAACCCACGACTTTAAAATTTGTGAGCCTCCTTTTGAGCGGGTATTAAACTTTTATATTGTGCACGCTCGTTTTATTTCATATGCTCGCTAGGATAAAACGGGTGGAGGTTACACTGGCACGAGTCATGCTCGTGAACGGGCGCTGTCAGTTTGAGATCGGTCATCTCTTAACTGCCATGACTTTATATTATTATTCTTATATTTTTTATCCATTTTTTTTGTTATTTACCTACATTGTTTTCACATATGACTGAAAGACCACCAAAAAGACTGTAACCAAGATTTTGTAAACCATTATTATTTTAAAAAGAGTGTCCGTGGAGTTTCTTACCTGTTCTTCTCCATAGAGATCTACGTTTTGGATCGGGCAATTAGCGTCACTTTTCTGAGTAACCGACCGACTCTTTGACAATTGATAAGTACCTGTAAATGGTCTAAGTGAAATAAATACCTTGAATTTGAATATCCTTTTATACATATAGTTTTTTTTTTTTTTTTTTTTTAATCTATATATTTAGAACGGGGTTTTTATCCACATGGATACGCCAACCCCATCGTACCCTTTTAATTCTAAATACATTATCTAATTTAACTAATCTAATTTGCGTGGGAGAGAATCATTAATTACATAACTTTGCCAAGCTACTTAGTCTTTTTGCGACCTGTGATTTAGGATTAGCCAAAATTGTTTGTATTAACCCAACATCTAGAAAATTTAAGTTAAATTCAGCAATTAGTGATTCTCTCTCGTCTTTGCTCCTGATACAATCCATCAGCAGGTGAAGTATATCTTCAAGTTTGTTGCATACTACACAATTGGGTGAAGCAACTTTTCCCATGAGATAGCCAAATTTTGCCGATGGATAGTGTCCAGAGCGCAGTCTTAAAGCTAATTTAATATAACTTCTACTTAATTTATCATCATCGAACCAGGGCATGCGAGTAGGCTCATTTTGTATGACTTTGTACCATAACCCTTTCTCTTTAGAAATTCCGTTAAAATGATTCCTCCATTTTTTGAAGCATATGTCTTTAAATTTAGTAGTATATTCCCAATGATCTGGTAGGTATAGTGTTTCATTGCCTGAGTCAATGGCAAGTTTAGACAAACTGTCAGCTTTCTCGTTGCCCCGAATTCCTATGTGTGCTGGGACCCATTGCAGTATAATATTCACATTATTTTCATTCCGGCTATGTATTAATTTAAGGATATCGTAGGCTATCGATGTTCCTCTGCTATCAGAGGTGCATCGAGCCACGTGTTGTAATGCGCTTTTACTATCACTAAATATTACAACTTTGTTCAGTTTTTTATTTACTGCATAAAGTACCGCCTGATATATCGCAATGAGTTCCAGCGACATGATGGAGACCTTGGCGGTGATTTTAAATATACATTTATCATTTAAGCTTTGGCAATAAAAGGCTGATCCTCCCCCGTTTGTGGTTTTAGAGCCATCAGTGAATATTTTACACCAGTCTTTATATTTATGGGTTAATTCGGCTAACACTTCAGCCACTAGCACATTAGGGTTATAGTCTTTTTTTGGACGTCTAACACACTCTAGATCACATTGAATGGAGTTTTCAATTTGAATAGCTGATACCCATATATCAAGACTGAACATTTTAAGAACGTCTGAGGATGTTAACTGCAATCGAACTAAATCATTAAATATAGTAGCGAGCAATGGCTTCTTCTTATTTGTCCAATATGGATTATGAATAAGCAAGTTCAATTCTAAGATTATATGTTTACTCGGATTATTAGACCAGGATAATGTTTTTAAAATGTATTTATAGGCGAGATATTGTCGTCTTAAGAATAATGGCAATATGTGTAATTCACTTTCCATTACGTGGATTGGAGAACTTTTAATAAAGCCTCCGATCACTCTAAGAGCTTGATTTTGGAGTCTATCCAACTTAGCTATATTTGACTTTGCACTAGTATCATATAAAAAGCACCCATAATCAAGTCTACTTCTAATTATTGAAATATATAATTTGCGAATATGTTTGGTGTGAACTCCCCAAGTACTGCCTGCTAATATCTTTAATAAATTTAAATATTTTGAACATTTGGCAATTATTTCGTTTATATGTTTTCTCCAATACAAGCTTCTATCTAGCCATACCCCGAGATACCTAACGCATTCCACTATAGATATTGGTTGGTCATAGACCTTTAGGGTGGGTAATATCCTTCTCCGTCCTCTACTAAAAGTACAATAAACTGATTTTGTCGGTGACAAGGTTAATCCAATCTCACCCAGTAAGTTGACTAAACAATTTATACTTTCTTGTAAATATTGCTCGCATTTTATAATTTGTTTGTCGCTAGTATAGATAACAAAGTCATCAGCGTATTGAGAAATCGACACATTTTGTAATTTTTCACATATTTGGTATGTGACTAGATTAAACAAAAGTGGGGATATCGGGTCTCCCTGTGCTAATCCTCTATTAGTCCACCTAGATTCTAACCCTTCGTTATTAAGTGATTTTATTTGTAAGTGTCTCTCGCTCATAAAATTCCAAAGGTAAGTACAAAATTTTGAACCGACCTTTAGCTCATCAAGAATTTTGGTGACTGCTTCAATAGACACATTATTATACGCATTCTCAATATCTAAGAAGCAAGCGACTGTGGGAATATTTTTGGTAAATCCAACTTGGATAAAAGAAACCAGGCGTGACAGTGAATCTAAACATGATTGAGCTTTTCTAAAACCTACCGTGTGACATGAAAGAATTTTATTTTTTTCTACAAACCATTCTATTCTTTTACACATTAATAAATGAAAAATTTTACATATACATGAAATTAATGAAATGGGTCTAAGTTTTATGTTATTATCATTTCCTTTTTTAGGTATAGGGATTATCTGTATGTTACGCCATTGGTGAGGGACAATACCAAATTTAAATATGTAATTAAATAGTTTAAGTAAAAAGGCCTTTCCCGTTTCCGGTAGGTTATATAGCATTGAATAGGATATACCATCTTGACCGGGTGTCGAATCTTTTTTCTTAAGGTTCTTTTTTAATTCGTGCATAGAAAACTCTACTTCCAACCTGTCATTTCTTGAATTAAAACGGGGCATAACACTGGGTACGTAATCTGGAGTTAAAGATCGTAAGAGATCCATTTGTTTATTTATGGGGGGGCATGACCTTTGTTGTTTACAACCTTTTATCCATCTCATGCGGCGCCACATGTCGGAAGCCGTCGACACTTCATCGATAGAATCACAGAACTCTTGCCAACTTTTAGACTTTGCCTTTTTAATTAATGCTTGTGATTCTTCGGTTATACTTTCTAATCTACTCAAGTTTTCAGGGGTAGGGTTTTTACGAAAATTTGTGAGGGCTAACCTTCGTTTAGCAACTAACTCAGATAACTTCGGGGTCCAATAGGTTTTTGGTTTAAATTTTTCGTCTGGCTCAATCTTAAATTTTAATTGTGGTATATGTTTATTAGCGGCGTATTCTATTAAGTTAATAAAAAAATTGTACATATTCTGAATATTACTATCGTCCTGAGTTTCCGTAAATTCATGTATTCTTTCAGAGATTGTCTGTCGAAACTCGGACCAGTTAGCATTTTTAAAATTAAACTTTTTAATAATATGGACGACGGAAGATAAATGTGCTGAAAATTTAATAATCAGGTGGTCGCTACCTAAATTTTCATTTAACACCTGCCAGTTAAATTTTATTGCAACATCAGCGGTTACAAACGATATATCGGGAGCGGTCTGCTGTAGGTTTCTGTTCACTAATTTTACACGCGTCGCCAAACCATTATTTAAAGAGATGAAATTATTGTCCAGAGCTGCATCCATGATTTGTGAACCTCTTACATCGGATTTGGTTGACCAATTGGTATGGTGACCATTGAAGTCCCCAGCTACAATTGTCTTATTAGAAAATTGAGAAAAAACGCCTTCCCAATCAGATACTTGAGTTAGCACAGATGAAGGACAGTAAAGTGACACTACGTGTTCTATATCCTTACAGTTGACCAGCCTGACACATATGACTTCAATACCGCTGTTATTGACATTAAAAGGCACTACGTGAGATTGGATAGATTTGTGCACCAACAGGGCCACGCCACCATAACAATCATCTCTATCTTTCCTGTAGATATTATACCCACTAATATTTACGTCAACTTGACAATCGAACCAAGTTTCACTAATAATTCCTATATGAATATTTTCCCGGACTAAGAGTTCTGAAAACGATATAAGTTTAGGGCGAAGACTTTGGGAATTCCACTGATAAATGTTCACCTTTGATATTTTATGTCGACTACCCATTATTAAACAAATTTAGACAACCAGCAACATCTTTTCTAACAAACATATTAAATACAAAAATTTTAATTTCTTCCCCAATTATTTTCAACATCTGTATCAATTTTTCTTCAAATTTACGCTCGGACAAACATACAGCTTTAATCTTTAACCAAACCTTTGACCATTCAAATTGCGATAAGTGACTTCTTCGCTTCTGCTTATTACTATCCTCTTCTTTCTGTGACGAATGATTGTCCTCGACCATAGGTTCTTCTTCTATATGATTGGAAGAAGGTTCAGATCGCTTTTGATTTATCCTATTTGATTTCTTTTTAGTTTTCCGTCTCACACTCGGGGGTTGAGTGTTAGTACTTTCATCAGTATCCTGGGTTTCTTCCTGTATCTGTGATCCTGGATCTTGGTGCCCAGCTTTCTTCAGTACTGAACTATAAGTTTCTACACCAGACAAACAAGCGGTATTCGGTGTATGTGTGATGGCTTCTTCGTTAAGAACTGTGTCTGAGATGTCTTTTTCTTTTTTTTCCATGAAACGTTTCAATGCTCTTCTGTACGTAATATGCTCCTCACTCATAATTTTCCGTATAGATTTTTCTTTTAAAAACATAGGACACGTTTTATCCAATACGAAATGATTACCTCTGCAATTCAAACACTTGTATTCTTTAGTATCACAGTTTTCATGTTTTTCTCCACATTTTGGGCATAGTACCTTCTTAGATGGACAGTATTTCAAGATATGGCCAAACTGCCAACAACCAGAACATTGTGTGACTGGGAATACGTAAGCTTCAACTTTAATGCGGCAGTCATAAGCGTAAATAAATTCCGGTAATACGTTACTCTTAAAACAGATTCTTACCGATTCGCAGTCTACCCATTTCCCGTCAATATTTAGGCGTTTCAACCTTTTCACCGACATTATTTCTACGTCTGAGTTTAAAATGACACTAAGCTCCTCTTCACTGAGTTCTAAATCAATTCCTTTTGCTATTCCATAAGACACTGTCATGTCTTGTATTAATTGACAACGTAAGCCCATGTCTTTTAATTTTTTACAATCTAATAATTTTGTTGCGTCTTCTTTTCTTTGGCATTGAATAAGAACTTTATTATAGCCCTTGTATTTTACTCTCAAGATATCTTTAATATTCTCCGATCGAAGCAGTTTTGCCATAGCTATTGGCTTGGGTAGACTTTCTAGCGATGTAATGCAAACTTCGTGATTAGATATATCTGTCACATCATTATTTTTTTTATGCAATCCATTTCCTATTTCCAAAGATTCACTTCTCACTACGCGCGATTTAGATCTTCTATTTACTGTGATAAAATCATCATCTTCTCGTTCCTTCCTCTTCTCAGCCAAACGGACTCCTTCATCTACAGTTTTTCCACTCTCAACAATCCCTTCATCCATCTCCCCTAACCCCCTTAATTGTTGTTCACATTTATTTAAAAGTTCTGAATCACTCAAATCTCCTGCACTCGAACCATATTCATGCATAGCAGTACGCGGTCGCTCGGCGAAACCGGTTTCGCCGACTCGAGCCCGCGCGCACTTAACTGATAAACAAATGAGTCACGCAAAAGGTACGGAGAAGTTATAATACACGACCAGTTGCTGCAAAGCACTGACCATCACTGTGATACATATAGTTAAGCACAGAGAAAATGTCTATTCAGGGGTGGCGAAACAAGTCGTATTTTATAAAATAATGAATAGTGAAACGTAAGTCCTCCAGTACTAGGAGTGCCAGCGCAGGTCATTTTCATGATGAAGAGGGTGTTAAATATTGGCCGTTGGCACGACTCACTGTGGGGCTTGTTTGCAATTGGCATGCTATAGAGGGCGTCACTTGACGGACTGTAAATGGCGCACCCAGTGCATGGTGATAATATAGAGGAATGGTCCGCTTGCCATGCGAATTATCGAACTATAAAATACTAGCTTTTGCCCGCGACTTCATCCGCGTGGAATAATAGTTCCCTTTCCCGGGATTTCCGGGATGAAAAGTACCCTATGTCCTTTCTCGGGTCCCAGACTATATTTGTACCAAATATCATTCAAATCGGTTCAATGGTTTAAGCGTGAAGAAGAGACAGACAGACAGACAGAAAGACAGAGAGACAGACAGACAGAGTAACTTTCGCATTTAAAATATTAGTACGGATAACTATAAATTATTACTTTAACCTTTTATTATTAATTAACCAATAGTGTAGTTAAACATAAGACAACTCGTCGTCATAGTAACATTAAAATCTATATCTATAAATATAAAACAAAGTCGGGTTTGTTACAACACTTATAACTCGAGATCGGCTAGACCAATTTTCATGGTTTTTGGTTCGTTGGATTTGTCCCCGCCCCGAATAGCAGAATACATCTTAAAAATAATAAAAAATCGACGAGAACATAATTATAAAAGATGAATCATTTTCCCCTATAGTTAATTCTAAATTCAATTAAAGATTAAAAACTTAAGAGAACAATAGTACTAGGAGCGCAGTAATGTGAAGTGATAATGTGAGAAAATTTAAAATACTGAGATACTTAGTACTTAAATCAATCAAAAGTACTAGGCGCGCAGTTGTGTGAAGTGGTTAATAGAAAAAGTGAGCGCAATTTTAAGAAAATATATGTTTATGAACTTAAATAATATCCATCCATCCATACTAATATTATAAATGGGAAAGTGTGTCTGTCTGTCTCTCTGTTTGTCTTTCTTTCACGGCAAAACGGAGCGACGAATTGACGTGATTTTTTAAGTGGAGATAGTTGAAGGGATGGAGAGTAACATAGGCTACTTTTTGTCTCTTTTTAACGCGAGCGAAGCCGCGGGCAAAAGCTAGTTACCGTATAAAGCTGATTTATCTGAAAAAGGATTCAAGTTTGAATCTAGCAAATATATCCAGTTCACTACGGATTTCTCTAGATTCTATTCTCTAAATGGCGGACCTGATATCTGGATGCGTAAGGATGTTTCGAGAAAAATATACTTAAACAAACTTCAGTCTAATGTTTGAAAATGTCATAAAAACAGTAGTAGCGTAGTCTTTTCATTAATGAAATGCATTTCATTCCACTCTCTAGTGTTAAAATGGTTATTGCTACTCGTAAAGTTAAAGTCGGGGGCAAGGACCTCTGAAATTAGGTACCTGTGCTTTGCAACCAGCATCGAACTATTCGTGTTGTTCAAAATTTCAGCTACAAATAAACAAAAAGGAAATATTGTATAAACCTATGTTTTCTTTTAAATATATAGTACCTGCTTGAGCTTTTACGTGTATAAATTGGTTTCTGCTATGCATTAACCTGCAAGGACCTTTATTATCTTGAATATAATACCTAGAATACTGCAGGTACCCTTTTGGTAATTTACGTGTCCAGTGAGTTATTTTGTCCATCTAGTTACAGGTAAGTGCATGACGTGGTCTCCACTTTTAAGGAGCTCATGTGTAAAATTTTGTCGAGTGACATATATCTGTGTATTTATTGCTGAAGATCCTAAATAAATAAGAGATGGCCTGACGCAACCCTGCCGTTTAACGTGTAACTGGTTTATGCTAATTATATACTTACATTAATATACATTATATCTTCAGTTTGAAGGTAGGAATGGGTATATTATGACACTATCTTTCAATTTGATTAAATCCCTTAAGAGCCACTTACCCTCGGGAATGGTGGTGGCGGAAAGCTCTAAGCTCAAAGACATGAAACGAAAAGCCGATACATGAAACATTTAACCTATTTCTATATATAAATACATACAGAATGATATATTATTAGGCTTAGTTACCGCTTTATGTTGTGTGTTACGTTACGTCTTAAAAGGTCATGTTTATGTTACGCCCTCTACTGCGTAGTCTCTAAACTAAATGTAATGCGAATTTACAAAACAATGGTGCCGATTCTGTTGTACACCAAACTAAACTTAACTATCTCTAAAATTTTCTAATTTTAGTTTAGAGAACGTTTAAAGTTATTCTGTAAACCAGAATCTTTAAACTTAGAAACAGTTTTGACGTAACTAAAAATCGACTTTGACATCACTTAATTGAGTAAACCATAGATTACGATTTGTAGGAAATTAAAGTAAAGAGTGAATGAAAGTGAGCAATATGATCTGAAATGCAAAAATCCTGAGTACAATTACATACCGATCTTTGATTGTTTATCAATAATAAAATACAGGGAGCATAATGACGGCTTAATACTAAATTGTTGTTAACATTTTACTAATCTAAGATATAACAAAAATTATTTCAATAATCTGTGAGTGTCATATTTCTTTCAGGCTTGCTAGATTAAATATTTTCTCACAATGCCGGGTAAAAGTATAGCTCTTGGACAATTAAAAACAACAATACCGTAGATAAGATGTTCAAGAAATGTGATGAATTAAAGCTAGTACAATGCACACTATGTAATTTTCTATAACTGTTCTCCGTTTTTTTTAAACATTAAAATTAACTCGGTAAAGGATAGCAACAAACATTAAATATGGGGAGTAGCGTAATGTCACTATTTCACAGATGTCAGTGTAATGACATTTGATTGATGTTTATGACATGTTAATAGGTATATTTATGTAATTATGTATCTACAAAATAAACAAAGACGATTTTTTAAAATTTTGGGCCTTTGTTAGTTTTATATATAAATAAAATAGGACTACAAGTAGGTATTCTCTTCGATTAGGTACGGCCGTACCTAGATCATATCCTATTAAAACAACTGGATTAAGGAGCAGAAAACGAAGACTTCAATATTATTTTCAAACGTTGTGGTGTTTTATTCTTTGATGCCTATCAATATACCTGGACTTCGATAATTCATAGGAAACAAGTTGTTATTAGTGAAGTTGACTACTCAGCAACAGATAACCAAACAACTACTACCCAATTATGCAGTATTTAACATTATTTCAAGCAAGTTCTATAATGTTCAGCTATTAGTATAAGAATGTGAATGTTTGAAATCAGATGTGAGAAGTACACAAATAAATAAAACAACCTGTGAAAACTTTGAATTTATTTACTTTCCACAACCTCGCCTCTTATTTATATTTACTCCAGGGACAACAGTATTCCTTCTATACTTTCTTGAAACCGAGTTCATTCCAAATAAAACACAGTGGCATGTTGTGATAACTGCATCTCACTATGGTTTCCTGATGTACAACTATAGTAATATTTCATGACCACACAATCATTGTGAAGGAAAGACGGTGCTGCAGTTTGCTATTTATCCACAATCCTTATAGCACGCTTCACACTTCTATGTGATGAACCCAACAAACATTTCAAATCAGTCCTCTTAGCAGAATCTGAATAAAACAAGAGAATACAATATGTATTAGGTATTTGCATAATTATTTTATTTTAAAAGTAGGTAAATATTAGACATGTTATCAATGTTACCTCTCTTAGATATGAAGGTGCAATTTTCAAGCCCCGTTCTGGTTCTTCAGGTTATGAGTGGCTGTGTTTTGGGCCGGAGACTGTTGACACATTCACAACATTAATATCAACATCTAGAATTCTTTGTTGTATTGTTGAGTATCTAAAACAAAAACAATATTAAAGTATAAGTAGTATAGATAGAATATGGATAACTAATCCTGACTGTTCTTTTTTGTCTTTCTGCAACATTGTTGACTCGTCTAATAATATTTTATTGTCACAATGAACACACATGTACTTATACACTGGCATACTTGGATAACACAATAATAAATACACAACATCCATAACTTTGTTTACAGACATTTGTGATCTTAGATATATATCTTGAGAGACAATGGTCAGTGGATAGTCTTAGGGTTAGTGGGCTTACACTTAAAATAGGGTTACAGTTAAGAAACATTTGCATTGTTTTTTTGACTGTCGGGCTGCCTTGTTTATGTAAGTAACTGAAAATAGGAGATGTTTTGCTCCCTTATGTTTATTCTTATTGTATTGCATGCATTTCGTATTGTTAAAATCAATTAAAATGAAATGAACTCGTTTGGTATTCGACTACTTGCATACTAAACAAATTCAGTTCTAATTTCATTACAGACATGTAAAAGTGATATAAATCCTATGATTCATATTACTTTTACAGGTCGCTTTTGTAAATAGATAGACTCGGTATGTCTCAATTGACTACTTTGGAGAAGAAATGCCGAAACAAACAACGGGTTCATCGTCTCTTTTCTAATAACAATAACTTTCTTATTTACCTTTTTTGAGTATCCACAACTGCTGCAATCGCATAAGTTTCCATAATAAATGATTCTTCAATTCGTAATTGCATCAAAACACTTTAAGAACTTTGAGAAAAATGCGTTTTAAATTTTAATTCATGACAACTAATTTTATTCTACACCTTTTTAATCGCGATTAAAATTAGATTCACAACCTTAATTTTAGGTGAAAACGTCAAAATCAGAATAGCTTTATTGGCATTTTCACTAAATTGAATAAAACTAAACGATATTAGAGCTGTCAAACTATAATAAGTTTAGAAATGTCACTTTAGTCAATTTCAGAATGAGTTTGGTCGTTTGACAGGACTAAACTAAATTTTAGCGATTTTTAATTTAGTTTAGCGATTTTTGTGACAACAGAATCGGCACCAATATCAATATCACAAAAACATTGTGTTATATTTCTGGAAGTCGACCTTTTCTATAAAATGACATCTTCTATATTTATAATAGCTAAAGGTCACTTATTCACCCACTGACTCTTTTGAAAAACTGCTTGACTTTTAGAACTGAAATGTGGCAGTTATGTTGTTTATGGGCACGACGAGCTTTTGATAATATTGCAAGATAAGTTTTCAAGTTATAGAAAAACTTTTTTAGCCATAAAACCTATGTTAGCTGTCCAGTCAGCCTACAGTTGAGATCAATGACACGTAAGCGGGCGCAAGTTCTTGCGACGAAAAAAAAACATACACACAGACATACAGCTGCCTTTCAGTAATTCAGGAGATGATAGCATTTTGTACAAATTCTATTGATATATCTCCGAACATATTTATAAGACTCGTAACTTGCAACCGTGTAAATGCATTATCCACCCCGTCCCAACAATCAGACGAGTATAAATTGAATTTTCTGTGAATGACAAGATGCTTGGATGTATGGTTTTTTTTTAAATGGATTCTCTCGCCCTGGTCGGAGTGGGAGGGAGGGTGTTCCTTCGGTTGCCCTTTATGTTCCGGTGCCTCTGTAACTATTAGAACTATTCCGCAACCCCGCCATGGGTGTATGGATGAAACTCACCCTCAGAATTAACATGGCGATGTCATTATCTATGTGGCTCATGTACCTGTAGTACTCATGTATTTTAATTTCCTCGACTGGTATTATCTGACTGAAACAAATAAATTAGAATAAAGTTTTCAGTTTGTTCTATGCGCATTTTTCTTAGACTTTAGATAATTAAATAGTACATTGTTTATCTAGAGAGCAAATAAATATTTTAAATGATTTTTCGAATCCACATCGAGGTGAAGGATTCTAGAGTAGAATCGTGAGGCAAGGATGGATTCAAAATATTCGAATATAATTTTATAACCATCTAAAATATAAGTAAGTAAACGTATTATGAAAAATAATGGCAGGCACTCTTATTATTTAATTTATTAACATTTTCTTAAAGTAGTCTTTGAGAAAGACACATTTATGATTTATAAAGTTTCAGCAGTAGATGTGATAAAAATAATATAAGTACAATTATAACGTTATTATTTACACGATTAATTGACCTTTAAACATATTTTTTTATAACTTTATCATGTGTATTTTATAAAATTAAAAGTGGTTGTTAGTTGTTGACTCTCAGAATTAAAAGCCATTCATTAAAATCTTAGTGCAGCGCGCTGTCGGCGAGGCTAGTTATAAATAATGTCTTTTAAACTGAGAGTAATACTCTTTGCTTCTTCAGCTATTACGTTAAAGTTCACTGCCTCGGAGCTTGATCAACGTTATGTGTATAATTCTTGGTTGCTATATTAATTTATTTTAAAAAGCAAAGTACTTGACCAAATTAGTCTCTCTACTGAAAAAAAAATGAATGCAGTGTTAACGTAAGTCTATACCATGAAATAATTATAACATATTTAAAAAAACCGGCCAAGAGCGTGTTGGGCCACGCTCAATGTAGGGTTCCGTAGTTTCCCGTCCGTCACAATAAGTGTACCTACTTATAAGTTTAAAAAAAGGTTATTTGTTACGTTGACATACTAAGTACGCAAAAATTATTATGTACAACCTTTTTGTCTTTTTTGTACAAAAACTGTTCTTTCTATGAAGTTCAAAATAATTTTCCTAGAAAGTCCTTATAAAGTTCAACATTCCAGATTTTTTTCATATTTTTTAAACCTACGGGTCAAAAGTTAGAGGGGGGGGGGGACGCTTTGATTTTTCCTTTTGGAGCGATTATTTCCGAAATTATTGACATTATCAAAAAATCATTTTAGTAAACCCCTATTCATTTTTAAATACCTATCCAACAATATATCACACGTCAGGGTTGTAATTAAAAAACAAAACCACTTCCCTATTTACATATAGGGGAGCTACCCTAATAAAACGTTTTTATCCAATTTTTTTTTTGCACTTTGTCGGCGTGATTGATATACATATTGGTACCAAATTTCAGCTTTCTAGTGCTAACGGTTACAGAGATTAAGCGAGGACGGACGGACAGACATGGCGAAACTATAAGGGTTCCTAGTTTACTACGGAACCCTAAAAAAGACAACAAAATCCTCACCCGCTGCCGGTAATGGATTCAGCGCCAACTTTGACAATAGGCTTTTTCAATTTAGCAGTGATCAAGCCACTGGCAGCTGTGATAACAATCTTGCTCCTGATAAGAGCCCCAGAGCAGTACAAGCCGTTGTAGACTATTAGCACATGGAACGGTACGTCGAGTATTGTAGCTCGATACTTGTTATAAAGGGATTTAGCCTCGTAAGTGTTCACAGGGCGTTCGGTCTTCGGCAGGTATCGGAACGAAGCGGCGAGGTGTAAAGTATTCAGTAGCCACGTCAAATGTAATCTGGAAATTAAATGGAATTATGACAAAGCTATTAAGATTTCTTGGGCGAATGGGAGTACGTTCTACCAAATATGTAAAGTACTTATGGAACATGTTTCATTGGTTTAGAAAAAAATTGTCGTTTGTGCCTGAAATAGTATACAATTAAGACATATTGGATGTAATTGAAGAACACGTCTTTGATATTGTTATTCACACAAGCACTAAACAAAATAACTGTCTATAAACGTATTATTGTTGCGACTATAAATACTAAGAGAGGTACGTGTTGAAGAAATTGGCGGCGATTGCACTCCTCCCCCTCATTGAATACTCGAATCACGTAGAAAGAAGTAAACTGATTTAGGTGATTGTTCTAGAAAGTAAGTCCAAGTTCTATCTTAAAACAATAGCTATTAAATTGAGACATCGGAATAAGACCGCGCTAATTACACCGGTCGGCCTGCCCACCTACGTTATTACTCGTGTAGATGTTAATAAAGGTCAATTAACTAAGTTATACCAACGACAATTATTAGGTGTTATTACGAAAAAAACTCCGAGATAAACATTACTTACTTGGCCCGTACTTTGACTAATCGATTTTTCGTCTCTGTCTTGCCATTAAAGTTATGCGATGGTAACAGTAGATGCTTAGCTAAATCACTTGGTAAGATATGTTTGTTAATAACTGGCTTTTGCCGGCGGCTTCGCTTGCGTTAGAAAGAGACAAAAAGTCTCCTGTGTCACTCTCCATCCTTTCAACTGTCTTCACTTAAAATATCACGTCGATCCGTCGCTCCGTTTTGCCGTGTAAGGTGTACAAACACTTTCCAATTAATTATATTATATTAGTTAAATATTATTAGTATGGATGACCTAAAGGCCTATTGTGACCCAAGCGGGAAGTGTTCGCTACCGACTGCAGTAGAAAAAACGGATTGGGCTTGAGATCATTTTACTGTTCCATTTGGAAACCACGCAGGTTTTTGAAGTATATTGTCGTGAATCTGTATCGCATAAATAAGCGAAATAATATCGTCTCTATACCCGGTGACAGTTTTGTTTTTAGCTAGCTGTGGACATACTAAATAGTTGAGCGGATACCCATGCGATGTATACTCACAGCGAGCGAATACCGTTTTGGTCTGAATAGGACTTTAGAGCGTTTGTCCATCGTCGCCGGACCGTCAGCGTCACGTGAATGAGATTATTCAGTTCTGTTCGTTGGAGCGTTTGTGGTTACGTATTCGTATAAATAAAACAAACTAGGGAATGTTTTCATTTCTCTTCTCTAATACTTTCACAATGCACCATAGAAACGTATAATAGGATAAGAAAATTATTAAACCACTGCGCCAACAGTGGACGAACGGCGCGCAGGGTATGGAGAAGATCAAACGTGTTTCGCCCGTATATCGGATATCGGGCCGTCACAATCTCGGGACTAGTTCTAGCGTTCTCGACGAATATTCTTATCTTCGGCGGATGACGGCGCTTGTGATGAGTATGCAGTGGACTAGTGGTCTTATAAGTAAGTATCGCTATGTCGATGCAGTTATCCCGTTCTCGGTGGCGGGCAAACGACTTTATTGATACCCACATTACCCACCCCTTTTATTTATTTATTCATGACACCCAACTATGTAAAACACAATAGTATTATTCTCCTAGAGCTCATCTAGATATTTAAGTAATTTAAAATTCGAATTGCGGACTCAGCCAAGCAAACACTGTCCCGTGAAAACGGAAATTCCGTAAGTACTCACTCAATCATCTCGCTTCACTGCGAATAGTATGAAAGTTAATTCGAAGCCGGCTGCGGGGCCTGCATAATGGAAAATATTTTCAAGAGCACCGCTTGTTAGCGCCGAGACTTTAAACTCAAGTAACAAAGCGGGAACAACAATAAACAGAGAGAGAATGGTAACAAACCGATAAAGCGTACTCGTATTTGTGAGTAAAATTTGCAATCATAGTTCGCCGAGCCGAATGGCCGATACCGAGTTATATTATTGCTTTCGTAAAACATAGAATGGGTTGCACATAAAATTGTATATGCCGCGCCGCTGCCGTTCTGAAATATTTGTTCATCAGGTGCATTTTACAGTAAAAATATGAAGTTATTTCGAAATCAATCACATATTGTTATGTTTTATAAACTCTTCAACAGTCGTACCGTTGAAGAGTTCATAAAACTACTACCTACCTACTTCAAAACGTAAAACGTCAGTACTTTTATAACTTCAGTGTGATTTGAATTATTCACATCGCGTCCAAGTTTACACACGCTTCGACATACCTCGGTGACGAATGTATTCCATTCAATACGACCTAATAGCAAATTATTGTTTGCAACATAAAGAAAATGACTGTTTGCAAGAAAATTTCTTAAGAATGAGCTTCTGAAGAACAATAAAATATTTGGCGGGCTGGCTGGTACATTATGGTGTATTTGCATGGTTGTCACGTGCTGAGGGAACTCGAACAGATTCACAAGGCCATGCGTTCGGCGTGGGAACTGTGTCATTTTCGTCAACTCGACTCTTTTCCTCATTTTCGTGAACTCGACTCCTTCCCTCATTTACGTGTACTGTGCTGACTCAGGAAGTGAGGAGGAAACTCTGCGGATATCGCCGTTGTGTAAGTGACTTCGTGTGTCTCAAACAGTTTTACCAGGAAGCGAATTGTTGCTTTGTGACGTCGATACACCTATCAATCTGAGGATATTTTTTGGGATCAAACATAAATTGAATATTAATCCTTTAACCGCCATAGTCACCAATGGTCGACCAACAAAAACGTGCTCAATACCCAACACTACCACACAACATGACTAACTCATTTTTAGGGTTCCGTAGTCAACTAGGAACCCTTATAGTTTCGCCATGTCTGTCTGTCTGTCCGTCCGTCCTCGCTTAATCTCTGTGACCGTTAGCACTAGAAAGCTGAAATTTGGTACCAATATGTATATCAACCACGCCGACAAAGTGGTAAAATGAAAATTGGAAAATAATGTTTTATTAGGGTAGCCCCCCTATATGTAAAGATGGAAGTGTTTTTTTTTTAAATTTCAACCCTGACGTGTGATATATTGTTGGATAGGTATTTAAAAATGAAAAGGGGTTTACTAAAATCAGTGTTTGAGAATGTCAATAATTTCGGAAATAATTGCTCCAAAAGGAAAAATTAAAGCGTCCCCCCCCCCTCTAACTTTTGACTCGTAGGTTTAAAAAATATAAAAAAAAACCTGGAAAGTAGAACTTTATAAGTACTTTCTAGGAAAATTATTTTGAAGTAGATAGAAAGAACAGTTTTTGTACAAAAAAGACAAAACGGTTGTACAAAATAATTTCTACGTACTTAGTATGTCAACGTAACAAATAGCCTTTTTTTTAACTTATAAGTGGGAACACTTATTGTGACGAACGGGAAACTACGGAACCCTACATTGAGCGTGGCCCGACACGCTCTTGGCTAAATTTGCTAAATTTATACCTAGACCTAGACGACATTTCGATGTATTCACCGTCTGATGGTCAAAGGGTTTACTTACAGCGCCTAGACATCGTCATTAAGAGAAATACTAAAAAAACCTTCATCGCAATATTTTATTATAATACTGGCATAAGAGTAAGACTATGCTTTCAACTTACCTTATTTCTTAATTGTTTTCATGCAATTTAAAATAGGCATTTATTTAAATCCGAGTAGTATTCGAAGCAATGCTATTACAGGCTTTATGTGTACAATGTAAAGCAATATGCACATATCTTTACGTAACATCTTAAGAGGCAGAAGCCATGGAGCTGTACCATCAATCTGTTGTGTTAGAAGATTGCCAACTAAGCCTGCAGCGCCATAATAATACATCTTGTACAGAAGCCTACAGGGGTAACAAATTGTAAGCACATCTCGTTTAAATCTGACAATCCTAGCCTCATGATTTTTTTTTTATCTTATATCAGCGACAATCATTGTCAAAATCTGGTGTCACCAAACTAAACTTTTTTTAGACAGCTATCATTTCTATTTCACAGATACATATATAGAAGAACCTGTTTCATATTCTTCTTATAAGTTCTGGTTTTGAAAACTGGGCAAATCCTTTCTTACTAATTCTTGAATATGTCTTGAAAACAGCGTACTTAACGCGACTTATACTAAGCATGAAGATTAGTCTGGCTTTCATTTGTAGATCTTAGACAGTGTTACTTACATACTTGAATAAAAACGTTAGTAAATCTAACAATGCTACCAAGTACCCATGCAGTAACTGAATTATCAAAGACTGATAGACATTCGCTCCATGCAAATGGGTGTTCAGTTTAATCAGATTAGGCTGTAAGCTGATGGGGGTCAGCTTTCAGAATTGGTAAAATAGTTTTTTTAACAGTTCAAAACTGGGATTAGCCTATTATCGTAGTAGAATTCAGTAAAATCGACTCGCTGTCCAGTCGATTTCTTTGTAGGTACTCAAAAATATAGTTGAGAGTTCTTTTTTAATATTTTATTTAAAAAAAAGGGATTTTTTGTAGATATTATGTAGTGCTGGATCGTAATTAAATTTGTTTCACGTTGGCGTGTAGGTATTCTGTTTGTACATACAAGAGACGAGGATTAATTGAAAAAGTTCACGTGCAGTTACACAGCTGATGTTTTATTCACGAGTTTTGTTAGAATTTTCATTTGATTTTTAAACAAATGACTGTCGCTTTTGTTGTTTGGCTTATCAGCTCTAAATTACTTTTCAGAGTGTGTTTTTGCCTGTTCCGTGCCTCTATGAATTATAAAGGCTGTCTAAATATACGTAGAACCAAGACTAGAAATAGCGTCTATTGTGAGGTCGTGAAGCAGGCCATTAGACTTATACTAAGCATAAGGATTACTCGGGCTTTCATTTGTAGATCTTAGACAGTAGTTACATACTTGAATTAAAACGTTAGTAAATCTAACATTGTTACCAAGTACCCATGCATTAACTGAATTATTAAAGACTGATAGACATTCGCTTCATGCAAATGGGTGTTCAGTTGAATCAGGTGTGGCTGTAAGCCTGGGATAGTTCTCTTAACAGTTCAAAACTAGAATTAGCCTATTATCGTAGTTGAATTCAGTAAAATTGACTCGCTGTCCAGTCGATTTCTTTGTAGGTACTTAAAAATATAATTGAGAGTTCTTTTTAATGTTTTATTTGAAAAAAAGGGTTTTTTTGTAGATATTACGTAGTGCTCAATCGTAATTAAATTTGTTTCACGTTGGCGTGTAGGTATTCTGTTTGTACATACAAGAGACGAGGATTAATTGAAAAAGTTCACGTGCAGTTACACAGCTGATGTTTTATTCACGAGTTTTGTTAGAATTTTCATTTGATTTTTAAACAAATGACTGTCGCTTTTGTTGTTTGGCTTATCAGCTCTAAATTACTTTCCAGAGTGTGTTTTTGCCTGTTCCGTGCCTCTATGAATTATAAAGGCTGTCTAAATATACGTAGAAACAAGACCAAAAATAATAATTTTGAAGAACATTGTAATTTTTCCCCTAACAATCGTTGACTTGACGTTGATTGACTGGTGGCAAATGCCTAAGGCATTAACTTGCCTCAGTATCTTTGTGCATAAATGAAAATGTTTCTCGCTATCCTGTCTGTATGTACGCCAAGATCGTTTGAACTATGAAACGGATTCTTGCGGTTTTCATCAAAAGATTAAATGAAACAAGAGTAAGGTTAAATGTATAATACATATTATAGGAGAGAAAAGCCGAGTTTAACAAAGATTTGTTACACCCGTGCTAAGTTAAGGGGTTTAAATAAATAAATCGTCCGAGGCCAAAATAGTAGGTATCAGGTAATCGGTCAAATGGTCTAATCTTAGTTTCCTTTGAAATATTAATGAGGAGCTGTCACCTTCTAGGATCAGGGTTCTGACAAAGTTTTTGAAATGAATAATGTAAGCTTCAAGTACAAAGTTATTATTATGAGCTGGTTTTTGTCATAAAAGCCAGCTCATTGGAATCAAAAATGAGAAAAGATTAATAATCAAACATTATTTAATTAATAAAATATACCTACAACAAAAACATTTTTATCAGCCTATTACTATCTCACTGCAGAGCAAAGAAATCTACTCATACAGAGAAAACACGACCATTGATCACTACGAATTCGGACTTGTATACATTTGTAAGTTCAAGTTTCTTCAAAACGTTTTTAAAAATACGTATGCATTTAAAAAGTCACATTGGTACTTCCCGGATTAGAACCCACAAGCTCTTGTATAAGAAACAGGCGAGCTAACCATTAGGCCATCACGACCTAAAAACATATATTATCATTGTAAAAATATCCTTCTCACAAAATACATTTTTTTTAATTAGAAGGCGAGCCTGATCCCAGGAAGTTTGTTTTAAATCTTAAAAAAGGCAAAACGCAAACTTTTCAAAATAACCTTCTGCCACGCAAATCGTTTGTTAAGCCTTCCTACCTACTGCTACTACTTTTATACCTTAAATCCGACGATCAAACAGCCCCAAAATTAAATTATTGAGTTTCCTTTAAAGAATTTACAAAAACTTTTTGAAATTAATATTAATTTTCTTGTTTTAATCTTCTCAAACCAGTGGACGGAATTGAATTTATTTGTAATTACTTGGTCTGGGAGTTGATTATTTTGAAACAAATTAGGAAAACATAATTTGATAACTTTTTAATGATTTCCTCATAATTTATGGTCGGTTGGTTTGATGTGTTAATTAGAGTAAGCAACTGGGGTTTATGGCTTGTTTATGGATAACATAAAGGCCCAGTGGTGTGTGCACGCTAGTTACGAGTATGTACAGCCATACGATAGTTGTTGATGGGCCCCGAGATAGCTTTATGACGGCTATAAACTTATGCGCAAGCGCACTAGTTCTACATCAACAATTACTTGTATGTAGTTTAGTAAAATACACAACATATCGCCATATCTCTCTGAAAACGACCAATAAAAGTCGGTTTTTATTTGTTATGTAAAAACAGACACTTATGTTCAATTGCGCGTCACAATATTGTTTAAGAAAATAACATTATAGCGATATCAATGAAAACACAATCCGTATTGTCCCACTTTTCTCTACTACATTTATTTAAATCAGAAAAGTCTCATATTTAAGCTGTGATAAAATCTTTTGATTGCTAAAACTTGGACGTAGTTTACTGCATTTATTAAATAAGTAAGGGTCTTCTTCTTTGTTTTATCTGTATTTTATTAGGGCGAGAGACTAATGTTTTTTGTAATAAAAGGAAAAGTTTTATCTCGGTATAACATCAAAGATTTCATTATTGATAAGTATCCTTGACCTTGTTTTACTACAAACAGACAGTCGGGTGTAAACAAAAAAGGTCGATCGTTACTTCTATGTTATTGTCAAATACTTTGTTTACATAATGTACTACGAAGGTCCAAGCATAAGGCCGTATGGCGCGCGGCACGCGACTGGCGTAGTCTCGTAGCAGAGTCGTAGCTTGCGGCAGTCACGCTACGGCGAGCGGGAGCTACGGTCGGTCGCTACGCGGTGCTACGAGTGCCGGCCACGTAATGTTGTGGTGTTCGGTCGCGCTTTTGGCTCTGTTCGCCTCCGTCCAAGGACGTGCGGTAAGAATCACTTTTAAGCTTCTATTCTTATGACCCCCCCTACTTATGCGGCGTACTTGACGTAGTTTAAAAGTTTAGTGTCGTAGTATTTATTACAAGCAAATTAAATTGATTTTATTTGTGTAGTATTTTAGTTTACACTTACAACGTGCATACAACAACGTATCTTTCGTTTACTTCGAAGGATAATTTAATTAGAAAAAGTATTAAAAGGAAATAATTATTATTATTTACTTAATAGATTATGAAAAAATAATCATAGATAAAATGTAAAGGTAGGTTACTTACTATGAGTTATAATATATCTAATTAGTGGAGTTGTGGGTAACAAATTAATTTGCAAGAAAAGGTTCTATCGCTTAGTGAAACAGTTACTAGGTGTTTTTTTGTATTTTAATTTACATTATAGCTATACATAACTACCATCTAACATAATCTATCAAAATATAGTCTAATTGACATATCCAAAACTTTGAAATAGATTAGAGTAAACAAAACTTAATAATCAATCCACAAAACTTTTGACTTTAAAATGTATTAACGCAATTACTCCGTGTTTGTTATACAATAATTTCCGCAGAAATGTACTCATTAAGTGAAATTAATACAACATACAATTATACATTCATCGCAGTTAACCCTGGAATGAATTCACCTCGGACTCGCATTCACCCGAGGGGTTAATTTCAGGATTGCGCCGCATGTGCGTCATTATGTTCAGAGGGGAGGGGGGGATGGAAATATAACTGTCTTAAGTACCATCTTAAACTACTAACGGGGTACGCAAACAAGTTGAGTCGGGCATTAGCCACAATGTTATCGCCAGACCGCTTTGTGCCTAATGTTCTTGCCTCTTCTGTCACAGAGACAGTGACGCAACGATTACCTTAATGGACGCCATTTTTTATACAAATTGAGCTATTTCATATAACTGTTCGTTGGAGTAAGTTTCATATTCCTTTGAGTTCTGGAAGCTTGAATGAAAGTAAATAAATTACTTACACTGTTCTCCTTAGACACGATATTGTAGAATCGTTCTCCAACTTAATAAGTTTACAAACAAAAGTAGTCGAACTTGGAAAAAAATACTTAAAGTTGTAAAGGTTTCTTAGAAGATTAAAGTTAACGGAGGGTGATAAATAAATATTCGTTCTTGAAGACAGAGACAACGTACAAACAATATTTTAATTGTTCTGTAGTCAGAGTTTTTGGTCCAAGATCGTAGCGTGGCAAGGAGAAGCGTGGTTTGTATTTTACTTAAGAAGTTAAAGAATTTCTTTAAAATGACTGGCTTAAGTTATGTCTCACGATAACAGTAAGGTACTGATGGATAACAGTTTTTAATAATACGTTTAAAAACATAATCCATAATTAAATGGGTTTTAGTTTTTAATAATACACTGTGTGGAAGATTTAAATGATATCTGAGGGAGATATCATTTAAATTTTGTCAAGAAACGATAAATAGTTTTCTAATTTAAATTTAAATTAAAGTGGAAAATAATGACTATACGCACTCTACTAATACTATATTCGTATCTCTTAACTACACACACACACTCATGTATATAATAATATGACTCGTGTATTCATACATTCATGCTAGGCAAGCTTTTTTAAAAATATTTCCTTTTCATTTCGTTGCTAGTTTGAAATGAAAGAGAAACAACGTGCATCCGCATATCTGCTGATAATATTTTTAAAACTCTAACTCTTGTTATTGTTTGTCAACGATAGCTTGATTACCGGAGGTATCGTGTGCCATACTATAACGTATCAGTATCTAAATAAAGTTTATTATTGAATGATCTCGTTGAAGACGGACTGTTGTCATCTATATATCATCATCTCCCTAGCCTTTTTTCCCAACCGCGTTGGGGTCGGCTGCCAGCCTAACCGGATTCAGCTGGATACCGGTATTTTACGTGGAGCGACTGCCTATCTGACCTCCACAACCCAGTAGCTGGGCGACACGATACCTCTTGGTTAGACTGGTCCGAGTTTCTGACTAACCAGTAACGACTGTCAAATTTCTACGAATGACAACCGGGACCAACGGCTTTACGTGCTTTCCGAGGCACGGGATGTCAGTGATGTCTAAGATAAACTTTAGAAAGTACATATGAATTGAAAAAGTCACATTGGTACTAGCCCGGATTCGAACCCTCTTACACCTCTTACACGAGAGGCGGGCGCCATATCCACTGGGCCATCACGACATGTTGTCATCTATATATATGTATATGAAATGTTAAACTGACTAATTGACTAACTCTGATATATATTAACGCGCAGCCCAAATTGTGGTACTAGAGACATGAAACTTTAAATGTATGTTTTTTGTGAAGAGGAAGTATTTCCTAAGAAAGGATTTTTGGAAATTCCGTAAAAATAAAGGTGCTGGAAGTTTCAATATCCACGCGGGTGAAGCCGCGCAGAGAAAGCTATTTTAATAAATGCTTATTTTAACCTACCTGCCCATCTTTATCATTTTGGGCACAAAAGCTATTTTTAAAATGATCAACTTGTCATTTGGGGGTATTCTGAAAAAAAAAACAAATTTACAGAGTACGATTTAATTGAAATGGATGGAGAATTTGTTTTTTTTTCCACATTGCAGTGTTGGTTCTTTCACGCTTAAAAAAATGACTAGTATATTTTTATTTTTGAATAATTATGCTGCAGTCGGCTGATTTAACAAAAGGATTTTGAAATTCCAAAAGATTATACTCTGGATTAAACGCCTGCTTTCATGTCACAGATTCAGTCGTTTTGCATAAAATTAGAAGTCGGCTGTACCGAGCTATACCACGATGAAAGAGCTTATTCAGCGCTTTCTATATAGTGTATACGATGTATTTTAGAATGAAATTTGGTGTTTATTCAAAGAAAACTTAGACGTATACAGTGTGCTGATTATAACATATAAGTTTACGTTCGTTATACATAAAAAATATTTATGGCTATTGTATTTGTGAAATGAAAGAGTAATGTAAAGATTTACTGTAACTTTACATACATTCAACTAGTTTGCATACGTCACATGACACTAGTAGTCTTTAAACTTTTCATTTATTACCCCATTTGGTTCCAGAGCAAAAGTTTTATACTCGTATATAATGTGATAATATAAATAAACAAATGAGCGCTTTCAACCTCCGAAAAAAGGGGCAGTAAATTAAAAGTCAACCCGCATTACTGAAACCAGGGCTCTAAATCCCGAAATAACAATTTCATGGCCCAAAATATTAAACACCGTTTTACTTTTAAGGCCCCATATAATAAATAAAGTAATTTTGCGTACACCTACAATGATAAACAGCCAAAGCCCCGTGATTTATCTGCCCCCCGCAACCTGTCAAACACAAACCACGATTATTTCTAAACTGGACGAGAGACAAAAGATAGAAAGTGAAGTGCCATAACAAAGTACGAATTGTACTCACTATTGAAAACCACAATTGAGACAAAACGACTTTATATTAATTTGATACAATGAACGACTTTGAACTATGCTAACTGCTTTGAGCAATAGAAAACAATTTGTACCTAATTACTTTTTTAATTTCAAAGTCTGTATTGGATAAATTATTTTATTATGATGAGATTAGCTACATAATTTAATGCTTGTTTATTTTAAAACACGATGAAGGTAATTTATTTTACATAAAAGGTCACGGAGACTTTCGAGACAAACTATAGAATGGAAGCCTTTCGGACAAACGATGTCATTTATCTTTCGCGAGACATTCGAGCTACTTGAAACGATAATTATTTGATCGTTCGGTACGTAAAGATGGCATTCGCCCATACAATGGAGCTTAATAGAATTCTGTAGAGTGTCATCAAGAGATTATGTCAATTGAATTGAATTGAACAATTGGTAGATACGCATAAACATGGCGGGCAGAAGCAATTGTTTGAATAGGGATGTTGACTACATCAAAAGAATGACATTCTGTTTAGTCCGTCTGTTAGACAGTCCAAAAATACTGGACACATATTTTTTGCTTGATCAAATCAATAACAAAATACAAAGATAATGAGCATCAAAGTTTCGGAGAGGGGGCTTGTGACGTCACTTCTGAGTAAAAATTATACAAAGGCGTGACGTTTCATGAAACTTCAACGCACTGTATTGTCGTCATTTTCTGTTTACGAGGAAAAAGAAAAAATACGTGTCCCAAATTTTTTGATTATCTAACTGACGGACTAATTACTTTTTTTTTGTCATCTCGCCTATTACGAAGTCAGATGAGAGTTGAGAATTCAGCATATTAATTAAGTTATCGGGAACAGCTTGTTCGAAGACTGCTTTGCAAGTTCTCTGCGCACGCCCAAACTACCTCAGAATACCAATCATTGGAATATTCTTCGATAAATTGTATAAACACTGCAGTTTAGCATAAGTTCAAACCTAAGTGTTCGAATTTGAATATGAGGAAAACCAACCAAACCAACTTCGTTATAATAATATTTACTTACTACTGCAGTGAATTTTTCACTTCTTCAAAAGCAATCAATTAGCTAACAGGGTATATGGACACTTGATTGAAATAAAATAAAGTGAAGCAGAATTTTACGTAAATGGATTCTCCGTTGGCGCGATTGTATGTACAGTCAGCAAAGTAGATAAGTATGCAGGACCATCAGATATAACAGTTTTTTTCTCAAAAACCGCTGAATAGTTTGCTATAATATAAATTTTACCTAATGTTGAAAATAATAAGTTCTTTGAAAGAAGTTTGAATTGAAATTTTATTTGCATCTTACAAAAGCTTTTAAAAAACTTAAAATTAACTAAGACTACTGACGGGCCTCACCTATGAACAATATTTAAGCTGTCTAAAATAGAGATCAATTGTGATTAGTTAGCACATGCATTGACTTAGCTATATTTCTGTCTCTATCTTGCGCTCGTAGTTTGTCAGTCTAGCTTTGGTGACCGGAATAATGCTTAGCCAAATCACTTGCTAAGCAAGTTTTAACTGTCCCGGAGTCAGAGTCTCAGAACTAAGCTGCGGACAGACAAACAGACAAGTTGATATAGCAAAACTATAAACGTTCCAGGTTCTCTACAGATCTATAAAATACGGGTCGTGCTTCTTTGCTTATTGCTTTTGCATTGAAAAGTTGAACAAAGTATTATGTAATTCTATAACAACGTAGGTATGTAAGTAGGCCTCTGCTTGAATTTATTTTGGCCATTAACAAGATTGAACCAGATTTGTGGAAATTTCATGGACGAGTGCAGACAAAATTACCTTTAAATCTACAGAGATTCCACGGAAACAAGTTGGGCAGAGGGTGCGGGGCGGTCAGATTTCACGTTTCATTACAAAGGAGCGGCTCTCCTAATTTAGAGAACATAAATGTTAATTTGCCTAAATACTAGGTAGGTACTTAATTCGTAGCTGCTCCAGCGGTGCGGAAATTTGGATGGCAAAATTATCTACAACAACTTTGAACAAGTACAATCGTAGTTTCCAAAATCCCATCTCTGCTGTTTGTTGCTACGCGCTGTGTACTGTAAATAACCTATTACTTTGTCCCACTTTCATCTTTGTTTAACGTATAACGTACAATCGACTTGCAACAATAGAAAAAGATTATATTTGCACGTACTGTTATGCGGGTCTTCTACAATGCAACGATTGTAGCAAATGGAAAAGTTCATTAGAGTGGCGCGCCGCGCGTCGGCACAATCCTCTGTATATTGACACTTCTTGTATAGAATTTGCACAAGTTTATGCATGCAATTCGAATACTCGAATGTATTCGGAGCAGTACACTGACTTTAAAAACTTTCTTCTTGGACAGAAGTTTTGACGTGGTTGTTCTGCAGAATTTTATTGACAAACAAAGTTTGATAGAATTATATTGGTAGAAGTTGGGGACTTTAAAAACTTGGGAGAATAACAATGTTTCATTTAAAACCCAAAAGAAGTAGTAGGTAGTATACGTGTCTCGGACATAAGATAAATAGTTGACGATTGAATGGACAGGCGCTGTGACAAATTGCTAAGTTGGAACGGGACGAAAAGATGCTACAAGTTTTTGCGATTAGACAATCTTTATTGTTTTTGTAAGTCAGTGTCCAAAGCTTCGTGAGTTAGGGTCTGCCAATGACTTTCCTAGAATAATGGATGTTTGTGTTCATAGGTGAACATCAGCAATACCTGGGTCCTGCCTGAGGAAGGGTTCCCGGTGTTCTACCGCTACTTCAGGGACCGCATCTCATGGTACGAGGCTGATGCGGTCTGTCAGTTCCACCACGCCAACCTTGTAACAGGTTAGTAATAATCATCCAGAATTAACTTGATTGATATACTGTATTATGGTTGAATCTAGACTCCTAAGTGATTTACAGAATAAAAAATGCACAATGATAACGTGTAATAAAAGCACATAAAAGTCTCCCAGGCAATATTTAAATTTAAGTTAATTGTATTCCAACTCCTCTTAAAAACATTTTTGGTGCACGACTGGCCAGCGCAAATTAAAATTATGAAAAGTTTAAATGGCTTTCACAACTTACTTACTCTCTTAAATCAGGATCCGTGATATTTTGTGCCATAAAGAAAGTTAAAAATTCTGCAGTACATACCGCATTGGAGCGGTTATTGAATAGGGAATTGTTTAAAACACTTCTTTATATAAAAAAACAACATTTGGACAGATCCTGTCAATTAGCACTCATGAAAAGGAAAGTAAGGCCAATTATTCTATTATTTTTGTGTAGGCGAAGTAACCATTTCATTACGGCCAGTGAAAAGAACAGCATCATTACAAAATTTCTTAAAAAAATCTTAAGTAGATATCTGAAGGTAGCACAAAGCCTTTCGTAAAGATAAGTAAAATTAATACATTTTTAGATACGATTCAGTAAAAAGGCTCCGTTATTGTCAGCTCTCACGATATCTCCGAATTGCTTCTACATTGTTCGTTAAAGATGCCAGTTGTTGGAGTACAAAAAGAGCTATATAATGTATATTTCAATATTCCCACGGGCCGTTAGGTCTAATCGGCGGCAATCCAGCCAAGACCCCCATTACCGTTGATAGCGCCCTCGACCCTGCCACTAGCGAGATACAACCCCGTCACATATAAATGTACGTGCCGATAAGAAAATGTAAAAATACGGCTTGCCATTCTGTACACCACATTAACTTGTTTAAGGAAGTGGCTGCGAAGAGATCGGGAATATTCGGAGTGTTTATGTTTATGTTATTTCCAATATAAACATTCACTCTCATTGATATTAAAAAAATATAGACAGAGTAACTAAAATAAAGAATGCCACCTACATGCAAAGAAAATATATAGGAAAATTTCCTACGAAACATCAATGTAATACGGATTGAATTTTTCCTCATTCAATGTTTGCCACGAGTGTATTTGTAGTTAACATAAGTATACTTTGCCAGTAAGTATCTTTAGATACTTAATGACGAGTCATTAGGTTTCCATAAGCGAACTACGAAGGTCGGTTAACTCACAGAAATGACAGTTGAATCGTTCGGTCCCTTTTCCAAGACTGATTCCTGTCCCGATTACGCTCGGGCCCGCGATTGATAACATTTCAATATCGCTCCCTAATTGAAAACGATAATTTAAAATGTATTTCCATTTCGATTCATTAATTCGCAATTATAATTTTCGATGTTTCTGTTTCGAAATGTATACGATTTGTCTATACTAATAACGAATTGCAGTATTATTTTTTGTCAGAAAAAGTATAATTTTCTGACTAAATCGCAATTTTAAATTTATTAGAATAAAAATAGACATGTAATTTGGAGGATCATGCGCTTATTTTCCGTCGCAAGTCGTAAGAGTAAATGTAGGGGAAGCGAGTGACTTAATGGCCCAGTAACATGTTACTACTTCTGCACTTTCTGAACGACACGCTGCTATTCACGTCTCGAGAGGTACTAGCGCGCAGTCAAACGAGGCGTGGAGGCGGGCTGCTACTCTGCCCACATGAAACACGAGAAAGAAAACGTGATACAAGTATAAAGCAGTACTTGGATAATTGAACTACATCAGTGTAACAGCTCCAAGTAATGCTGCTTTGTTTTATAAGAGCTGACGAAATGTCCCCATTATCCAGGCCTCGTCTCATTCCTACCCTTCGAGAGCGTCAGTTGAAAACAAAACAATACCTACTTATTTGTCTTTGTGCACAATGAGTGTGACTCGCTGAGCCTGTAGGCCCTTCGCGGATGTTGTCGAACAAATCCTTTGTAATTCAAGACGCTTTTATCCTGAAAATGAAAACTTTAATAAGTTTCAAAATGCCGACTGGAAAGAATTCCTTCTATGTTATTTGAATCTTAAGGGTCTAATTAAAGTCCTATGTAAAATTACATTCTTGACACTACAATTTACTGAATTCTTTACGAATTCTCCGGATTTTAACGTAATGAGTATTGTAAAACTATTTCAATAAACTTTGTATAAATTCATTACCTAATATAATTAAATGAATGGGTAAGTAGTAATTACCTTTATATGTAGTAAAGTCTTTTCTGAGAAAGTTAAACTATTTTCAAGTTCTTGGTATTTTACTGTTAAGTGAGTTTAGTTTCCCTTATGACCAAGAAAAGCTCCTGTTCAAATATTATTAGGTAAAAGGAACTTCTGGGAACAGAAACTTTAACGAACTCATAAAAGACCGTTAATTTCAAAACCTAACACAAAGTTTTTGCCGCCAGCACAAAAAAGACGAATACAATCGTTCATTATCATCAATTCTTCCTATACAAGTTGAGAAGTGTCCCTACAGAGCCTCTGCTTACATTATTCAAGCATCTAGTTAACAGTTGGGTTTTTCAGAGGGAATACTTGTGTAAATTGCCACTCCGACATTGAATATTAACTTTTAGAATCCGGCTTGTTCCCTGAGATTCACTCACATAACTTTTCACTTGAGGCCTTAACTACAAACTTTGAAAGAATATTCATAACGTCTAGTATTAGATATACCTAGTTGGCTAAAAACTTTTCGTAACAACAAATAAATCCATACTTACTTATTAATATTATAAATGAGAAAGTCTGTCTGTCTGTCTGTCGGTCTGTCTGTCTGTCTGTCTGTCTGTATGTTTGTCTTTCTTTCACGGCAAAACGGAGCGACGAATTGACGTGATTTTTTAAGTGGAGATAGTTGAAGGGATGGAGAGTAACATAGGCTACTTTTTGTCTCTTTCTAACGCGAGCGAAGCCGCGGGCAAAAGCTAGTATGAAATAAAGTTATGAAGATCTTCAGAAACAATATATTTTGGATCTTGAATTCTGACTCTGCGGCATAACGAATGCTAATGACACCTCAGTTGAGTGAAGACACCAGGATAAAATATTTATGTAAAATTGAAGTGGTCTCGAAACTCAGCATGTTATTAAACTTGTATGTAGTTGCAAACGGCAGGTCACAGCGTTGGCACTTTATAGTTTAGCACCGGCGTTAGTCTCTGTAGGGGACGGTGGAACGGCCTACATACATTATGTATTTCTACTACTGCAATTCTTTACGACCGGGGGCGGCCAGACGCCATGAATATGGAAGCCTAATGTTGAAAGTAAACAAGGAAAGTTTATACAAAATACATTCAGAGAAATGTATTGTTTCGCAGATGGATATTTTCTTAAGCGGTTTTCTGGTACTGATGAAGAAAATAATGCATGTGTCTACCAACCTATGAAGAATTTCATTCATTGTTGATTTAGAAAGGAATCAATTTTTCCACATACACACATTATTTATTCATAGCAGGACACATAGGGCTGCTCTGTAGTGTTCTGTTTGAGTACAAACACAGTTAGGCGAAGTTGCTAACATATAACATAGTTTCAGTTTGGATCACGATCCAATGCTTTTCAATAATAATTTAATCCGACTACGGCGAAGCTATAAAATCTGACTAAATGTGAGTCGGACTCGCGCATAGAGAGTTCAATGCAAACATGTAGGTACAGTCACGGTCTGAAAGTGGTTACCACCATAAGGATCACAATTGCATGCACACATTAAGGCCACAAGTTCTAAATGTCTATTTCATGACAATTTGATTGATTGATTTTTGATTTTTTTTTTAAATAAGAATATGAAAAAATAATAAATAAAAGTTTAAAAAAATCTTTATTCAAAATCTGGTATAACATCACTCCGCAGCTATGACTAATTTAGTTTTTTGAATAAGAATATGAAGAAAAATAGCACTGAATAAATCTTTGGTAAATACTATCTGACCCCCGCGGTTTTACCCGCGTAGTTCCCGTTCCCTTGAAATTAAATAAAAGACTTTCCTATGCCCTTGCTCAGGCTATAGACTAACTCTGTACCAAATTTCATTTAAATCGTTTCGGTAGTTTTGGTGCGAAAGCGAGACAGACTGACAGTTACTTTCGCAATTATAATAGTAGTATGAACTAGTACGGATCCACAGCTACGACAAATTTAGTTTTTTTAAATAAGAATATAAGGAAATAATAAATCAAATCTTAAAAAATCTTTATTCAATATCAAGTATAACATTACTCCGCAGTTACGACCAGTGCATAGATGCAACAAGACACGCGCATAGATCAGTATTTCTGGTATCACTCTAGCACAGCGTGATCTATCTCGTAGTAGGCATCATCACTTCTTCCTGAATCATTTCCATGATCTATTATTTGGTCTTCTTCGCCGTGACATCTTATTCAAACCTCACAGTAAATCACAATAGTTATAATGATTTTCGTGATAAGGCACTAAAGATATAAAACTATGTCCATGTTCAAAGATTGTCCCTTGTTCCAGGGTTAAACTTGCCATTTTATTTCGATATGAAAAAAAGTATTTCGTAAAATTTTACTCTTGTTTAGACGACGTTCAAACGATATTTTTTGACAAATGTCAATTCAACAAATTAAGGAAAGAGTTTCAAAGCACTTACTTTGGCACTATACCTGTCACTGTTACACAACTGCCAAACGTCAAGTGCACGATAGAGACGAAACATGGCTAAGCCGTCGCCGTTGCTTAGTAACGTCTTTGTTATTCTCGTTGTATCATTTTGCATAATAACTTCTAAAAGGTAACAAGTCACATGATATGGCATTTTAGATATTAATGAAAAAAGTGTGATATAGAATGTACTTTCAAAATTGGTAAACCTTTTCAGACCGTGACTTTACATCAAAATGGTCTTTTTTCTTTTACGTAACTTTTTGAGCACTTTCGTTTCAACATTCAAAATAATACATTTACTTACATTACCCAACCATATTTGGGACAGAGAAAGTAATATGTGTACCAAATTTCTACCAAGCACCACCACACGTTCCTGAGACAAAGGGTCTTCTTGCCACTGACTAGTATTAGTACACAGATTTTAAATTCTAGGCCTGTACAGTAAAATCAAAAGTAATCTAAAACGTCAAACTAATAAAGAAAACCCCAAGTCACATTTTAGTTAAAGTGATCTCTCGAATCTATTATTTAAGAAAGCTACAATAGTTTTTATAGTCAAACTCAGTGAATGCCACTTTCAGAATCCCTTTCACTGTTCTGGTCGCAGACGTGCTGTATAACCATTGATCTGCTGAGATAAACGATATGGCTGAAAGCTTTTACCCTTTGGTGTATATTTTTAGATATGAACATGTAGTGTAGAATACTTTTAGAATTTTAAATCAACCAGCTTACATTTCTACATGAGACCTAAATGTGGTGTATCTACTTAACATTTTTTATTCGTAACTATGTAGTTGTTCCGTAAACGTAGCGTTGCAATGCTACGTGACGTAAATAAATGTTTGGTTGTATTTCTGTTTTAATTAAATAAGATTAATTGAAAATCACTGAAAACCCCGGAGGACAACATTACTGAAGTTATAAACAACGACTTTGTTCTGTGACTTTTGAGAATTCAATAAAAAAACAACTGCTCCGCACATTTATACGAGTAATAATAAACGTATGAAGGACCAGATTGTTTGTAAGTTTTACAGATTTAGTAACATATAAAGCAACAACAAAGAAACCATTATTTAAATTTAAGCATAATTTAATTTCAAAACCTGCTTTAAATTCGGCTTTACTCATGTGTAGTTCCACATTCACGTACAGTGAAAAATGGCCGCAGGAAGTTGAACGTTTTTATTTTACCGGGACGTTATTATACCCAGTCGGGCGACAGTTGACCCTGGGCCGTATATCACACGAATACATCGACTCGCACAGATTTCAGTTCTCCTGAAAACCTATTCGTTTACTTTTCCGCATTTCGTTCATAAACTTTTCTTATTTCTTCTCGCTGGGGAAACAAGATGAACAAGTTTTATATAACAGGGGGGAATTCAGTAACGATAACTGAGCGTAGGTTTTAGGTACTTTGGGGCGGCTGTCACGTCAAATATATGACTGTGTTCACTTAGTAGTTTCCTCACAGTTTTGTAGATAAAATGAACCGCTATTTTCAACTTCGACAGTGTTCGTGTGATGAGAACTGCAAGATATTTAATAACGGACTCGGCAAGCGGCCCTATCGATTAAAGCGCAAGGTCCATTATGTGTTTTCAAACCGTATAGAAACCCATTGACCAAAATTTCATCCAAATTTGTCCAGTGTTTTTTTTTTCACGTTTAGTGATATATATATATATTCGTTTGACACTAAACGTGAAATATATATATATATATTTACATATACATATATTATGCTATGGGTTTTAGACCTAGCTATAATTTAACTAGCTCTCGCCCGTGGGTTTGAACTCGTGGATGTAGTATAATTATAAATATTTTATGAATTGACCTTGATATGTCTAAATATTTTTAAGCTATTTCTTCCCTCTATTTTACACTACATTTCTGTATAGTTTTAAACCTTCAATAAAAAATTCAAGCAAAAAATATAATGTCCCAACATATTACACGTTGTCCTTTAAACTAAAAAACCGGTCAAGTGCGAGTTGGACTCGCGCAACGAGGGTTCCGTTAATTTGTTTTTTAGTGAAATAACTACAAATTTACGGTTTTCGGAGTTTTCCCTTTACTTGTGCTACATGACCTTGCTTATTGCCAAATTTCACGATTCTAGGTCAATGGGAAGTACCCTATAGGTTTTGAGTTTTGATTCCCTTGAAAATGTTTAAATATGCAATATAAACCGCCGTATCTTTTTATTGTGTTGATTTAGAAACTTGTTTTTTTCACTGCTTTGGGACATAGCAGACTTGAGTATGTGATATAAATTTCAGCTTGATATCTCGACGCGTTCCTGAGAAAAAGGTTCTTGACAGACGGACGGACAGACGGACGCCTGACGTGAACTAACTACAAATTTACGGTTTTCGGAGATTTTCCTTTACTTGTGCTACATGACCTTGCTTCTTGCCAAATTTCACGATTCTAGGTCAATGGGAAGAACCCTATAGGTTTTGAGTTTTGATTCCCTTGAAAATGTTTAAATATGCAATATAAATCGCCGTATCTTTTTATTGCGTTGATTTAGAAACTTGTTTTTTTTTTACTGGTTTATGACATAGCAGACTTGAGTATGTGATATTAATTTCAGCTTGATATCTCGACGCGTTCCTGAGAAAAAGGTTCTTGACAGACGGACGGACAGACGGACGCCTGGCGTGAACTAACTACAAATTTACGGTTTTCGGAGTTTTTCCTTTACTTGTGCTACATGATCTTGCTTCTTGCCAAATTTCACGATTCTAGGTCAATGGGAAGTACCCTATAGGTTATGATTCCCTTGCAAATGACTAAATATGCAATGTAAACCGCCGTATCTTTTTATTGCGTTGAATTAGAAACTTGATTTTTTCACTGCTTTGAGAGATAGCAGACCTGAGTATGTGATATTAATTTCAGCTTGATATCTTGACGCGTTTCTGAGAAAAAGGGTCTTGACAGACGGACGGACGGACAGACGGACAACAAAGTGATCCTATAAGGGTTCCGTTTTTACCTTTTGAGGTACGGAACCCTAAAAATGGTCATGAAATAGACCTTTTTGACAAAATACATTTGTACCATATAACATGAAAATAGGAGAATCTCTATCCCCAGGCCATATTACCCACAATCACGTACTAAAAGAGATAAGATAAAGCGGGGCTTTGCCGACGCCTCAAACAAATTTCTATGCAAAATAATATCTACTCAAGGGATTTCGGTAAATAGGTTTTAGTCGATGAGCTAAGCATATAGCGCGGTTTTTCTATGATTTGAATTGCAAGAGGGTGTCCCGAGACGTAATTTGCTGGGAATAGCTTTTTTATATAATTTTGCACTTGGGGGCTCTCAAAGATGATTGAAAAAGTAAATTTTGTATTAAATTTTTAGGCCAAGTTAAATATGCGTTTTTAGCACGTATTTTGGCGTAATTGCTGTCGTAGTTTGATAGTTGTATGATGTAGTATTAGTGTTTCGCCGGAACACTTTCTCAGCAGTTTATATATTTCGAAATGTCTGTCACTTGTAGTAGTAGTATTTAAAATATGGAGAGTAGTTAAAAAAATATTGAATATATAGAACCAATTATGAGATTTTGAACACATAATAAGTAGAGATTTACAATACATATTAAACAGAAAACTGTAATGCCGTTCCTAAATTTTACCTATACAAATCCAAGCATACTGACTGACTGCAATCTCATTGCGTTACAATATAAATCTGACGTCTACAGGTATATCTGTCCCATTAAAAAAATTTCGCGAAAGAAGCCTTTGAGCGCTGGCGACTTTGACAACATCAGCTTCTTTGAGGGTCAGTGAATATCTGGGTCAAAACGTTGAAGTGGGTGTAGGTATCCTTTGTTTGTCTTGGTATTTAATCTATATTCATGATGTATTGTGGCGTTACATTGTAACTTCTCTACATTTACCTTGCTTCACGACTTACGTGGAGCTACATTCTAGAAAATAAATCTTGAAATAAACTAACACAACTGTTCCACAAATATTTTTTATTAACTACATGCATGTGAATACTTATAACACGAAATCGTATTTCGTAGTGACTGTTACAGTCGTAAACTGAGGTTCGTCGGGAAACGTCAAATAGAAGTGAAGTTCAGTAGGTCCAGATTTATTAAACGTGAACAAGTAGGTACTGTTACTTTTGAATACCAAGGGCTGCTTTCAGGTAGATATTTTATACTACTCAAAATGAATGCTAATATCAATGTCAAGATCTGCATGTCTGTCATACGTATCGATAATCATCAAGTTCTATTTAAAATTATTTTCGTTTACATCATAGGAACTTTAAACCAGTCTTTATCTTTAATAATGTAGATGACATATATTACGTACTCACGTCACTCATGTGATTAACTTAGTCCTTAGTGGGTGCCTACGTAAACAATATTGGTAGTTACTTGTAAATAGCGATACGAAAACCTTAACGTTAAAATCGACGTAAGTAATTTTTTTGTAAAGGTCGCACATAAACTGCGTAGATCAATCATTCGTATCATATGTGATCACACACATTGACGCCGCATTCCAATGTAAACACGGTATTCGTATTAATAGGTAATTATAAGAAAAACAAACATTACATTCACAGTCCACATTATCCCCAGTACAAGGCTGACAATTATTTTGACTCACGTCATTTTTCGGTGGCATTTTTAAGTGAACCTTCTGTCCTTCACCTTCATGTTCTGTTTTAACCCGGGGCACATCACGTCCGCAAGATTCCAAGCCTACGATCATACCGGGGGTGGGGTTACATCGGACCCCTCAGATATGTGAGCTGAATACCAAATGCTTCAGATATATAAGCTTGATCTCATCAAGTCTCTTCGGCTGTTTATTTGATATTTGTTGTCCAGCATAGATTAGTGATGCAACTTACCACTTAATGATTTTTGTCAGGAGGATTTGCCGTATAGTGTTTTATTTTTAGAACTTGATTCAGAGAAGTACATTATTTAGATAATCCTTCTTTAGTCTTGTAACACAAAGAGTCTAAAGACCGCTTGAATAAAGTATCTTTTAAATCCTGAATATAAATAGGCCAAAGACTATTAGGTACATCAATCAGGTAAAGCATAACACACTGCCTGTTTCCTGATGCTATGTCAGTCCATTGTTACCTTTCCTCCCCATTTTACCATAAGATAATAAGACAAATATCATTTACAATAATAATTGCTTAATAAAGCGCTTCTACGTCATAAAAAGAAACTTTGTACAAACTAATTCCAACTTCAGTAGTTTTCCTGCTATCTGATCTGTTTACCTATGTATAAATGATTAATTTAAATAAAAAATATTTAGGTGAACGAAAAAAATAGAATATAATGAAGGGAGATATAGGATATATTCAAGTACAATTGAAAAGGCTGGAGGGCGTTAGAATTCGTGAATGAATCGGCAAACCCACGTGTTCCACGATTTGAAATTCACAAAATTACATCAATTTATTCTCAAAGCCTTAAAAGTTGAATCCGCCTCAGTGTAACCCAGCAACTTGCAAACAACCATTTATCTGTGAGGAAAAATTCCAAATTATATAAATTTCTTTGTGCCATTTCTGATTGTAAATGAAAGTTTCAGTTGAATATAATTATAATGAATTCAATTTATAAAATTAAGTTATGTAAGGTACAAATAATGTTGATGGTTATTTGAATTAATAATAAAATAAATAAAAAAATAAAAAAGCCTTTATATTTCTTGCAAGTTAACAGATACAACTTAAACTAAATTAAAAAATTAATTTCAATTAATACAAGTCATTATTTATACTATAATAATTTAATACTGAAAAGTTGGCTTGTTTATAAACATGTTAATTCTAGGAACTGCTGTTTCGAATTAAAATATTAATTTATTGTTGGATAGTCAATTTTCAAGCAAGCAAGGCTATATAAGTAACTAGCTTTTTCCCGCGGCTTCGCTCGCGTTAGAAAGAGACAAAAAGCAGCCTATGTTACTCTCCATCCCTTCAAATAGCTCCACTTAAAAAATCACGTCAATTCGTCGCTCCGTTTTGCCGTGAAAGAAAGACAAACAGACAGACAGACAGACAGACACACTTTCCCATTTATAATATTACTAGCTTTTGCCCGCGGCTTCGCTCGCGTTAGAAAGAGACAAAAAGTAGCCTATGTTACTCTCCATCCCTTCAACTATCTCCACTTAAAAAATCACGTCAACCCGTCGCTCCGTTTTGCCGTGAAAGAAAGACAAACAGACAGACAGACAGACAGACACACTTTCCCATTTATAATATTAGTATGGATATATGTATCTATACTAATATTATAAAGAGGTAAAATTTGTAAGTTTGTATGTTTGTAAGTTTGTATGTTTGGGGTAATCTCTGGAACTAATGAACCAATTCCAAAATTTTTTTCACTGGCAGTAAGCTACATTATTCCTGAGTGCTATAGGCTATAAATTATTTTTATAACATGTATATTAACCGAGCTATCGCAACTTTTGTCTAGCAAGTCGGAAAAAATTACCTCATAAAACAGAATTATTTGCGTGCGCTGCCTAAACAGTTGCTTAAAATTAAAAACAATGTATGGCAACCTGGTTTGTCTTAATTATTTCTACAAAAAAGTCCGCAATACCATATCTCTATCTTTTATATTTTATCTTTTATACTTCTTTTATTGCATCAAAAAAATGTTTTTTCGACATAGTTACGTTTGGTTGATTATTTGAGCAACAGAATATTAATTCTTATGACAATAAATTATTTCAATATCACAAGGACATCATACAGATAAGATTTGCCATTTACAGTATGTCAATTGGTCATATAGTTTCGGAGCTATTATAAAATTACTAATATGCAAAATGCCCCTAGCGTAATTTTCATTGTGCGGACGTCATTTATAATTTCAAAAAATATCTTCGGAGATATTCACAGTTTATTATTCTCCGCAGCAAGCAATATAAATGATAGTATGTAATAGAAATTGCTTTTTAGCTTAGCTTTAGTTGGGAAAAGGCTAGGGAGATGATGATGATGATATTGTCCTATAGTAACCAAAAGCCGATCAGTAACCAAAAATCTAACATAACGCGGGTACGCGGGGATCGTGGGGTCCATCGTCCTCTACGAGGCTCCTGTGTAGTCACCCAACCTAGCCTTGACTCCGGCCCGGCTACTGCGGGCGTCCTAGAAGGTTATGGCCATTCGGATGGTGCATGGATACCGCAAGATCTCCTGCCTGCCTGATTCTTGCCGGCATACCGGCGTGGGTAACACGCACAGTGGCGCGTGGAAGTGCAACGCCGGGGCGAAACTCACACACACTCGGCACACAGAGCTCCAGCAGGATCTCATGGAGACTGCGACTGTCGCAACCCAGTGCTGGTCATCCCTCTTTGAGGAATGGCAGGAATGACGCCTCGACGCTCTCACGTATCGCCCGACACAGGTCCTCACCGCACACGGACATTTCAGGAGGTTCCTATGTCGGATTCGGGCGGAAGCCTGCGTGACACGGTGTAGCATACGGTGGAGGTATGCCCCGCTTGGGCGAGACTAAATAGGAAGCCGTCGCCTCCTGCGAAGCAGACACGCTGCATGGAGACGAAAGCGGCGGGGCGCGTGAGGCAGCATCAAGCTTCACGCCCCGGGCAGAGACCCATGCGTAGTTGCCGAGAGTCGCAAGATGACGGTCACTGGAGGCGTGGGCCTGCGGAAGGCGAGCGGTAGGTAGCTCGCCGGTCGACTAGGACTAGACCCGTGTCGACGGCGTGTCGATGCTTCGAATAGTTACCGCGGCCGAATATATAAGGGTAACCGAAGGGACATTAATGGATTTTAGTCAGTAAAAGTCTGACACTCCTTCCCTCTTCAGGGGCGGGGGAAGTCATTTGATAATACATATATATATATATAATATTAGTATTGATTATTTAACATCACACTTCGACTTACAGAAGCAGAGCAGTAGTAAAGGACACCGCACTACAGCTTAAGATAATTTACCCTAATTACCCTAATATAATAAATGTGAAAGTAAAACTGTCTATTAGGTATTCTTTATCGGCTAAACGGCTAAATCTGTCTTATTTTGATGAAATTTTGTACCTTTGGCAAGTAATTTAAAGAATAGTTACAATAATACGTTATTAGCGTATCCGATTTCTTGATGTATCGTTAATATTCCATATGTATTATTTTCAATCGATATAAAAATACTTCCATTATTCTAATTTTTGTTTGTTCCACAGTTAAAAGTACACTTGCTAAAGTTCCGATAGAACTATGAATAAAGTCCCTGTAAATAAATAAATAACGAAAAAAAATATGTTCCTCATCTAAATCCTTTTCACAGAAACAAGCACTTAACACTAATACTTATCTGACGTGTCCGACTAAAGCCAGGTTAGACTAAACATTAATCTTTATTAGTTTCTTAGTCACGGTTAACAAGCGTACCCAACAGGGCAACTTCTTGGTCTTCTTTCATGTAATTTCTCCAGAGAATCCGGGTGGACCATTTCTTTCACGAAGTGTCCGGGATAAAATAAAAGTTTATTAGTCAGGACTACGTGTGGGGAGAAAATAATGATGACTTTGATTGCCTTGGGTACCGAAACTTGCTTTGTTGTTGCAAAATATTTTACATAAGACATACAAGCATTTACGCATTTTTGTGTAAAAAAGAGACCTTTGTAGATCTAATTTTAAATATTGGGTCAGTGCAGGAGGATGAAATTTTGACATTCGAAGTTTATATGGAGTGTAGAAAGCCAAAATATATCAAACTAGCTTCTGCCCGCGGCTTCGCTCGCGTTAGAAAGAGACAAAAAGTAGCCTATGTTACTCTCCATCCCTTCAACTATCTCCACTTAAAAAATCACGTCAATCTGTCGCTACGTTTTGCCGTGAAAGAAAGACAAACAGACAGACACACTTTCCCATTTATAATATTAGTATGGACTAGCTTTTGCCGGCTTCGCTCGCGTTAAGAAGAGACAAAATTTAGCCTATATTACTCTCCATCCCTTCAACTATCACCACTTAAAAAATCACGTCAATCCGTCGCTCCGTTTTGCCGTGAAAGAAAGACAAACAGACAGACAGACAGACAGACACACTTTCCCATTTATAATATTAGTATGGATAGTATAGTATATAGTATTATAGTATATTAGTATAATAGTATGGATAATTAATAATAATGGGCCACTAGCTAAAAGGTAATAATATTACGTCCAACCTTTTTGTTTCAGCGTAAGAAAATAGGTTATATTTTTACAAAATGGGTTTCTAGATATAAAAATAGTTTCATTTTTAATTTTTACTTTATGCGACCAGCGTCAACTTAATTTGAACATAATGTAACCTCATTACTAAAATTCCCCGCCATTTAATGCTGGTCAGTTGCTGTTAAAGTAATGTAGCGACGCCATTAAGTTTTCTTTTTTTTCTTTTTCTGGTTTGTAAATGGCTTGCCTTTATTAACTTTTCGCTAAAACAGCCTGTTTGCAAGAAATAACATATTTAATAACACCTCTTTAATACATTCTTTAACAATTCGATTACGAAAGAGTTTTTTTAATTTGTCCTAAATTATTGCAATTTGTTTTTAAATTGTTTTTTTTAAGTTTATTAATTTATTTTTAATTTATAACCTTTTTACTTTAAATATATACAGTTATATTTTAATTTTCTTCCTTTGTTATACTGCATAAAAATATTTAAAACGTCGTACCACATTCTAGTAAATATCCAAATAAATCAAATTATATTTTTTATGTTAGGCTGTAAAAAATATTTAGTTGCTAAATGATAACCGTAAAGTAGACAACACGTCAAGTTGTCTACAAAATATTCAATCAATTTAACAAAAAGTACAAAGTACTCAAATTAACGAAAAAGATTTTATATTACCGGACAAAATTCATCTCATGGTTATTTAAATTAAATACTGAACTTTTACTCGTAGCCTGAATATTGAACACGTCGTTTATTGTATCATCGACAGCCCACAATGCGCTTGATCGAGGTCATAATCTATTAATCTCGCCATAAAAGGCGGGAGACGTCCGAGGGAAAGTCGGATGTAAATAATTGACGTTCCGTCTTTTGTTGATATAAACTTCTCCGTTCGCCACAGAGTCTCGAATACCAGCTATTTATTATTTAAATCCGACTGGACTAAGAACTCCAATCCGTTTATGTAAATCGATGCTAATGCGCTTTGTAGTTGAGGGTTCGTACTTACCTTTGACAATTTCGCTTCCGTCGTCGACAACTCCATTGATATGAGAGCCACACAGGAATAGTTTGTAGAACTGTAATAAACAGGAAACAGAACGGATTTCGTTCCTTTTGTTGGAACAAGTTTCGTCTTTGTTAAACGTTCTATAAAAATATATGTCTCTCTCTTTCTATTTCTCTGTTGTATCTATTACTAGCTTTTGCCCGCGACTTCGTTCGCGTGGAATAATAGTTCCCGTTACCGGGGGATTTCCGGGATGAAAACTATCCTATGTCCTTTCTCGGGTCCCAGACTATGTCTGTACCTAATTTCATTCAAAATTGGTTTAGTAGTTTAGGCGTGAAGAAGAGACAGACAGACAGACAGTCGCATTTATAATATTAGTACGGATTAACTGTGGAACTATCTTGAGCGTACACAAAAAGATTATTGGGGTTGTATAAGCGTGAAAGAGCTACATTGACCATGGGAAAAGCATCCAAAACATATCCAATGGCGTTTTTTTTTTGATGGATAGGAAATCCGCCGGGAATTCCGGGGCCGCGGTAACTATTAGAAGCATCGACACGCCGTCGACACGGGTCTGGTCCTAGTCGGGCGGCGAGCTACCTACCGCTCGCCTTCCGCAGGCCCACGCCTCCAGTGGTCATCATCTTGCGACTCTCGACAACTAAGCCTGGGTCTCTGTCCGGGGCGTGAAGCTTGACGCTGCCTCACGCGCCCCGCCGCTTTCGTCTCCAGCGTGCCTGCTTCGCAGGAGGCGAAGGCTTCCTATTCAGTCTCGCCCCGAAACATGGCCTGAACCAGCGCCGATCGCCTCTGCAACGACACGGTGGTCGTTCGCCCACGCGGGGCCTACCTCCACCGTATGCTACACTGTCACGCAGGCATCACTTCCGCCCGAATCCGACATATTAACATCCCGAAATGTCCGTGTGCGGTGAGGACCTGTGTCGGGCGATACGTGAGTGTCGAGGCGTCATTCCAGCCACTCCTCAAAGAGGGATGACCAGCACTGAGTTGCGACAGTCGCAGTCTCCATGAGATCCCACCGGAGCTCTGTGTGCCGAGTATGTGTGAGTTTCGCCAGCGTTGCACTTCCACGCGCCACTGTGCGTGGTACCCACACCGGTATGCCGGCAAGAATCAGGCAGGCAGGAGATCTTGCCGCATCCATGTACCATCCGAATGGCCTTAACCTTGTAGGACGCCCTTAGTAGCCGGGCCGGAGTCAAGGCCGGGTTGGGCGCCTACACCGGAGCCCCGTAGAGGGCCATGGACCTCACGATCCCCGCGTACCCGCGTTATGTTAGACTTTTGGTTACTGATGGGCTTTTGGTTACTATAGGACAATTATTGTGTTATTCTGATGTACCCGCATTGAGCAAGCGTGGTGATCAATGCTCGTGCCTTCTCTATATGAGAAGAGGCCTTTGCCCTGCAGTGGGACAGTACAGGCTGGTATTATTTTATTTATTATTATTATTCTGATGTAATCATCATCATCTCCCTAGCCTTTTCCCAACTATGTTGGGGTCGGCTTACAGCCGAACCGGATTCAGCTGGATACCAGTATTTTACGTGAAGCGTCTGCCTATCAGACCTCCACAACCCAGTAACTGGGCGACGATACCCTTTGGTTCGACTGATCAGACTTTCTGGCTTCTGAATACCTGGCCTTTCTTCGCTAAAAAGCAGTTTCTATTACATACTATCATTTATATTGCTTGCTGCGGAGTAATATTGAAACTGTGAATATCTCCGAAGATATATTTTGAAATAATAAAAATGACTTCGGCAAGATGAAAATTACGCTAGGGGCATTTTGCGTTTTAGTAATTTTATATTATCTCCGAAACTTCATGACCAATTGACATACTGTAAATGGCAAATCTTATCTGTATGATGTCCTTGTGATACTGAAATAATTTATTGTCATAAGAATTAATATTTTGTTGCTCAAATAATCAACCAAACGTAAGTATGCCGAAAAATCATTTTTATAATGCAATAAAAGAAGTATAAAAGATAAAATATAAAAAATAGAGATATGGTATCGCGGACTTTTTTGTAGAAATAATTAAGACAAACCAAGTTGCCATACATTGTTTTTAATTTTAAGCAACTGTTTAGGCAGCGCACGCAAATAATTCTGTTTTATGAGGTAATTTTTTCCGACTTGCTATACAAAAGTTGCGATAGCTCGGTTAATGTACATGTTATAAAAATAATTTATAGCCTATAGCACTCAGGAATAATGTAGCTTTCTGCCAGTGAAAAAATTTTTGGAATTGGTTCATTAGTTCCAGAGATTACCCCAAACATACAAACTTACAAACTTACAAATTTTACCTCTTTATAATATTAGTATAGATGTAAGGAGATAAGAAAAGCTCTGAGAGCGAACTCTTGCAACATACAAGACGCATGGTTTTTATGATCTATAAAAAGTATGTTTAAAAATTATCTTCACCAAGAAAATTCACTTACGTACCTTAAATATTTAAAAGGGGTTTGACGCAGAACACATCAGAGCTACACGCATGATGACTTGCGTTTGTGTGCAATTTCCGAGTACACTCTCATCCGATACATTAGGACGGGAGCTCTGAAATGACTGACGAGGCGCGGTGATCACTTTTAAAGTAGCGGAGCTACATTTCCCCCGTACTTCGTTTTTCACCGATCTCTCGTTTATTGGAAGTACCTATGAATATTTGCACTGCCTGCAAAATCATTTCATTGATCAGAGTCGATACGAAAATAGGCTCTCGGGCAATAGGCTTTCAAAAGCTTTTCAATTTAGTCTCGCGGCCGGGCTCCGGGCGCGTGCTGGCGCTGTCACGGATTTTGTTGCGAATTTCCATTCACGCTATGGGTAGTTTTATGAAAAATCTATTATTCTGTTGAATGCTGCTAGGCTCGCTCTGCTTCTCATTTGAAAGGGAAGATATGATCTGAGATCTGGCGTGGAATATGATATGACCACATTGTGCGGTCGGAGCGTGTCGGTAGGTATACGGGCACTCGGTCCGACATAATCAGGTTTATTAGTGGGAATAAGGCGAGGTGCGGCTTTATTATCGTTATGTATTGCCTGTCCACCCGCCTGGAAGGCGTGTCCGCTATCGATCGCCTATTTTAGTCTGGTTCTTTCATTAAAGTTAAGCGAGGCGTTAAGTTTCACGAAACGAGTATCTTATAGACCCTCATGCCTATTTTAAAGGTTATTTAATAGCGGAGAACAATACGGGGTTAATAGCCAATTAAGTAGGTAGCTGGATACTGTAGAATGGATTCCGAAAACCTTGTTTGATTAATTTACATGAAGGTTACGGTGTATTGGATTAGATTAGATTATAGTTAGAAACCGTTACTTAGGAAGCTGTTACGCATTGTAGGAGATATTTATAAGACAGTCAAAAGTGACATTTTTATTTTACTATCACAGATTTTGCCTTTTGTTTACAAAGTAGGTAATATCGGTGTATCAGCAGTTTCCTTATCTCTTGCGTTATTACACTTCATTAATTCAGAGACATGAGAATGGCTGGAAGCAGTTTTAACGATACGCCATTACTTTAAGGGGCTATGCGGAGGAAAATGAGATCTTAAGAATCGACCTGAAATCGAGCCGCTGATGTCGTTTAGAATACCACCCAGCTGTTTTACGGATAAACTTCCAACCCGGAACATAGCGTTTCCTTATTACGGTTAAGGTGTATGTTTTCGAACAAAATCCTCTCCGCAGTAGGTATCCGTATTAGAACCCATATGAAACATGATTAAAACATTTTCCGCTAAGGCTTAACGTCTTTTCGCTTCGTTTAAAAAGTTTTTTCGCCTGTATCGACGATTTTACCTGACTAAGGTTGGTCCCACGGCTGTGAATGGAGTTAATATATTTTCCTTGAGAAACAGTACGCGTACTTACCCAACCGGCAAATTAGGGAAAGGTCTTAGATTCCAATTCGCTAAAAAAATATAGCAGTAAAATCTTTGGAAACAAGAACAGCACAAATAATAATATTTAGATTACAATAAAGGAATTCTTCTAAAAAGTTGCAGAGTGGAATAAAAAAATAAGATTTAATATCTAGTTACGTATGTCCTAAGTATACCACATATAGGGTTGATTTTTAAGTGCGAATTAAACTATTATACTAAACACAATGATATCTTTACATAAATAACTGAGTATAATCTAAGCATTGCCGAAACTAATTAAAGGAAGATTCGTGTGTGCACAAAGTATTTTAAACTTTTGCGTAGTAAAATAGGGGATGACATCAGTATGAAAATCCGCAAACGGCTTCAGTCAGTAACCTACAAAAATATAACCCTTCCCCAAATCAACAACTAAAACTAAATAATTCCTACGAAATACGCATAGCAATATCTCTCGGAAATATAACATTAAATGTATATTTGTAACACTTAACCCTCGTTTAACTCTCGCCTTCGCATTTTATTCGTGTCATGTGCGGTATAAAACCATCCCACCTCTGTATCTGCCAGCCATTGTCTGGCAACAACACCCGTGTCTATTTGATGGCTCTGCTTTACTGGGGAACGTGATTCTGGGTAAAATGTACAGAATTTTACCCAGAATTGTATGACGTTAGATGCATTGAACGGGACATTCGGAAAACCGTTCGCTAAATATCAATTATTTCGTTGAATTTACTCATATAACTTTAGTTCTACCTAGACTGTACAATAAACTAAACCTAACGCATAAAACCAAGCATTTATCAAATTACCAGTTTAAAAATAAAATTAACCTATGGCTTAAAACCTTAAACTACGACGAAATTGAAAAACTATTTTTAATTGTCAAATAAAAATTAAAACAGTAATACACGAACACACTATATTATAACACAGTCTCAACATTACCACAATACACTTATGCATACACAGACGTACGAATAAACGCACGCACACACAAACACACGCACACACACACGCACGCACACACACATACACACACGCACGCACACACTCATACATGCACTCAGCTCCACCAATATTTGTACTTGCTAGATTGCAAACTTTTAATTAAGTATAAACATATTTTTAGTTAAAATTAAAACAGATTACAGAATATTATGATTGTAACACTTTAGCTTAACCTATTTAATTGGAAGGAACTGATTCCCAACATACAGCTCACGCTAGTTTGGGAAACAGGGCTCGCAAATGAAATGTGTACACTTGTTGTTGCAATAAAGATTTTGTATTTGTATTTGTATTTGTATTAGTTCAGTTTCGGTCAGTTAGACCGAAGATTTGAATAGAATGATGGATGCTGACGGCCTAGAAATAGAATGGTTGGCGCTCTTTAGGGGTGGGCAATGTTTAGCTGTAGACATTGCAATTAGCAGGTATTGCAATTTACAGCCAAAAAGAACTAATGTCATCATCATCTCCCTAGCCTTTTCCCAACCGTGTTGGAGTCGGCTTCCAGCCTAACCGGATTCAGATGGATACCGGTGTTTCAAAAAGAACTAAAGTATTGAAGAGTAATTTACTTTGTCCTTATATTAAACCGAATTTGAAACGTGAGGAAGGCAATCTCTTAATATTTATACGAAATAATAAACGAACATTAGTTACATATACAAGGTATATTATTTTATAACCTCATCGGTATATCTCAAGGCCGTAGGATGACTAAATTACGTAGTGTGCACGCCAGCTTTATTTGACTATAGCAACCGAAAATATATTTATTTTATAAAATATCCCCAAAAAAGCCTATGTAAACACATTTATTCTCTAGCCGCGATAATCTATAGTTTTCCAACAACAATCCATCACACACTGAGCTATGATAGCCTTTAAACGCAGTAATACCAATACGAATTTCATATAAATTGTGCGATCCATCATCTCAAACCCACCTCGGGTAGTAAGTGAACCGCTGTGGTAGAATAATGTGACTTTACACCATACTGCTACATATACAATAGATAGGTACATGTGGGGTAAGTTTATATGTAAAATAGGGGCCTTATTTCTAGGCTTGTTTGTTTTACTTAAGTTACATAAAACTTTCCAACGACCAAGCGATAGCCGGCTGCCGCGCTGCTATTGTCTTTCTTTTGTGTCGAATCACGTGCGTTCGAAGGTTTAAAAGTTTGAATTCAGTAAGCCGTATTACAAAGAGAGCGAAAATATAATAGAATTAAATTATTTAAGTACCGAACATTATTACCCTTTCGACAACCAAGCGACAGCCGGCCGTCGTGCCGCCATTGTGTTTCTATTGTGTCTTGAATCACGTGTGTTCGAAGGTTTAAACTAAAACTCGGTTCTTAGTTTTTATTTTTTGCTATTATATAATAATACGCGAGATGAGATTATGATATTATACACTTCCCCATCTACGTTGTACCTATACAAAGTACAACGTAGTATAGCGAAACTTGGACGAAGCAAAGGGATTACGTAAGTATCGTGAGTCGTAGCAACAGTACTGCGGCATTCTATAGTTTCTCCGTACGTACGCCCATGGGAAAAATGCGTGACTTAAAAAATGTATGTAATATCGCTATATTCTTGTATCGTAGGTATGTTTATATAATAGAAAAAGGTACAGATAATCTACATTCTTTCTGCTCCGGAATCGAAATGATTTGACGAAAAAATGTTAGCAATTTCCTATTTTTATACGATCGTTTCTCTTGCGATCGTGTTCAGAAAAACACCCGTATTCGTTGGTCACAACACGTAGACTTGGATGTACGCACAGTGTGTGCAATATGTGACACATTTCGACAGTTAACGCTGTCGTTACCGTAACGTATGGATTCCAATATCTAGGTGAAATGAGAAAAAGAAAATCGACGATTCAAAACACGCTTGTCTATTTAGAAGGAAAATTATATTACACAATTAAGCGACTATTAGATACTTAGATTTTAAGTATCACTTTAATATTCATCAAAATTTATGAGGCACTTAAACCGAAAATTTCGGCCCTAAAATATAATGTCCTTCGCAGTTTGAAAAGTCGCGGAGAAGATAGCAGTTATGCAGAACCCTTTCGTCGATCCGATTCGAGGTTTAGCCGTCTTTATACCATAATTCTGCTATTTAATTAATAGGAGATACTTTAAGAGCTTTTTATTTGAGATGTAACAAATAATTACATTACTACTTAATTAAATTAACAATAAGTTAAATAATTACATTATTTGTAACACATTCCAATTAATGTGTTCGTTCTAGCGGAGTAAAATTTATGTTTATATACTTTCGTAAAATAGATCTTATTACACCGTGTTAGGGTTCATAATATAGCCATATTTAGCATGTGTAGCTTTTACTAATGGTAATACAGTTCCAGCCAGCTTACCATAAAAAGTTCAATACGATGGAGGCTTTTTACACTTTCAGAAGGCCACACAGAGTTACAGTCTATTGAAAATGGCACCCTTTCCCCAGGAAAGATAATTATTATATAGGAGTGATGAATTACTGCTGATGCAGGATAACTCCCGGTAACATACCCCTAAGGTTTGGATGTTTTTTGGATCGAGCATGCATAACATTTGGGCCCTAAAACAAAGAGCCATAGAATGCTAAACCGTCTCGAAGGAGCTAGATGAGGCAACACCGGTTACTAAATTGTTAATAGAGCGTAAAATACTTCGGGACAGTAAAAAAAGGCAATTTTTATAAAGTAAAAAATGCCACTCATGAACTTTGAAGCTAAAATAAACTTTAACTTCAAATTGAGATGATGAAATTTGCAGTAAAACTTTTAAAACTCTGACTTCAATAGTTTGAAACAAAATTACAATTTTTAAAGTACGGAACTAAGCTTTGAAGGCCAGTGTATTTACTGACGTGTCCATGACAGTCAGTACAGCGGCAGAAAGCAAGTATTACAAAACCCGAATATTATTTAGAGACCAGTGCACTACGACTAAATAAGGCTTATTGAAAATCAATAGATTCGTATCAGAGTCGATGTGATCGCGCAAATGTAGCGAATGGCACGAATATTACAATCAATATTTTACTAAAACCGGTGTTTCCAACACCATTATTGGGGCAATAATTTATAAAATAGCAGTAACATTTCCGTGCAATTTCAGCTGCCAGGAACTATAAAAAAGCATTTTCTACTTTTGTGGAATTCCATTGTTTCATTCTGTAACTATGTCAAGGGCTTATAGTACAAACGCATACTATTCGATGTCCAGTGTTAGGGGAAAACTATTTTTTTTAATTTAGGTTAAAGGCACGAGGCAATAAATGGCATTTGTTCGGACGGAGCTACGGGGTGTGGGAGTGCAAGGGTGACACGCCACGCCGTGTCCGACACTTGACACCGGACGCCGCCCGGACACAAACAACATGCGGCCCTTAATTGCTGTCATCCGTAAACACATACAGATATTGGATCGTGGATATATTTTATATGTAGGTGGAAAAAAATCATTTTTAAATCTTTTAGTTTTTGCTGGTTGCGAGAGCGTAGTTATTTATTTTCGCAACTCATGACATGTAGACATGTTCCGATTGGTTTTGTGTTGTTATAAAAACAAAGTTTTCGGTTGAAAAATACGCAATTTCACCGTCAGTCATGAAACCAAAACATTCATTTTCACGTAACCTCGCGTCGTTTATCCTCTCATTACTGAGATAATAATTGAAATATTATTCAGATCTTGACACGTGTGCGCCGGCATGTGATGAGATGTAAATTATGTTAAAGCTGTGAACCGTATTCCATTATAAATATTATAACAACCTCTTTAACGATATCGCCTCGGGCGTGATCTTGGCTTTGAGGATGTAACACGATAAAGGTAATCCTGCCAATTTACATAACACTGTCTAATAGCTGGAGGTGTAGGGGTAACGATAGGGCTACGATAAGACACCCCTCATTACAAAATATAATTGTTACCAATGACTGTGTGTTGAATCACCAAATAGTAGAGTTATATTAAAAAGTTGCTCTTTTTCAATGCAAACATTTTAATTCTGATGAAAAGTTCTTATCCACATACGCAGTTTAAATGGCCCTCATTGAGGAACATAATTTTCTATGAAGGGATGACGCGTGACGGCGGCGGTAACTTCTCTTCTGTCAAAAACGTGTCCAAAACAAATATGAATTAATACATGCGTACATATTTAAGTATGCAGAGAGGCCAGTACCCGTGTGTTCGTGGTGTGATAAAATGGCGTGCTGGGACCTTGTGTTTACATTCAATTTCAAGAGCGGTGCGTCGCGCACGCAAACCTATTACTTTGAGGACTAAGAACACATTATTAATATTCCTCGAGGCAAGGGTGTTTATAATTACACGTGCTTAGTTCGAGCTGTTCTTCTTAATTACATTTGAGAAGTTAAATGAGAGAATAAAGGAACATTTTGTTTGGCTATGTGACTAGGAAGCTAATTGAGAGCTATCTAAGTATTTTATATTAGGAGCGTTAGCGCATTAAAGACCCACCTGGTCGGAATAAGTTAGAAGCTGACAGCAACGGGTAAAAAATAACACGAAAAGGTCGAAAATATTGGGTAAAAGATTCCGAAGAATTGATAACCTCTTCCTTTTTGAAGTCGCTTAAAAATAAGAAACTTTTCTATATTCGCAGATTGTCGAAAAGGTCAAAACTTTTAAATGGAGAACTAAATCTAATCACTACATAGTATAAAACAAAGTCGCTTTCTCTATCCCTATAGAATATGCTTAAATCATCAAAACGATTTTTAAAGATTTGGAACACCTCTGCGAAGCTGGGGCGAGTCACTAGCATTTTGTATATAATGGGCAATGGTTTTTTGGTGTCAATTAACTCACAGCCAAAACTACCGGAGCTAGAAATTTGGAATTTGCACTGCAAATAATTTATTTTTATGACGTTAAGGCGTACTTAGAAGCGCTTCTTGGAAATCCAACCCTTGAGGTAAAACAGGATATTAAAATGTACGGGTACATATGAATTAAATTGTGAAAACCTGTGGGCGCCGCGTAAAATATATTTAAATCTGCGCTTACACATAGTCCGTTGAACCAAATCACGGTTTTATTTATTTGGGACATTTTAATTAATTTCGAAATGTTCGTAGTTTTTTATTTTATAGGATTCTCAATCAGTGCGGAGCTTGTTAATAGTAAAGGGTATTGATTAATTCTTGCATGGCAGCAATTGAATGGACCTGTAAAGTTTTTTACTCAGGTATGGTTTCAGTTACCTTTCCATTCTTCATACACTTAATAACTTTACTATAGTTTAGGAGCTAGGTAAAGTTACGTTACAATATGATCGGTTAGGTTACCCCTCGTCTACATACGTAATCGATATTTTGTGGAAACTATCAGCTTACTAGGGATATATTCCTCGTGTACGTCAGATCTTGTCGCAAACTTCTTGTATATAGAGTTCCAAAAAGAAGACCCTAACCCGTGTAAGCTTTTCAAAATTAAATGTTTGAAATGTTCACTCGACCGTAAAATTCAATTTATTTTTCCCCGAAATGACAGTCAGTTTTTATTTACGACAAATGTTAGGCCGGAGTTTTTTTGGGATAATTTAGACAAGTACCTATACTTAAGCGTTTATTGAATTATTTCAAGGCGATTAAATATCTACATTCCACTTTTTAGTTGTTTCCTTTCATATTTACCTTTTTTCAAGATTTAATCCTTAAAACACACGTGATTCGAGACACAAAAGAAAGACAAAATAGCAGCGCGACCGCCGTCTGCCGCTTGGTCGTCGAAAGGTTAAAACGCTAAAGCTTCGTCGAGACAAAAAATGTTTCTTTTAAAACTGTCTGTATCTTATGGTTTGATTAGACTTAATCTAGTTACAAAAACCTTACTTAGCCAGTTGTTTGATTAAACAACATCACCAACTTTATTGTAACTGACGTCCAACCGACAAGTTAAGAAGATAGAGAAGAATAAGGTAAAGACGACGACTAGATTTTAAGAAAGTATGTTCTAAGAGGTTCCAGTGTTCTACAATCAACGACACGACTTAAACAGTCCGTCCACCGTTCGTCCCCACGTATTCGAATTCGACAACGCATACATTATGCACGCACTCACATAAAGTGGCATTGTAACTAGCCACGATAAGTGCCTGCTAGGAATCCGAGCCGTTTGAATTACCACTTAATTAATGGAAGGCTGACTCCGGCACGACCGCCTGTTTAACAGCTAATTTCACTTCGGATCGAACGCCCCTGGCTACGTAACTCGCTCCTTGGGTACGCAGATTCTTGGAATTGTTTAATTAAATACCTATGTAGCAAGTGTCTGCTGGCACGAGTTTGTTTTGGATGGTCGGGGATGTTTGTTCGTGTGTTTGTTACTGCTGGCAAGGTTGTGGTCTTTAAGGATTAGACGGTGTTATTTATAGAGCGTAGAAGTAATGCCTTGTGGGTAGCTTTTGTTTTGGTAGGTAGGCTTTTTGGTTCTTGTAGAAACGTCGATTGTCATTGGCGGAAAACTTCGTAATATCTTTACTAGTGACCCGCTGACTATGAAACAGCAATCAGCAATATTTGCGCAGTGATCGCGCGATCACCGCGCGATTAATCGCTTAACGTCAAAAAAAATCGTATTATGTATGAATCGATTGCTAATCGCTCGCTGATTGTTCTAATGCACTTATTGCTACGATGACGATAAAGTAGCAATCGCTGGAACTAATCAAATATCACCTTTAATAAAAAAACTTAACTTTGCTCTTAAAAACCATACTAAATACGAAACCACCAAACGAAAAATGCATGTTTTAGTTAACTGATTGCTCCACAGAGGCAGCACTATCGCTAGATTGCTATTTGACTTGACGTAATTTGAATTGACGTTTGAGAAGCAAATATTGCGCAATTATCGCGATCGCTCGGCTTCTGCTAGATATGTAATCCCGGTGCCGTTTCAACTTCTCAATTGTTTTGTTGTTGCGATTACTACCAAACTTCACAGGATCACCCGCTGAGCTTGCCTGTAGACTACTTTAAAATTTATTATAATCGCTCTAGTTTTGAGAACATACATATACTCATATTGCTTTTAAATACATAAAATAAGGGAAAATTCTTTAATAAATGTTTATAACGAGTTCTCGTGTAATTCATATTGATAGACGAAACAATTTTCATGTACATTTAGTATTTGAATAAACTCGTTAAATAAAATACAGTACGTAATCCTAAATTCGTAATATCCAGCTACTTTCGTATTCTCATCGGTTCTGTATTTTGTTCTTTACAGGCTTTAATAGATTATCTATTCTTATCATGGAGTAAGGGAAACTTTTAATATATTCAGTTAAGTAAGTTGTTTTAATTCGGAGCAGCATGCAATCTTACAACGCCATCTCAAATTAATTCGTAAGACGATGAAAAGATTTCAGTTGATTACATTGCTCTTATATAGTCTCAAAAGCTTCCAATATAAGTACATAAAACTGTAGCACGCAGCTGTTTCGTTTTCCGTGTACACCACCCATGGGAAAATACCCTTATCTAAAAATATAACAATGCTGCCTATATTTATATAGGTAAATAGTATACTGCGTAGTGCTTCTAAATACACAAAGAAATAGCATCTGCCGTTATAAAATATCCAATCAGAGTATAGTGGTGAATCGTGTACGTGACGTTCAAAGAGCGCTGATCTCCGAGGTAAGCCCGGTTCGATGCATCGATTTGTTCAATGTATCGATGTACGTGATTCGACGTGTTTCGACGACTCGCGAAATCGATTGACGTCCTCATCTCACGGTAATCTGGAGCTCACTCAGTCATACTGCGGGGCTAAAGCAATTTGTGCACTGTCTAACGACTTGTCACATGCTAATGAGAAACGATTTTCGAATTGACTTTGGTGAAGTTGATGAAAATATTATTGTGAGGTGCTTGCAACGTCAATATTTGTGTTTAACCTTCGGTTTGAGATGAACGGAAAAGATGTGTGGATAAATATAATAAAATCGTAACAAAGCCTAACACAAAATTTTCATCTTACAATTTACTTTAAGTATATGCATGAAATCTTATACTTAGAAGAAACCAAAAGTTTAGGAAAACCTGTTAAAATATTCAGAGCCCAGCGTTGCTCGTACTGCTTAAAATATATCCAGAACACGTCCGTGTCACGTTCTGAAATCTCATACCCTAAAATAAGTAGTGGTTATTGGCAATAAAGGTGGTGTTATCGCCAACACGGCCGTATAGCCAACGGTATAAACAAGGCGGCTGCTCCGTGTACCTACAAATGGCGTCAAATGTAGTTATTGGGATCCCCGAGGCTAAATTGCGGCGGGCTCGGTGCCTCACAATCTAATATAAATTTCCTGATTCCGTATTCCCTTAAATTCACATGTTATGGTTCAGGATTAGAAATAAACGGCATGTGGCTCAACTAAATGGGCTTAATAGCTTCGTGATCCGACCTCAGCGTATGAGATTTCGTCGAGGATTTATTTGATAAAATATATTTGTAGGGATTAAACAATACCATGTCGTAATTTAATTGCTGTCTAACTATTTAGTTTATATATAGTCCAATTGCTGTCAAAAAGTAGTTGTCTAGTTATTGATTTGTTAACCATACGGTTTTAGTTAACCGTTTCTAAGCTAACGACTTCATTTTACGCCGTGTAACTGTTAAAATATTTACGCCATTAGTTATTCCAACTGTCTTTGTGGGTACATTTATTCAGGTTTATAAAGTAAAAACGCTAGATTGTAATTAACCAAGAAACTGGTACCTAAATACAAATCTAGCCTTTTTCCACCTTATTACAAAACAAGGTTTTTCTCTAAACCAGGTTTAAACCATTGAGCTAGGTTTTGTATTTCGAATCTTGATAGTATCAGAATAAGATTCAAATTACAAAACCTGGCTCAATGGTTTAAACTTGGTTTAGAGAAAAACCTTGTTTTGTAATAAGGCGGTTTAAGTTTAAATGTGTGCGCTTTATCTCTATATTGGTTCTCCTTTTTCTTAAATAAAATTAACAGTACATAAGTGAAATAACCCCGAATAAAATGTTTTACAACAACCAAATCAAATACGTTTTTTTGCCAATCAATATTCTTGTAAGATTACTCAACCGCGAAATTAAAAGTTAGCAAAGATAAGCAACCAATAAAATATCGCAAGATGCGAGTGGTGGGACAGTTAAATGGCATCACAAATATTGACTCGGCGGTTCTCGGAGTTTTCCCGAGTTGTTGGGAGCGCGGGCCTGGCGCGGAGCCAACCGACCTAGCCATTTGTGTACCTACGCCACACTCAACCCCGAGACGTGTTATGGAAATTTTCTTAATTTCACAGCGCTATAGATACCACTCCACGGATAGGAACAACCGTTAATCTTCATTGCCAATTTATATGTAAAGATGTGACGCCGCTACGGAATCGTTTAATTTATAATAGTCGCTGACTACAATGTGTTAACGATTTTTTTCTTACACTATTCAAAACTCATGTTGGGAAGAGAAATCTATCCGCAGTTTTCTCTTCCTGTTTGAGGTATGATAGAAAATTATCTGAATTTAATTACAGAAAAGCTGAAGGGTTATAAAATACGAAGAGAATATTAATTAAAAGTTGCGTTTCTCATTCTCGTTGAGATATTACTTCTAAGTAAAAAGTGGTTTCACGGACGGATAATACGACAATGTGTTATTACAGACCGAGTTAATCCGCTTTTGTTATGAGTTCTGAAAGGATTTATCGGGCTTTGTGTCTTTTCTTTTATTCTTCGGCTCAATACCTCCACTGAGAGTCAATCAATACGATGAGTATAATAAACAAGACTGTTGGTAAATTAGTTTTTCCTCGTGAAAATTACTTTTCCGTTATGTGAAACTCGTAAGTAAGTTTAAGGGTGAAATCTAAAGCTAGTAACACTTGTAACATATTTTCTATTAACGTTTTTTTTTTGGTGAGTACATAAAAAAGAAGTAAAAAAACGTTTTTACACCCTCTACTAATGCCCTGATATATCATCTGAGAGCTTAGGTCAGCGACACTAGATTATTCTGGCTCAGGTAAATGTTATTAGCGAAAGCTTTCGTCTTAGCTTCGTGTAACCGCCTTAATGACGTCAATTTGAATACGACCGACTTTCGGCTCCACTCCACTCTGCGGTAATGTAAATTTCCCGCTTGTGTCAGCCCTGAAAGGCATAGTTTCCTAGTATTATTTGACAGCGAAAATGGGCTGTCAATCAGGGAGTGATTGTATCGAGCTGATCCGAATCCAAATGAGCAATTTGGCGATCAGAGAACTTGAGCGTTAATTTATGTATTGCTCTGTGTAACCTTGCGATAAATGAATGTGGGATTTTGAGCTGGGAATGAACATTATTTGAATATCGGTTTTAAATGTCAGGGCAATTATCGTGTCGAACGTATCGTTCGATATGAAAATGGCCCGAGAGGACCCGCGAGGACGGCGCGGCGACCCCTTTGGGTTACATACATAATTACTGATGTCAGGACAGTGATTATATAGATTTTACCCTAGGTACTTACATATTCGTGATAAGATAGGTCGCTGTTATTTAACCCTAGAAAGATAATCATATTGTGTTGTACGGAAAAGATACTCATGCGTAAAATTGACGCATGTGTTTTATTTAGCTGTAGGTTAGTGTTTATTAATTTATTTCAATAAAATTGTATGTTATATGTATTAACACATATATAAGAATAATTAAAACTGCAAAAAATATATATTTATAAATATTTATTTATAAAAAAAACAAAACCTATAAACTTCTGTCAGAATCCAAAGAATTTTTTAAACCCTCAGTTTTTCTATTAAAAATTATTTTTAACTATTATAATCAACCTTTTTTTTCACATCATCAACAATAACAATATCTTATACATATTAGGAACATAGAATTCTATAAAAATCTGTTACAAACAGTTTTGGCACACATATCAATGTTATGCTCACGACATATTATTTTTTACACTTTTCCACACCCATCTCGGATTATAATTTCACTTGACGCCGGCTGTTCCTCTTCTAAGTCATCTATAAAAGCTTCTTCTGTGTCGCTCTGCACGTCATCTTCACTCTCATAATCACCTACTTCACTGTCGGTATCCTCACAGGGAAGCTCGTCGTCACTTTGCATGAGATTGGCCAGGATACGGTTTTCCTCCAAGTTTCTACTTCCCATTGTTGCTTCAATATCTATAAAAGAAACTATTTATGTAAGTAATGATTTACAGTCATAATAACATAAACAAAATTAAAACAAATTGTACAAGTCAAAAGCACAAAAGTCACGTAAAAGATAATCATGCGTAATTTTTACGCACGCGGTCGTTATATTTGCATTTGAAAGATGCGGGTCACGTTATAAACGTGACCCGCATCTTTCGATAATAATAGTTTGCATATGATGCAAAATATTGAAGTTATTCACTCGGATCTGGATTCCTTGTCGGTGGCTCGAGTTATTAGATGTGATACAGATGATATAAAAACCCATGTAAATCATAGTAATCGCCATCTCAATATTCTCTCTCAAAATATACGTAGCATTGCATGCAACATGCCAAACTTCATTACACTTCTGCATAGGTCTAATATAGCATGGGACGTGTTGGTTCTTTCGGAATGCTGGCTACGGTCAGCCAAGGATATACCTATCCTTGACAATTATAACTACGCATCAACTACTTTGAATAAGACACAAAATGAAGGAGTCGTTATTTTTTACAAAAAACAAATCAAAGTGTCAGTTGAAGAACCACCAATTAGTGATGCAAACTGTCTATTACTCAAATTAAATTCAGACACTTGTATTCTTGGAATCTACCGCCCTCCCGGCCAGCATAACACTAGCAATTTTACTAACGCCCTCGATGTACTCCTCACTTCATTAAGCAGCTACAAAAACATAATACTTTGTGGTGACATAAACATAGATATAGTGATGGACAGCCCAGATAAACGTTCTCACGAATACCTTAATGTCCTGGCTAGTCACTGTATGCTGCCAGCTCATGTACTACCGACCCATGGTAAAACGTGTCTGGATCACATCATGGTTAAGACTAGATTAAAGGCTACTTGCCTTGTGGTCGAATCATCGATTACAGATCATGAAAGTGTGGCCATTAGCCTTGACCTTGCTCACAAGTCTCAGCTAGAGTATACAAATAAAATTAGTCACCGTATTGATTATGATAACCTAGACTTAGATATACGAAAGACAGATTTTCAAATTATACTAAACTGCAGCGATGTAAATAAAGCAACTGACTTGCTAGCAAGTTGTCTAGCAAAGGCTATAAAAGATAACTCCAAAGTAGTAGAAATTCCACGAAGGAAACTAGTCAGTAAGCCGTGGATTACAAAGGGGCTGTTAAAATGCATGCGCAATAGGGATAATCTTTATAAAAAGTCGAAAAGGGACCCAAAGAACGAAGTACTTCTCACAACATACAAGCGTTACAGAAACTTTTGCACCTCACTACTGAAAAAAGCTAAAAGAAACTATGAAAAACAAGAGATTGAGAATGCAAGTGGCAACAAAAAGATGCTGTGGGATGTTATAAAACAGATTAGCGGATCTAAAAGGGTAACAGATTACTCCTCCTGTCTCATCTCAAGCGTCAACCCGGAAAGGAGTATCAACGAAGTCAATAGTTTCTTTGCAAACGTTGGACGCAACCTAGCCGAGCAGATCACTTCTCATTCATTCCCTCCCAGAAACAAAGCTGAAAATCTCGCGGTAACCACTCCTCTCCATTCCTTGGTCATGCTCCCTACGGACGAATCTGAAATCCTGCAACTGCTTCAAGGATTAAGGGATAATTGTGCTGTTGGATCTGACCAGATCCCGGGCCGGTTACTGAAAAGATATGCTTGCATTCTGTCCCCCGCTATTACCCACATCTGCAACCTCGCCATATCTACAGGGACATTTCCACAGGCGTTTAAATCAGCAATTATAAAACCCATACACAAATGTGGTGACAGGAACTGTGTCGATAACTTTAGACCTATTTCTATTCTTCCAACGCTCTCAAAAGTTCTGGAGCGCCTAATGAACGACCGGCTAATTAAGTTCCTCGAGGTTAACAACCTCCTTTCATCTTCCCAGTTTGGGTTCCGGCGCGGTAAATCTACCAATGACGCGGTACATGAATTGGTTAGCTCGGTCATAACGAACTTGGATAAGAAGAGGAATTGCCTGACGGTGTTTCTGGACTTGGCAAAAGCCTTCGACACAGTTTCTGTTCCACACTTATTGCACAAAATGGAAAAAATGGGAATACGGGGTCTTCCCTTAAACTTATTTCAGGACTACCTTTCTAACCGGAAACAGCAAGTTAGAATTGATGGTAGGGTAAGTAGCGAAGAGCCTGTTACCTTCGGGGTGCCTCAAGGCAGTATACTCGGACCGACGCTCTTCTTGATCTACATCAACGACCTGTGCCAGTTTCACCTTAATAATGGTCAAATTTTTACTTTCGCCGATGACACAGCTCTATTCTTTAGTGGTGACAGCTGGGAGGGGGTCTTTGGTGTGGCTCAGGAGGGGCTAAACGGGGTTGTCACTTGGTTACTTAATAATGTGCTGACTCTCAATGTGACGAAAACCAAATACGTGGCATTTGCACATCGATCGAATGTCTTACCCCCAAACTCACTGTCAATAACGGCTCACACGTGTTTGTCAACCTCCCAGCCTTGCGTATGTCCTACTCTCCAAAGGACAGATAAAATTAAATACCTTGGAGTTACATTAGACCAATTCCTCAGCTTCAAACCACATATAGACGTCCTGGTATCGAGATTGCGCAAACTCATTTACATATTCAGGAGTCTAAAACATGTAGCCAACCTTCATACCATCAAGATGGTCTACTATGCCTTGTGTCAATCGCTTATTGACTACTGCATCATCTCCTGGGGAGGTGCTGCTAAAACACACTTGATAGAGGCGGAAAGAGCTCAACGTGCCATACTCAAGGTTGCTGCGGGTCTCCCCTTCCGATTTCCTACAACCGACTTATACAAAAAGTGGGATGTACTGTCTATAAGACAGACTTTCGTTCTACATACAGTCCTCAAGAAGCACTCGCAGCTAGTTTATGATTCGGATCTAATGAAAGATAAACGACGAAAGTTCACTGTATGCAGTACAGCATTTTTCCGTTTACGCCAGTCTCACAAGTTTTACTGTTACCTAGGGGATTATCTGTATAATGTTATTAACAAGGGTCTAAATATTTATTCACTACGCAAACACAGTTGTAAGCAAAAAGTAACCGACTTCTTGAAAACTCTTTCCTATGAGGACACAGAAAAATTGCTCCACTCGATTAAATAATATCTGTATTCATATAATTACTTACGAAGTCACTACCATTCACATTCACATACACTCGCCACCATTCACTACACATTAACCACCATTCACCTACACATTCACCACCATTCACATACACATTCACCACACTTTGACTGCTTGTTGTTATTTAATTTGTTTCTTTTCTTTAATTATTTTTTTTTTTTTTTTTGTTTTGTTTTGTTTTATTTGTTTAGTGGAATTACATCTTTTGCCTGCTTAATTGTATGATGCCACTAAGTGGGGCCTGGTGACCTGTAATACAGGTTTTTCTAAAACCTACTTCAGGCACCAGCTCTCACAATGTGAATTTATATAGTTTAAAAACTGTAAAGTGCCACAATAACATTGTGAGAGAAATAAATAAAACTTTATTATTATTATTATATTATTATTATTATATTTCAAAATCGGTTACACTTACCTTACTGACATGTGCGCCATATGGAAGCTACCAGCGACAAATGAGATGTCCTAAACGCACACCTATGGATTCGCGCTATTAAGAAAGAGAGAGCAAAATTTCGCAAACGCATGCGTCATTTTTACGCAGACTATCTTTCCAGGGTTAATATATGTACCTTTTGATGTTGACCTAATAAATGAGAAACTTATTGTTTAAAATCATTAACATAAATTACCCATTTCCCTTTACAGGTACGACCTAAATTCATCATCATTTACAAAGCTTCTGTAGTAATAAAAAGCCCACAAGGTAAATAGAACAAGCTCCATAAAGTTTTCATTGTCAGATTTTAGTATATAAGTAAGTAATTTTCATGGCCCGTAAAAGAGAAACGAATTATTTTTGTATTAACTATGATGCAATATAAGTCTGGAATTCTACATTTTAGTTATTATTTAAAAGAAATTAAAACAGTGATATTTTCAGTATTTTTTATAATATATGTATTACTTTTTTGATATTGAAACGTTCGGTATTTGTTGGTAAATGACCTAAGTCATTTAATTAATTCGTTGACATACTTACTTACTGGTTGCTCGTTATTGGCTTGAAAGTTACTTCAAAAAGTCAATAAACGCCAAGGTCTTAAGAAAGTGATCAATTCTGATTATTTAACATTAAGCAAACGATTACCTATGTTCCATTATGTTTCCGGGTCATTGTTCGAATTGGAGCCCTGAATCAGGTGTCTAATGTAATCATTTAATAGTTTAGTCGTTAATTAGCTGCTACACTAACCGCAGACATTGACTAATTGTGCTTATTGAGCGATCTGCAAACAAAGGCATCATTAACATACCGGTAGTATGTCTCTACTACCTGCAGGGTTCTGATTTACCCCGGATTATCTTTATTTCTACCAAAATTTTGATGTAACCTAAATAACCTTAACCATTGTACGCATTTTTTTACGTTTCTTTTTTACTAGACCATAAACGTTGCCCTCTTTACTACTAAAGATCATTTGATAAGATTACCGGATATGAGGCAGCTCCCGGGACCCGTTTGAGAGATACGTGACGTAAACAAAAAGAGTGGGCCGCAAGAGCCTCGCCGAGCGAAATAATCGAATCATACCTGCACTACGTGAGCATTCGCCGGACATGAATTACGTTTTTCCATTTGCTCACTACAAAAATTCCTTTCTTGCTGTACAAGCGGAAATTGCGAAACAATTTCTAACATTTTCGTCCAACCGAACCTTACGTGCGATACGTCGTAAAGCTACAGATATCGAGTTTTATAGCGCGGCTAAATGGGCATTAAAAAAGGAAATTTGTTGGAGGATATAGTAGCTACCTAAAAGGTTCTATAATACTGTTAGTGCTTTTTATTTGTCGTGTAAAATAATCCTATTACGTAAATAGGTGTCGTGACCGGGCGCTCGGCCGCATAACTTACTGGGACCGCTGCTGCCTAGAACGTTTCTTAGAACGGTCGGGACAGCTTCAGCCCGTATAATGGAGCTTCTCTAATAAACCGCAGCACGCCTCCTGGCTGCGCCCGCTAGTCAACGGATGTTTTATTATATCGTTTAAATGGAACGTGAACCAACGCGGTAATTCATGCCTTGCTTCTGAGCCGATTACCTGAAGTCGAGCGATTCTGGAACTCACTTTGAAGAAAATACTAAGATGCTATATAAAAATATACCTAGAAAAGTATAACACATAAAGGCGTAGGGTACGTATTTCAGTTACGTAATATAGGCACATTACCGCCGGGTGTTTTGACACAAGTTGTTTTTGTTCACAAAGTTCCCTAACAAACTTCATGTCATGTTTTTTTGACGGGCCAGTTGGTCTAGTGGTTAGTGACCCTGACTGCTAAGCCGAAGGTCGTGGGTTCGATTCCCACCCAGGACAAACTTTGTGTGATGAGCATGATAGTTTGTTCTGTGTTTGGGTGTAATTTATCTATAATATGTATGTATTTATAAAGTATATAAGTATGTATATCAGTTGTCTGGTTACCATAACACAAGCTCTGCTTAGCTTGGGATCAGATGACCGTGTGTGAGTTGTCCTAAGATATTTATTTATTTATTTATTTATGTTGTGTTGTATTCAGTGGGTACAAAAGAAAGATTCTTTATTCAGTTAGTTGAGTTTTCCTAATGTACATAATTAAGTGGATCTCTGAGGCAGCTTTGTTTCTTTGCTCAGCGGTTGAGGTTATGCTACAGTGAGGGAATTAAGGTTACAAGTAAGGTCATGTTTTTACTACGCCGAAAGAGTAAGTAAGGAGATTTTCGCCCAACACTGAGTTACGTTTTTTTGTAAAGTTGTTGGTTAAAATTTCATTGAAGTGGTCTTTTTGGTTTAATGACTTTAAGTGTTTTATTTCTACACACCTTATAGTAATAGGTTATGTATGTTTAATTCATAAACAATATTAAGTCAATCAATATACTAAAAGTATTTTTGGAGTTTATTGTTATTCTGTTACTTATTTTGTTCGAAAGCTTCGTAGGTAAATTTGAATACATTAAACTTGAAACATCAATTCTCTTTGTTATTAAATTCAATATTCGCCTCGGTGAACCACTTTCGAATTTCATTCGTCAAAACAAACCGTTACTTGTTTATTCCGGAACTCCTGCCAATATTTCATAATTTTGCGATATTAACGGACCATTAAATATTCTAATAAAATATGAAAACAGTTTCAGTTCCATTTTATATTATTTTCGTAGGGCGTTATAGGTTTTATTTCCACTGGTTTTTGGGCAAAACATTGATCTTTTAACTTAAAACAAAAAGTTTTGAGGTACCTAACTAAGTTGGTATTTGTCTTGCGACTTTTTGATTTTCTAAGAAACAACACTAAGTATTAGGTATCATACGCTTGTGGGCTTTTGCGTTCCAAACAAAGTATTTAAGAACAACGGCTTTGGTCATATTAGAGCGCGTATTACTCTGATATCACATATTGAAAATATATTTACTTTGTCATCTGTCCATAATCTGACGTTATGACGTTAACCGACGTCAACCTGTGACATTGATATCCTTAACATTGTGCAGTGGACACGACGGCGCAGTACGACGCGGTGCGCGCCTACCTCAAAGAGCTGGACATTTCCAGCGCCGTGTGGGTCGGACTGATCCGGAGCAATCCTGATGGAGACTTTACTTGGACGTGAGTTTTACTGATATTTCTCTAGGACATTCATAGTTTTTTTATTATTAAGCAGTTATCAGTATCATAGGCACAAAATGGTGCTGATTCTTTTGTTCACAAACTTAACTAAATTAAAGTTTCGTGCATCTTGACAGAAGATAGTTTAGATCTGTCAAATTAGACAGCGCTTGAGGAAAATTGGCGTATTTTTAATCGCATCTAAATTTTAATTATCTATGGAGTTCTTAATTTGACACGAGGTTACTAATATTTTATCTTCTGTTCTTTTTATAATGAAATGGGGAAGAAAAAGCACAAAACTTAAATTTAGTTAAGTTTGTGAACAAGAGAATCGGCACCAATTCCAAGCTAGGCGCTGTCAAAAATCAAAATTATTTGATCTTTTAACATTGATATTTAACTGGGTGACTTCTTTGACTAGTGACTACCGTGGCTTGAGCGGTGATGGCTACTGGAGCTCAGCGCCCGACGCACGCGCCGCTCCGCTCTGCGCAGCCGCGGACCCTGCCGCTGACTACCGCTGGGAGGCCCGCGCTTGTGGAGGACCCACCGTTGCCTCCTTCATCTGTGAACTACCTGGTTTGTAGCACTTGAAACATTGCTTGCAGAAATTTACTTGAAAGCTGGTTATCTTTAAACTCCAGCTTCTTGTTATTTTGTAATTGACGGTATGTCATTCAATTTCAATTGAATTTCATTACGGTTTCGTCTTATAGTATAGTTTTCAGTCCACTTTCTTTAAGCATAAAATATTTAATTGGCAGCAGATAAATTCGAAGCAATCAAACCCTAATTTATCAAATTAAACAAACGGTACTACTGATCAATACATACGTACCTAATTGTTATAAACTAAAATTATTCAAGAAGGTATCTAGACCCCGTTCTATAATATATATATTATTACAGATGTAAGTTTGCCACAGTCTCAAGACAAATAAACGCTCGGGACTAAACATCTTAGTTTAGTAGTTGTTTCGTAAAGTAAGTTTACGATAGCTTAGGATCTTGTGAGATGTAATGTATATTGGTCGTTATCATAGTTACGAGACAGTAAGACCATTCTGAATTTATTGTGTTTGTTCACAGTGCCGCAATGGGCCCTAGGGAATGAAGGATGCATGGTTCGTGCCTTGCCGGCGCTGACGATTCTCTACTTGCCAGAAAGTGCTGCTGTCCAGCTGACCGCTGACTGTGGACTTGCAGGCGTCAAACGCGTGCAGTGCACAGGCAATGTGGTAAGCTTCATAAAACTTTATCTCGAGAACTTTTTCTTTCATCGTGTAGCAAAATGTCATAAGTGTCCTTTTGTTTTTCACAGAAACGCGAAGATTTACTTAGAGACTTATCGTGTGCTGACGAAGAAGAAATAACTAGCACTTCAAGCTTGTCATCTCTAGGTAACACGTGGCCGGTTTCAATTGACGCAATATTTACTGATCAAGATACAACGACGACAGAAATCACTACAGAAGAAAATACAACGGAACATGAAGATGACATTAATCAGTCTTCTACTGTGACGTCCACTTCCATAGTTAATGATATTAATGTTGTAAAAGAACACAAATTACCGATTACTCTGCTAAACGCGAATAAATTTAACAGGCATAATTTCGATAAGACTCTGGATTTAAGTCTGATCCATAATAATAATTTACAAAGTAATTACATTCCGAAAATAGCTAACGGTGATAACTACGTATCGAACGAACAATTGGAAAAAATTGAAAATGAAAAACATATGCAACATAAAATGTTACACGAAGAAATAGCAAGACTTGGTAACTTAGAAAATATATTTACGCAACCCACAGATCATTTTGTTCCTCCGCTAGTAATGGCGAAAGCCAAAATCAGTGACGATATGACCGTTTTATCTTTAAAAGAAAAACATGCGCAACAAATGGCCGAACAAAATTACTTCAAACAAGGTGTTCAGTATGGCCAAAATGATCACGTTTACCATAGTAATACAATCAAATCAACGACTGAAGAACCAAAGCCGATTCCAACGGAAAAAAACCTAGAGATGCAAGTCATGAAAAATAAAGACAGTTTGAAAAAAGAGAAAGTTAAATCAACCATGCCGAAAAAGTACAACGAGAAAATTGATGACCCTAAAAACAAAGCTCAGAAAGTAGTTGAAACTAAACTTGGGCAGTTTGAAAAAGCCGATCAATTTTCAACACAAACGACAACTACAATGAAACAAAGTGAAACGACACCTTTGACACACACTAGTAGAATAGATGATGATTCTGCTTTAGATCTAACCGTTTTCTTAAAAGATGAACCTGAAATTCGTGCTGAAAAAATATTTTACACTAATTACAGCGACGTATCTAAATTAGAGGTAATAAATAATACTGACCAAACGAATGGGTCAGAAATAAAATTGGTTGATGTTGAAGCAACCGAAGAGGCAAAACATGAAGCGCCTGTAATGAAAATGAAATTTAATGGAAGAAATATAACTTTAAATCATGAAGTTGTAAAAATTACTATCATTACTGAAGGTCACACAACAATAACACCTACGACATTTGAAATTACCACTAAAGTACCTATTGTTGAGTCCACTACTCCTGTAAATTTGTTGATGTCAACCACTCACAAAAAATTAAGCGATGACCTCAACAACAAAAGTGAAATATTGTCGACTACATTATCGAACACTGACACAACTCCTCATTATGTAGAAACAGAGCTTAATGTTAATATTTCAAGTGTGGCTGACGTTTCTAGTTTTACAAACGATACGATTCTTTTGGTACCCACTACTTCAACAGAAGTCACTCCGACGACAATGAAAGAATTGCCCATTGCAATTACAACACAAGTGACAGACAATACAAGTTTCCTTAATAATGACATGAACGAAACTTCACCGACGGCTGCTCCTGCTGACTCGATGCATGACATGAAAATTGAACCGCTCAGCGAAGAAATACACGACGAGTTTGATCCAATGTCTAATTCAACAGATGCTATAGACGACTTTCAGTCACCATTACTTTCTGGAGCTAATGAACCAATTCATAGACCTAACAGGTCTCGAAGGCCACAACAGCCGAATCGAAATAGGTTTAATCCATTACGCATATTAGGTTAAATATAATCACACTTCAATTATCATGATAATGAATTCCTGGTGATGACTGAACAAAACCTTAACATCTAACGTAACTAGTTATAGTGGGTCACGGTCACATTATAAATTGTGATGGCACGGTGCACGTAGTTGATTTATGATATTATTATGTTTTAACGTTTAGGGTACCACCGACGAATTCGATGCAAAACTTAATCACGAACATGAACATTTTGAATAACAAGTTCGGGTACGGATTTCCGTTATCACCCTATTTACATTAATAGTGATACCTTCGTAGTTTCATAACTGTTTCTTAGCATATTACTCATAAACTCATGTATGTTTGCGTGTAGCGCTTTGTTTCATGAAATATTTATGTATTTAAATATTTTTAGATTAGACTCAATTATGTATCTAGTCTAATACTTAGTCAATTCATGTTTCAATAGCATAGCTATTTATCTTAATGTACTTGTTTTGTAATAACAATTAGGACCCATAGATTATCAGATTTGCCAAATTTCATACTATAAGTACTCAATATTAATGTTATAGCCTAAAAGAAGATGATGAGCTACCTTAATCATAGGGGCTACATTCGAACAATAGATGTACTTACATAGTAGGTTAGTTCGTAATGGGGTTATTCATAACGAAATTCACAAACCATATCATGTTAGAATAAGAATTAGTTTAGTGAAATTTATTTTTTATGAAACTTAAGGTACTTCGTAAGATTATGCACAAGTGAATCAATAACATTGGTCCGCACTACATGACATGCGATGGATCAAATAACAAATAACGTTTTCTTGAACAACAGTCATGTAGCTGTAACACTTTGTATTATTTTTTTGTATATGTAGTTTCCAGTTATGTAATAAGATTTTTTAATAAAATTGATGAAATAATAAATTTGATTTTTATTTGCTAAAATCAACCTAAATAAAAAATAATGTGGACATCAAATTATAAAAAGTAATATAATAAAAAATGAACGTGAAACTAATATCATGATTGAACGACACCTCAATTCCCGAAGGCTATCAAGTTTGACGATTGCTCCAAAGAAAAATTAAGTTCATGAGTAAATCCGAGAAGCGAAAGGCTAGTCTATTAAAAGTTTTTACTTTCCCCAAAGGCATTAATATGAAAGTTCTAGCTCGATATGAGACTGGGGAAAATTCGCAAGTTTCGAGACACTCAGCCGCAGTCAATATTTGCGGAGCGCTTTGCCGCCACCTCACTCAACTTGTTCGCTCTTGAAGGGCCCAACTCCAACTCAATTTTCTCTTCGAGACCGCTTATCAATATTACTTATATCAACTTCGATAAAATTCTAAGGTTCGGCACTGTTTTGGTATAAATTTCTTATTATTTTCCACAATGTAAGTTTTTTACCCCGATCTCGGTTCCTCCCATCCCATTCAAATCTGATCTGGCATTTAGATACAAAAAGAATCCAAGCTTAATATAAATACATATAAATAGATACATACCTATGTTGTGCGTACAGTGAAATTGAAAACGTGATTAATTCTGAGGGATCTAAGCTGTATTCATGAGAAAAGTTGCTAAGGTATTTTTTCAGACGTAATAGCATTTTATAGAATAATATGGTAAAATAAAATTATAATACAAACTTTGTGTAGAATTGGATGTGATTGTGTTGAACTCATTTTCTTTCACCTATTGAAATGAAGGAATTCGTTTTAACATTATAAACGATTTCAGAAATTCTGCTATTTCTTTCTAAGGTAAAGAAACTTGAACATAACAAAGAATATATACCTAAACCAAGAATAAGTCTTAATCCATACTAATATTATAAATGGGAAAGTGTGTCTGTCTGTCTGTCTGTCTGTCTGTCTGTCTGTTTGTCTTTCTTTCACGGCAAAACGGAGCGACGGATTGACGTGATTTTTTAAATGGAGATAGTTGAAGGGATGGAGAGTAATATAGGCTACTTTTTGTCTCTTTCTAACGCGAGCGAAGCCGCGGGCAGAAGCGAGTTCTGCATAGTTTAACCTGCGTAAAGCAAACGAAACCAAATTCGATGGGATCATGTTGTTTTTATTACAGTTCCTATGACAGCCTTCCAGCTCCATCATCAAATCAGCTTAAAGTTCAAACAATATTGCATTGTATCCCAAATTACATATGCATGCAAAATCTTAGCTCAATCGGTTAAAGAGGGGTTAGGTTAGGCTTCAAAATTAAGGAGCAAGTTTTCACCCAACCGAAATAGTTACATACATACATACATTACAAGTCAAATGAAAGCTTGTGAAAAGCCTAATAATAAATACTTTCCAAAAGGATATTCATGCCACGCAAAAGTAGACCACGCGGTGGAAGGCATAAAGTGCTTGTGCAAATTTTAAATATATAATACAATTGATAAAAAAGTATTACAAACACAATTATTAATGTAAACCACTTGCGGTGATATCTTAAATCACTCCATTAATTAGGTAAATCGTTGGCGAATGTAACCAAATTCTCAGTAACTTAGAATACTTAACGTTATTGTTCTATTTAATAACACTCAATTGCCACTAACTGTGAGTCTGACAGTTTGGTGAACAAAGGGTTGGGAGAAACAACCATCAACTAACCATTAACTATGACAAAGGTCAGCCTTGGTTTGTGGCCGTGCGTCCTTCGGCTGGGCAGCATTGTCCTACACTAGACATTGTTATTGATTTATTAATAAATCTAATTTGTATATGACTCTGCATAAATGAGTTATGTACAATGGCGAGCTTAACCCAAAGTTGAGTTATCTTCCAGCAAACCTTAATTCTATAAAAGAGATTGCAATATAGGATATGCCTGTGTGCAATAACAATATATTTTTATCTTAAAAATAAATAAATTATATAATGTAAAATAAGTATACACACTATAAATAAATAAATATATATATAAATAAATATATAAATAAAATAATAAATACATATAATATAAAATACATAAACATCAATCAATAGATAGAAAATGTTCCCAAATCCTCCTCCTGAATACCTTTAACGAAGGGCTATCTCACAAAGAGTGCGGAAGTGCATTCCAAAGGCGCACAGCACGAACTGTAAATGATCCATTATACCGACTTGAAGAGTGAGCTCTGCTTTTTATTTATTAAGTCACTTGTAAAGGATATAGAGTATTGTAGAGGAAAATTACTTTTGATATTTTAACTACATGGTTGGAAATATTTAGGCTTTCCCATGCCCCATGAAGAGGTCAAAACTACATATAGCTTATATTGAAAGTAACGCACACTGCTATTAAATGATTCATCTAATTGATCACAAAACCTGGACCAGTCTGATTGAACGACAAGTAGAGCACATAACCGACAAAGCTAACTTATTTTTATGTATACTCTTATATTACAAGAATATGTATATTTACATCATAATAATAAGTTAAGTACAAGGAAATTATATAAAGGCATATACCATTAAATCGTATTCGACGGATACAGATTTTGAGGAAATATACGTATCAGGAAATGAGTATAAGAATATTACACGAATACAATCTCTAAGGGCGCTGTTATACTTAGTGGGTGGGGTAACTTGTATTATACTTTTTATTGGCCCCGCCTACACTCAGTAAGTTTGACGTAGACTACTCTATTTAATTGTTTGGGCTCATAATACTATAATGGCTGTGAGCACACTCAGGCTATAAGTGTAATTTATAAAAAGATAAACTTAGTTACTTAAGTGGATTTTTACCTAATAGAAAAACATAATGGTTGAATCATTAATATCATTAAGATTTGTATCACTGCATTATTTAAATTCACAGCATTACCGTTACATTTGTGCGTATCCCTGGGGTACACCGTCCCTATTAGTTCTCTAGGCACGTTTTCGTCGTACCCATAAAAAGCATAGAATATACTCATACATATACGCTAAAATATAACTTACTGGCACGTTTTTCTTGGCACGTCAGCCATTCTCTAAGTTATACGTTTTCGTAAGTATTGAACTATAGCTTACTGTAAAAGTATCTACTTAACTTAGGAGAAGCTCAGCCGTCTTCTTAATATGCCTAGATTAAGTTATTAATTACGTACAATAATCATTTAAATAAAATCTAAAAAGTTGTATCGTACTTGGAAAAGCTTTTAAAAGTGGACTTTATTTATGTTCAGCCATTGTTGTTACACAAAGAATCAACTCTCGAAAGTAATATGAAGGGAGACCTCGAGGTGTTATTCGAAATAACATTTACAACGAAAAGGATTCATTGTATTTTTAAGAGGAGATATTCCCCGAATCTTCCCCGGTTACATTTTTATCGGGACAGGTAATTTGCACGTTTTGTACCGCGTAAACAGAAAAAGGTTTACATTTTGGTGAACCCGAATGTTGCGGGATGTGGCTCTCTCAGGTCGGTCTCTTGTCTACCACAATATAGTAGACTCAGAGGTCACACGCTCCTCGGGCCCGTCTCATCCATTATTCAGAGTTATCGGTCGTCCCACCATCGGCGTCCAACTCGATTCTCCTAATGGAGATTAAGTGTTTATTGACATTTCCTGCTCCCTTATGGCTGCTGAAATCTTGTAGTTAGCTCCAGGACTAAATATAATATCACAATCATTAAAAAAAATGTTTAAGAATATAAAAAATGGATGACATTTTTAACTTTCATTTTGATGTTAATGTAGATGAAACTGCTTTTACGTAACGAAGTTTATGTCATTAATTTATTGCTTAATGTAAATATAATCATATTTTCGAGTGCTGGTGGGTCTTTGCGAACTTTATAGGGTTTTTGGTTGTTGCTGTATGTGTAGACATCGTGGAGATAACTGCTGGTGATACAGGAACAATTCGGCGGCTGGAAGCGCGCATTATGTAAATGGCTGCGATTACCTGGCAACCGGCCTACCTCTGTGATCCCGGCCGTGTTAAGCACAAATCACTTTGCGTTGGCTCTCCGGAGGATTACCTACGCCAACATTGTTACTGGATTAATCCTAAGGTAAATACCAGAGCGTCCGAGATACGTACAGTACCCGTAAACACTTTGATTAAATGATTAGGGCAATAGGCCCTCCCCATCAAGCTATTTAATTTTGTAAAGTCACTTGGCAATCAGATTCTAAGAAATGAATTCTTAAAATTGAGACGTTTATTTTGTCGTAATACCAGCAAGGTTTTCCAGGAGTATTGTCAAGTTTCTCTGGATAATTTTCTTGGAAGTTGATTCTGTAACGTTTTCCTCAAACCATTTGTTAGTTTAGTAAAGAAATTATACCTATATTATTTAACGTAAAATAAACTTTATTATGGAAGTTGTTTAGTTCTGAACAGAGGAATGGAGAATTACTCACCCTCTTGAATCACTGACGTGCGGAGAGTATTCGCCCGTATCCTGTGGGTAGGCAGGCAACGACTGCCAAGCGAAGCGACTATTACATTATCCACCTGGAATCATTCTCCGAAGTCATGTGTACCGGACCCTTATAGTGTTGCGTTCTGGTTGCGTTCAATAGTGGTTATTTATAGGTTATACATACAAATGTGAATTACATATTTATATACCTAATGATATGGTAACATATAAATAGTTTTTCACCGCACTGTTGTGTCATTTTTATACTTAACGCAGCATATTTGTATTCTACACAAAATAACAGCACTAGTGCGGTATCTAGAATCATCAGTTAAAGACGTCGTAAACTGTATATTTACTTGCCGCTGCTTCCTTTTCGAAGACGACCGTCATAAACATTATCACGAAAATATAGCTTGTCGATGACCGGGCTCTACAAGATAAAATACTCAGGCTTTATAACAAGTTACATTACAGAGTTTCATAAGTAAGACATGTGGCACATGTGTTCTAGAAAACGAAGTAAATAAAGATGCATAGAGATGAACTCGCATCATACGCTTTCAGTTCGAGCTGTATTGTAAATATAAAATCAATCAACACGGGGCTCTGCGAGTTCCGCTGGCTCAGGCCGGGCTCGGAGCATGCACGCCGCGGCTAGCCTCACTCGAGAATTTATCGAGTTGTGGAATGCATCGAGTAAGTGGCTCAATAATTGGGTTGGCGTTCCGGAGCGAGCGCGGCGCGGCGCCGTATCGACACGGTATCGATGCCGCACTCATTCATGCTCAGCTGAGTTTTACAGACACTATCAGAATTTCATTTTAAATTAATTAGGTACTTACTTTGGTGTTCTTGAAGGCTTTGTGCCTCTGAAACCTTTGTTATACTGATAACAGGCCCTCGTCAGTCATATGAGGTTATACGACTAACACAATGGATGGTAATAAGTCACTGCTCAAAGATGTAAAGACTAAAATAAATTGAATTTAGACGATTAAATAGTTTTTTTTTTTGTACAAACCCGTAATCCTTTTAATCTATTTGAGGTTGTTGGTAGATATAATTCTAGAAAGACTAAATAAAACATATTAATAATTACTGATTTTACGACAACTTTAAATAAACGGAAAGTTAAGACAATTTATTACGGTAGTTAGCGATTGCTTTTTTATTCCTTTCAACTTGATTATCTGGACCTTTCAAAACTGAAAAACTAATAAAATACGAACCCAGTCTGACGAAAAATAAAAAATGGAAAAGATTTAATTAAAAGCAAAGTTCCAGTTCTTCAGTGGCAATATTATGATAAAGGCAATTCATAGTTCGGGAAAAGGAATACTTGATATTTAAAACCATTTATTCATTGTGTTCATAATAAGTAGGTAACTGATTCAATAAATGAAACGTTTTGTTCCTGACGTTGAATAAGGAGACGTCGTTGTGAAATATTTAGTATTTTTCCTTTGTTTACTTCGTTAATAAAAAATATTATGAAAAGGTACTCCTAATATCTATTTAATGATACAATTTAGGTTTTTGGAAAAAGTCCGGCATTGTCTTTGGCACTCATACCTTCAAACTTACATATTTTACTCAAACCTGTTCAATTAAAAATATTTTAATTATAACGTATAATATCCAGTAAATAATTTTGTTTACCAAACCAAATTATTAAAGTCTTAAGACGACAACAAAGCTTTATTCAATGAAAGGCGCTATTGAAAAGATATTACGGGAGAAAAAACACCTAATAATCTGTATTTATTAAAACCAGCCGCGCCGTGAATGACGGCTTTCACAAATCCATTTCCTTTGCTCCCGGGCTCTTTGTCATTTCGTCAACTTCGATTATTTGGACGACAATACCCTCTTATTTGTACCTTTGTGCCGAAATCTTTGTGTCAAAGATGTGACGAACCTCTTACAACAATACGCCGCCAAATGTATAAACAGTCGATAAGTGCTAAAAATACTGATTGAATATTCGTCGTACGTAAAAGGGACAAAATGTTTAATGCTAAAATGTTTTGTAAATTCCCTTCACAGACATTTTCTTTTCAGTGTCAAATATTTTCAATTGAGTGATTTTGTCATCGTTTCCGTGAATGGACAGGAAAATGGAATACTGATTTTATACAGTAATGACAGGTCGGCATTGTTGAAGTTGTATTTATTTTGTACCTATATCAATCTTTGGCATTTTACATTTCTGTAGCTGTCGAAGTTGAGGAATCAGAACTTAAATCTTCTAATACTTTACAAATTGAGAAGTTTTGTGGCGTTACCCAATCGAATAATACCAATATTAACCAATTAAAATTTAGATCGGGGTCGGGGAACCCTCGTCAAAAATCTATCTGTCAGTTGGAAAAACGCCGCGGTGTTTGAACTCTTTGGTAATTATTTATTGCCGTGAGCACTCCAATTGTTGGCATTTTGAACGATTGTTAGACGAGCCTTTCGTTATTTTAAATTCTGTTGAATGCCTGAAATTATTTTAATTAATACAATTATTTTGGAATGGTTTTGGAAGGAAAGAATTCGGAAAGTATTTTTTTTTGTAATAGTAGCTTTGTTGTAACCTATTTATTTATAGTTTTCCTTTTTCTTTAAATAATACTGAATTCCACTGGAAGACAAAAGCCGCATCCCATGCAGAAAAGACATGACTTCAGACTTATATTAACTATTTATATGTGCAGGTTTCTTCACGATGTTTGCCTTCACCATGTCTGTGATGTTCAGAGTAAATTTTAGGAAACACATTTAAATTTTAAATTTCACATTAGTTCTTTCCCGGACCTAATCCACTACCTCTTAACAATTGAGATGAGTGCCTTAATATTCATTATAATATTTCTTAAGTATTTGACGAACACTTAAGAACAATTTATTGAAATAAGTATAACTCGTTACAAAATCACCTTTGTTCGTTATCAAGTCATATATTTTTAAGAAAATTAAGGAAGGAACATGCTATAAAGAGGAAAAAAGGTAGCTTTTAAATCCTTTTCATAACCTGCTCATTAAAAGTTGGCCGAAGGTGAAGCAGCAGCTTTATTTAAATATTCGGTTTACGTGTCCTCAGTCCTGCTCCCGCCAGCAGACAGCAGCGCCTACGAAAAACTTTCTACCAACTCAGAGACACAGCGATTACAACTTTTAAGATTGATGAATGTTTGTATTCTAATGTATTTCTTTTCCCGACTTTTTCAAGGCGTAAAAAGGGTACCTTTTAAATTAAGAGACTTAATTTTGAGCAACTCGCACTTTATCTTTCTCTTTTATCTTAATTATTTATTACCAGAGGGAGCTGTATCTTTTGTTGAAAACAATGAGTTCGCCGCCATTATGTTTATTATTGTTAAATTATTCAATTTAATCATTATAAAAACATCAGTGGCCGTGTAATAGTAATGATAACATTAATTGCCGACGAGATACGGCGGTTCGCATAAATTCATGTAATGGCATGCAAATTTTACCGTCTAACGGTTTGTATGAATGTGACCACGGTTTCACAAGCTCACTCACGTTAATAAAAACCAAAAATTTACGCGCTTCAGTTTAATTATTTAGTGTAGTGAAGCATAATTTATTGTATTTAATCAATTCGGCTAACACGATAAACTGATACTTAAAATAAATCACACATTATCTCTTTTCATATTAATTATCTCTGTTACACAACTTTTTTTAATGTACCTTAAAATATCTACTTTTATTCAATTTAAAATATATAAATATTCAATGCAAAATGTAATTGTACGACAAATGTAAAATAAGTAGTGTAGATTCAAATATGGGGAGCTATAAAATCATATTGCTGAATACATTAAAAACTTTTTTAACAAAACTCATAGCACTAAAACTACGTAAATAAAAATGCATAAACATCTATTAAACTCTTGCTCCAGCGTGCAGGGCCACCGTGACCGAGTGAAAAATTCATGCTCAAATATTACTCCCCCTTTGTCGAAAACAAAAAACAAAGGCGAGCTGTGGAAATTACTTGAAACCACTCCGCCTGTTATCGCTAATTGGAATAGAACTAGCTTTAATTTTCCTTTTTAACACTAGAAAATGCTGGTGTTTAAGGTGAAAAATGTTTAGAAGCGGGTGAATAAAAAAGCAATGTTGCGAGCGTCTTTGTATAAAACACCGCCATGTATTCCGCTTCGTGTCGTGTCGGAAGAATGCATTTTCTGAGAAAAATCCTACGCAAGATGGTAAATCGAGCACACTTTCCACCACTAAAATTGTTAATATTCTTATACATATTCTACATTCATATTCGTATATAACTATTAAAGCTGCTTTTTTTTTTTTTTTTTTGGTGAGTGGGAAATCATCCAATGACTGCTCCCGTCCTGGGTGCGACGGGAGGGCGTGTCAGACTCTTACTAACTAAAACCCACTCATGTTCCTTCGATTGCCCATTATGTTCCAGGGTCACGGTAACTATTATAAACATTCCGCAACTATTAAAGCTGCTTTACTTTAACGATACTCGTTACAAGGTAACCCCAAACTAGTGACGCTAAACTTTTTTGCTCACCGAGCTGTTACGCAGTATTTTGGGGTTTAGCCTTAGAGAAATTATTGGAAATGAGGGAAAACTAAATGTAACTACAATAATATTATTTGTAACTGAAAAAAAAAATATTTTCTTCTTGTAACAAAAAATCTCGTAGGAGTTTTTTGTTACAAAGTTAAAGCGTAGAATAAATTAAAATGTCATTAGCAAATTTTATTACTGCAAATGCTTTTTAACTTTAGTAATGTAAAAATAAATAAAAAATTATTCAAGTATCAGTTTAAAAAAGTGTACATAGGCAATAGTTACCTACAAAATGTCTATATATAAAGAAATTCTAAAAATAAACTAAAACTATGATAATTATTATTAACAGTGCAATTAACACTAATTAGGAAATGCAATATTTGATAGCGAACCGCCTGACCTAGGTTAAAATCAACCTGTGCTTCAGGCTATCACTTTGCAGTCCACTCCACTCCAATCTAATTTACAATGTGTTTGTTTGTCAATGTAATCACTTTGTTTTTATTACTAAAATTAGTTAGGTAATGCTTTAGCAGTTAATCATTATCGATCTTTCAGAAGATAAACTACGTGTTATTGTTGTTATTAAAGCCTGCAACGTAATCCTTGTACAATTGTTTCATTTTATGATAAAAAGTCACACTACTACTTTTTGAATATTATTCAACTCCTAATGAGACAAAATTAAGTATAAATGTTTGCAAGGAAATGGGTGGACAAAGCCGCAAAAAACATATAGTGCGCTCACACTATACACAAGTAAACTAATAATACTAATAAATAAAATAAGTAAAGCTATTACAGATAGTGAAGTTTTATTTTTAATATTTTTGAACATATTAGGTTTAAATTTAAATGGAGGTTTTATTTTAAATGGATTATTATTATTATTATATTATTAGATGAAATTAGTAATTACACACTGACCTACCTACCATTATTATTTATTTGAGGTATTAGAACTAAAGAAAACTCAAAACAATTTTAGTTTGCCTTTCTAAAACTGTTGTTCCCAATCGTCATAAAACGGCAATTTAGCAACTGCAAATAAGATAAAATATATTTTATTAGACTGTGATATAACTTTAGCGGTTGTCGTATTTTTTCCTTTACTTGTGCTAGATCACATTACTTCTTACCTTCTAGGTCAACAGGAAGTACCATTTTGGTTTTGATTCCCTTGCGAGCATCAAGTATTTGCAGACTTGAGAATTTGACATAATTTCAACTTTAACTCCACTAGTTCTTAAAAACAAAAGGTCTTGACAGCAAGGTAGACAGACAGACAGTTTGTCCTCTGCTGCCCACACCGTCACGTCAATGCACAAACGACCTTAAGGTACATAAACGGAACTCCAAAAAAAAAAGAAAAAAGAGAACATGAACTTGTTCCCCCTAACTGGCAGCTTTGACTGTTAGCAACCCTCGAATGACCTAAATTGGATGATTCTAACTTTGAAAAGCTGAATGGAGGTAAGGCAAGTTGACATTTTCTTAAGCTGAGTAATGACGACAATTTATCTCGAGGCTTTAGTCTGCACGGGTTTGCGTCACGGCTCACCTGTCTCCGTAAAAGCATCTACTAGTGCGCCCTCTACTGTATACTTGATTGAATTAATTAATTTTGATTACGGTATGAGTACCTTCATAATCGTTGGCTTAGATCATTAGTGCATGGCTCACGGTTTACCTAAGATAATGTAAACTGAATGTATGCTATTATTGTGCTTTTCTGTAAAATACTCTTGCAGTGGTTGAATTTCGCAAAAGAGAAAATATCTATAAGAGATAATAAATGCGGCTTTTTTCAAACTTTACAAAAACTTAATTAAAATTTGTTTATTCGATGAGCGGCCTAAATATACATGGCAATCCACTCGTTTTTAATATTTGTGCAGCCGAGTGGACTGATGCAGTAAACGTGCATTACAAGCCGGAAATTTTGTTAGTATTTAATAAAAACTGAAATGTTTTAAAACAACTCTACTACCACTACAACTGGTTTTTATTCGTCGGAATCAGTTTATACACACAAAATCGTTATATTAAGGTTTTTCCAAAGGAAATGTTTTGGTGCAAGTAAATGAGACCGATTTTAAAATTACACCGGTATCCGAGCCTGTAATTTATTCTTCAATGAGATGACAGATCATCTCAAACTGACTTTAGCAAAATTTCCCGAAAGAGATTTTTACTAGATATGTGTACTTATGAATATTTTATCATTTTACGTTTTAAAATAAAATAATAACACTCTGCAAATTGTTTTACAGGTAATCAAGAATCAATTACGTGCTACGGTCGAATCGAAAACGGCGATCGAATTTACGAAATTTAATATTTTGGACAAACAGTGCCTTAAATACCCCATCGGGTAGGGTACACATTCCTGCTCATCATATCAACATAACTATAAAGATACCTTTTCAAATTCTATTTTACGTGCAGGTTCGTAAGTGGTATGCTGTATATTACGAATTAACTCCCATACCTTTTAGGCTGACTGACAGCCCGACTCCGAAACGGGCGGGCTTACCTCGGCATTACAACTATGATTATTTTATTAACTTGTCCCTACCTTAATACGGGAATTGCTTTTATATCAGTAACCGCCATAAAGTAATAACTCGAGAAAGGGGAGAGCTTAGGAAAGCTTTTACCGCGGCAGCTGTTGTGTTGTTATGATTTTTTGAGAAATGATAAGTGTTTTGTAGTAACTTCATAATTAGACAGTGATTAATTAAGCAAAGAAGAGTGGTGTGCAGCTTTTAATGGCCCCCTCTATCGCCAGCAGCTCCAGGAGCGTGTTTAGTCGTTGCGAGCAATTTAGCGGAGCACTTAGCCCGCGCCACTCCGTCACGCCACGTTAACGCCGCCCGATGCCTTCTCTACCGTGAACATGAATATTATATACCACTATCTACGAGTATATCACGTATGCATCGACAAGTACCAAACTGCTCACTAAGTCTCGTCTGGTCCCAAAGGTATTCATGCATTACTGACGGAGGCCAAGACATCAATGTGGCCTTCGAGGCTCCCATTTGAATATTGAGGGGTTTCAATCAAGTTCGCCAGGTTTATTTGCAAGCAGATGTTACCCTTAATATATTTGTAGACACACCTATGTAACAAGAAACCTATCCAGTAGGAAGCAAAATAAACAATGTATAGAGAACGTTTTTGAGATCGTTTAGATAAATATAATAAAGTTATTAATATACTTGAACGCAATTTTATAAAGAAGATGCGTTGGGAAATGGCTTCCAATAATAAAATATGTTTTCATAGTTAACATGATCTGGGTGAACGCTCTATAATTTGATTAATTTTTGAACTTCGTGTGAGTGGAGTGAATTAAGCTTGTTATCGATAAATTAAGTGCTTCCACCGCGTTGTGATACTACCTAGCTACAGGCACATCGGTTAACCTGTGGCCGAACTTTATCCGAGCCGGATCATCACTAGGGTTTACTTTTGACAAGCGTTAGCAAAATGTTTAATACTCGGCTATATAGTAAATTTTTATGGCTAGTAAACTTCACTGCCGGTAAGATTGAGGAATCTCAAATAGTATTCAGGTTCTAACTCCAATTTTTGATGGCACTTTTAAAATCACTGTTTTAATTTTAACCAAGGAGCTCTACTATTCCAGTAGTATACTAACTTAAGCAACCATAAAGACCTAAATAAAGCTACAGTCATTCGTGGAGTTAGAAATGGGTCAAATTTCCTTAATTTTATTCTCCTTGCTCTTGTCATAATTATATTTGAGTGGCTTCTTCTTATTAACGAACTTCGACTACTCTAGATAATCAAATTGGGAATTCCACTAGACATGAGCCCCGCAGCGTCAGCCAGGAGTCCTCGAGTCACATAGCTTAATTGACTCTCCAACATCAAGATGTGTGTAGTCAAGCGTCATGTTTACCGTATTGAGAATTCCGAATCAATCATTGGATTATTGCTCCGTGCTAACGAAAATTCAATAGCTAAATGATAAGCCAGTAATATCTTAGCGTAATAGATTGTAGTGGTAAGACGCGTGACGCGTTCCAATAAGGTACTCATAGTAAGGCCTGTTTACCCGGGCGGGGCTGTTGTTTGCGCCCTCGACGCGCACAAATATTGACACAAACACCAACTTATGCGTCAGAATCAACTGCGCGTTACCAATGTCATAAAGTAACCGAGTATAGTGGGAGGTTATAGGTTATTTACATAACCATTCAATTTCCTCTTATGATATAAGTAGATTATGTTTGCAGAATTTTCTCGCTAGTTTTGGGTTCGACACTTTAGCCCCGGGCTTCACTCAATATTCAGATCATATCTAGTAAACGGAAGAGGAATTTGAAAAAATATCTTTAACACACACGAAAAGCAAATTTCATAAAAATTATTGCAGTTTTACGAAGTCTTTGAATACAGAGCTTAGGTGCCTACTAACGCTACCACGGGCTATTTCTAGATAGGACAACTTTCAGAGCATTTTATTTTTATTTCTCGAAGTTCCGTGTTTGAAGCCTGAATAGGTTGTGGTATGTCTATTTTAAAGCATTTGCGGTTATAAAAGCTCATAGAGGAGAGTTTGAACGACCCACTTGCAGTTAAGGGGGAGATAGAGGGTGCGGGAAGTTCTGGGACGTGGTGTATGTGTTTGCAGTTGAAATTCAGCCATTTGTCCATGTAAACACGGTCCGTCCGCCGCCGCGCCACCGCCGCCGAGCTGTCTGCGGGCCGCAGCTGGCTGTGCTCGTACAGAACAGATATACAAAAATGTTTTATAAAAATTTTAAAACAATTTTGTGCTCGCCCGCTCTCTTTAAATTTGAATTTATACAGCTGCCTTTGAAGTTTGAGTTTATATATTACTAGCTTTTGCCCGCGGCTTCGCTCGCGTTAGAAAGAGACGAAAAGTAGTCTATGTTACTCTCCATCAACTATCTCCACTTAAAAAATCACGTCAATTCGTCGCTCCGTTTTGCCGTGAAAGAAAGACAAACATACAGACATACAGACAGACAGACAGACAGACAGACACACTTTCCCATTTATAATATTAGTATGGATGTGGTATTTCGACTTATCAAAATAATTTTATTAGGTACTTATTTGGATATGTATAATTAAGAGTTACAGTAGTACCTACATAACACTTTAAAAGTAAATTGTGCCTACATGAAACATATTTTGATTAAATATCTTTCCTACGAATATCGTTCTCTGTACAGTCAGTAGAAGGGCGTCAAGACAGAAAAATTTCTCCTCTCCACCCGCTCCGAATGCATCCCATTTTCTCATCTGTAAAACGAATACAACTATTTTATTTCTTTGAACAAATAAACGTATCTTTTTTTTTTAAATTTGACCATTTTGCGAGAGAAATAGAGACAGTTTTACTTTCATTGCACATTTTATAGTGCGCTGTAAAGTGTGCTACTTACTTGCATAATTTATTACCACTGGCAACAATATCGGGTTATTTAAATGGCTTGGTAAATACGTTCATAAAAAAAGAGGCTTCCGAGTTTCCATTATCGCCCGCTAATGAGATTAAAATTCGATTACACGGCTTACGAAATTATATTCGTCGACAATGTTCTACCCTCGTCACAATACTTTAGGAGATCAAGGAAATATTCTGACAACCTTATCTTTGGAACTATAGAGATAAGTAGTATGTGGTGCGGGAACGAGGGCACGAGGAGCAATTTATAAAGTTCCTTTAAATCCAAAGGGAAATAAATTCGTCAAAGGAGCGAGTTCTGCAAATAAATTAGCCGAGAGTGTGGCCCGTGAAACGTTTTCCGCGTATGTGTGGCTGCTCCATTGGCGAACCACCATTTTATGAATAGTTTGAATACGGAAACTTTGCCATTGTTGGTACTTGGTCACCAGCAAGCAATTTGATAGATTTTCCGAGAGCTAGTAATTTTTATTTGACTAGTCTGTCCTTGTTTTATAAGCAGGTACCTACTGTATTATGGAAAGGCTTATTTCAGAGCTGGCTAGCAAAACAGTGGTAATCAGATAAACGTGTTTGCTGTTACTATGATTGTAGCCACACAGCATTGTAAATATGACCTTCCATACAGTTAAAGCTGTAAATTGTTACCTATCGGAAGCTGAAAATTGTTGCCGGTTGTAGGGGTGATATTCTTGGGGAAATCAAAGCTTCACAAAATCCACAACATATACCTATTTTCCTATTATCCTATTAAGGCAAGTGCGCATTAGTCCAACCATATTATCACATTCTCACTAAAAAGAGGAGACTGTCCGCCTGTTACACTTGGCGACGATCTTTTGCGCCCCACTGAAAACGTCAAGTACTTCGGCTAAAACTTGGACAGAAGATTAACCTAGAAATACCACATTAAGAAAAAGCGAGATGAAATTAACCTCAAGTTCAGGAATATGATTTGGCTTATGGGAAGAAATTCAACCTTGTCCGTAGATAATAAACTTCTCATCTACAATTCTATACTGAAACCGGTTTGGACATTTGGCATCCCCCTCTGGGGTTCTGCAAGCAAAACCAATATCATGTGCATACAACGTGTACAAAATAACATCCTGCGTACCATCACTAACGCTCCATGGTTCACAAGAAATAATGAGATACACGAATATCTCAATGTGCCAACCATCCACTCCGAAATAGAGAGGTTCAAAGAGACATGTGCAGATCGACTCTCTGTTCACCCAAACATATTCGCAACAGAACTCCTGAAACCCTTATTGCCCAGTAGACTGAAAAGAAAGGATATCTTCTAAAAAGGTAGACGAGGCGCTGGCCTGTTCACCTTACCTGCCATGGACACTCACCACAGCAGAGTCTTGCGACTGATCGCCGATATAAGCGGAGAAAATATATATATATACCTATTTTAGTATACTAATAGCAGTTTATGTGTACTTAGTATTGTAACAATAACCGCAACACAGAATTTAAAAGATAACTCTTTAATTTTGATGTTTTAAAACAAATTCGAATGATCATAAGAGCCCTGATATATTAAAGTTACCACAACCACATAAACAAACACAAAACGAAATAAATGTGAGCACTCATTAGTCAACCAACAAAATAAATTATAATGGAATCTCTTTGTCACAATAAATCTACAATAAATCCATTATTAAACCGATAATTGATTACGTATTGTGATTCGATGCAAAATTTCGGGTTCGCTATTACCCGAGCTAAAAGCATTGCCATGTACTCGTTATTTATTTGAAGCAGTAACTGAATAAAAGGAATTCTATTACAAAGGTAGGTACCTAATCCTTTTGAATGGCATCCTTTTGTCATAGACCGACTAGTGGAGCTTTGCATCATGAACTTTCATATTTTTTCTCCTCCGAAAATATTATTGGGGTTTGCAGAAATATATACTATTATTTATTTTTTACAAGCTTTTATTTAACTTATAATGATCGAATGTAAGTAGTGCTTAAATTGTTTGATTTTTGGCATACTTGTGTATGTCCAGTTATTATTAAAAAATATATAAAAATGCTTTGAAAATCAATTATTTTAATAATAAACCTAAAAAGACTAAAAAGTATAATATTTACACGTTTTTTAAATAAAAGTTTGTTTTTTTTTTCAAATCATGAGTATTTTTATCAAGTCCCTAAGCAATTATATTTTGGCCGAATTGTGATTTGTTAATAATGATGTTTTGGTTAAAATATGTTTGCAACAATAAACGTTATTTCCCCATTTTTGCTTTCAGCCACGCATAAATCCTGAACTAGTTTCGGTAGAGCGAACAAAGCGCATCGTCTGTCAGCTTCATTATACGTTGGTGACGGCGCTCCTCATCGGGCCATGAGTGCGGAAACCCGGACATTCATTGTCCCACTGTATTTGCAAATATTTTCGTAATTAAACTGGGTCTAACTACGTGTAATAACAAGTCACAGATAGTTTGACAACAGTTTGACTTAAGCAACTAAGCTGAATTCAGAATCCATTTTCCACGGAATTGTCGTATGCACAGCATATAATAATGCTGATAGCAAATACGAGAAAACAATGTGTGTAACTGTGTACTATCTAAATTATATTAACAATTCTACTAAAACCTTGACTTTTGTATCATGAGTTTCTATTAAATACGACAGCTTAAAATTTAGTAATATGAGTAGCTGTCAAGGGTCTGATTTGCCGGGGTTGCGGAATGTTTATAATAGTTACCGTGACCCCGGAACATAAAGGGCAACCGGAGGAACATGAGTGGGTTTTAGTAAGTAAAAGTCTGATACGCCTTCCCGCCGCGCCCAGGACTAGAGACGTCATTTGATGATTTACGCAAAAAAAAACTATTTTCACCTTAGCGTTTTTCGCTATCGCCTGCGGTAGAGAAAACATTCACACCGAAGTGATTTTTTCAATTGCTATAGATAGAAGTATGTATATGCTACTTCTGTGGATAAAGGTAGGTGAGTATATTTGTATATAGGTCGTGAGTTTACACCAAACAATACCACCTCATTATACCACTACGATACAAGCTATTTCGCTCCTACCACAGAACCAGGGGAAAGCGTCAATACCCGCAACGATAGCGAATACCGCTCTGCCTTGAATGCCTTAATAGGCATTTAGTGACTATTCAGACGAGCGTGTCTCCGGCTACAAGCAGAACATTCATCAGATGCACGGGAATAATGTTTAATATCAACATGTCGACATCAAACCGGCATGTTAGCAAACTTTATTGTTTTCATATCGTAAAAGAAACAAACTAAACAATAGGAAGCAAATAAATGGTGTACAAATACGAAGAAATTGTCTGTAGTAAATCGTTCGTATTGGTTAAGAATGGGCCCGATCCCATGCAAGGCGGAAAAATCTATTGCGGTAAAAATGATGGTAATGAAGAATTCTTTTGTTTCTCGAGATGACATGAATTTATTTTCTCATTTCGCCTATCAAACGTTCCTAAGGCAATGCCGAGATTGGCTCATTAATAAGGAATGAGCCAATCTCGTCATGGCTTCTGAGAAAATAATCGCAAACACGCGTATAAATTAAAACATCTAGTGAATTTTGAGAATTCATTGTTTATTTTCTTTAAGTTTTTTTCTTAGAAGGCAAATTAACGCAGAAGTGTGAGATGAAAATCAAAAAGCATTTACAAAATACCGAATTGTTTTGTAACAAATTCTAGAAATAACGCAGATAAAGTGGTCATATAAAAGATTATAATAATATTGGGTAGCTTTTTTGGATAGGTACCTTTCGTAATTACGTGTATGAGTGGATTCAGGGATCAGTTTATGGATTCGTTATTTGTTAAAGTGTCCTCCCACTCTTCCAGTTAAATGGATTTTTTCGAATATTTGAAAACAATTGTAGCAATTCTATAACAAAGCAAAAAGGATAAATACACACATCAAAAGTGTCTAGGGATATTTCAATTAAACCTAAACAACTAAAATTTTTTTAACTTTTTGTTAAGACACCTACACATTAAAATAAACCTTGTTTAATAGCCTATCTAATCTGATAATAGACTTTTAGATAAAGTAAGTTAAGTTTAAAAAAAACTTAGAAGAATAGAAAAAACTCAGACAAAATTTCAATCTAAACCTAATTTTTGAGACATCAAAACCTAAACAAAACAACCATTTTTTTATAAAAATTTTTGACGACATGCTTGTAAAATATCGTAAGTTTTCCGTCACACGCTTAGCTGAGGTTTTTTATTTAATACAAAACGTGTTTTCTCTACAACGCGTAAATTGTACCTCACGCTCAACACTTAACCAGAACATTTTCAAGTAATGTAAAGCAATTGAACTTCTGCAATCCTACATTTTATTAACACTTAAACCCAAATAAAATACACAATTTTACTTCAGTGCTACAAAGGTCAAATTCCTTTAAACCTTCACAAATCCAAATGGTTCCTAAATACGTGAACCATTGTTCGGGCTATTCTTTATATAGTGGGTCGGGTTTGCTCCATAAATAGAGCAAACTGGAACATAGCAGACAGTGTCACTAATGACACCGGTGTCACACCGTCACACGTCACATCGTCACACGTCACAAGTACGCATAATGATCAACTGTTTACCGTGTTGTACGAGTGATGGCTTATTTGGGAGCTGTTTAGGCTTTCGGAGAGGTACGGTTTGTGTTGTTATTTATACACCTAAGTACTGTTGGTTTTGCAGCTTTGTTTCGACACAAAAATGTACATTCTTATAATAAGTATTTCGGTATTCATTAAAATGCAGATTAAACATGAACGTGTTGCGAAATGTTTATAGTGGTTACCGTGACCCTGGAACATAAAGGGCAATCGAAGGAACATGAGTGGGTTTTAGTCAGTAAGAGTCTGACACGCCCTCCCGCCGCACCCAGGACGGGAGCAGTCATTGGATGATTTCCCACTCACCAAAAAAAAAAAAAAACATGAACGTGTTGAAACATTATACGACTTCAGATCAATGTGAGTTGTGGATGTAATAAATTTAATGCTGCGGAAATATCACATTTGAAAACTCGTGGGGTTGAATTTCCGGTCTCTCAAGCGAAAATCGACCTTAGACCTAAATTATTGTACAAATACAATATTGTTGTGATTGATTGTCTATAATCCAGTCAACCAATCACAGCGGCATATGCATCATCATTAATTTTTTAACGAGAAATTGGCGGTAAAATACATAGATTAACTTATGGCACGCAATGCCGACTTTACTAGCTAGGCGACTTTTTAAATATTTCGTACATTCTCCGTCAAATCAAGGTATACCTGAAATATACACTTCTTGTAAATAATCAGCCTGTTCCCTCCACCAAGCGAGACCTTACAAAACTATTTTAAACTAAATTTCCTCCAACATTCGACAGGGAGGTAGCTCCGAAACATGAGTTATCAACAGTCAACTTTATCACTTTATTAAGTCTAGTATCAAAGTTTCTAACTAGATAGGAACTTAATGCACAGCACTTGGAAAGTTCTGAGCCTACCTTAAAGTCCCACTTTATAAGCACAATAGACTACAGCATGCTACACAAATATAATGTTTAGTATAGAGAACAAGACGCGTCATGCTCGTGAACGGGCGCTGTCAGTTGAGATCGGTCAACTCTTAACTGCCATGACTTTTTTTTATTTATTTTTTTAACCATTTATTGTTTTTTTTTTTTTTGTTATTTACTTACATTGTTTTCACATATAGAAGCACCAAAATGAATGTAACCAAGTTTTTTTGTAAACATGATTTTTTTAAAAAAGAGTGTCCGTGGAGTTTCTTGCCTGTTCTTCTCCATAGAGATCTACGTTTTGGAACAGGCAATTAGCGTCACTTTTCTGACTGACCGACGGACTCTTTGACAATTCATAAGTGCCTATAAATGGTCTAAGTGAAATAAATGCCTTGAATTTTGAATTTTGAAGATAATGTATTCGGTTTTAATATAAATTACCCCCAATAGCTACATACTATTAGGTCAATCGATTCAATCGCAACTAATGGTGCTTTTCCACCAATCGAATAGTGTAAAACCTAAAAGTTTTATGTCAATTTGGCGTGTAAACAACGTGATGAAATGAGAACACGCGAGTGAATAAATGAATTCGATTTAAAAATGTTGGCTAGTGTGTTGTCAGTTTGGGGGTTCGTTAGAGAGATTGAAATCATGTTGGTCTATTCATCTATTAATTAGAATACTGTTTTGGTTTTATGTACAAATAATGTAATGCTATTAAAGATAGAAAAGTTATTTTTAGGATTTCGAATAACTGATATTGTTAGGATCACTCGTGATTCTGTCTGTATGTCCGATTTCCCATCCCCTTGTATCTCCCAAACCACCAAGTCTAAACTTATCACAAGAAAACCTATGAGAACAAGACACTGTTTGTGCTAGACCGATTCGCACTTGGCTGTCTTTTCTAATAGTTATACTATCTACAGGATAAATTAAAAAAAAATGGAGTGATTGATGAATGGATGGTGTATTATTTTGTACAATAGATTTTGTAGAATTTGCCTGCTAGATATTTTTTAATCAGAACTTATCAGAAGAATGTGAAGTAGGCGCTTAGAATATTAGTTTAACCTCTCGACGACCAATCGACAGCCGACTGTCGCGCTGCTATTGTCTTTCTATTGTGTCCCGAATCACGAATGTTCGAAGGTTATCTAATCTATTAGACCATGAGTATATTATGTCCGATGCGGACCGCAACGGCGACGACGACGACGTTCCAGAAGTGACCGAGGTAGAACTGGGAGCGGCGGTGCTAAGGCTTAGGGCCAAGAACACCGCCCCAGGACCCGACGGCCTACCAGGGAAGGCCTGGGCCCTGGCCTTAGGGGCTCTCGGGCCTCGACTAAGGGGGCTCTTTAGCGCATGTTTGGAGGAGGGCCAGTTCCCACTTCGCTGGAAGACCGGGAAGCTGGTCCTCATACCGAAGCCGGGGCGTCCTGCGGACAGTCCGTCCGCATACCGGCCCATCGTTTTGCTCGACGAGGCGGCCAAGCTCTTGGAGAGAGTGATTGCGAACCGTCTCGTCGAGCGGCTGATGCGGGTGGGGCCGGATCTGGCGGACGGCCAGTTCGGCTTTCGCAGAGGACGCTCCACGGTGGACGCCATCATGCGCGTGCGAGCCCTCACGACAGGGGATGCGGTGGCACGGGGCAGGGTCGTCTTGGCGGTGTCTCTCGACATCGCCAACGCCTTCAATACCCTGCCTTGGGGGTGCATAGGGGCCGCATTACGGTATCACCGGATGCCGGCCTACCTCTGTCGTGTGGTCGAGGCCTATCTGACGGACAGAGCCGTTATCTACCCTGGTCACGAGGGAGTGTGGAGTCGACGAGGGATGTCGTGCGGTGTTCCACAGGGATCGGTCTTGGGGCCGCTCCTGTGGGACATCGGGTACGACTGGGTGCTGCGCGCCGACCTTCCCGAAGGCGTCAGCGTAGTGTGCTACGCTGACGACACGCTAGTCCTACCGCAGGGAGGGTCGTTCCAGGCGGCGGCCGACTTAATGTCGAGTGGTGTTGCGACAGTCGTGGACAGGATCCGGCAACTGGGACTTGAGGTGGCCCAAGTCCGAGGCCATGTGTTTTCATGGCCCTCGGCACCGGCCACCTCCGGGGTCTCAGATAACGGTAGGAGGGGTTCACATCGGTGTCGAGTCGACGATAAAGTACTTGGGACTTGTCCTCGACAACCGATGGAACTTCACGGAGCATTTCCGACGTTTGGGCCCCAAACTGGCGAGGGCTGGAGCTGCCCTCAAACGGCTCCTGCCCAATCTCGGTGGCCCAAACGCCTCCTGCCGGAGGCTCTACGCGGGGATCGTGCGGTCCATGGCCCTCTACGGGGCTCCGGTGTGGGCGCCCAACCTAGCCACGGCTCCGGCCCGGCTTCTGAGGGCGTCCCAGAGGGTCATGGCGATTCGCATGGTGCGGGGATACCGCACGATCTCCTGCGAGGCGGCATGCCTCCTTGCCGGCACTCTGCCGTGGGATCTGGAGGCAACAGTCCTTGCACACACGTACGAGTGGCGCGTGGAAGTGCAACGCCGGGGCGAAGTCCCGCTGCCGCGGGTTATCGCGGCACGGCTCACGGAGCTCCGGCGAGATCTCAGGGCGGAGTGGAGACAGCGACTGTCGCAACCTAGTGCTGGGCACGCCGTGATAGCGGCGGTAAGACCCCTCTTTGAGGAGTGGCTGGAGAGGCGCCACGGCGCTCTCACGTTTCGCCTGACACAGGTCCTCACCGGACATGGTCAGTTCGGGAGGTTCCTGTGTCGGATTCAGGCGGAAGCGACGCCTGGGTGTCACCACTGCAGCAACGGTCGCCTGGAGGACACGGTCGAGCACACGGTGGAGGTGTGCCCCGCATGGGCGGACCATAGACGTGTCCTCGTAGAGGCGATCGGCGGCGGTGACCTCTCGCGCCCAGCGCTGGTTCAGGCTATGCTGCGGGGCGAGACGGAATGGGATGCCGTCGCCTCCTTCTGCGAAGCAGTTATGCTAGTGAAGGAAGCGGCGGCGCGCGAGAGGCAACGACGAGCCTCTCGCCCCGGACAAAGACCCAGGCGAAGACGTCGAGAGTCGCAAGACGACTACCGGCCACCGTAGGCGCGGTTCTGCGGATGGCGAGCGATGGGTAGCTCGCCGCCCGGCTAGGACCAGGACCGCGTCGACGGCGCGTTAGTGTTCCACGCGCGCCTCAAAGAGAAGTAGTCAGCACAGGAAGGGGCCTAACAGGGACAACGCCTGCCGGGGTTGCGGAATGTGTATAGTAGTCACCGTGACCCTGGAACATAAAGGGCAATCGAAGGAACATGAGTGGGTTTTAGCCAGTAAGAGTCTGACACGCCCTCCCGTCGCACCCAGGACGGGAGCAGTCATTGGATGATTTCCCACTCACCAAAAAAAAAAAAAAAAAAAATGAGTATATTATGTACTTTAAAATCAAAAGTTGACTCATGCCTCATGTAGATGATGTAGAGAAAGACGAAAAGTAGAAAGTCCTGACACTAAGAAGTCTGCAGCTTCCATTTGTAACTCTGCACAGTTCAGGCCATTCCGCGAGTGTAGCCGAGCGTGAATGTGAGCTAGCAAGATTTAAGGCCAATATATTATATCACTGCTGAAACTCACTCCTAACTTTAGAATTACTTCAACCGCTCGCATAAATATTTCAGTATCTTTGACATTTCATACATCATTCTTAAGATTAAGAGGCGTGAGTTTAACATATGAGACCTATTTAATATTAAAGTTACATTTGATTTATGTTTTATGGCTTCTGGAACGCTTGCGTGTAATTAGTTTTTGGGGTTGGTATTATTTAAATTGACTTAGTATCTAGTTGAAATTGATATACTCGTTCTCGTTGTTATAATCTTTATAGGCAGGTAAAAAACTTAGTAATATACATATTAAGTCTTCTCCGCTGTGTTTTCCCTGAAATATTTTAAACTACTCAACGGATTTTGATACAGTTTTCAATAGATACCGTGATTGCCTATTTGTTACTGATGAGCATGATTGTTTGTTCTGGGTCTGGGTGTAATTTATCTATAATATGTATGTATTTATAAATTATATAATGTATATCAGTTGTCTAGTTACCATAACACAAGCTCTAAACAGAGCTTAACTTGGGATCAGATGACCGTGTGTGAGTTGTCCCAGTATATTTATTTATTTATTATTACTGATTCGATATTTTTATGGTTTGGAACACCGGTCGAAGCTGGGAAGGGTCGTAGTACATGATAAAACTATATAAAAATAAAATTTATTACATCATCATCATCATTAACCTGAGTCAGTATATACTGGACTTATGTAGGTCTTTCCCAAGGCGCACCACTTAATTCAACCATCAGCTAAGTATGTGCGTCTAGTTGCTGCCAAACATATTATTAATTAATAAAATCATCTACGATATAAGAATGCCCCACTTCTCCGTGGGCCACCGCTTTGTAAACATATGTCGATTTTTGGACATTAAAATTCAGTTTGTACCAGCAAATTACAGTCCACGCTTATTTATCTCCACCATCTTAGAGACCCTCACACTGTTCTTAACAATCTACATTCGTACTTATTTAACATCAGATGGTTTTAGGCAGTAGCACTCTTTCCATCGCCATTGCCCCGCCGGTAATCCGATCTGCACGAGTCTGCTACAGTGTAGGTGGTACATTCATATAATTCAATCAGGTTGGCTGATCCTGACAGACGAATTTAATTTGCCAGTATGGTTCTAGGAAGCCTTATCGTGCTCCCCTATACGCATGCTTATAACATCTGTCTAGACTTTTATTATTTTCGTTCCCAAAGCAGATATTCGACCCTTCTAATAATAAAAATGTCTGATTAATTCAATAGCGATAAGTTAGCTAACTTCCAAGTAAGTATATATCTATAATTATGTTTGTTCAGGTCGATATAAGACAGTTTTCCGACTCTCTTATTTATGTGCGGTAAAATACTTTGGTAATCTTCACGTTGTAGGTAAACCATTTAAGATGATGTTATAATATATTTAGGGTCATTAGTTGAATACTTGGGTAAGCCTGGCGCTGGCTCTGGGCGCTATTCCGTAATGCAAGCGACCTTCATGTGTAAGAGCATTAGCTTAGCCTAATGTGCAGAAGTCTGAACAACCACATGATATATTAGTAAAGTTACTTGCTCCACGCTTACATTTATTGTAAATGTTACTGTACAGCGTATAATTTCAGCATGATTAATTGTGTTAAAATGTACGCCAGAATAAATGCTGTAATATTCATAGATTACTACACTACCATGTACACAAGCATTTAAACGGAAAGTCCATTTACATATTATGAAAATTACGCGGTTGGTAACTGACGCCACCGAGCTACTATTATGACAGCTCGAACTAATAAAATTATGTGACCTCATTTGTTACTTAGCCGGCGAGGCTCTACGTGAGAAATTGTTGCAGAAAGCTTATGAAGGCATTTATTTCCTTCTGCCTGAGTCTTCATAAGTATTTCAAAAAAATGGTCAAGTAATGTTTTAGAGCGCTCTCCAGGGTTCCACAGGCTTAAAATATCTCTGTCTATGATCCTAAACGAATATTTAAGAAAAGCAAGTAAAGTATAAAAAAGTAAGTATTTACCTTCCGAAAAAGACTTAGGGCTCTTATGCGCTTTAAGTCTTTTTGCTCTCTTTACAGATTAAGGAATACATATTATGTACATGGAAATTTTTATTAATTCAATTTTTTTACAAAAACTAACATTTTTGCTGACTTTTTATATGTTCTGAGGCTACTCTGTAAAAAAGGAACTAACTAACACAATATCTTATGAACTTATGATCCTTCATAAATTATTTATATTAAATCAAGACGACAGTTGGTCATACCTATTTCTGTTATTTGGAACCAGTCTTAGGTACTCTAAAATAATGAGACATTGATTAAGTTATTGTTGATTAAATTATTCACCGCAAATTGAGTAAAATGAAGATAAATTGGACAGGGATCGGGAGCTCGGAGAACAAATATTGTCTGCAGAGTAAATTAAATACTAAACAAGAATTATTCATCGATGAAGCTGACTTGAGATAAGTCCTTTCCGATAGGCGATAGTGCGACAACACTGTAGCGAAAATTGATAATTAACGGAACAGTACAGTTTCTAGCAAGGCTCTCTATCCTCTCTATATATTTATTTCTTTTCGTAACACAAAATGATTATATACGAGTATATAAAGGTTAAGTATGGGTTAAGTAAATTTTGTAACTGAAATTCCTACAAATATTACAAACGTGAATGTTTGTGAAGATGGATGGATTGATCGTTTTTACTCTTTAACGCAAAAACTACAATGGATTTTGTTGTGTCTTTACAGTAACACATAGGCAACATAACTTCACGCTATGACTCATTGTGGCGCAGCAGTAACCAATGGCCTAACATAACTTTGGGTGAAATGGAGGGGACAGCTAGTTATTCATATAAAATTTGGCGTCACCGAGTGAATCAAAACCACTCCATCACTATCTTAAGTTTACGTGATTACAAATTTTCAATTTATCCCTTACACAGCTTTTTTATGGTACCTAATAGACGAACCAGCTCAGGCTTCAAAAATGTATTAAAATAATTACAGATTTTGTGGTTAAAATAAAGTGTAGATTTTATTTTATTAGGTACTATACTCTTTAGCTTTTAGTAAGTATTTAACTTTCAACACAGAGCCGAAATTACAGAAGTTAGAAATGCACAATTTTCACATTTTTTTTAGTTTATTTTTATGACGCATAGGCACTGAAATCGACTTTGGATTTTCGGAAATTTAATTAAATAACGGGGTAAACATAAGTGCATACCAACTATTCGTTTCACTCCTTTGACATAGAAGATAAACCTACATAGTTTGTATTTTAGCGTCTGAAAGCCTCACTTGTAACAGTTCCATTGTAAGTCAACTGTCCCGTCCATTTCAAGAGTAATCCAGCTTTTAGGGTCGGTCGTCGTTCGTCGCACCTGCTCTCCGAGGTCACACAGAGTAGTGGAGCACCTGGCGCAAACTCCTTGCTTTGAGCGAGAATAATATGGTAGAAAGAGTTTTACGAGCCCTCCTGGGCCATAAATACCTATCTATACTGTAGTATTATAAATCTGAAGAGTTTGTTTGTATGGTTCAAAAAATATATATAATTTAAAACATTACTAAACAAAGATGTGTTACCGGTGGGACAGCTAGTGTAATTAAATTACTGAATTAGTTGCTCAGTGTAAAAATCCTGAAATAGCAGAAGGAATCTTAATTTTAACGATCTATCAACAAATAAATGCCGACTAACGAAACGATTCTCCCGATTCGCGGTGTACCGCACAATACTCGTAATTCGTAGACACAAAACCGCGAGCTGCGTTCAGCTGGAGTAAACAAGCAAAAAGTAGAATGCAATTTAAAATTTTCGCTGGAAGGTAAAAAAAAATGCTCTTTCGAATTTTTGCTAGGTGTTCTCGTTCCGGAACGTAGCCGGCTCGTTTGTATAATTGTGTTTGTGTATGTGGCTGCTGTCACCGGTCCGCCATTCCCGCCATCTATTTGACCGGGCCCGACACTGACGAGGACAAATTGACATGTCCTGTCCCTTCCACTGCCTTATTCCAAATTGTATAGATGTACGTTCACGTCGCGTTAAACATGTTACACTTTTGTTGCTTTTTGCTTTTTATATTGTGTGGCTTTTGATGTTTTGAAAGGTTAGCTCTGTTGTGAGGTATCAAAGGAACAAAAGACTCGATTTATTTCTAATATCCGAAGGTTTTTTATGATATTTTTATATAAAGAAATAAACAAACAACAAACAGCAAAACAACATCATAGGATGCGGGAAGCACTGTATTTATTTATTTTAATTATCGGTATAGTCATTACCAATATGTTCGTTATTGGCTGAGTATAAAAACTCTACGAAGAATAAATAGAAATGCCAGACATCTCTGTACAATTTAATCAATGGTTTGTTTGCTGAGAACATGTACTCCCAGCTGTGACTATTAGAGCAGACAGAAGGAATTTAATTAGATTACACAGTGTTGTTTACATTTGATTTTAAGTAAATTACTATAATTTTGATTAAAATAAATCGGTATAAACGATCGTATCTTTTGAATACTTCGACTTTAAAGTTTGATTTTTTAAAATCTTGAAGTGGCTGAGATCTGTATTATACAAACAGACAGACGGGCAAAAAGGCAACAAAGTGACCTTATGAGTGCTCCTATTTTTCTTTTCAGATACGAAACCAAGTGGGTATTTATTTATTTATTTATTTATTTATTTATTTAACATCTATGGAAGACTTACAGCTAAATACAACGGTAATACATAACAGTATTTCGTAGATATACAACTTTGGTGTTGTTTTTGTTTTTATTATCAATTAATAAGTCATTTGCGATGTCCGTATTCGGATTAGTATCATCGTCCAGAACAGAAATAAGCTCGGACAGCCCGATTTTCGGACAGAAGGACAACACGCCTTTATTTTCTATAATAAATCAATGTCACAATCCGCGATGTTGTCCGACGATGTTCAATCCATAACCCGATTTTTGGGATGATTTTCCAGATGTAGATATTGTGTTTTGATGTGTCACATTTTTGTTCAACTATTTGATATTCTAAGCCGGATTTTCACCTTCCTTATGTCGCCGATGATATTATGGTGTTCAGGATTTACCCTTCCAAAAAGGAAAAACAAAGTGATATGAGCATCGCGATCAAGAATTTCAGATACCGAGAATGCTCTTTCCATGTCTTCTATGATATGTGTGTGTAGTACAAAAAAATTTGACATTCTGATTACTATACTCTTAAAAAAATATATAAAAATATATATGCATAGCGAATACAGTTAGTTCATAATCTAGCTCGCTCTAAAGATTGTAAACTGTTAATAAATCATGAATTGTGCTAAACCGCTTACAACATTAATTATGTATTAATTTTCGATAGTTTATCAAATCGAATCAGTTTATTTGTAGTACGCAGGTATATACAACATTACAACGTATATAGGTCTTACTTACAATATAATATATTAATTTTGTGATCAGCCCCATGGGGCCACCATACATACTAATAAAAATGAGAATTTGATTTACCTATGGTTTCAAGAAAATTGTGTAAAAATAAAGTTCAATTTATTTTTAGTACCGCCAACATGTAAGGGAAAATCACAAATTCTGAGATCGAACCAACTTTTTAAGGCTTTTTGGGTTAACGTGTGTTATAAACCTACGCATTGTTATTTTATATCTTTTCTAAGAAAGAAGAAAGAAACATCTCTAGTCAAAATAGGTTTATTTTTATTTAATAATAAATATATTATTTTATATACATTCTTTTTTCACTGGAACCTCATATAACCTTATCAACTATTAGGTACGTATTATCATGCCGCCCCGGGGCCTTCGTGCAATGTTGTAAAAAAGTACAATGTTTGTGTTCTAAAGTCGTGATGGCCCAGTGGATAAGGCGCCCGCCTCTCGTGTAAGAGGTTGCGGGTTCGAATTCGGGCAAATACCAATGTGACTTTTTCAATTGATGTATTTTCTAAAGTTTATCTTGGACATCACTGACATCCCGTGCCTCGGAAAGCACGTTAAGCCGTTGATCCCGGTTGTCATTCGTAGAACTTTGTCAGTCGTTACGGGTAAGTCTGACCAGTCTAACCAAGAGGTATCGTGTCGCCCAGTTACTGGGTTGTGGAGGTCTGATAGGCAGTCGCTTCACGTAAAACACTGGTATTCAGCTGAATCCGGTTAGGCTGGAACGGCTTCCAGCCTTTTCCCAACTATGTTAGGGTCGGCACCCCAACATAGTTGGGAAAAGGCTAGGGAGATGATGTTTGTGTTCTAAATTATATTACAATTTGAATTTCCAATGAAATAGAAAAATCAAAGATTTGGAATAATGGAATAAGACTAACTTGGTCATGATCCGTATGACCAAGTTAGATCAAGTATGACCATCCGTATGACCATGGTCATACGGATCATGACCTAGCTATAATGTTCGAGCTACGCCATTGCAATGGTTTACATGGCTTGGATGAAGGTCGAAAATTGATAATTTATTCATCAAATTGCGGATCGTATTTCACTGGACTATGTGACCACTCCTGGCTCAAAGACTAAGAGAAGAGAAGAAAATAATTATGACCCTTGAAATTCAAGTTTGAGGATTGGATTCGACCTTAGCTAAAGCTTATCTTTTCAACTAAGTACCTTAAACCTTCGAACACACGTGATTCGAGACACAATAGAAAGACAATAACAGCGCGACAGCCGGCTGTCGCTTAGTCGTTGAAAGGTTAATTTCGTTTTACAGATAATATGTCATAAGATCTATTAAAATCCCAGTCTGGCACTATTTTAGACAGTTGATTTTTCAGATGCCTTGCCTTGGTTATACCCAAAAAGATTTATTTTATTCTAAGTTTAATGTCTTTGATTACACCACTTGGTGACTCAGAAGAGAGTCAGAACCGGTTATAAAAATAATCATTAGACTTCAATATTGTGGCATATATTGGCATAGTAACATTACCTAGAAAGACTAAAACCTTAAAAGGTCTGTCCAACACAACAATGTTTAGGGTTCAGTTGAAAACCAGCGTCAGGCAACGTAGTTGTCTGGCATTTTTTGCTGAACTGGACCTATTTGGCGCAGCCGCGAGACAAGCATTTTTTTTTTCTTTTCTTTATTATTGTTTTAGTTTTTTTTCAATATGTGGTTTTCTGCACTGTGTGTGTCTGTGTGCAAATAAATGTTTTTTCTTTCTTTTCTTCTTTCATGTTGCGATGGTCATCACATACTAAAACAATACTTATAAATAAACTGCTAATAAAACACCTACACATATGGAGCTAAATTAAAACAAACGCCTTGACAACAGGATGACGTCACGTTCCGAACTACATGGAACATTCCATTAGGCTAATGATAAGAATTGTAAATTATAATAATACCGCTCACGTACGTGTAAAATTTAATTTACCTACACTTTAATGACATTTTATTATTAATATTTGAAAAGTGTCGAGGGCGCTGTTAAATATGTCATTTATTTATGTAATTGACAAGCTGCTGTCCTGCGGTTTCACTTGCGTTATAAGTGTAAAAAAGTGTAGATAGGTTATATGCAGTCAAAAAGTGGCACATTAAAAGTTTGCCAATTGACCAACATGATACTGAGTACCTATCGCGTTGACATTTGACGTTTATCTCTTTTTCACTCGCACTACTTCAATCATGTCATCCTACTTTGACGTGTAATGTATGTGTGCGTTAGTGTGCCGTTTTTGAAGATAGAATTTTGTTTGGGTAACCTATCTACACATTTTTAGGGTTCCGTACCTCAAAAGGTAAAAACGGAACCCTTATAGGATCACTTTGTTGTCCGTCTGTCCGTCCGTCCGTCTGTCAAGACCCTTTTTCTCAGAAACGCGTCGAGATATCAAGCTGAAATTAATATCACATACTCAGGTCTGCTATCTCTCAAAGCAGTGAAAATATCAAGTTTCTAAATCAACGCAATAAAAAGATACGGCGGTTTACATTGCATATTTAAACATTTGCAAGGGAATCAAAACCTATAGGGTACTTCCAATTGACAAAGAATCATGAAATTTGGCAAGAAGCAAGGTCATGTAGCACAAGTAAAGGAAAAACTCCGAAAATCGTAAATTTGTAGTTAGTTCACATCAGGCGTCTGTCTGTCCGTCTGTCTGTCAATAACCTTTTTCTCAGGAACGCGTCGAGATATCAAGCTGAAATTAATATCACATACTCAAGTCTGCTATGTCCCAAAGCAGTGAAAAAAACAAGTTTTTAAATCAACACAATAAAAAGATACGGCGGTTTATATTGCATATTTAAACATTTTCAAGGGAATCAAAACTCAAAACCTATAGGGTACTTCCCATTGACCTAGAATCGTGAAATTTGGCAAGAAGCAAGGTCATGTAGCACAAGTAAAGGTAAAACTCCGAAAACCGTAAATTTGTAGTTAGTTCACATCAGGCGTCCGTCTGTCCGTCTGTCTGTCAAGAACCTTTTTCTCAAGAACGCGTCGAGATATCAAGCTGAAATTAATATCACATACTCAAATCTGCTATCTCCCAAAGCAGTGAAGAAATCAAGTTTCTAAATCAACGCAATAAAAAGATACGGCGGTTTATATTGCATATTTAAACATTTTCAAGGGAATCAAAACTCAAAACCTATAGGGTACTTCCCATTAACCTAGAATCGTGAAATTTGGCAAGAAGCAAGGTCATGTAGCACAAGTAAAGGGAAAACTCCGAAAACCGTAAATTTGTAGTTAGTTCACATCAGGCGTCCGTCTGTCCGTCTGTCTGTCAAGAACCTTTTTCTCAAGAACGCGTCGAGATATCAAGCTGAAATTAATATCACATACTCAAATCTGCTATTTCCCAAAGCAGTGAAGAAACCAAGTTTCTAAATCAACGCAATAAAAAGATACGGCGGTTTATATTGCATATTTAAACATTTTCAAGGGAATCAAAACTCAAAACCTATAGGGTACTTCCCATTAACCTAGAATCGTGAAATTTGGCAAGAAGCAAGGTCATGTAGCACAAGTAAAGGGAAAACTCCGAAAACCGTAAATTTGTAGTTAATTCACGTCAGGCGTCCGTCTGTCCATCTGTCTGTCAAGAACCTTTTTCTCAAGAACGCGTCGAGATATCAAGCTGAAATTAATATCACATACTCAAATCTGCTATCTCCCAAAGCAGTGAAGAAATCAAGTTTCTAAATCAACGCAATAAAAAGATACGGCGGTTTATATTGCATATTTAGACATTTTCAAGGGAATCAAAACTCAAAACCTATAGGGTACTTCCCATTGACCTAGAATCATGAAATTTGGCAAGAAGCAAGGTCATGTAGCACAAGTAAAGGAAAAACTCCGAAAACCGTAAATTTGTAGTTATTTCACTAAAAAACATATTAACGGAACCCTCGTTGCGCGAGTCCAACTCGCACTTGACCGGTTTTTTTACTTATAACATCATTGAGTGTGATGATAAAAATTTCGTTATTCAAATGTAAGAAACCTCGAAGTTACTAAGCATAACAGGTATAAACTGCATAAATGTAAAGTATCAACAAAATCCGTTCAGCAGTTTTTGCGTAAAAGAGTAACGAACATCCATGTACATATATATTATATACAAACTTTAAGATTTATAATATGGAGGTATAGAGAAACTATGATTTGGTTATTAACGTGATAGGTGAAATAATATAATAATAAGAAATGTAAAGAAAATATTACAACCAAACCGAAAGTATAATATTTATTTAATTAAGTAAGTATTTTTAGGGTTCCGTAGCCAAATGGCAAAAACGGAACCCTTATAGATTCGTCATGTCTGTCTGTCTGTCTGTCCGTCCGTGTGTCACAGCCATTTTTTTCCGAAACTATTAGAGCTATACTGTTGAAACTTGCTGAGTGGATGTATTCTGTGAACCGCATTAAGACTCTGATACAAAAATAGAAAATAAATAAAAAAATTTGGGGGTCCCCATACATAGAACTTAAACTTAATTTTTTTTTTTCATCATACCCATATGTGTGGGGTATCTATGGATAGGTCTTCAAAAATGATATTGAGGTTTCTAATATCATTTTTCTCTAAACTGAATAGTTTGCGCGAGAGACACTTTCAAAGTGGTAAAATGTTGGTCCCCCCCCCCCCCTCTAACTTCCAAAATAAGAGTATGATAAATCAAAAAAAAATATATGATGTACATTACCATGTAAACTTCCACCGAAAATTGGTTTGAACGAGATCTAGTAAATAGTTTTTTTTTAATACGTCATAAACCGTATATCATAATTTACCTTTCATTCAATCAACTCAAATATAACAAGAACTTTATATTATGTTATTTGATGCTACGGAACCCTTCATAAGCGAGTCCGACTCGCACTTGGCCGGTTTTTTTTTCTTATGTGGACTCACCAAGCGGTGCATTTACATTTTCCATTGCAGTTGATATTGCTTAGTTTCATAAACCTTATTTCCCCTCGCTATTGTTTCACACTCTTCATAAAAAGGTATTGTGTACATAATGAACCTCGAAACAATTTGCAATTCAATGAGAAAATATACAGTCGAGTCCTTATTTCTTCCTCAATACTTTTGTTCTTAAACAAGCACTCAAATATTTACATATTTGTCGTGCTGTATCACGGACTAATATCATTTCTATAGATGCAAAAAAAAACTATCAGGAAAAAAAATTTGGGCTCGTCCGGGATTTGAACCCGGGACCTCTCGCACCCTAAGCGAAAATCATACCCCTAGACCAACGAGCCGCTTGAACTGCCGGTCGAAATTTATTATCACGTTCTAAAATGTTCATAGTCAACTCATGAGTGAAAGGTGTTTGACCACTTTTTGACCAGCAAACTATGCTGCTATGGTCATGATATAATAATTATAGTTTTACTTCACTAAAAGTTCGTTGAAAAAGAAACATTGTTACAGGTTTAAATCAATAATGAATAAGTACATAATTTATCTTCGGACTACTCACATACGGTCAATTGATCCCAAACTAAAACCGCATCCAGGCATTAGATATAAAAATTAGATACACATTATTGCAAATAAATTACAACCAGGCAGAGAACAATATTCATCATGATATTCACATAAACATTTGCCCTAGTTGGGAATCGAACCTACGACCTCCGGCTTAGTAGTCAGGATGACTAGCTACAACAAACCAGCCATATAGTTTCATTTCTCTAACTTGTTTGATACCAAAATATTAGCATTATAGTAAAGGTACGGTAACTACTATATTATTCCAGACATACCTACACTTCTTATTTATCTATTTTTAATATTGATAACCTACTCAAGGCCAAAAACCGGTTAATTTTAAAACCGATGTCGTACTATTGGATTTCATTCCATTAAATCGATTCATAGCAATGAAAACGGGTTAATTTGACCGTTTCCATTACTGCAATATTCCGCCCGGCTGTAAAATATTAAAAACGGGCAGTTTGCAAAGTTCGCATTGCGTTTACGCCGGCTCGTCGAGTTAACCAGTTAATTTAGGAGTTTATAGTTTAACATGGTCGCGTTATTTTTATTTAAAACCAGCTTTTGCCTGTGACTTCGTTCCCACTCCCGGAAGGAAACCTATCCTATGTCCTTTCTCGGGTCCCAGACTATATCTGTACCAAATTTCATTCAAATCGGTTCAGTGGTTTAGGCGTGAAGAAGTCAGACAGAGTTACTTTCACATTTATAACATAAGTATGGATAGTTGTGACTCATGGTCTAAATCAGACATCCGGTACTTATTTGTCTAGTAGACTACCTGCCATATTTTCTGCTATTGAATACATCACTCCCCTACCCCTCCTTCCACCGTTCTCAAATGCTTATTATTATTTATGACACACGTTTACAACTAACGGACACAATATTTTTTTTCACTTTTGTGGACCTCTTGCTGGTCCTCGTCGACCCCTGGGAGTCGATAAAACTACTTGAGGAATAAATGGTCTGAGTAAAGATTACTTCTAAACGCTGTTTTGAATTAAATCAAACTTATAAAGTACACAATACAGTCATTGTCTACATATTCATAAATAAGAATGACATATGTAAATACATAAAATCTTATAAATCCATATTTATTTTATCGAAGTACAAAAATCAAATCATATTACATGTGACGATAATATGACAAAAACTAATAATCAAATCAAAAAAGTTGGGCTCGTCCGGGATTTGAACCCGGGACCTCTCGCACCCAAAGCGAGAATCATACCCCTAGACCAACGAGCCACTTGTATGTTAGCCATCAAATATCAATTTGCAATAGAATCGTTTACGGTGAAACAAAATATAATCGCTATTATGTGACGTCATCGGCCAGAACTAATAAAAATCTTATGAATTGTAACGGTAGTTGTAGTGAAGCGACACAAAGTAGAACATAACATACTTTATACCTACTTTTATGTATACAGTATCAACGTGCAATGCGCCGACGCGTTCGCGACGCCACGTCTAAACGCATTTTGCTTACGGATGGGAAGATGTCATTCGATTCCCAGGTCTATAAGAAACGTTAGCAACGTCTCCTATACACCCACCTGACGTGCCAATGTATTGTTTTTTAACAAGTAATGACGGCAGATACTTATGTTCTCCTGTGCCTTTCTTTCTTTCTAATTACCATCATTGCCAATCGAGTAAGCCCCCAGGATTCTTCACTCCCTGCTTACAGCACTCAGTTTTCACCCGCGAAAGCCCGCTATTCCTGCCGGCTGATCGGCTGCCGGGAATGAATGAGAGATCGAACCTGGCAGAACTGCAGAAACCAGCAAAAGACTACGAGATGGCTTGTACTATCTAGGTGTTGCAACCGAGGTACGGGTTACACTAAGCCTGGGTTTTGACACTCGGGCACTTCTTATGATCAGAAGTAAAACCGGGCTATTTTTTACAACACGGTAAGGGCCTGGTCGTTAGTACCAATCCGCCCCGGTTTACGGATATTCCCGTATTAGATCCACCCAGTCTTGAGATATGAAATATACCTAATTTACTTACATGCTATTCTTTTTGTCTTATTTACATTTTTATGTCATCTAAAATTATGTTATTACTTGCAACTCTTGATAAACACATTAATTAATTGCCAAAGGTTATTAACCTTACGATTTGAGACATGACAAACATGTTGACGAATAATGTCATCAACTCTGAGAGAAGCACACATGAGGCAGCTAGGGCCTCTGGTTACATACAGACTTACATTCATTTTAACGAAGATTTATGTGATGGAACACTTTATCTGAAATAACCTGCAGCAATTTCATCTCAACATTACCTAATATTATATTCATACTCGTAAAAAACAAACAACTTTTTATGACTTCTACAAGATTTACTACCTTTCCGTTTACACCGATGATAACTTAGTACATGAATCTATGTACTTGGAAACTTATGAAGGTAATTGCAAGTCGTATCTTCTCGAAATATTTTTTTACTAAATGGAGTTTAGTAAGTTAAGGTCTGAGAGCTTTCGTCATGATGCCTCCAATTTCACTCAAAATGTATTCAAGTAGAGTTTAGTTAAGCTTAAGTTTGAATAACGGTAATTAGAGGTTCAGATCTGATACACAAGAGAATCATTAGCCGGATTTAACGGATTTAATTTCAAGGTCGTGTCGGTGAAGTGCGCCCAAGTTCTTTGTAAACGTTATTTAATAACAAATTAAAGGTTAAATGGCTGTCTTCTACTGACAGTAACGGTTTTATAAGCTCTCATTGTATAAAGTATTGTAATTCGTGCTAGATTAGCGACTGTACTAAAAATATTTAAATTAAGTACTGTAAAGTAAAAACAGAAGTAAAGACGTGAATTCTTAGTCATAACCATGATACAACACACTTATGTATTCTGTAAATTGTACCCGAATAAAAAAGATTATAAAAACCAACGTAAAACTCCCAAATATACCGGGTCTGACGTTTTAGATAAGGGTGACCTCTCAGCAAAGTTACAGAGCATGGACTATTTTAAACCAACGGAGGTATCGAAGATATACATTTTATCCAGCACTTGAGTAGAATACGAAATTTTGGCTTCAGACGACAGGCCCATAAAACTAGAGAACGGCTCCTATCACTTTATCACTCCATATTTATGTGTTATTTATGGCAACACGAGCTAAGAATTCGTGATTAGGGTTCGTTGCATAAATAGCATAAATATTTGTATTTCTATTGGCTTGCTTGTCAATCTGTCAACTCATTTGCCTCAGAAATGCGTGACAATCTGGTATAAGTAGTGTGATATTTTAAAAGTTTTCTTAGTGCTACAAATCTGTGTAATTCTCACAGGGGAATCTGTTTTTCACAAGAAACAACAGTTTTCTTGTCAGAAAACTAATAAGAGCTAAAACATTTCTGCGATTTTCGCCGTCTCGTGTGTTTTGAGAATAGTATCGGTTGTCGAACGTTTCGGGCTTGCTTACTCGTAAAGTTTGAGATAGTGCAGCAGCGGGCCCGTGCACGATACTCGCTCGGAAGAGCCAAGCACTGAAATGTATCGATGTTCAATTTATTCATGCGATCTGCCACCAAGCAAATCCTGGCAGAGGTCGAACTAGATTACGAAGCACCTTGAAACATATTTCGAATATAGACATTCGCATGAATTTATAAAGCGTGTTGGATACAAGTTTTGCAAACCTGCATGATTTATTGGATATGTACCAGCTATATGACGTTGCCGCTGTCGCCAATTTATCGTTTGCAAATATCGATTAAAATCTCTTATCTTATCTCTTTTAATGCATAAATTGTGTCTTGTGATTTTCAATCTCTGTGAATCATCGAATTCAATTTTATCTTGCTATTTAAGAAATACCTCATTCAAATAAGTACATTCCTTATTTTAGCCTCTCCCTGAAGAAGATAATAATAACATTCCTCAAACTAATTCAAGTCATGGTAAATAACTCGACAACGTCTTAACCAAAAAGGGGTTATCTCGTTTGTGAACCCCTGGCAACTATTCTTAAACAATTATGGAGAACAGCCGTGGTATTCCCCCCACTCGCGAAGCATGTGAAATATATTTTGTAATGAAACTCCTCCAAACTTTGCCAGCCACTTATAGTTGAAAACTTACATCTTAGAAGCACTGAAGAGCTCTTGAAGGGTAAATAATAAGGCTTACTATTTTAGTAGAAGTTATCTTATTTATAAACTTTTCTGTGTTTGTGCTTCAGTGATAATTAAAATGTTAATGTAGAAACTTACTTAATTTATTATGTACAATATTATTTATTTATTTTATACTTTGTTGTTACTTTTAAAAGATCAATGAACACAAGTATATGTTTCATAATTTTCATAAACTGTACGTCAATCTATGATTAAAGAATAATTTAAGAGTAATTTCTTCTTTAGATATGTTCATGTCTTGCGTTGTCTTATGTGGAGGTCAGAAAATAATAAAAAGACGTCAACTTTAACATTTTTTTTGTTATTTTCTAACCTTCCAAAACTTTCCGAATTCTTCACTATTCTTTTATACACAACAATATTCTTATTTTTATCAAATACGTCAAAAGAAACAAAACAAGTTGACTCATTCACAAATATTAATAAACATACAAGGGAGCCGCCTGGGAAATCGGCAACTTAGACCTTTTTGCGGTTTTGCCGCTAACTTCCAAAATGAAACTTATTTTTCCTTTTACCTTCAAATCGGTTAAAATGTATAATTTCGCGAAAATATTATTCGGTATTCGTTTGTTATCCCGGGACAATTAAGTTTATTAAGAACAATTAGCCGAAATAATTTGTGCCCTGTGATAAACATGGTAAAAATATCCGAGGGGTGAGCATGGCTGTTCTGACAAAGTCAAAGAAACTTAAGATATAATTTGACATTCTGAATATCCCATCACCAGACCTTAAAAAATAATAAACACAGTACAACTTAACACAATAAAATTGTAACAGACTGAAACCTTTAAAAACACGTGATCCGAAACAAAATAGAAAGACAATTTAGCAGCCCGACAGCCGGCTGTCGGTTGGTCGTTAAAGGTTAAACTCTATATTATAATGTACACGTTGTCGATCTTTCTATCATAAAAAATCACAAATGTGCATCGCAGTTTATACAAAATGTATTCACATTATCATGGAATAAAACCGAATTTCAAATTCATACACGATGAGTCGAAAGGTTGATTTTAGTTTCGAGTTAACATTTCATATTTGAGTTGTTTTCGTATTCCACATATTGAATGTCCAATTCTAAACCAGTAACTAAACGGCACAGAAATATAACGATATTTTGCGACATGAAAAATATTTTTATCTAGATAGTTTTATTACTGTTGTGCTGGATTTAATAAAGTAAGACAGAGAAGCTGTGCATGACTTAATATTTTTACGGCGAGTAAAAATTTTTGTAAAGGTCAAAATAATTATTAGTATTTAGTAACACTTATCACTAATGAGGAGAGATGGCAACACTAGCCAAAGTCAACATCGGTCCGCAAATTTGTATTTAAATTCAATGTGTTTTCTATTTAAAAGTGACTAAAATATAGTTAAAAAGACTCGGTGCATGAAAGTACACTAGTGACCTTGTTATCATAAGGAATTTTGGTGTATTATGTTCAATGTGACGATCACAGTGTTTTTGACTAAATGACCGTGTAATAATGTACTAAACCTATTATTATACAGTGTAACAGTGTGCTTAAACACGGAAATGACTAAACAGTGACTTATAATTAACAAGCACATAGTTTGAACAGTGATATTAACAAAAGTAGTAGAAAAAAACCAGTAGTGAATTTAAAACTTTTCTAGTGTAAGGTAAACAAATAGCAGCTGATTCATCACTATTGTACCATTGACCATTATTGACCAATCACAAACAGCTAATAAATTTTTGACGTTAAAAGCCTCGTTCAGAAACCGATCTCAGCAAAAATCACGGGTCTTGAATACGAGTCTTTTGGCAATTCAATAAGACACGGTTGCCAGGACAATAAAAAAACAACTAATTGGTAGAAATTGATCCAACACCACCATCATTTGATTAGATTGTGAAAATGTCATCCAGTTTGAATAAAACAGCGAGCAGTGTTCGCAAGACGTCAGCACTAGTCACTTGCAATATCTGTAAGAAATGTGTGAACATTAAAAACACTGCTCTATGTTCAATCTGCAAAAAAAGGTATGAATTCGATTGTGTGGGCTACCCAGAAGCAACATTTCGGCTGAAAGACATCGAAGAAAGAAAGAAATGGAAATGCAACACATGCATTAAAATTAAAAATATATGTGATGCAAATAGTGATGCAGCTACTTCGAATATCACACACAGGAAAAAACAACATAATAAGCCTTCTTCGCCTCAACAACCGATGAATCCTTTGCCGAAGGATTTTATTTTGAGTGAGGATTGTTCTCAAATACCGGACACCCCAATACTTGTAGAGCATGCAAACACTCACGAAAAATTTAGGGCTAATGTATCCACAGGAAACTCTTTCGATTCTTTGCCGCTAGATGAAGACTTCGATGTTTTGTCTCATACTTTGAAAAGAGATCCACTTCTTTACAGAAGCTGTCCAAATATTAGGTCCAACAACATTGATTTGATAGAAGATTTGGAAAAGAAAGTTTCTATACTGGCAAAGAATTTAGAAATCGCTGAAAACGAGATAGCTAATCTTTTGACGGAGAATTGCTTACTTAAAAAACAAATGTCTATGTACGGCACTCAAATAAATCAGCTTAAAAACATCTGTAAATCAACCCCCAAAAGAACATCACAGAAGAAAAGGATTAAGAATCCTATCCAAACCAAATTAGACTTTTCGGAGCAACTAATCAGTCCCAACGCAAATATCGCACAATGCTCACACAAAACAGACAACGCTCAGAGTTTATGTCATCAACTAAAAGTCCAGGAAACTGACAATGAGATTCTGATGAACTCCCCTGAAAAACAACACAATGAAACCTTAAAATATTTGGGCCCAAACCAATTAAAACACGGCAGAAAACGAAATATTTACATAATTGGTGACGAAAGAGTAAGAGGACTATCCGCACAACTAATAGATGCTAAGTCTGGCAAATGGAATGACAATTATAATATCGAGGGAAAAGTTCAACCACACGCTTCATCATCCGAGATACTACGTGATCCAGACAATTTATCACGTACCCTATCTGATAACGACATTGTTATACTCTCAATTGGTAAACACGATGAAAATCCCTACATTTTGTTAACTAATCTGTGTAGTACTCTGTGTAGTCTAAGTAATTGTACAATACTAATGCTAAGCGTTTCAGAAAATAGGTACCTAAATGTCAAAAAGCTAAACCATGAACTTAAAATGTTTACAAAAAACTTTAAGAATTGTAAGTTTATTGAAGCTAATGGGTTAGATGTAAATTATAATAAGAAGCTTTCCGATTTAGATCTAATTACCTTCAAGCTGAATATAGAGATTGATTTTATAGAATATGAAAATAACTTTCTTAAACCGACTTTAGAAGTAAAAGCCTCCCGCGTCACGAGTCGTAACGACAATATTTTTTTTCGCTCCTAACTCACCGGCTCATCAATATTCATTAAATCATATTATATCGAAACATGATCGCCGTCAGAGTAAACTAAGAATATTACATCAGAATATAGCCGGCATCTGCAACAAACTGGATATGTTAGAAATTACTTTATCAGAGTTGACAGAAAAAATCGGGGACGTGGATATACTATGCTTTAGTGAAACTTTTGTTAAGAAAGGTATGGAAGCTAACATCCATCTAAATAATTTTAATCTGGCTGCAGCATTCAGTCGGGATAAGTGTAGAGGGGGTACTTGTATTTTGACTAGTAAACTATTAAACACCAAAACGCTTAATTTTCCATCTATTCTAGCTACTGAATTTTATTTTGAATGCTGTGGAGTAGAGATAATTGGATTGAGCCTGGTGGTTGTCAACATATATAGAATTCCTGATCAAAGAAAGGCACAAATAGGTGTCTTTCTTCGTAAACTTGACAATCTGTTGAATTACTTGACTGACCAGTACAAGAAAAAGAAAATTATAATTTGTGGTGATTGGAATATAGATATATTAAAAAATAACTCCACAACAAAGGATCTCATATGCATACTTCATAACTATAATTTTAAAGTACACATAACAAAACCGACTCGGGGAATCTCTTGTATTGACCAAATCGCCAGTAACTTAAACTTAAATGAAGTTAACTCAGACATTCATTACCTTGGTCTATCAGACCATGAAACAGCACAATCGGTAATAATAAAGGTAAATAAACAAAAAATAATATCCTGGTGGTCTGAATTGAAACGTGATTATTGTTCCGAAAACGTTGACAAATTTTGCGAATGCATGTCTTCTCTATCTTTCTCGGAAACATTTAACTCGGATACTTTTACAGAGGCCTTTAATTATTTTTAAGAAACATTTACATTATGTTATAATCTGTGCTTTCCGGTGATTAATGTAAAGGTTAATGATAAACCAGTAAAACAAAACTGGATAACAAAAGGTATTAAAAAGTGTAGCAAAACGAAACGTCAGCTTTACCTAAAATACAAAACTAGTAAAATGGACAAAAAAATAAATGAAAGAAACTACAGACTTTATAATCAATTGTTTAAACGATGTGCGCGGAAAGCACAGAAATTAATGAATACAAGGCGTATACAAAAAGGTAAAAATAAATGTAAAGCTACATGGAATGCAATATCCTCGACTATATCGAATAATAATATTTTATCTAAAAATTACTTTGACGAAATCATTTTCAATAATGTGACATTTAACAATCCATCAGACATTTGCAATATATTTAATGACTATTTTATTAATCTGACATCTAATCAGCCAAAAAATTCAAATAATATCAATCTCAATCAAAAAAACAAAAATTTAAATACAATTTTCCTGAATCCTGCTGATGCAAAGGAAGTATACAAAATCATAATGTCTTTAAATAATAGCAAAACTAGCGGATACGATGACATAGTTACAAAAATTTTGAAGGATTCTGCTAGTTGGATATGTCATCCACTAGCACACGTTATAAACTTGTCTTTTCTCGAAGGTGTGTTTCCTGAACAGTTAAAAATGTCCGTGGTGAAACCAGTTTTTAAAAAGGGAAATAAGTTAGACCTAGATAACTATCGGCCTATTACGTTAGTTCCCGTTATATCTAAAGTCTTTGAGAAGGCCATGCTTATTAGATTAAACCATTTTCTTTGCACTCACGCAATTTTACGCAAAGAGCAATTTGGGTTTCGCAAGGGTAGCTCAACTGCTCTTGCGATCTTTGACTTAATCAAAACTGTAACAGAAAGCATTAATAATGGCAATCCTGTGGTGTCTTTGTTTTTAGATATGAGTAAGGCTTTTGATTTTGTGAATCATTCTAAACTCCTATATAAATTAGAGTTCTATGGAATAAGGGGAAAAGGATATAATTGGATATCTAGCTATCTTAGTAACAGAAAGCAGTGTACAGAGATAACAAAAGTAGTAAAAAAAGGGGACAAAATGTATTCAAAAGTGAAATTCAGATCTGTGGCAAGAATAAACAAGTGCGGTGTGCCTCAAGGAAGCATTCTCGGCCCTCTACTTTTTTTGCTTTATATAAACGATCTTCCTGAAGCTACTTCACAGAAATGTATTCTTTTCGCAGATGATACCACAGTTATCATAAACTGTCGGGATAAGGACGCTTACAATTCTATTATCGAAAAGACACTATCAGATTTAGTAAGTTGGATGGATGATAATAACTTAAATATAAACATTAGTAAGACAAATCTTATTGAGTTTAACTCTTACAATACCAAACAGCTGCCTTTAAATATAGTATACAAAGGCGAAACAGTAAAACAAGTAGATGAGCTGAAATTTTTGGGACTTAACGTAGATAAACATCTGAATTGGAAAAGCCATATAGATTATATTTGTCAGAAGCTAAATAGATTCGTGTTTGCTTTAAAAAAGGTAAGACAGAATGTTTCTGTAGAGGCTGCTCTTTCGGCTTACCATGGCTATGTGTCATCGGTATTAAACTATGGACTAATAATGTGGGGTAACTCGATCGATACCGACAGAGCATTCAAAATTCAAAAACGCTGTATCCGAGTTATCAGCAAGTCATGGTTCTTAGATAGCTGTAAACCTTTATTCCAAAAATACAAAATTCTTCCACTACCGTGTATGTACATAAAAGAAATCTGCCTTTTTACAAAAAGGCATATGCATTACTTCTTGCAGCGTAATGAAGTTATGCCGAGACAAAAAAGGGCTAAATTTCAAAACCTACTTTACCAACCACCCTGTCGCAAAGAAATTTATAAGAAAAATGTATTTAATATGTGCCTGTCAATTTATAATAAAATACCGAACCACTTAAAATTGTTACAGGGTAATTTATTCAAAAAGAAATTAACAGAGTGGCTCCAAGGCTACAGTTTTTATAGCATTAAGGAATTCATGGAACATAAAGATACACACTAATAATTAAATTGAATGTTTCCCTAATTATTTTAATATTTATGTAAATTTCTATTAAAATAATAATATAAATTTATAGCAGTAATAATGTAATGTATTAATGACATATTTTGTAATTGTATCAATGACATAATTATTCTGAATCTGTAGTAATGTAATAATGACATTAAATTAAACAATTTGCACGCTTGCTTGCAGGCCGAATACAATGACTTTTAGGCTATAAGATCTTCCTTTGTAAAAATGTATTTCTTGCAAATAAATATTATTATTATTATTATTTTCATCGCAAACTTTACGTTTCTCGGGACCCTGGGGTCCCGGACCTTTGAAAGGCGTACGAGGGGCCGAAGCCAACTCGCAGAGGCCCCTTAAATAAAGCTTTATAATATGAAGTGGGACATCGACCGGCGATTATCCCTATATGCACCACTCGAGTGCACCTAAGGTCAACCCCCGGTTGGTGGTGGTCTATTGCAGGTCATGGAATAAATAAAGTATTGGACTATGGGTTTGGGTTGCTAAGATGGATTAATTATCTGAGACTATTGAATGGCTATGGCCCCTGCCTAACCAATGCTTGTATACACGGATAAAATGGCAGGGGGTGACTTGCACACTCAGTAAATGGGCCCCCGAAAACGGCCGCTAGCACATAGTGACGTAGCGACAAGGGGGCAACATATATCGAGGTGCTGGAGGAGTGGAGAGGTATTCCACGGCTATCAGGACAATCCCGGAAGTACGGTCAAGATCCCTACCAGCATCTGACTGCGTAACACTTAACTTGTAATTATCACCATATCGTTAATTATAAGAATGGCGATGTTCACTTAGATCAAAGATTTCTCAAAGCACCTTTGAAGTTCAAAGATGCCTAGTATTATAACAACAGCATAGAATTATTGCTGAACTTTGCAATTAATTATTAATTCCTCGCCTTAATAATGAAGTTCTCGAGTTTCCTTGTGTTCGAGAACACCAAATGTTCCAAGTTTGATGGATAAAACAAGGAACAACGAAAATTCGTGCTTCTCCGAACTTCCCTGGGGCTAATCTTGACGTCTGAATAGATTCTTGTTATAATTTAACCCGAAATTGTTATTGATGTTATTGAGCAGATAAATTTGAGAAAGATTTGAACCCAGATTTATTCACTAACCTTTATTATTAACAACACTTTACGGTTCCTCCAGCTTTAGCTCCAGTTCAATGAATCCGCTATTAATTTAGAATAATGAGACGATAATTAAGTAAACATCAAAAGTTCAGCCATATTTCAGCGTGAAAACCGCAAATAGCACTTAGTCAAACGTTTAAAATGGGAATGGTCATTATTCAACCCATTTGTCGCGCAGTCACCGGCGGGTAATGGACCTCAGCTTGTCACAACTCACTTTATTTCCCATACCGCGCGCATTTTACTTCTCCTAATGACTTCATAACAAAATACTCTTAATCTTAACCTTTTTACTGAGTTGAGTAGATAATACGAGAAAGAATAATTTTTATTGGTTCCATTTTATAGCAATAATAAGAGTAACTCCCACGCCATTACCGACGCGTGCGGTTAAACCCCATTAAATAGTAATGACCCAATTATTACTTCAAACAAATTATTCTGACAGTATTTCCGATCATTCGGGTGAATTTAATCACGATTATCTGCGCTGGTGGAGCCGTATTGTTGTTTGAATGGTTAGTTTGCAGTTTTATTTGTAATATGAGTACCTGATGTTTTTTAAACAAATGGTATAACCCTTACCTTAAAACAATCGTATTCTATTACCTGAAATAAAGAGTTAAGTAGCTATTGAAGGTGCTTAAGCCGACTTAAGGGAGTGAATTATTCAAGTGAATTTTCTAAACTCAAAGCTCGCATGACGTAATCCGTGGAAAGCCATTATATCTGTCGGGAAATCTCATTTCCGGTTAGAGAAAAACGGACTCGCTGTCGGGCGGTTCGGAAGTGGGTCGCGACTCGAGCCGAGAACACTTGGGATGGGGCTCCGAAACAAGCGGGATGTACGTGTCGATATGGCTGATAAGAATTTACATACACGATCGTTCTACTACTAGTTGCATGGAAGTGTTTACCGATGGAACTAGTAAGATTCAGTATTCGAGTAGAAGTGTGATTCAGAAGACTCAAATTGTTTGATTCTTTGATAATATTGTGGAGTTAATATCATTTTAACGATTTATCCTGAAACTTATCATTTTTTAAATAGGTATGTTTTTTTTCGACGGGCTTGTTGGTCTAGTGGTTAGTAACCCTGACAGCTAAGCCGCAGGTCGAGGGTTCGATTCCCACCCAGGACAAACTTTGTGTGATGAGCACGAATGTTTGTTCTGTGTCTGGGTGTGGTTTATCTATATTATGTATGTATTTAAAAATATATATAAGTATGTTTATCAGTTGTCTGGTTACCATAGTACAAGCTCTGCTTAGTTTGGGATCATATGACCGTGTGTGAGTTGTTCGAGGATATTTATTTATTTTCCTTTAACAAGAAAAAGCACCTACAAAATGTCATAACACATATTTCCTAGGCCAGAAAAAAGTTATTACTATTTTTAGTAAATGCAGAAAATACGGAATTACAAGATTTGTGTAAAGCTCGCCATCTTCAGAGCCGTATCGTACCATTCACATGCTAGCTAGACGCTACACGTGAAATTTTAAACGTTGTGCCAAATCCATTTCAATTAGTCGTCATTTCTTTGATGCTGACATAAGGGAAACAATCTTGTCTCTAGTCGGCAGCAATTAGATTCATTTCTTTGTACTTGTCTACGATGTTGAAATCAATGTTTTGTATGGTGTAAGGGAAAGCAACAATTTGAGTCTGAGAATATAAGTTTATTTTATGAAAAAATGTGATAATTATAGTTTTAGGCACAATTTTATCATTAAACAGAAAAAAAACCGTCATTTATTTTATAAGGACTACCACTTCTGTCAAAAAGTCGGCCGTTATTAGTCAAAAAGTTGAGGCTAGTTGCCTATTTCAAAAAGTAAATTAATAAAGTCTCTAGGCTAGCAAGAAACTCTCTAGAGAGTCTTTTCAATCTTTAAGTTTTACAATATCTTTAATATGTGAAAACAATGAAGTTAAAAAGCAATATATATAATAATTCCAAGAAATAAACAAATAATTGTACTATGGCAGTAAAGAGATGACCAATATCTCAAATAACAACGCATTTTCACGTGCATGACGTTATCGGCACCATTGAAATTCTTTCTTATTTCAAAAAAAATATGTTTATGATTTTATATACTTATACTTCTTACTACTTTACGTAAAATCTACAAAACGAATTTTGATCAAACTTTATGTATGCTAAACGTCAGAGTTACATATACGCATTGTGTTATAACTCAGGCCGGGACCGAAGCGTTAGTCTTTGAATGGATTTAAAGTGCGTTTTAGTAAGCAAGGATAATGAGTTGATCTCTTTAGTGTTCCTCGCTATAAAAATGTACGAAACTTTTTTAACCAAGAAGAAAACAGATAAACCTATGAACAAAACTAAATTAAACTTTACGGTAAACACTACAGCTACCGTAAAAGTCTTATATAACACGAACCAATTTTTATATGACAGAACGGTAAATAGGACGCCAGTAAAACTATAGATTTCGATGACAACACAACCGTTAAATATCGATGTTCGATATTTGTAAAATTTATATTTCCTCTGGGAAATATCTTGGACGTAACTACATAGTTGTCAAGATAAGAGCTCTAGGCGAGTGAATTATATCGATACAACTTTAACTTTAGGTAGTACTCAGGTACGAGTTAATAAGTATTTTTAATATTGGTAGTAAAGCTAAATGTTTGTTAAAGCTAAAATTGTACTTTCTAAAATGTATCTTGGACATCACAGACATCGGTGTAGGAAAACATCGTAAGGAAACCTGGATTTGTAGTAAATACAAGTCCGAAATCGCCAATCCGCCTTAAGCAAGCGTGGTGATCAATGCTCGTGCCTTCTCTATATGAGAAGAGGCCTTTGCCCTGCAGTGGGACAGTAATAGGCTGGTATTATTATAAAGCTAAATATTGTGGATGCTAAGCTGTCGCATCTTTTGGTTACCAGTGATTTAATTTCGCCGGGTCTAACTAAGAACTTTTTGTAAAAAATGCCTAGCTCATGAGTTGGCAGTTACATTGGCCCCAAAATTAATGCAGTTAGGGGCGTACATAGCCCTCAGATTGACTAAAAAAAAAATACTTTGACTACCTTTTTTGACGCTCATTATATTATTATGCATCCTCTGACTCTGTCTGATCTGACAATCTTTTTTAGTATAGTTCCGCCAACGCCAACACCACACCCATCAAAATTTAAAAGAATATAGGTATATGTATGTATTAGTTGCTGCCCGCGATGTCGCGTCGTCCACTTGGACGCTACAAAGCAGCAAAAATATGCTTGCATCACTGCTCTGTCCACCCCACTACGGTAATAGCGTGATAAAATACAGCAAATGTGATCCGATGATATGGTAATTTTTATGCAAAAATTGTTAATATAAATAAACTTTAAGTTTAACCCGGACAAAAATGTAGACAAAAAATCTAAAAACTATATTTTTGGCTTTGGCGTCAGTTGTAAAGCATGTATCAAATATTTTTTTAATATTCAATGCATAGTATTGACTTTGTTACTATTTTATTACATTTAATGTCGTGATGGCCCAGTGGATAAGGCGCCTGTCTCTCGTGTAAGAGGTTGTGGGTTCAAATCCGGGTTGTGATGATGTCACCAATGTGACTTTTTCAATTCGTATGTACTTTCTAAAGAAAGTTTATCTTGGACATCACTAACATCCCGTGCCTCGGAAAGCACGTAAAGCCGTAGGTCCCGGTTGTCCTTCGTAGAACTTTGACAGTCGTTACGGGTAAGTCTGACCAGTCTAACCAAGAGTTACCGTGTCGCCCAGTTACTGGGTTGTGGAGGTCTGATAAGCAGTCGCTCTACGTAAAACACTGGTATCCAGCTGAATCCGGTTAGGCTGAGGGAGGTGATGATGACTATTTTATTACATTTCCAGATTATGCGTGACGGTGACCACCCATTATTGTGTCAGATCTGTCTTTTTGTTGAGAATTCATTCGTTCCTAATTCTTATACTAGTTTGTATGCAGAATATAACCTCCATCTTACATTATTTGTTTTCACAGTCAATTAATGTAATCAGAAAATTCTATTAGATAAGTAGAGTACCTAAATTGAAATCACACAGAAAAATTCAAGCGCGTTTAATGGAATAAACATCAAAAGAGATACCTAAGTGGTCTCAAATGTCTGAATAAATTACATTTGTAGGAGATTGCCTTTTATCTACGTCTTTCATCCATCGAGGATCCGAGATTACAAACGTTATATATAAATATACTACCATAATACACTATCCCTACTAATATTATAAATGCGAAAGTAACTCTGTCTGTCTGTCTGTCTACGCTTTTACGTCTAAACCACTTAACTGATTTTAATGAAATTTGGTACAGAGATAGAGTTGACCTTGAGAAAGAACATAGGACAGTTTTTATCCCGAACTTTTGAAGAGTTCTCTTGAAAACGCGATATAACCCACATATTCACGCGGGCAAAGCCGCGGGCAAAAGCTAGTACTACTATAAAGCTATAACCTAAATTAACTAAACTAAAAGAATTAAGACATCTTTTGTCCCTGTCTAATGATAATTAAGAATTTCGTTTTAACTAAATGAATGTCGGCAAAATCTTATCTAATGATTTTAATTAAGGGATAATAAACTCTCTTATAAAATTATGAGCGTATACCGTGTCGACATCTTGTAGCTTGAGTTATTAGATAATATTGAGATATTGTAATATTATTCCATTATTAAGCAGAAATATTTCTTGTAATTACAAATGAAGAAAATAAGTTTTCGATATCAATACTAGAAATGCGGTTTAAATAAAATTAATTTATGAATGCGACTTTTCCTTGCTACTTCGTCCACATTATAGTCCCGAGTCCGCATTAGTGTCGGCTAGCTATGTACTACAAATTTGATTTATACTCAACAACTCGAATTCGAAAATTAAAAATATCTAAAAATAAAAGAAAGAGAAAGAAAGAAAACGTCTTTATTTAGCTCATTTCGTTCCTTGGGTCCAAGCGAGCAATACGGAGTCGGTAACCGTATTCATTCGTTCAGAGGTTCAGTTCAGCTGAGAAAATGCAACAGATTTCCAGATATTTTTCTTTTTAATATCAGTATGGATTTATTAGTTCGTATTTAGTATTTTTATTACAAAAAATTCTCAATTATAATACCTATAACTCGCTGTCTTCCACGGTCTCACCCGCTTTATGTCAGTTCTGCTGTTCAGATAATAACATCATGTTATATTGGATAGCTTAAGTATGCAAAAGCTTTATTACAGTAAAGTTTCAACAAAATACGTTCAGTAGTTCTAGTCTAAAAGTGTAATAACATTCATCTATCCATCCTCACTATCTTTCACATTTATATGAATAGGACAAAACAACAAAATAATATCAGCACCTATCTCCTCTAAATAATAAAACACCACATCATCTGTTTACGCACTTATAAAAACGAGTTCAATCGACCGCTACAAATTGAGTATAATATATTTTTATGGTGTTATATATGAGATCTGAGAGCAATTCTCCACTACAATAAAATCCTATATGAGGACATAATGCTTAAGCCCGGCTTACACGGCGAAAATTGTGCCGAAAATATGATTTTCCCAACGAGATAACCTGACCTCACTGGTGAATATTATTTTCTCGTATTTTGTGTGTAAATTTTCGATTACGGTGCAGTAGAGAAAATTTTGATATTTTATCATTTGATACAATATCGTCAGATAAACCCATAAAAATAAAGCCGTAAAAACTCGTAAGGCTACCGAGCAGTCGCTTAAAAATAATAAAATTAATATCTAGAAGTTATTAGATCAAAAAGCAATTTAATTAAGTAACTTTATATTTCCAGTACGGTAAAACGCTTCAGGCTCCACAGAACCTAATCTATAAAATACTTATTATTTTCAATATAGCTTAACATCATTATGTTTGAGTAGTTTTACGGTTTGTATTTTCAACAGATACTTTTTATAAACTAGTAAACAAAGCGATTTTTGAAAATCATGTTTTCTAAACCTCTGCATGTATAACAGTCGTTGTCTAATAGACGTATACTATATTAACTTTACATTAACACATTGTGCTGACGTGTGTTCACATAATTTCTAGTCCTATACGTGAGGACTTGTAATTGGCTTTCAGTCGCCTATGTTTATTTTTTGTTAAGTTTTTGTATAGCTGTAAGTCTTCCATAGTGTAATAAATAAATAAATAAAAATAATATTTTTTTTTTCGTATACTTATAACGTAGCTACTACATTTTATATTGAATATGGAAGTACACAAAAAAGCATCACGATAGGTAAAGCCACGCCATGTAAAGTCAAGCAATTTAATAAAGAAGAATTTGATGATATTCTGTGGTCATCGTGTTCTAAGTAAATTGAACCTCATAACACGACAAGTTTCAGAATATTTAATTTTCCATTTTATTTTACTATACATTTTTGACGTGACAACGTCTTAAATTAGGTTGCGGCTGGGAGTCACTTATGAAAAAGTGTAACGCTCGGTAACGTTACGATGAGTCACCGAACGAGAGAGAGGCCCGCCGAATGCCTTGCGTCTCTCTCCCACTCAACTATGATCGGTAAAAGACGTTGTCACGTAAAATCTTCGCCCGTAAAACCGACTTTACAGGCAACCATTTTTTTTTTTTTTACCTTTTTTCTTGCGAATACGTGGACAATGGGTTAGCTTACATTTGTAGTAACAGTAAAAATATTTACTTGTTTTTAGCTCTTTTGTGTGCGATAGATTGCGTACTTCAATGCAAAAAATTACTGTCCGTTTTCTTCTTTTCGAATCAACTGTATTTATCTGCTGTTATTACCCTCAAAATATTCGCGCCAAATATAGCCTCATCTATAACAGTATTGGTGGCGTTATTAAAGATTACTAAAGTGCAGGTATAGGGGCACTTTGGGCACTGTAACAAATGGGCCATTGTCTGGTTAGGAGCGCCACAATCGCACAGGGTGTCGGAAGAAACTGTAATCCCCCATTTCGCAAGATTATGTGAATAATGGGGTGATAACGACCTCTTACTCTGCACTTTCTTAAATTTTTTCTTCATTATTTCTCACTCAATCAAATACACAAATTTAGTGACCTTTTAAAATATTTCATTTGGGTTGGAGGCACCCACGGAGGATTTTTTTAATTGTAGGTAGTTTTTACTTGGCGTCAGAAATCCGCACCACTCGCGCAATAAAGACGAATCAAAACACACACTCATAATCGGTGCAGCTGTTTGGGTATATTTTACGGTACATAATTGAGACAGACACACACATTCGTTCATAACCCTCCTTTTCCACGAGTACCGGCCAATGTCGACATGTAAACCGCAGCCTCTTGTAAGAAGTGGCGCATCAATCCGTCGGATCATGTCGGACAGGGACGGATGCCCGCTGTCGTCTCACATTTTGTCTCCATTCTCTTGTAACGCGTTATTTACGGAGCTTATCTACTGGTCCTCTTTTTTTACTCGATTAACTGCCCGTAATGGGTTTGTAAAAAATACAACAGTATAGCTACTTACTTATTTTATTTTGTGAAATTAAACTCTGTATCACTAGGGTTCTGTAGTCAAAAAGTAACCCTAATTTCGGGATGTCCATCTGTGACTCAGAGACCATTAAGTAAACGTAAAGTGCGAAAAAATGTTCTTTCGTGGCTCCTGTATCACATATTATGATGTACGAGTATATGTGGGGTGTCGTTAGTGAGGTCGTTCATAAATAAATATACTGGTGTGCAAAAACTATTTTTCAAATTAACCTTTCTACGACCAAGCGACAGCCGGCTGTGGGGCTGCTATTGTTTTTCTATTATGTCTTGAATCACGTGTGTTCGAAGGTTTAAGAACCCGTGTGAAAGTGTTATTTTTTAATGTAGACTAGGGTCGTAACGCCCTGCCAGTGAAAAAATGCTTTTGGAAATGTGCAAAAAAAGTTGAAAGGAAACAGCTTGCTTATTGACAAATGATCAACATGAACAATTAATGATCGACGAAATAAAAAAAAAAACTAGAGAAACCTTTCCTGCTGCTTCGCACGCCGATTTTCATATTCACTTACTACATCTGCTATTTTACCCCGTTAGCGTTGGGCATTGAATTTCCAAACTACAGTACAAATTCCATGTTCCTAGCTGCAGTAGTTTCGGTTGTGAGATGATTACCACCAGAAATCCTACCCCTTCATAAGTGGTTATACATAAATAGACAATTGTAGCTGTTCACTTCAATGACATACATAACATTATGAATTAATTTTGCTTGGATATTCGGCCATTTTCGTCATATACTTTTATAACGTTGTAAAGCATTTGATACAATCGCTTTTCGGGGCTTACTCAAACTAATTACGTAAGGGCGTTGACTTACGTACCAACAGCTATCTATGTTTGAAAAAAAAGAATTATTCTCCCGTCGCCGTCGGTGATCTGGCTATAACCTCGGGTCGCCAGTAATTACCGCTGTAGACACAGATAATTGCCTCGAGATTCTGCTTCCCCAATTTTTGCCACAATTTTCCTGGCCACGGCGGTGCTATCTCGTTTTCTCAAATATCAGAGGTAAGCTACAAGATGTTATCGCGTTGCGTTTGACATCAACTCATTATATTTGTTGGGCTGTTTCCTCGATGTAAGATAAAAATAATGACAGTTTATTGATGTACCATTTTCTTGTATTTATTATGTTTTGTTTTGTGAACCGATATAAAAAAGGAGTTTCTTGATTCGACCCGTATGCTTCTTTTTTCTTTACGTAACATACTATTTTCTACTTAGGTTTCGAAATGGATAAAAAGATGAAGGATTTTAAATCCCAAAAAATGTAAACTGAATCAAGTTCTATACCCGAACAAATGCGACTATTCAGCAACAAAAAAAGTGTTCAAATAAAGCCTCTCGCGGCCCCCGCGACTAAACTGGAACGTGTGAAGCACGCGATTTTTCAAAGTCGTTGAACGTTAAGTTTCTAGCTTTCCTCGACAAATGAACAGTGTAGCAAGCGGCTGAGGCAGCGGGACGTGTTCAATTCATCACTGCGCAACGCGACTCAGCAATACTTCCTGCTCGCAATTTTTCCGATGACGAACACTTTCGCACATCACGCAAAGTCGCTGACTCAGGGGGGTTATTATGTGTCGTCAACCTCTATTAAGCGCAGGTGAAAAGAGACCGCGAGCGAAGAGAATCGATGCAGCGTATCATTATGTAAAAGCAATTGAATCCTGCACGGACGTATCCGATACGGGATCCGCAAAAATCCTCGGTAAGTATCAGTACTTCTACTTGTTGAAGATAACTAAAACTCTAAGTAAAAGTTTGAACTTACAATACGGCGTATCTGTAACAGATCCTGTTACAGATTTATTCAGGCTTTTCTGAAGCGGAAAAGTTAGAGTTGTGAATACATCTTTTATCAAATAAACATGAAGTTCGCCTTGATATTAAAGCTTGTTGAAAAGGTAAACATTTATTGAGTATATTAAGTGCCTGTTTATTTTGGTGATGGAGTATAGATCGGTATATGAGGCGGTCACCACAGTTATTTCTCTATTAAAAATCTATGTAAATCTTGAAAAGACAAATACTTAATAAAGTTAAACTATGCTCTCTAACAATATAAAAAGGATGGTTCATAATATAATAAAGTCACAAAAATAGATCTACTAATATTTTACAAAGTAATAATTTAATTATTGTTGCCGCATTACAAATATTTACAACATTAATAAAGTTATATATAACATTAATAAGTGGTGTAAGTATACGTTTTTTATATATATAAAACGTATACTTAAAATGTCGTATTTACGACAAAAAAAACATGATTTGTCGTCACACTGCAACTGGTGTGGTAAGTCGAACACCTGTCTCTATTTTCTAAATTGAAACAACAAATTGTCATTATAGAGCAAAATGGCTAGCTAAATTTCACAATCAAACCCCAACGTTCAGGTCTTGTCTATCAATTCTGTACAATGTTCGGTTGAATAGGCCATTTCGGATGCTTCACTGAACAGTTTTAATCCGTTTCCAATAATTAAGATTTACTTGACAATAGGATGATCTACTGCATCGTTTCGCAGCCTATGGGATACGACCCCGAATAAATTCGAGTTGCAATCATACGTCGATAGTTCCATAGGATTTTTTTCTTTAGTTAATCAAGCTATGTATCCTAGTCTTAAGCAAAGTCAAAGGTTTCTGTCTCAATAAAGAATTTTTATTTTTATTTTTATTTATAAAACACCGTCACATGAAAAGGTAAACTGAATTGAGTGAAAACTGACTTTGCCTTTAATGGTAAATGTGATGTTGTTAGTAGATGCATTCACGGATAATATATTTGTACGTAGTAACTTAAATATTAGGTGTACTAACATGATGTAAGATTGTATTTTACTAAGGGTTAATTATACCTAACCTAAGGATGTTGGACAAAAAATATACCTACTAAATGTTTACAATTTATCACACAAAGTATAAAATTATATAATAGTTAGGGGTTTCCGTCAAAGATCTGGGGAGGCTACTCAATCCCTACGGACATATAAACCATTATTATAACAAAATTACAACTATAATTCAAACAGAAGGCTTTACTTAACTTTAGCTTAGGTGAGAAACAATGATCTATTGTAATACTCTTCTATTAAACGAGGTCCGAGCACGTAGTAATAGTACAAGCCACAGGGACTATCGGATGACGTCATAAACTCATTAACCTATTTAACACACCCTCACAAAGCTTTTAGTTATTAAAAATGGCTGCAATATAAACATCGAGTAGGTGAAACCGTAAAATTCATGTTAAGTTCAATTCATGTGTTGTCACAGTTATTAATACACAAATGTGTTATTAATTAACAAAAAAATATGGTACTTAACTTTGGACGATTATGTTTTTTCATCTGTTGGAACTGAAAAACTTTATACACGAACTTAATATCGTAGTAGAACTTTGCAAATGTTTGAAAAAGGAAATTGTGATATAGGGAAAAATTTAGAGTTATTTTTAAGATTTCTGAAATCCTTATTGATCTTTAAAGGTTCGCTATCACTAATGTGTGGCCTAAACTTAATTTGTATTTCATTTCTAAATGGCTTGCACATAAATCGTGTTACATTTAAATACCTGGGGCATCTAATTACTGAAGGTCTTGAAGACGATCAGGACATTGAGAGGGAGCGCAGGACTTTAGCGCTGAGAACTTGGCCCACAGGTTCTCCCGCTGCTCGAATCAAGTAAAAATTACATTGTTCAAGGTATACTGTCAAAGCTTTTATACGGGAAATCTGTGGTTCAGTCACACCAAAAGATCGCTGGATATCCTGCGCGTATAACAATATCTTCAGAATGATGTTGGGGCTGCCTCGGTTCTGTAGTGCATCGGGGATGTTTGCGCACAGCATCACTGATGGTGTTCACGCTGTCATTCGCAAGAAAACTGTATCCCTGATCTGCAGAATGCGTGGCAGCTGCAACGGTCACGTCTCCGCTATGAAAAATATTGATTACGCGGGTATTTGAGCGGTTGTATTTTGTGTGTGTGTGTGTGTGTGTTTAATATATATATTTCATATCGAATTGTATGGATCATGTTATCTGAATAAACTTATATTTTTTTATTCAAATAACATTTAATCAATTTTCAAATATACATAATTTCATTACAGTACAATTCGAATTCAGTCACAATTTAAAGTGATCGCGTGGCACCATAAAATCAATCAAATTATATAGAAACACCACACGGGCGTTATATTATTTAATTAATTAAATAATGATTTAAAGAAACTAAATAAGTAATAACAATGAGATCGAATAAAAAAAATCCGTAGAGAGAAGCTCCTTCTTGAAAGAAAAAAAAGGAAAATATCTCGAAGGAAAAACGCATCGCAAGAACATTGATGCAAAAAGAAAATTATTCAGTAATGAAGAATTCTGAAATTAATTGATAGGTTTAGCAAAACACTTGCAATTAAGTTGATGTGAGGTTTGGAAAACTGAATTAGTTCGACTATTTCTGGGTGGTTAAAAAAAACAACCACGACTCAGAACTCAGTAGGTAGCAAGCTAACCTAACCTATGCAAGCCGGATTGATCTGATTCGAGGTGTTAACCATGTTGATTGATGTTAATTTATTTAATTTATTTACTTTTTTTTTATTTATAAAGGCTTACCAACTAAGACACATACCGACAATCTTAAAAATATAACAATCAACTAACTGTTGTGCTCTTTAATTACAGGTAGGCATAGGTGTGTTGATGGTATACTTAATAAATAATACAATAAATAATTTTCAATGTCAACATACATTTCATAGTCTTTTGCCTGTTGGTCTAGTGGTCAGTAACCCTGACTGCTAAGCCAGAGGTCGTGGGTTCGATTCCCACCCAGGACAAACTTTGTGTGATGAGCATAATTGTTTGTTCTGTGTCTGGGTGTTATTTATCTATAATATGTATGTATTTAAAAAATATATAAGTATGTATATCAGTTGTCTGATTACCATAACACAAGCTCTGCTTAGCTTGGGATCAGATAGCCGTGTGTAAGATGTCCCAGGATATTTATTATTTATTATTATTTATTATTTTTTATTATTTTGTTTTATTACATAGTTACCCTATTGTACAAATGGCCAGCAATGTTGTTACAAATAATATTGGCCAAACCTGTCTTATGAAGTAAAATAAAGAGTAGTTTGTCAAATAATACGTTGGTAAATAAAACTTTGCAGGGTAATAGTTTTGCTAAATGGATTGTTAGCGTTTGGCAAATAATTTATTTAGCGTTGTTGTGTATTGATGAAATAACAAATAATGTTTTTGCCAATCGTTGTTTACCAAATGAAAAGTTGCGAATATTTTTTTGGTAAACTTATAGATACTAATTATAGACTATTTGTCCCCTCCGGCCAGCGATTTCCCATTTAAAGAAACAATTATTTATTTATTTATTTATTTATTTAAAACTTTATGCACATGTAATAAAAACAATGCACAACGGCGGACTTAATGCCATGGGCATTATCTACCAGTCTACCTTAGGGTGATGCAGAGACAAACATGGCAGGTGCAAAGATATAAATAAAATTTCATAAGTAACTGTAGAATATATATAAACATACAAATATTATACATATATACAATAATAATAAATACATATATACATACATATATATACATAACAAAGTCATTAAGAGATATAATTACAAAGGTGGTGAAGAACTGCAAATTAACTATTAATCGAGTCTGCCAACTCCTTCAGTAAATGTTCACGAGCTTTTATCTTAAAAGTAAATCGACTGGTTACCGTCTTAGTATCAATTATCATTATTCTTTATCATTTATCATCATTATATAGATCAATTATCGAATTAGTATAGGACATAATGTTCGAGCAAAATCTCGGTTAAAATCCACATTATGTCCTATAATAATATATGAATAACTTATCAATATCCAAGTAAATAAAGTCAGTACAATCCCTTTACATTGCTAAAAGCTTTATCTAAAACTCATTCCTTGCTGAAGTTTGTAATCGACGCGGCGACGTGCACCTAACAAGGTAGATTTTTCCGATACATTTTCTCTGATAGATATTGTTTTTTAACTTCTATCAAATAAAATTGGTGAGCGATTGTTCCACAAAAAAGTTTTAATTTGTTTTCAGGTTTCATTTTAAGTTTCTAATTCACTGGCGATAATAGAAATAATTTTGTAAGAAAAGCTTAATTATGTGTGAGAAGATGTAATAGCAAGGAATATAATTAATGAATCGTCTTATATATTTCATTTTACATGTACTAGATTTGTAATCTGTCCGAACAATAAATCAGACATGGTTTTGCCTGATTAAGACCCTGAACCCTACACCACCTCGCTTTTACAAAGACCACTTCCATACAACTATCTCACTATACTATACGTAGCTATAGCCTCAGGGGTTGTAACTCTGTAAATCTCAGCCAAAATCAACTTACTTTCTGCAACATATACAAAGTTTAATATACGAGAATATATATATTTGAGGATTCCTTTGTATGATTTAAGGATTCCTTCCAAGAATTTGCCATTCTCGTTTAGATTTGCCTTCCAGTCAAAGGCCTCAAATGTTAATCTAAGTTAAAACTTCTAAGTTAAACCTACTCTACTATTAACTTGTGACTACGCTGTACCTACATAAGGTGACTGGTAATTACTATCCGACACATAAGCCCGTGTGTCTACTCATAATAACAAACTACTTTCCCTAAGGATTATTTTCAATCAAGTAATTTAACTTTTTCTTCCGCCCGCTACTTAGGACCTTGTGATAAGGCCTCAAACAGTTTCATCTAATTAACGACGAAAAAATATTTAGAAATGTTGTTCATTATGAGTAAATTTATGTGTTTACGCATCGGTAATTGATTACCAGTCACCATTATCCATCCATACTAATACTAATATTATATATGTCTGTCTGTATGTTTGCCTTTCTTTCACGGCAAAACGGAGCGACGAATTGACGTGATTTTTTAAGTGGAGATAGTTGAAGGTAGGCTACTTTTTGTCTCTTTCTGACGCAAGCGAAGCCGCGGGCAAAAGCTAGTATGATAATAAAAGTAAAATAAGCGCAAATAATTCATAACTGATAAAGCACTTTTAATACCCAGCTTTCAAGCAAACAAAATACACCAACCACATTATGTACTGCTACAACACGAAATCCAATGTACTCACCGCAATTAAAAATAAATAGCACGAAAACGTTAACTTATGTATTGAGTTAGTCTAACCAAATATTTGCTACCTCCATTACCGAGTTCCATAATTGGGAACCCTGTTCGAAACCTAATATTTCTGTTTAATTGGAGTTCAATGTGACTATTAATTTCATGAGTCTATTAAATTGTCCTTTATTTAGTGCTACCCTGACTATAAGGTCGAGCAGTTTACCCGAAGATACACAAATTAATTAATAGATGGTAATTGGAATTATACGGTGGTGCTACCACAGTTATGCTAAGCAACCTTTAGTGTATAATTTTGGAAATATATGTAACACCTACGTATATTTTTTCCATAGTAACAGACAGATATCAAATCCGACTATGTGCAAGTGTAGCAAAATTAAAAAAAAAACCCTTAAGAATCTAAGGCTCAATTCACACGTACCACAACCACACCACAACGACGCGATGTGGTCGGGCGTAAATTTTGTATTGAAAATGAATATTACAATTCACACGTACCACATTTTGCGGTTGTTATCGACCACCTGTGTAATACGACTACATCGCAACCACATCGCGACGGCAACGCCACCACCGGCGGCGGCAGCGCGGCCACATCGCCACGACATGACGTCATCAACAGCGCGCGCCTAGCTGGCCATGCCATAACTGCACATGACCACGTGGTTACCACATCGCAACGATAGCGACAACGCAACCACGTCGACATTTTGTCGCTACCACAACGCAACTGCAAAAAGCCGCTGCGACACTATTCACACGTAACCACAGCTTGACCACATTTTGTCGCTGCGACGTGGTGTGGTTGTGGTACGTGTTAATTGACGCTTACCGAACCTAAGATCACGACTGTAGCTAACAAAAGACTTGATAACTTTGAAACGGCTAAACTGATTATTGTAAAACATAAGAACCATTGCTTCGACGGGCCTGTTGGTCTAGTGTTCAGTGACCCTGACTGCTAAGCCAGAGGTCGTGGGTTCGATTTCCACCCTGGACAAACTTTGTGTGATGAGCATAAATGTTTGTTCTGCGTCTGGGTGTTATTTATCTATAATATCTATGTATTAAATAAAAATTATATAAGTATGTATATCAGTTATCCGATTACCATAACACAAGCTCTGCTTAGCTTGGGATCAGATAATAGTGCAAGCCCCTATCTAGGTTTCATGTGTATAACTAATTCTCAAATTATTTGCGTTGTGGCCTTATCAACGACACGTTCGCAACGCAGACAGTAGTTTGCTTTGATCAGAAATAGTGATTAGCTGAGTCTATATTACATAGAATTAACAAGATATAACCAATAAAACAACAAAACTAATGAAGATTAGAGTTCTCATTACCTCTTGAGCTAAACTTACAATTTCAAATGTTGATAGGTACCTATTATGGAAGTTTTAACGACCCTTTGAATTCAGAGACTAACTACTTCTCCGAGACTCGTTCAATTGAACAAAGACAACATTCGAAATAAACTTCCTTTTATCAGAAACAAAAAGTGCTTAATTTTCTTCAATAAGTTGGTACTCGATTTACAATAACATTACAAAATACTGCCAAATAACGACAACGATTGTGTTATGTAGTTGAAATTACTGTACTTCAGTCTCTTGCTTTGTAAATGAATAAAATGATGTAGAAATAGCCTAATTTACGTTTCATGAATCATAAAACTATCTGTTTTTTACGGTCTGGGGTCGAATTTATAAAAATCGCTTGTTTGTGCGCCCTGTCTTAAAAAGAGACTACAGTGCAAAATTCATCTTCAAATTTTTATCTACAATTATTAGATATTAAGGACAAAAGAAACGTCTATTTATAAATAAATACTTTATAATAAGTACTAACACTAACATTAAAATAAAGGTTGACCTATAACGTAATTTTTCCAATATTAAAATGAATGTAGTCGAGAGTACATCTCGAACAATTTCAAATCAGATTTCGGTGTTATTTTGTTGCTTATCGCTACCAACTGCGTGCTAACGATTTGTTTCACACGCCTCATTTACCCATAAACGATTGTTGTTCTTACATTTAATGGAATTTACAAAGTTTCCCTCTCACAATATATCTCTCCTGGCTTTTACATAGATCTTCGTGAATTGACTTAATTTGTTTGTGTGTAGGTGGTACCTCTAAAATTAGTTTGTACTCAATAGTTTGTAAAAAAACACTTTAGAAAAACGACTTTATTAAAAGCCCAGAGAAGCTATTGATATTGTTAACCTATTCTATTTACCATTATTGGACGCGTTATTAAACTGAAATTGTTATGTTAACAACGAAGAATATTCATATTTTTTGTATAACTTCCAAGAATAACTCAATACAGTGTACGAACTCCAAACGGTTTCCCATTAATTCACCAAAAACGTTTTACGCCCACGTAGCTTGAAAAAATTGTAAGAGTATCCTAAACCAACAGAAAAAAAGGTTCTATTATTTCAATCAGATGGACATTCTCTATAATTGTGCCCGTAATAAAACCATGCCATAACTTAAAAAGGAGAATAAATGAAACTCGATCGTGGTGCGATCCACATCAAACGGATTAAAAGGATCCACACACGGACAGTTTTACGGTTATTTAAACAGGATTTATTTGAGTAGGAGCGGAATTTAAACAGATTAGCGTTGAACCCGCGACCCACGCTGTTTTACGTATCTAACTATCCTTGCTGTTTTTCAGTGAGGATTAACTAGTGTTGAAAGCTCGTTAATTTTCCTGCAAAAATTAGGGTTGCGTCATCATGCCAGCGCTGCGCTATATGCATTTCACAATAAAAAGAAAATTAACTCATTAACCCACATTCTGTCTTTATTTCTAGGAATTAGCTTTGACATTTTATACTCAGCTTTGCTATTCGGAGCACAGTGTTTCATAGATATTAACGTGAAATATAAGGACATGTTTTCTGTCTCCTGTCGCACAAGCTCCGTATCGTTTAGTCTCCTGTCAGGGGTGTCACAATGATGAGAAGGTTAGCATAATACGGGTAACAATAAGCAGCACGCGATGCCGTGTTAGTGACGTGTCGTGACGTGACGCGCCGCGCCGGGACTCGTCACATGCATTTTATATGAATGTGTTTTGGACGCATTCGAGCGATGTGAGCTTTCGTATGAACAGTAATTTCAGTGTGCATGCGTGTGCGTAGAAAAGTCACACACATTGACAACAATGTATTTACTGTTCTGTGAACCATTGTGGGATCCTTTTAATATCAAGTACTTTAATTTCTGCGGTACGGATACGGATAAACTAAAGCTAGCATGTAGCACAGACACCCGAATAGTACGCAACATCCAAACTCAGTAGTGACCACGTTTTACGCAGAAACGGTACATTTGCTTGCCGCTACGACTATTTTATTGGACGGACAGGCCACCTAGGTCCATGAAAACGTATGGATACGATACCTACATTTATCCGTTACAAGTGTAGGTCGGGCATGAAAACTATCGGAGCGTGTGAACGGGTGCCGGTTCATTGGTGCTCGTCAGCAAACCGAACGCGGATGATTACTGGGGAGCGAAGCGTCCGTTGCGTCATCAACCCTTCGGAAATAACATGACTTTATCCTCAAAATAACTCTGTTTCAATGTCATAAGTATTTATAACTAAGAGCATTTTTCGTTAAAAATATAAACTGAGGTTTTTAGGCTGGAATTAGATAAACATTTACTTAAGTTATCTAATTTCAACAAATTATTTCGTAACTCTATCTCAATTATTATTTGTAATTATAAACAGACTGTAAACTATTTAATTTAAATCAATTAGTAATATTAATATTGAATTTCCTTTTTCACGAAACAACTTCACAAATTAATAAATTCTTTCACACTCTAACATTACCTAGTAGTGCAGCTACACCTAGTTTTATTACGGCATAATATCCATGTGACGCACCCTCCACGGTTGTCCATATTAATTAATCAGTACGGTAAAACCGATACATATCGCACGTACCAACAAAATACAAGCTAATGGGATTACCTACTGCTGAGTGAGGTACTCACGCGTGCCTAATAACGTGTAATTCGCGGCGAAACGATATTGAATTGATATTAGGATTAGTGTAGCTCGCATTGTGCTTAACTTTTATGATTTAATTACAGATGAGGCTTAATGGATAGCAGTAAACAAAATGTTCTACTTAACTAATAAAATTTTACTCAATTTTACTAGCAGTCCAGTAAAACCATCCTTATGTACTAAAGGCAAGTTTTTGAAGTTTGATTCTCACAGAAGCGAGATTGCGACACGATTCGAAAAGTTTTTAATTAGTATATTTATGGTTTTATATATCCAAGATCCCAGAATCACCAGACATACAGCCAGCCATAGAGTACGCTTATTTGAAATTATTATAATTGAAGTTACCGTTAATATGATAATTAGGGCTGACAGTAAATTATAACAAGAAAATCATAACAAAACTCCTAAAAAATTATAAATTATTCTAAATAATTCATACAACAACTAGGGCAAAGTTGTAAACTAAATGAGCACCGCAAAATCATTAGAGGTTACCAGCAGCCTGTTACAATAATTGCGAAGCGCAGCAGAACAATAATGTTCCTAATCACAGTAAGTTCCTTCATTACCCTGTCTGCGCCTCAGTTCTCTGCTCTGATATATAGCCGGCCTATTGTTCCTTATTAGAGCTACGTCGGTTTCGTATAAGCTATAATCATTTGTCTTACATTCTACATTAGGTTTACCTCTTTAACCTACTTAGTGAAAAACCAACTTGTTTAAAAATTTTCAGAACAAATTTTCAGACATTTACAGAAGTCGGGCTTTAGTTTTGTTTCTTATTTTGTACTTCCATTGCCTTCCGAGCGTCATGTTATATTTTCTCTTGTTTTCCGTAAAGATTTTAGACTTACAAAATTGCCTTTATTGTCATAAATATCATAAAAATCAACCGTTTAAAGTTAAACTTTCGTTCAAAGTACTCGTAATATTATGTTTATTCTGCTTGTTTACTGTGTAAATTACTAGAGCAGGCTTTTAAATTAAAATTTTCTTCCGTGAATGGTAAAAGTGGAGAGCTGGAGTGCTGCAGTTTTCTGTAATCATTCCGTGAAGTCCAACAAGCCGCACACTATTAAAAAGGCCAGCGTTTTTATTTGAGTATTCTGTATTTTACTCACTGAATAATTTATGAAAAATTTTACGTTATCATAACACACCTTTTGTATGTGACGTCCACGAACGGGCAAAAAAGGTTAGTTTTAATAGTCTTACGTTCATAAATTCTTTACGATATTTTTTAGGGTTGGAAGTATTTAGGTATCTACTTATTTATTATAACTCTATTTTATTTACTCTTATGGAATAAGATATTAGTGATACTACAAAGTTTAGAAATCGCTGCATATAGGTAAATGTAGAGAAAGACTGCGTGATTGTGCCTATTATCAAAAACGCCTCGATAACGTTTACCCTGCGAAGTCGGCATCAATGCTTTCCACAAGAGACTTGCGACGTCACCCGCTGGCTTATTACCTATGAAACAGCAATCAGCAATATTTGCGCAGTGATCAAAACAATCGTATTATGTATGAACCGATTGCTAATCGCTCGCTGATTGTTCTAATGCACTGGTTGCTACGATGACGATAAATTAGCAATCACTGGAACTAATTAAATATAACCTTTAACAAAAAAAAACTTAACTTTGCTCTTAAAAACCATTCTAAATACGAAACCACCAAACGAAAAATGCATGTTTTAGTTAACTGATTGCTCCACAGAGGCAGCACTATCGCTAGATTGCTATTTGACTTGACGTATTTTGAATTGACGTTTATATTGCTAAATTATCGCTATCGCTCGGCTTCTGCAAGATACGTAATCCCAGTGCCGCACGCCTATACAAAGTGACATAAGCGCAATGGGGATAGGGGGTCGAAAATACGTACTAGTAATAGCTATTATTCAAATATCCTCAAAAACAGTCACAATATACCGCAAAAGAATATTCCACTTTACACCATTTTTCTCTAGTAAAAATAACGTTCCCTTTAAAACCTTTCATGGATTATTCAAGCTGCACACGGCATAAGCTACGACCCGACACGCTTTGCTATTGACATTTTCTTTACGTAATAATTCTTCGCAGTTTGTTCTAACAAACGATGCAGTAACTCTTTGCTAATCTGAAAATGAAAGGCAAACTTCAAGTGGCTCTACTCTTTACGATCTAGAAAACTATAAACTTGGCAAGTTCTTAAAGCAAGTCAAAAAGAGTGAAGAAGTTAACTATGTCGTGTTTTCCACGAGCACACGGTTATTACGCTGTCAAAACTCAGCTCAGGAAAACATAAAAGTTTCTTATACTTTATTCCAATCTGTTACGACTGGGTCGAAACTGATACAGCTTTCGAAATAATTCATATCGATCTACTCAATGATGTTATAAGTAAAGGATCTAGGTACTGTTTGGAACGAGTAAAGCTTCAACTTTTTGGCGATTTAATTCTGACATTTACAAAATGTTTATTTCGTTTAGAAATGTCTGATTCTCAACCACCTTACTTCTTGTTTCATCAAAGTATGTAGGTTTCATCAAAATACGTGGGGCACTCAGAAAGTTTTGAGAAACTAAAAAACTATCTTTTATAGATAAAATATTTGTATTGAATCTTTTCAAATAACTCTTCAGCAGCCTATAAACAACGTTTCATACGTCTAAACTAATTTTCAACACATTTTTTCCAGTCTGACGCAGACACCTCTTTCACGGCCTTCTCGAAGGCTGCTAGCGCGTTTTTCGGCGATGAAAACTGTATCCCTTTCAGAAGATTTTTTATGTTAGGGAATTAAAAGAAGTCACACGGTGCCAGATCAAGATTGTAAGGAGGGTGCTCGAAGACTCCAACCTCTGTGGTGTCCAGGAAATTCCTCGTTTTAAGCACTGAGCGCGCGGGCGCGTTTTCATGGTAAAACAAAATCCCGCGGAGTCTGGTGTTCGGTCGCTTGTTGCTCATTGCAGACAAAATTTCTGGCAAGCATTTTATGGTATACCATTCGTTATTGATGTGGCTTTGGTCTTGTTATGAAATTGCATTCAGATACCCCGTGAAAGTGAAGAAACTAGCGATCAAAAGTTTGCCTGTGCTTCTCGATCGCTTCAGTTTCGTTGGCGTTGGTTCGTTTTGAAATAGCCTAACTGTCGACTGACACTTTGTTACTGGATCGTATTGATAAATCCAAGATTTGTCACCTGTCACAATGTCGTAAACACGCCAAGAAGAACCAGCTTTAAATTTTTTAATCATATCACGGCACCAATTCACACTGGCCTGCTTCTGAGCTTTGGTGAGGATTTGCGGCACCCAGTGGCACACTATCCTCCTCATTGGAAGATGCTCGTGTAGAATCTGGTAAAAGCTTCCCGATCTAATCTTTTTTTTTTTTTTTTTATTACAATGGGCTTGCTCTTGGTCCCAGACTAGCCCGAGGGCATAGACGGAGCCTATGATGGAGCGAGCTTACCCAGTAGATGCCTATGCACTCTATTCTTAAATACTTCCGGGTTATATGAATTTGGAAACACAGACGCCGGCAGGGAATTCCATTCCTTTGCGGTGCGCATTATGAACGATTTTGAGAAGCGCTGCGTGCGGATGTGAGGAATATCAACCAAGAAAGGGTGCATCTGCAGAGTATGCTGAATCTCTTCGTATGCAATACGCTTGTTTTCTTGAATATTTTTTTTTATGCTAGCACACTTTCTTCCGTGACTGCCGGGTTTGGACGACTACTTTTTTGTTTGTTCCCCAAAGTAAAGTGACCGCACTTAAACTCGCTATTCTAGTGGTACACGGTAGCTTTTGAAAGTCCTCCATCCATAAAAGCAATTTGAAGTCGATCAAATGACTCATCAGATTTTAAGCCACATTTAAAGTCGTAGAAAATCATCGCACGAAAATGTTCGCGGTGCAGATCCAATTTTGAAAGAGACACGTTACTTTGATTTGGCTCTCAAAAAAATGTCGAGCAAAATTCGAAATTGGAACAATGATATTTTTACTTTTAAATAACCAAATTATTCAAAATAATTACAAATGGCCAGTGTCTTATACATAAAAACGTTTTTTCTCAAAACTTTCTGAGTGACCTGGTATTGGCCAATCAACATTGTGCCTTCAATAAAAATTGCCCGCGATATCTACTTCATTAACAGGCAGGAACGATGACGCAAATTATTCGGACGGCGAATAAGTTTGAGCTAATAAAACTTGTGATCGGTTCGACGGACAGAGCTATTTCCATATTAATTGCTCCATAATATGCAAACTTTCTACCTAAAGACGTTATCGGAAACTGCTCAATAAATGGTGAATGGTGATCGGTACCTAAGTGCTATTATATTACGTTACAATTACGCTTTTATTCATTACTGATACTAAATCATCGTCAACTAAAAAGGTCGAATTCGATCCGATGCGTCTAATCGGTACTTTATAGGCGATGCTACCTCAGCCTGATCTCTGCGTCCAGTTACGGCAATACCACAAAATCCAATATCCAGTTTGGGACCTATCTACCTACACACATTGGTGCCTAGCTCTTTGTAACAAGATTCATTGTCTAACCGCAACAAGTGCACGATTTATGGTCGACGACAAATTCATAGTTGTTTTGAGCCGACGTTCTTTTTATTGTGGCGATGGCGTGTGGACGTGGTATTTATTGACATACCAACGACGTATTCACTAATAGGCGAGACGACGAAAAAAAAAGTAATTAGTCCGTCATTGAGATTATTAAAAAATTATGGACACGTATTTTTTCTTTTTTCTCGTAAACGAAAAATGACGACGATACAGTGCGTTGAAGTTGTGCGTGACGTCACGATCAGATACAATTTTGCATTACGGTGACGTCAAAAGCTCCCACTCCAGAACTTTGTTGCTCTTTATCTTTGTATTTTTTTATTATTTTGATGAAGCAAAAAATACGTGTCCCGTATTTTTGGCCGATCTACAAGACGGACTAAACATGCCATTTTTTTATGTTGTCGTCATCCCTATTGTTTACAGTAGATGTTATGACGTTCTTATTTAGTTATTTATATATAGATTATATTCTTACGCGTTACGTTAAGTTTTTTTTACTGCTCCGCCTCCGTGGGACATAGCGTGATATTATTTAGCCTATATTACTCAGGGATAATGTGTCTTAAAATATTTTTTGTAATCGGTCTAGTAGTTTTTGAGTTTATTTGTTACATGCAAAAATACAAATCTTTCCCCTTTATAATATTAGTATAGACAAAAAACATGTTATATATATGTCGCAGTCATCTGGTTGAATCAGCTATTTGATTGTATGACTAGCGCGTTCATTGAATAGCAACATTTAATTGAATGACTAGGCCGAAAGCTGATTAAACAAGCGTCACTCAACGTCCAACTAGATAGCTGATTTAAGCATAGCCCTTTGAACAGAGCGGACGTAATATCAGTCAGGTGATTGTAATTTAGTTTATTTTTTTTTCACTGCGGTGTTAGTAGTCACCAAAACAAATATGGCGTAAAATAGCTCGCGCAGATAGCACTATTTTGATATTATTTTTATTAAATTTACTTTAAAGTGACTTATTCTTGATAAAATAGTGTGACAGCATAGATTTACCTATTGATACGCCGCCGCCGGCAAATTTTAAAGTTTTTTTTTTAATTAAAATCATAATAAAGTGTGTCATGTCATGTCCTCATTTTTTTTATGTAAAGGAAGATAAGTTTTTAAGTTGCGAACTTATGGTCACCCTAAACAAACATTACAAAGTCGAATGGGATGTCCATTAAATGACGTTCAGTCAAGTCGTTGAACGTTACATTAAACAACTTGACGAGTTGTCGTTTAGTCATTCATTTAAATGTCGTCATTCAATGAACGCGCTAGTCATACAATTGTCAAAAGTCATACAAATAGCTGATTTAACCAGATGACTGCGACATATATAATACATAAAGCGGAATTCTCTACGAACGAGTTTGAAAAGCTTTAACATTCAAATAGCAAATATACTTAAATGTGAAAGCTTTTTTCAGCTTTCATTTCACATTCGATATTTATATAAATTTAACGATAAATTTTCACATAAAAACTATCTATTTGCACTTCCAGGTATTTTTAACTATTTCTGTAAAATAAATTGTAGCACTTGATTTTATATGAAACCAATCCATTTCGTTGTAGACTCGTCAAATATTAAAATGAGTTTTAATTCGAAAAGCTGGCTATCTACTGTTATAAAACGTTTCAACTTATGGAAATTCGAATTCTGTTTGTATATCAATGAATTTTTGGTAGGTAATTATTAAAACAATCATTTAAAACGTTGCAGTGAGTTCAGTTGAGTTGAAAGGAGAAATTAAAATAAATTTTGCAAAAACATTAAAACAAAAAAAGAAAAACAACAAGTTTGGCAGTAACAGTATTTCCTTTGGTTTTTTTTTTACATTGACCTATTTGACTGTAATAGCATAATGTCAAATCTAAAAATAACAAATATCTAAACTAAACCCCTGGCTGCCTAGATAGATGATTCTTTTTTCTTTTTATCTGTCTTTTCCTGATTAACTGAAATACTTATATAGTTATTAATTGTTTATCTAAAAGCCTGTTTCACGACTACACAATATACGCTATTTTCCAAATATATAAAATAATGGAGCAGAGTTTGAAACAATGTGAAACAGGCCGAAAATAAAACATTTAAAAAATCCGATGTTGTAATTTAAAAGCCATCAGTTAGTTTGAAAAAAGAAGGTCTGCGCGCTTTGCCCTCTAATCAGTTCAGTCTGCACTAACGGGCAGACGTGTGGCAGATACTTTCCTAACAATGACAAATAGCGGATACTTTCAGTTTTTCTTCCATTACTACATCAACCAGGAAACGACCTTACACCAAAGATATACGGACTACATGTACGAAACTATTGGCGCGTAAAAATACTGTGCAAAGTTTATTTTGTTCTCAATATCCGGGTTCCATCAGTGTCGGCTGATTCGATGAAACTTTATGGTCATATGTACACTGGAAATTTTCCTTATTATTTTCTTACGAAATGCTGAGGCATATTTTTCAGAGACCCTTTTTGTAAGGAAATACTTGCAAGACATTTACTATTTTATTTATGATAGTATAACTTTGACCTTGCGTTGGATTGCGAACGTTACTGACGAACTGACTCGCTTACTTACAATATTATTGATATTTAAACATGGATCGTTTTATATTCTACTACAACTTTCAATAAGCTGTCGATATATCGCGCTTCCCACGCGTTCATTGTTCAGTTAGGCATTCTCTTTTGAATTTTCACTGAATTCTAAAAACGAATTTTTAATTTACTCACAAAAAGGGGAAGGTAAGGTTAAAGAAAAAGGCTATTCATTAGTGTGAAAACATTGGTAGCGTGTTTTAACTCGGAAAAGTTGGTTGAATTTTTTACGTAAGCCTAATAAAATTACTACCTAAAAGACTTGTATCCCGTCCTGGGGCAACGTAAAAAGACGAAAGAGAGCCTCTGCCTGCTGCTAATTAATAAAAACACTTCACTACGCTAGATAAACTTTAAAACTATACCATGGTTTTGTGAAAAAGAACAATTTATTTCTGTTAACTAATTATGTTTGTTTAAAGATCTTGAGGGTTTTAATGAAAGTGCAGAATATCAAGTGTGCATATAAGTCGTAACGTAGAGTGTAATACGTAATATGTAATATTAGTAGTAATAAGTGTATGGTTTTAAGTGTAACCTATTCTATACTTCTTAATTCTGGTAAGAGGGTTTAAAGTAAAAACCGGCCAAGAGCGTGTCGGGCCACGCTCAATGTAGGGTTCCGTGGTTTCCCATCCGTCACAATAAGTGTTCCCACTTATAAGTTTAAAAAAAGGCTTTTGTTACGTTGACATGCTAAGTACGCAGAAATTATTTTGTACAACCTTTTTATTTTTTTTGTACAAAAACTGTTCTTTCAAAATAATTTTCCTAGAAAGTCCTTACAAAGTTCTACTTTCCAGATTTTTTCATATTTTTTAAACCTACGGATCAAAAGTTAGAGGGGGGGGGACGCTCTGATTTTTCCTTTTGGAGCGATTATTTCCGAAATTATTGACATTATCAAAAAATGATTTTAGCAAACCCCTATTCATTTTTAAATACCTATCTAACAATATATCACACGTAAGGGTTGAAGTTAAAAAAAAAACACTTCCCTCTTTACATATAGGGGGGCTACCCTAATAAAACATTTTATTCCAATTTTTATTTTACCACTTTGTCAGCGTGATTGATATACATATTGGCACCAAATTTCAGCTTTCTAGTGCTAACGGTCACAGAGATTAAGCGAGGACGGACGGACAGACAGACAGACATGGCGAAACTATAAGGGTTCCTAGTTGACTACGGAACCCTAAAAAATATCAAAACGAAATCCTCATTATAATTAGTGTTCTCTTGTTTCTTTAACGTCCTTTGTCCACATCAACAGTTACTCTTAAGATATCGGTATAATACATACATATAGGTAATTTTAATGTTCTTTAGGTCTAATACCGAAAAAAGTAGGATTAACCAGTATTACATTCAACCATAAATTACATTCAAAGTTCCTGCAGTAATTAATCAAAGAGATATAATGTTCAGTTTTGTGTATTTAGTTATTTACAGCCAGCCATGGTGGAAGCGGATGGAGCCGCCTATTGTTCGAGACATGCGAGTTATAAACACGAATTTATTTACAGCTTGGCGCGAGTGTGGATTGACGTTGTTTTATTTAGGTTCTATCTCTCTTTATATTCAGTTTTAATAACATGCTAAAATTTGTAGCTTGCATACCATTGTTTTGATTTTTACTTTAATTTGAGAATGTTGATGTTCGACATTTGTTTATCAATTTCAAAGGTCTTATAAAGAATTAGATTCTTGATTTGATTTTTATCAATTTCAAAGGTCTTATTTATAAATAATTAGATTCTAATTCTATAAATTCTAATTATTAGAATATTAGAGAATATTGGACCTGTTTCTGGAATTAATTAAAAATACACAATTTCTTAAAAGAAGCATAAATATTTTTAATAGACATTCTTTTGGAATATTTTATCCTCCTTAGGTACTTAAGATATCTAACTTGTAAAGACTTTATATAAAACGTTACGTTCTTGTTAACCAACCATAAAATAAGGTATTTGAAGTCCGTTTAACTGTTGTGGTTTCTAAGTTTTAATTAAGTTGGCAAGCCGGCAGTATACAAGAGACGTGATTTCTTTACGGAGCGCTGCTGTTATTGCAGCCATTTGCAAGTCTTTGTTATTCCTTGCACTTGCACGAAATACTTCAGCTTCTTTACAACATAACAATTTACTCGTAAACTTTATTACGTAGAAATAAAAGTTGCTAAAAGCATTTGCTTCTTCAGCAATTAAACATAATGTAAACCGCTGAAATGTAGCTTTAAATATCTTGCAAATAATGAAGGAAGCTAATCAAAGATTTGTAAATATTATTTCGAAGCGTGGAAACTTTTCTCGTTGGCCCACATTATGCTCATGAATATTCGCGAGCTCCTCTACACGCTCGTGCTCGTCTTGTTTGCTCATTTTAATATTCTTAGTATGGAGAAAGGAAGAAAAGTATATATTTTCGTAACGAGGGTCATGTAGGATGATGTAGACCATCATATTTTTCGTGGAACCCGTCCGTGCATTCTGGCCCAATTTTTTGTTCCGCCTGTACGGGCAATTACTAAATTCCGGATGAAGCCGACTCGACTGGGCTTGTTCAAACTCACGTTGTTTGAATACATGCCGTTTTAGCTTTATAGTGTTGTACCAAACGCGACGGAGCTTAAAAATAGAGATTGGATTAATGACAGGACTGGATTTTTATGTGTGTACGTATACTGGAAAATTACTCCTGTAAAAGGAAGTTACTTGGTAGGATTATCAAAAGAGATTACTAAAATTAGTGGCCCATTAATGTTTAAAATTTGGCCAGATTTAATAACGTTTTATTTTATCATTAGACACTCCTCCAAGTTTTTGCTTCACGTACTAACATATAGATGTTTAGCTTACACAAAATATTACACTTACTTAACTTTTACATGTCTTAATAAAAAAACCTTCCTTTCGTTGAGTTAAATTATTAATACAATTTCAATTTCATTACTTTATCTTTTACTAGCTTCTCTCTACAACTTCGTTGTCGTGCAGACTGACTCCAGTTATCCTACAGGAAACACAAAAAGATATTATTTATAATTTGACTAGCTTTCGCCTGCGAATTTGCTTGGGTGGATGTCGAACTTCCATACTCTTTTACCGCTTTAGGGGGGTTTTGGGGGTCAAAATTCCTTTCTCATTGGATACCTAGGACTCTTTACAAAGAACACACCCTTTACGTTTCATGACCCTAGGACCAGCGGTTTGGGCAGTGCGTTAATATTTCTACAGTCAGTCTATCAGTTAGTCAGTCATAAATATAGTATAGATTTTAGTGCATCCACCATACACGTCCATTACCTTCCAAAATTTCATGTTGTGTAGTCCAGACTGAAAATAAATTAGTGCATACTGGTGCATACACGAATTCAATTCTATTTTCAAAGTTGTGCAGAGAACTTAGCATTTCCACATTTATTATGCACTGTCAACACACATATACGTACCGCTAGCACAAAAACTAGAACAACGCGCACTACACGAAGTTTCCATATAAAGTTACCTGTTACTTGTGTACTGGCCGAGTTTGACTGCCTGACTCTACTCGCAGCGTGTTTACTCTGTGGAGCTTGATGAGTTTAATTTTGCCTGCAATTTGATAACACCGTTACTGTTAAAACGTTAAAGTGAGTTCTTTTTTTATGTATGTAAGCGCTATTTTAATTTCTGAAATGCTGGTTGTTTTAGAAATCTAGGTATAAGAAAATAAAAATATAAGAGGAAATTAAGTACCTATTTCTATGAAAAATCGAAAACGGAAGAAAGCATATTTAGCCACAGATAAGTGCATAAAATAATAAGTATATTGTAATGGCAAATATTAGTAATGAAAACTCGTTGAGCCGTGTACCAGCCCCCGACCCCGTCGCAGGTGGCGCGCAGGTGACACTCCGTATGTTTATCTTCCTCTCTTATACTGATTTGCGGTCACAGAAGGGTCGGGAGCATAAATTATTATCTAACCAACCCATAAAATTGTAGTAAAAGAATTATTACGGACACCAAGTATCTTCGATTTTATATCAAGGGGCGGCAAATTATATTTTCACATAAAGGAATCTCTACTAAAGTACGTATACGCGGATATATTAACCTCTGCGGTAAATAGTTGGTGATACTTAAACTTTCCACTATTCATTTTACATTCCTTGTTCTGTCTAACAGTAACTACAGATCCCAGCGGAAATAAATGTTTTGTAAAATGGATGTTTCTTCCTCGAAATAAGCGTTTTTTGTTCTCGCATTTCCTCTTCAGAGCCCAGCACAATTCACACAATAGAGAAAACCCAGTAACGAGAGTGCGCTAATTACAATTTCAAAAGTTTCAACCAACAAACGTAGGTATTGTAGTTCTCTCGTAATTATGAAGAAAAATGGCAGCAACGTTAACTTTCCTCTTAAAAAATATAGCGGACGGAATGCTAAAAATTTGTTCAGAGTGGCCCGCTCTCCCCTTTATTCCTCGTCAAACTTTTTGATAGGTTTATTTTTCATTGTGTTCCGGCTCGGACGGCGGGAGCGAGGCTCATCCAGTTTCAGTAAATGTTGAGCAGTTCTGTAATTCGGAAGCCGGATGCTGAAGCCAGGACTGCTCCCCGAGGTGTCTGTGCTCGTAAATCCAGGTTTGAATGCTTGTTTATGCATAGTGCGGACCTCAGAGATTTACCGTAGGCGTTAGTTTGCAGACGTATAAAACTTGACTTGCTCAAATGCCTGTCCAGCAGATGGCACATTTCACTATTGGGATCCGTAATACGGGTGCATATTATTACCCTATTAGTCGTATGTATTATTGGTCAGATCTGTTTTTACATACCTAATACCATTTACATTTAATATTGAGCAACGATAATCTGTAAGGTAATTAGTCAAACAAATGTTATTCCCAAAAAATAATTGCCTTCAAAAACTAAAAAACATACTTATTATACTAGTTTAGGGTCTTGTTGACAGACAGATAAAAAAAAATATCCTGGGACATCTTATACACGGGCATCTGATCCCAAGCTAAGCAGAGCTTGTGTTATGGTAATGAGACCACTGATATACATATTTATATATTTTTTTTAAATACATACATATTATAGATAGATAGACAGACGGACACATAAAGTGATCCTATCAGGCTCAATTTTTAAAAATGGGAAGTTCTTCTTTTTTATCGACAATCTGACCGGCAAATTTTTATATTTGATAAAAAAATAAACTTGTGATTTATTTTGTGAAATGTGATTTAAATTATTGCCTCATTATTGTAGATTACAAAAACATATAATGCAGCGAAGTATTAAATGTAATTTTCGTTTTATTTCAAATTTCGTAGGAATGGTATGAAAAAAAATAACACCTCAGTCACAAAAGTACTTATTTTTTTTTGTCTCATTTTAAATCAGATCTTCAGTTTCTTATTACTTTCTTATCAATAATGTAAACATTTACTATTATCTAGCTCAATTGTACGGATTTTTTAAAATAATCATTTTTTTTTAAATTATCCATTACCACTCTGTCACATTTTTGCTTCATAAGACATAAAACTTTTTAATATTGTAAAAGTCGCCTAATAAAGTCGCCTAAAAATCTAATGAACACCTTTATTATTTAGCATATAATACTAGAAAACGTTATTTTTATAAATACTAACAATAAAGTGGTTCATAACTTACTTTGAACTTAAATTTTAAGGGGGACAAATTGTGACAGCGTGGTTAACTAAGTGACGGAATGGTAAACAATGTTTATTTTTTTATGTTCTTTTGGTGTCATATCCTTAACTAACCTTTTGCGAGCATGATATCTCTCTAAATCTTTACGTTTTACTTCTGCAACAAGTTCAGGGTTGAGCTTTCTTTTTTCACGACACCGTCGCTGTCTTTCAGCCGCAGATAATACCATTTTTGCATTTACTTGATGGTAATACCCTAAATTAACAAAATAGTTGACGATAGAATAACCAACATAAAAAAACTAGCAATCATCTATAATGGATATTAACTAAGGCTCTAAGTTCCATACAAACATGACCACTACGTCACGAGTTATACCACTCCGTCACACATTTTCGTGACAGAGGTGCTACGTGACAGAGGTGTAAAATAGTAGTGTTCGAGATATTCAGCATTTTCATAATTATAATTTACGCTTAAAACTGAGTATATATGAAATATTTATCATAAATTAATCAAATAACATTAAAACCCCGAAATTAGAATAGCATTTGGAAGTCGTAACTTACGTGACAGAGCGGTCGCTAAATAAACACACGCACCTCCTTTTTACTGTTTGCGAGCAACTGACTGGTATTGCCGGGGCGTAGGAACGTATAGTGCGAGTGCGGGGTGATGAGGGACTCTTCTCGAGCCTAGTGACCAAGGTCAAAGTTTCTAACGCACACTATTTTGTACCATAAAATGAGTGACAGAAGGTAGCAACTAAAATCATATACATCGGGAGACAGCCAATAAAATTTTTTTTTTATTTAAAAATATAAACACTAAAAATTATTTATTCTTATTAATGTAATAAAAAAGGTTAAGTAGTTTAGTAAATGTTCTTGGATAGAAACTTTTAATGTGATTTTTTTTTACGAGAGCAGTTTATTTACATTACTAGTCATAGAGGGACACACTTTATTTGTGTGTATAACACCTCCGTCACGCTTTTTGTATACTATGTCACACTGATTTTTTAAAAAATAATTATGAGTAAAATCTAGTTTTGAGGATATTATAATTATTGCATTGTCCAGTGTATTTTTATAATAAAAAAAATAAGTAATTTAGTATTTATGAGCAAATTTTGTTTTTTTTTTTGTGGAGGAGACAAGTCATTGTCGGTAAAAAAGAAGAACGACCCAAATATGTTCATGATATATGGTGCAATTAAAATGGTTTTTTATGACCTGCTCATGTGTTAAAAAATAGAAAGTTATGTGTATTTATTATTTATTTACCGTTAGCACACCTAATATAAAGATACCTTAGATTTGAGTATACTATCCCATCAACAAAATTGTATCGAGGTTATTTACTTATTGACCACAATATATAAACAATTCCTATACGGAACTTACTCGTCGGTAAAGACTCTTTACCGACGAGTAAGTTCCAGACCTCTTAATTCGGGTTATGGGACATCCCGCCCACGAAAGATCTCGCCCCCGGGCGAGATGTCCACTTTTTAAAATGTGCATGGGTATATTCGCCCAAAAATAATGTCCTGTGTAAAAAAAATGATACAGGGATGTCTCTTATTAAAAAGTAAAGAGATATTTTGACTAAATCGTATATTTTTTTTTATTAAACGTCAGATGAATCTGCAAACCAAAAACTCAAATGACCATATTTAAACAGTACATTATTTTTCGGGCGAATATACCCATGCACGTTTTAAAAAGTGGACATCTCGCCCGGGGGCGAGATCTTTCGTGGGCGGGATGTCCCATAACCCCTTAATTCTATTTCTCAACATAAGTCCCTTTCACAACAGGTATACAATTACCAGTGGGTAGGTAATTATTTATTTCCCAAAAGTGCCAGAGATTACAAAATGTCGTTCCATTTACAAATATTTACAATGCTTTTATCCTTAGATAACAGGTCGTTTGTCATAAAAATATACATTACGAAATGTTATTATATATTTTTTTCCTTTTAATCTTTTTTATCTCAACGCCGAAATGAATGGAATGTACATTTATATTAAATAACCTGTAATTTATGAACTTTCTGTCGTTTTCCAGCGTAATCTGACATGTAATAATTTATGTTTCCTTACCTATGCAATTTGTTAGATCATCCTTATAATAATAGCCATCCAAGAAATCTGGAATGAGAACTAATATTTATAGATAGCGCGAGGTGTCTTGAAAATTGTCGCTCCCAGGATAGTAAATTATATTCACTATGCGTGAACTGGTATCTATGACGCAATAAAAAGCGATGCGTGTGCGAATGTGGGGCCAAAGCGATAAATTGCGTCGCACGCCCGTGATTTACGGGCGTGCCCAGGATGGCCCGGATTACAGGCCCGCCCGTTCGTTGATTACCTCGCCTATCATTTTATTAAATACTGAATTAGGTATGTATATAAGTCATAGTATAGAATTTTACTGAAAGCGAAATTCTTTCATACGAACGATTTTTTTTATTTTCAACATTGTTATATTGAATAGCTATATCTATCAAATACTACTACACTACTACTACACTATACTACACTACTAGTACTTGTAGATAAAATATGAGAGATTATGTATAAAATGTTCCAATATTGATCTCGAATTAACGAGATCCAACAAAAATATTGAAATAGTACTTTTTCAATACTTACATTACTTTGCCCCAATTTGGTACTGAGCCCTGTCAGAACATAAGTTCGACGCGTTCGTATAATAAAAGAAGAATACAAGTGAAAATATTTCAAAAAGTTATCCCTACATCATCCCCAGGCAGGGGCGGACGGAAAAAATCGAATGTCAAAATTTGATTGATGTCGCCTCGTCCCGCGTCCGTCCGCTGCCAAACTTTCCACCGCGTCGTGATGACCTAACAAAAGCCGCTCTGTCACCCACTGATGACATTGTTTTCGGACTTAGTAATTAAATGTTGACCAGAGTACCATATTCGTAAGCTGGGGAGCTAAGGATTAATCATCCCTAATGTCATAATGTATACGAGGAAAACAAACTCCATTTGTCAATCACATTTAATATGTTATTGAACAGACGTTTCTGTCAGAATTGTGACGTGTTGTTGATATTGATAGATGTAAATAAAACACAATCATAACACTAACAAAATATCCGCTGTCAGTACATGCCAAGTACCTATTCAGTAAAGCAAAATGCTATAAAATCAATGTACATAATTAGTGTTTACCTCAAAAGACCTTTGATACAAAGTTTCCGATTGAGCCAGTATTATCTGTGACAAAACCGGCTCGGGCCGTGATTGGTAGGTATCCGAGAAGCGTCGATCAGGGCAATTCTACGTTCTTCGGAAGCTTCGAATGAAAGCTCCGACCGAAGCTTGGCGCGTGTCCGTCAATCTCTTTGTGATCATGCTCTTTGATCTGCGCCTATAGAGGTGCCGCTTATTTCGAATTCCTTTCACCTTTGACCATTCTTTTTCTTTGTGACGAATGCTTAGCTTAATGGGGTATGTATCGTACATTGTTGTAGGCTTTATATCAGTTTTACTGCAGGTTGGCATTGTCAATGCATACATATATTGTTAGGTTATGGGAATTCAGATCCAGTCCCAACATTTGCTTAAAAATTGGTGTAAAAGTGTAATTTTATTTACAAAATAATAGTCATTTTATTTAGAATGACGTAAGTGACGCCTAGGACTTATTTTATTTTTTTAACTTCGACCTACTTTATACTTTTCCTCCTTTTTAATTATTAAAAGTTAGAAATAAGTTGCAGCATTTAAATAAAAATTTAAAGAATACTTTTACCAGTTATAGGATCAAATTGATCATATACCAAAACAGAACTTCAATCTTTTACAGCGATACGTTGTTGAAAACTTCAGTCATAAATCTTATATTGGAATCCATAAAGTTCATCTCATCTCGTTAACGACGGTATGGTGTCAATTCATGTAGCCACATCTTCAGTACGTCAGCCAATGTTTGCGGTAAGAGCTCAGCTCACAAGGGCACCTAGTCAAACAACCGAAAATGTTAAGCGTTGTACACTGTTCGTTCACTGTGAAATATCTTATCAAATTAAGAGATAGAACGTGCAGCCAGCTTCGAAGTGGAATAGTAATCAACTAGCGACGTAGACAGGGGTACAAGTCGGGCCGACACTAACTTCTCCAGCGCTAAGGGGCTTGCGGTTGCTCGGCTGAGCTGACACTTTGATACCAATAGCGTTTAGCGAAGTCCTGAAGGAATTGTGAGAACAAGTTGTGGCTCGTTCCGAACATTTCGTGAGGTAACCTACGTCAGCGGCAGACATCACCTCAAGTGATTTACCGCGAGCGTAATGTAATCAGAAGGCAGTCGTGCGGAACATGAAATAAATGTAGAACTTTGAAAACTTTGCTATTCTGAAAATATCCTAGCATGACCTAGAGTTTCAGCTCCGAATGTACGATTACCTAGACACGGAGAGCGAATCTCTAAAATAAAAATATATAATTCATATACTACATAGTTTCCTTCAAGAATTGGATAATGTCAGACTCGTAGTTGCTGAAATACAGGACTCGTCCCCTGCGGCGCCGGGTTAGTCGTAAAAAAATAAGTAGCAAATAATTAGACTAAAAGAATTATGAAACAGATATTAAAAGCTTTTAAAAAGGGTTCTCATCCTTATTGGTTTTTTTTTTATTTGACGGCGTGCCTATCAAATTTCAAGGGGAAAGTTTTAAAGAGAATTAAAGAAATGAACCGTTTTAAGACAGACACATTAAATATTAAAAGATGAGATGTAAAAGAGGCATCACTTAAAAAGTGCGGTCACGTGCCGCGCTCGCCGCGCTCCGCTCTCGGACTCAACAAACATCTATTTTGCTCGGCGGGTGACTCTTGTTCTCATAAGTTTTGTGCTTACTGTCTCTTAATGGGCGCTATTTGCTTGAATATTTTTATCTCTTAAAACGTCGCACTACTTTCCGGGGTTAATGTAATTTTTCACAGAGCTGGCTAACTTCCTTTTAAATGCGATGTTTCTTAGCCATTACATTAAGTAATTTTATAGTATTTTTTCTGATATATTGTGTCTGCTTATAAGTATAAGCGTTCCGCACCATATTAAAAATGAAGCATAAGCCTAAATGTAGACGTGGAGATGCCTAGAGTATTTTATTCAGGAGCTAAGAGGGCTCGGAGTACAGTGATGAATATTGAAGCCGCCGAGATGGCTAAATAAAACATTGTGGTATGGAGGTTGAATATTATAACAGCGGTGTGCCCTCCGGCCGACCCTCGCCTCGCAGAACAATACACGGATTGTGAATAAAATTAAAAATATTACAAAGCGTCTAATTTTTTTTCATTAAAAGGGTCGGCGGTGGTCTGTTGTTGGGGAAAATCTTTTGTGGGGCAATGGAACGTCCATACCTATTGTATGAGAGCTTATGTTTTACGAGCCCTAAACAAATACTGGCGCTGTTTGAACTAGTGGAAGCAAACAGTTTCCATCTCATGAGTATGTGAATTCCAACTAATAACTTTTAGACAACAGTGAGTAGCGTAATGTCAGAATGTAATTCCTGCCGCGTTCTGCCGGGAAATCTACATAGCTACAGTTTGTTAATCAGATTGTGGTATTACCGGCGTTTGATCATAAACGTCAAGTGTTGTTACTGCAGCGCAATATGAAACGAAATGGAAGGGAGACGCAGTGGGCGTGAGCTGGATGGAAATTGCAATATCCGAGCGAGCTGAATTAGACCCAACACTCTTCTTAACTAGAACCGACACCGTCCCAGCTGGAGACACAATACAATTTTTCATCTTTCCCGAGCATGGTGACTTTTGTATTGTACTTTATTAAATGAATTTAAAACGTAAAATGTTCTCAAGTAGCGAAGGGAATTTAATTTTATCCGTGAAAGCGTTGGAACGGGGAATGTACCCATTCGTTTTTCAATTTATAGACACAATTTGTGATAGACAAACTAGCATACAAATACACTAGATATTGGCTCAACTGACCTTTACAAATCACACACAATAGAAGCTGATTGTACTTTGTTCTACGTGCCTCCAGAGACGCGTGTCTCTCATAGAAACATGCCTCTAGACGGCAAAAATAACTTCGCCGTGTTCGCTTTATAATAGGAAAGTTAAAAATACCTAAAAGGCGTTTCTATTCGTTGAGTTTTACTCAAAATGTATAAAATTAAAACAATATATACAGTTTTCTAAAGTGCTTTCTGTGAGCTCTTTGTACCAGAAGTTTTTATTTTGTACTGTTCTAATAAGTAGCGAGTTGACTTCTAAACACATCTAGTACAAATGTTTACAGCGCCAGCATTAGGCCTAGTGGGAGATTGGATCGCACGAGCCAGCCTAACTAAACTTCATTAGTCAGGTTTGGATAACAGTGCCACATGAGATTATGTTGTTAAGCATTGAGTTAAACATTTATCTACGTACGGAGCACGAGCTAGTATAGAACAGCTACTAGTATAGCACATATGCTGGCTAACTAGTATTTTATTCAGGACAGATTTTTCTATCATCATTTATTACAAATCAAAAAATAAATCATATCAGAGGGAGAAATATGGCACAGTTTTATTGTTATTTTATAGAAGATATGGTAAATTGACAAAAAAAAACTTAAAATAAAAGTTACTCAGTATTGAAAAATCTGCCCTTATATATATGTAGTGGGATTGCACATGATGTCGTAAAAACGGTGAGATTTTCAGTTTAGTCATGTGTTGTGTCTGAAGCTAAGAATTTCAATTTAGATATGTAAAACAAAACCAGTAGATGCTGAAGGTTGCCGTAATACCTATGAGTAGTTCTTCGAAATTTGATTCTTCGACTTATTCATATGACCAAAATTTTATTTCACTTTCAGCTCTGTAACACATGTGCATAGGAAAATAGGTATACCAATTAACGTATATTTGAATGAGGGACTAGTTTTTAAAACCTACACACAGATTATGTATAGATACATAATCTGTGTGTAGGTATCTCCGAAGTTGGCAGACAGGTAGCACGTGGAAGCAGTCCCGGAGGAGCAGATACCTCGATTCTCACTTAAACGGAGCCGCGCATATTGTCTTATTCATTCGGTCTGATAGACACGAACTGTAGGAGCGTTCTAAACTACGCTTTGTTGGAGCCACCTGAATGTCTCATATTATATTCAATAGATATTGATCTCGCTTGACATGACAAGAGACACGACGTACAAAATACGTATCAAAGAAAATTTTTATTTGATTTATTGGAAAAAGAAAGCTGAGATAGTCTGCTGCCTATGTTATTTAATATTACATTATAAAATACCCAGTTTAATAATTAATAATGTAGAAACACGTCGGTCGGGAATCGCTTCCGAACAACATCACAACAAACGTAGTTGTTATGCTGCACCATACAGCCGATATCGTCTTTCATGAGCCGGTTGAAGGGACACGCGTCGATGCTCATGCAAAGACCACCGGACACACACCGCGAGACCATCGGCCCTGAAATTAAAAAACCTCAGTTAGGAACATATATATTACTAAATACACATTTATAGGAATACCTCAACATAACATTGTTCCGAAAATATGGTTAACTAGCTTCTGCCCGCGACTTCGCTCGCGTTAGAAAGAGACAAAAAGTAGCCTATGTTACTCTCCATCCTTTCATCTATCTCCACTTAAAAAATCACGTCAATCCGTCGCTCTGTTTTGCCGTGAAAGAAAGACAAACAGACAAACAGACAGACAGACAAACAGACAGACAGACAGACCGACATACTTTCCCATTTATAATATTAGTATGGATTGATAACTCGGCCGACATAGCGATCATCTGCTACGAGAGCGTAGCTGTTTTACCCTAATGTTTGCTACGCCGTAGCAGCAGATTAAACAGTTGGTACTTCCTTCAGGACGGAGGAACAAGGATGGTAAACTTAGTAATTGAGTTTGCCGTTTAGCTTGGTTTTATTGTATCGACTTTGGCACATACAAACTATCTAAGAAATTAAGGTAGGTAGAGAAGTAGCTTGCTTGCTATACTAGCTTCGTAGAACTAGACTCGAGTACGGTTCGTACGGGGCAGAACGAAATCTAATTTTAAAATATGTATTTGTCTTTACGCTCGTAATTTTGGCCAAATATCAAACAATGGCAAATCACGTGAAATTCAAATTAGAATGATTTTCAAAGAACTTTCTTTTCATGCAATAAAGGAGTTTAGAATTCAAATAGAGGACGATACCGGTTAAATTTTTTCAAACATTTCCGTCGACATCGACAGAATGCTAATTAGAACCAAATTCGTTTAGCTGGATCGTCGGTCGGCTAACCAATCGGATTGGACCGATGTCCCCAACATTATCTCAAGTGGACTCGATCCATTTACGTATTGATGCGATGTAACGTATTTAATTCATTGAATAAAATTACTGTTGACCTGAGCAATTAGTTAACACATCTACATTAAGTAAGTCAACTTGTTCATCTTATCACGAATATTTCTCTAAACACTGTATGTATTTTATATTTTGTGGAGTTACAATAATTTTACAATGAATAAAATATAAATGTAATAAACCACTATTTAAATAATTGTGGATAATGCCCCAAAATTTCAATCGTGTGTACACTCATACGCTGTAATAATACGTATCAAAATGGGTGTTGTGCACAATTTTAGTAAGTGATGATTTTAGTAGTAATTTTAGTAAGTGACTTTAAGGTCAAAGGGAAAGTGTCTAGAAAAAACATTTTTGATTTAATATAAATGCACCCATACAGGTATCTCAGGAACACCTTAGTCACAATGGATTTTGGTCGTTCTTCCTTATCTCTGATTTGGAGTTGGTTGAGGACCTTCCAATAAGGTTTTTAGGGCATTTTACCTTCAACCCTCATGAGGCAGGTGTTACCGAGGTTCTACAAACCCTTCATTTTGTGGTGCAGGCGTCCTCTCTGGGCTGAACTCGGCGTACCTTCCTTCAGCGAGTTCCTCATAAATGTTGTTTGATGTGGCGCTATGGCCTTTTGAGCTGCTATAAAAAAACCGTATCTTAGTTATGTACCAAAATGTATCAAGTAGGTACAGTACCTTTACGATAGTTTAAAAATAATTCTGCGCCAAAATATTTGGGTTTGCTAAACTAAGTTTTTTTTCAAAACTACGAAAAAGTATGTATCGAAAATGTTGTCCGAAATTCAAAGATAAATATATTATACCACAAAAAAATATATAATGGAGAATGCAATAAGAATAATAGTCAGATTAGAAATTGCATAAAAGAAACAAATGGCTCTCTCCACTATTTTCTATATTCTTCCCTTCTCTTTATGAACGGTGGCCTACGAACGCCACAAAGAGAAACCTTAATTACATCTTAATATCATTACGTTACAAAAGAACAATCAAAAACAAAGAATTAACATGAACACGCTAACGAGAATTTAAAAGAATTACTATTCCCTTTGGTGTTCGCCACACCATAATGTGATTCCACTCTGTGGATAAGCAAATTAGCGTTTCATAATTAGCAACGTTATACTTTAGCCTTTGTGCACCAGTCCAGAAAACACGCTCAACAGAACCACGCTTGTAATAGTACCTGTCACAAAATTATCAAGGAATTGAGGGAAACTCTATTAATTTACCTGAAATTCACGTCAGCCAACGTCAACGTTGTGAAATTTTGGCTTGCATTGAGAATATTTTAGCAATAAAATATTATTGAAGTAAACTTTATGAATTAAAAAACCGGCCAAGAGCGTGTCGGGCCACTCTCAATGTGGGTTCCGTAGTTTCCCGTCCGTCACAATAAGTGTACCTACTTATAAGTTAAAAAAAAGGCTATTTGTTACGTTGACATACTAAGTACGCAGAAATTATTTTGTACAATATTTTTGTCTTTTTTGGACAACAACTGTTCTTTCTATCAAGTTCAAAATTATTTTCCTAGAAAGTACTTATAAAGTTCTACTTTCCAGATTTGTTTCATATTTTTTAAACCTACGGGTCAAAAGTTAGAGCGATTATTTCAGAAATTATTGACATTATCAAAATATGATTTTAATAAACCCCTATTCATTTTTAAATACCTATCTAACAATATATCACACGTCAGGGTTGAAATAAAAAAAAAAACCACTTCCCTATTTACATATAGGGGGGCTACCCTAATAAAACGTTTTTTTTTCTAATTTTTATTTTACCACTTTGTCGGCGTGATTGGTATATACATATTGGTACCAAATTTCAGCTTTCTAGTGCTAACGGTCACAGAGATTAAGCGAGGACGGACGGACAGACAGACATGGCGAAACTATACGGGTTCCTAGTTGACTACGGAACCCTAAAAAGTCACTTTCCGTCACCCTCTTACATAAGAGGCCATCACGCCATCTTTCTAAATCTTATCTCAAACATCACAGACTTATAGGCTTTGTAGAATAGATTGTAGATTAGAATAGATGGTCAAATGTATGGGGTTGACGTAATTGACATCTCCATACATTTGACAATCTATTTATTTTATTCCGCTATCTATTCTACAATGCCACTTGTCTAGGGGGGCTGGACTTGTATTTATTAGTTTATTAATATTCTTAATTAGAATAAGTCCGGAAAAGGAAATCCGTCTCGAACAAGCGCGATGATCAATGTTCGTGCCTTCTCTATATGAGAAGAGACTATTGTCCCCCAGGGATAGTAATAACCTAGAATTATAATATTGGATTAACTTTGCGAAAGAAAAACTGTATAAACTTTCTTTTTACGTGCAGTAGGAAAAGTACTTTCCAATTGAAAGAAACCCTGTGCGCTAATCCCAAATACGTTCTACTTTTGTGCCGAATTCTAGGTAAATAGCACTTTAGTACTAATACGAATCAGCTTACCGATATTTTCAAGAGGACTTATAAAAACAAAGTAATAAGACAGATGATAAAGTTTGTCGTCTGAAAAAGTAAATATAGGTAGGTATTTGGTAGATTGTAAGTACCTTAATAATACCTTTTAATCACCACCGACTGTAACCTCCGAATTCACATCTTGTCGTTACGGTGACTTACTAGTTTTCCATTACACGACCGACACAGACCGACTTCTAAACACTAACCACGAGACGTTTTTCAACAAAACTGTGTCAACCGCGCAAATGGGTCGCTTTAGTACCCAGCTTTAGTATTCAGCACTTTCATACTTCGCACGGCGCTTACGTACTCGCGTGGAGGACCAACTGAATTTAACTATGACAAAAAGGTATATTCTGCCTGCCGTCATAAGAAAAAGCCCGAACTGGCCTAACAAACTCGTAAAAGACCAGAGTCATCACAAGAATTTTAGCTAAAAAATTATGGTTTTTGATAATTTAAATTTTCTTAGACGTTTTAAGTTACACACATGATTTGAGACCCAATAGAAAGATTATAGCAGCCCGACAGCCGGCTGTCGGTTGGTCGTCAAAAGGTTAAGGCGACAGTTGTGTTATAATACCAACTTAATCTGGTTCCACTGCAAACAAGGCAAAAGGCCAATGCCCACCACTGTCCACACACGAATTGATTACCACCCATACTCAAGTCCGATTGGCAATTTTTCACGATGTTTTCTCTCATCGATGTAAATCATGTCCAAGATAAACATAGTTAAAAAACGTATGAAACTAAAAATCCCACACTGGTACTTACTTGCCAGATCGCAAACCTGCAGCCTCATGCATAAGGAATCGCCGTAATCAAGAGTTGGCCATCACAACCCAATTGGGTCAATCACATCAAAATGATGACGAAGTCAAAATACTTATTAATATTCCGGGTATATTTTATGCTAGCTTCAGATTTTTTTATTGACCCGCTCACAAATTGCTAAGCGTGCCCTTGGGCCATCTTTTGCTAAAATGGCGCTCACGGCCAAACTGCTTCCGTTAAAATATAGCCAAACTTTCGTCCGAAACCGTATACCCTTATACAGAATATGAATTCGGGCTGAAATTAATGAAAAATGGAGTCGGGGCGGGCAATCCATAACTATGCCAAAAAGTCCCGTTACTTTTGAAAAATCGAACGAAGTCCACGTTTATTTAACATGAGAGGAAAACTTTGACTTCAGTTTTCTGATAAAACAGTCCGTCGTAAACTCTGTAGGTTTAACAATTCTGTACGTGTGACTTTATATTTAAACTTTTCAGAAGAATATTATATTCCTAGTTGGCCTTATAAAATTTTGCACATTTCTTATAATAAAATTGCAACCACGTCGAAACAATTAAGCCACAGTAAAAATTTTCAAAATTAAATACATCTTTCTTGTTACATAGTAACGTAGGTACTTCTTATAATAATAAACATCAAATAAATGATATGTGTTAACATGGATAAGTTACTTGTTCAATCAACATGTTTTTTAAATAAATCACCTTTCACCTTACCTGGTTGTCGAAGCGTAGTTGGAACTCCAAGCCGAAAACAAAAATTGAGACCAATATTTTCCAAAACTAAAGAACTCAGAATAAAATTAATTAAAGAAAAACGCGTCATTTCACGCATCAGGCGCGCAAGTCTATATATTATACCGTGATACACGTCGTAATGGAGCTAAATGGCACGTGTTCAGGCGACGCATTCAAGACGCATTCATTTGATAAGAAATTACAATAAAATCAATCGACATTGTGACTACCTACCAAGCTATTCACCATTAATGTGATAAAAGTAACTAGTAAGTGAAATCTGACTTACCATAATATAAATTTAACATAAAAAAATGATTTAAAGTCATCAAAATAATAAACATAAGTTTTCTAATTCATTTTTTCGGAAGAATTCATACGACAATTCTTATTTAATTAACTACCTGTATTCAACAAATTAATAGCCCAATTTGAGATTATAAACTTGAACAATACATAGATCGATGTCTATGTATTGCAACATAGGAAGCGACCGTAAATGTTAGGTACCATAGATTATGAGCATATGTAAGATTAAATTAACAAAACTTGTTAAAATAACCTCAATGTGTTTTGATAAGAACCGCGCTCGCCCCATACAAATATTGATGCTAAGGATCCTCTTACTTTCAAGTGCCATACTGAAATGGAGCTTCTTTCACTTACTGCCTTCAATAAAGTTGAGGAAATTCCTTTTAACTCATACTAGGTATCAGAAAGTGAAATCATTTCATTCGTAGAAGCTTATTCACTTAAATTATCTTATACATAAATAAAATAAAAGTTTATATTGTAATGTTGTAGATCATACAGTTCATTCAGCATTTTTAATTCATAAATTATTACAACCAAATTATTATTGATAACCACGTGTGAGAACTTAACATACAAAAGTAATCAAATTGGTAATTAAACTTTATTGTGAAAATATAAATAACGACTTCCATTATCATTCTGTGCAGATTCCCAACCTACACTTAATTAAACAACGTGGAGTAGGTACTGCTTTTTTGGAAAGGGTTTTGGAGCCACGTTATTTTAATTAACGACTTTTCTTTACACGAAACTTCCCAAAGGCAGACAAAATTAAGTTACAATCTATTGACTTCATCTAATTAGGTAAAAAATTAAAAACACCAAAGAAAAATAATCCTTCGTTTAACGACAGCAAACAAAATACCAAGAAAGTAATATTCATGCCACGAACTTCAGCAAAAAACTTCACGGCGACGTCTGCGTTCCAGTGCCTTTATTCATGTTATAAACGTACATTCATGTTCTTAGCCATTTTTCCAGAGTCAGCACCTCCAGCTGGGTGGCGAAACAAGTTGAATGCGACGAAGCGTTTTTCCTAGATTTGCGAGCGAACGTTGAGAAAACGAATGCTAACCGAGAAAAACTAACGTTTACCGTCGCGTCGTACTGCAGTCGTGTTTATGCTTGTTTTATTTCAACCATTTTAATAGCATTTTAATTTGCATGCTCGTTAGTTAGTAAAAGAAAATCTAGCATTTCATACGCGGATACCAGTTCATTAAGGTTACCTATTGGGAATTATCTACATGTCCGTTTCAAAGCTGTCTCGCTGAAATTCATACATATCATAGGATAGAAACATTCACAATGATAATAACCATTTGGTATATGATCGTTTAGCGTTTGCCAAACGTGACATTAATATTATAACAGTATTCCCTCGCGGCTATTTGTTGCGTTATACGAGTATTAGGAGGACAGCGGTAACCGTTAGTGTAGAATATTTTATGGAAATGGACTTGGCAAAAGTACTTAGATGGTGCAAAAGTGCATTTATAATCGTTGCGTTTCAGCTGTGGGCATTTTTCAGATAAAATGATGATGATGGTCAATCAAACCGTTGACTTGAGAAGTCGGCCTTCCTCTCCTCAAATGCTTTACGAAAAGTATCGCAAATTATTTTACCTATAGTGAACCGACTATTCTTGATCGGTGCTTTATACATCTTTTACCCCCGTAATACCTAAGCCAGGATACCAGAAATATCGTAACTCTGGTTTCTAGAATTAATGTAATTGACTGTTGATAATTCAGTCGACCGCCGCTTTCGCGCACTTGACAATTTGTCTCTTTTAATTTGCCTTGATTTTCGCTTGTGGAACCAGGGCCTAAGTTATTAATGAATGAAAATCAAACAACGCCTTTCTATTTCCAAAGCTTATATTAATGCCTAGGGTTGATACATTTCTATATGTACTGTACCATACCTACCTATACATAAATGCCAACCGCTAATAATGCTCCGTAATATTTCATTAATCATAGTCTCATGCCAAGTTTAATCACTCAGTTTAATAATAATGTCTCGCAGATTCTACATTTATGAGGAAAGCAAAGAAGCGAAATATAAATATTATTAAATACGAGATCCTATTCGCTCTTCGAAAAATTCAATTGAATAAAACGTCTGACGCTATGAAACATTTAGTAGTCTTTATAAAAAGTCTGGAAAAAGTTTAATTTGATCGGAGCTCAAAGTCCGGCTATTCAAAGATATTAAAACAAGTCAAAGGAGACTGGCCGCTTCATAAATAATAAAAATGTTATTGAAGACAAAATTATTTTGCTGAGACGGGATACTTAATCATTTCTTGGAACTTGAACAAAAACTGAAGTCTTGGGGGTTTTTGTAGATACCTACTTTAGGGTTTGATATTTTAATTACACATATTTTCTTCAGTTAGATATATCGTGGTTATTATTATTTTCTTTCTTAAAAAAATAAAAAGGAATCTGAAATATGCTAACTTAGAAAAATATTCTATCTACTTAGTAGCCTAGGATGCGTACCAGGTATGATTGAGTAGTCCCAATAGTGTTCAAATACGTATTTTATTTCATGCTGAGTCTTGCCATCTGTCACTGCTCCTATGGACCCTAAATATATATCTAGTAACTTTTTAAAAACAAAAATCACAGTCCCAAATATCTTCAAGACTAAAATTCGCTACCATAGAACAGTGTTGTGTATTGCATTTTTTTAAGATTAATTCTATAAATTATTAACTATAAAAAATTGGGTGACACTAAATCTTATTTACTCATATATGTAGATTTTTTTTACCGTTTTTGTTTCAAAAAATTGATCTTCATATTCCGCTAGGATATTTTTAATTAAATTCTGGTGAACTCAGACCTCCGACTACTTATATATTAAGTATAATCCTGACAGAATATCTCAAAGTGACCATAATCGCCGTCTAAGTCTAAAAATATATTATATTAATAATTTGAAATTTCATTTGGACCCATTGTGATTTTAAAATTCAAGCCGCGTCCGCTCCATGAAAATAAAATCAACCGTGAACTTTACATTCTGTCGAGTCCCAAATTTACATTTTACGTAGATAAGACTCTTTATTTTAACTTGGTGAAAAATAATGCAAATCACCTTTTTAGGAAATCCCTGCGGCACAACACAGCGGCATTCTCAAGGATTCTCTACTTACTTACTTGCTGGAGATATACATACCTATCCTTACCTTTTTTATTATTATTATAAATATCATTGGAAACTGATGTATTAAAAATCATTTTGTTTTCTAATTCAACTTGTCTTGGTTTCTATAAGGTTATAATACAAGTTCTAAGCTCTAACAAAACCCCACCATCCTATTAGAGTCGATGGAATTTATATAGGTTGACCTCACCTAATAAGAAGAAAAAACGATTCCTAAAATCTCTACCAAATTGTGTAGCGCGAGTTTTACGGGAGATAAATAATCTAAATACCTGACTAGCACTAGTCGGGCATGAGAAGTCAGCCTCTAAGGGTATGGGACCACCAGAGCGCGTGAAAAATTCAGTTCGGTCGGCAGGAATGTTTTATTTAAGGCGGTGCGCAGTGCGGCCCGTTGAAATATTTAGTAACGACCATTGAGACGGAGTGTTACCTTTCTTAGCACGACACCGACTATTTGACACCGTTTTTTACCTATGTAGTCTGTGACAGCCCTTCGCAAACGCACAGCCCTAACGAGGCAACTTTTGTACGAGCTCCTTTGTAGATTGTGTTCGAAAGGGACATATGAGAGGTACTTTCTCAAGAGAAAAAATAGCTGTGTGAACTTAGGTAGAAGATAATGTTATGTAACAAATACTAACAACCCGACTTTGACAGGCAGGTAATAATACTTTCAAGTTAGGAAAGTCACAACAATGTATAGCCTAGCTAGTTTATCTACATATCTTTGAGCACATCACTAAACCTCATTTTCAGCCGAGCGATTACTTCGCACGCCTGAAAATAAATTAAACAAATTTCCTTAGGTACCTACTGTAACCGTATCACCTATTTCACTGGAAGTCAATAAATAACCGCGAGCGTGTTTTACGTATTCGCCTCTAAAGGGTATAAAACGAATGATAGCCAAATGGGGCACTTTGTGGTTCTCATCTGACTTTTACGACGTGTGTGTAAAATGCCAATGGTAACAAATATTCGCAACACACCTATATTTTATCATATACTTGTTGTCTCCCGCGGTTCTGTTAGGTCATACGTAATAGTGTTATGCTAGGTATTTGGTTACTGCTCCACTACCGTGGGCTTTAGCATGATATATGTATCCTACGTACATTACAGTGGTAGTTTCAACAAAATCCGATCAGTAGTTTTTAGGTGTAAAAAGGATCCATGGACCAGAAAATTGTATACCTACTATGTAACAATTTCGTGAATGTTTTAAATTTTATAAACTACTTTCTATAACACCATAACCTCAGTATAATTACGGGTTTCAAATGCACAAATATAATAAAAAAGACTCTTTTTTTCTTCCTAACAAAAAAAAACGAAGTGAATCCAGATAAAATCTTCATAATAATTTTTCGATGTTTACACATCCTTTCATCTCCTAATTGTTCCCGCGGCTTGCCGACGATAAATTTCGTCCATTCCGAGCCCTTTAGCCGATTGAGTGGGCACTTACCTGAGCAAATAAAAATAACAATGAATATTGTCGCCTCATTGATGTAACAAAGGACCTCTTTACTCTGCCACTGCTCTTGACGGTTTACCCATCTGAAGAGAGTATGGAGGAATTTTGCGTTCTATCTTAATTGGCTACCTAGACCTACTTACTTATGACGATACAAAACGTCTTATTTTTTTTTGGTAAGTGGGAAATCATCCAATGACTGCTCCCGTCCTGGGTGCGGCGGGAGGGCGTGTCAGATTCTTACTGACTAAAACCCACTTATGTTCCTTCGAATGCCCTTTATGTTCCAGGGTCACGGTAACTATTATAAACATTCCGCAACCCCGGCAGGCGTTGGCCCTGTTGGGCCCCTTCCTGTGAAAACGTCTTATTTTCAATCTGAACTTTAAAAGAGTGATAAACATAGACCGCCAGGTTTAAACCATTGAGCTAGGTTTTGTATTTCGAATCTTGATTGTAGATATCAAAATAAGATTCAAATTACAAAACCTGGCTCAATGGTTTAAACCTGGTTTAGAGAAGAACCTTGTTTTGTAATAAGGCGGAGAGCGTCTAAGCTGCGTAAACGCATTACTAGTTCATTACGATACGGATGAAGGTATTATTATTTGTCGCTTATCACACTCATCTGTACAAAAAAATGCATTTTTTTTTCTGACTAGGGCAGGTAAAACTTTTCAGATAGATAAGTTAGGCTTATCTTTTGATAAATACCCTCGTTAAATATCAGTCAAAAGCTAATATTACTTATAATCGATAATTAATATTAAATTGGGTTTGGTTAAAAGGTTGGAAGATAGGTAGTACGACGCGGGCACAACGGAGCGTGGAACGTGTGCCTAACTCAATCATGCGGGTTATTGGGCGGCGACCTGTGCGCGGAATCGCCCTGACTGGCTACTCAGGTAAGAAGCTGTTATCACGCTTTATTACCTGTATTACATAATACCTAGGGACCCTAGGTATTTGTTCGTTATGTTTTCAGGTATATCGTGGCCCTTTTGATCGCTTTTGTAGCACTAAAGCCGTAGTATGAAGTGCAGTTCTCGTAATTTTGCGAAATTTGTTAAATAAGGGTACCTACCATTTTTGACGGGTGAAGGTGATGGCCTTCTAGTTTTTTAATAACGCCACACGAACTTATCCAAATAAAGACTAGTCGAGCCATATGTTACGGTAAAAAATACGCGAATACTGTTAATTCTAATTAAAATAATAATAAATTGTTTGACTAAAATGTTGCTTTGCATTTTGTAACCCAACTCGACCTTTCAGCTTAGCACTGACTTAACAAAACTCCGTGGAAAGAGTAATAAGGGTATCCTTAATCCCGCCCGAGGTTGTCAATATATTCAAATTTAGAAGGAGTCGTGGTTATGTTAATTAATGGCGGAGAGGGACCGCAATCCTTTGCCAAACACTGTGCGTACAAATTATCTACATAAGGGATAATCTGAGAGGCCAGGCGGACCTTAGTTCTGACGAGCTTGTGACTAAAACCTACATACCTAAGTCAAACCAGCATCCCACCTTAGTATTCCCGCATATCAGATAGGCTCCAGTCCATCTGAGCCGCAATCATTTTAATGAAAAGATTTTTATCAGTTGGCGATGCTTATCCGACGCAAAACGAAACCGGTCTACCTAGGCAGATTAGGTAGGTACAGGGCTAATTGAATCTGTGTGCTTCACAAATTGGCTTTCCAGTATGTATGTAAGTACTACCTTAGTAATCATCTACAGTGTGTCCGGGCATGGACTAGCGATATTCTAAACACTTAAATATAAGCTATATTAAAGTACAATTACACTCTAAGCGTGGGTCCAAATCAGTTCCCTGCTACGGGGCAGCCATTTTGTTTTTTTTGTTGAACTATTCCGTATGAAAATACAAATAAAATCATATCTCTCTAAGTTTTTGTGATACTGAGATAAAAACAGGCTTATTTGAAAGGCAACCATATTATCTACCGTTAACATTACAAAACAATGTGTTCCCACTTCCATAACTTTTGAAAAAAAAATGTGAAAGTCGAAAAAATTAATAAAAAATTATGCAATTCAAACAATAATGGTTAATTACTACAAAAACACCCCCGACAACTTTTATTGTTTTTTTGCTAGATCGACAGATTTTGAGATAAGCTACAATACAAAACAAAATTTACAACTGTATGTCAATTACTTTAAGAGTTATTGTTGTTTGAACATAGCGTATGCGCAATTAGAAAAGGCCTTTGTTAAACGCTACAGTAACATTTATGGCGTTTATTGTTTTCCATCTGGGAACAGGCCAGAAATACTGTTCGTTACTACCGTTAGTGAGCGAGATGGAACATAATTAGTCAACTACCTGGAACAAAATCACAGTTTTAGGGACAAATTATTAGTTGGGTTAGTTGTCCCTCGCCCTGCGTTGTGATCGCTACTTTCACTTACCGTACTGTTTACATGCTGTGTTACAGTTCATCTTTAACTGTGATAAAAATGGCTAACCATCAATATTCAACGCAACATATTGCTGACATACACTTCGTGTATGGCTTTTGCAATGGAAGTGCAAATCCGGCTGTACAAGAATATCAACGAAGGTACCTTAATAGGCCTACACCGAGTAGCCAAATTTTTATCGACGTATGTTATGTTGCGTTGAATATTGACGGTTAGCTATTTTTATCACACTTAAAGATGAACTTTAACACAGCACGTAAACAGTACGGTAAGTGAAAGTAGCGATCACAACGCAGGGCGAGGGACAACTAACCCAACTAATAATTTGTCCCTAAAACTGTAATTTTGTTCCAGGTAGTTGACTAATTATGTTCCATCTCGCTAACTAACGGTAGTAACGAACAGTATTTCTGGCCTGTTCCCAGATGGAAAACAATAAACGCCATAAATGTTACTGTAGCGTTTAACAAAGACCTTTTCTAATTGCGCATACGCTATGTTCAAACAACAATAACTCTTAAAGTGATTGACATACAGTTGTAAATTTTGTTTTGTATTGTAGCTTATCTCAAAATCTGTCGATCTAGCAAAAAAACAATAAAAGTTGTCGGGGGTGTTTTTGTAGTAATTAACCATTATTGTTTGAATTGCATAATTTTTTATTTATTTTTTCGACTTTCACATTTTTTTTTCAAAAGTTATGGAATTGGGAACACATTGTTTTGTAATGTTAACGGTAGATAATATGGTTGTCTTTCAAATAAGCCTATTTTTATTTCAGTATCACAAAAACTTAGAGAGATATGATTTTATTTGTATTTTCATATGGAATAGTTCAACAAAAAAAACAAAATGGCTGCCCCGTAGCAGGGAAGTGATTTGGACCCACGCTTAGAGTGTAATTGTACTTTAATATAGCTTATATTTAAGTGTTTAGAATATCGCTAGTCCATGCCCGGACACACTGTATAGTAACATTGAACAATAGCCGAATACGTACGAAAAATAACGAATTTTTTCATCAATCACATAAAAAGTACAGGACGTGATTTTATTAACAATTTGTTCACAGCAGCGTACACGTGCAATGAAAAATGCATCCAGTATCATGCCGTACGATCGTCGGGCTGATTATATAGCAGTGTACCGGTGCATAACGACCGATGACGGGATGACCGGTCGCCCGACGACGCTGTAACTATATTCCAATTTCAGCACTGTTACAGGAAATTCATCCTAAACGTTACGGTCACTGGCTAAGTAACTAAATAGAGCGCTCCAGGGTTTACTTCAGAGATAAAATAATTCGAGTTGCTGCGGAAATTCGTTATTTTGAACGTAATAAGGTAATTAAGTCCTCTTTTGCAGAATTGTTAATAAGGATTGCTTTATGGAAATATCGAAACAAACTAAGTAAACGGAACCAGCATTCTATAATAATCCCTGAGTTTTTAATAGATTTAATATTTATAAGATAAATAACGTATGTTAATCTGTAAGGTATAACCGTTATGGGTCTTTCTTAAACTAAAAATAAATAAATATTTTTATTTCACTGTCATGTGTCTAGGATGTTGCGCGTTGAGCCCTATCTGAATTAGTTTTTATTCAATTACTAGCTGCTGCCCTCGACGTCGTCTGCGTGAAGGCTTCAGCTCCGCCCCTGTAGGTGATAGCGTGATAATATAGGTACATGTAGCATGACAGCATGACATCGCTAGCAAACTATTAAATATTGCCAGGCAGGTGAAAATGTTGCAGCTATGAGCCACACATTGCAGAAAAAGTGTTGCCCGTTTACCACCCTAATACCATGTCAATTAATTTATTGTAACTAATGAATCGTTGCTAGGAGCAATATAATCTTTCTTCCAGCACTGGTAGGTATATTTATTTCCAGCATAAGTATAAACCTGCCGAATACCTAGGTACGGAAACATTTCCTTTTACAGCACATATAAACGGGTCAAGTTTGAACAAGCAGTGCGCATTATTGGCTTTAGGTTCAACTAAAAGTATCACAAAGCAGCTTACGAGGTCGAAACCCGTGCAAACTTTTACCTTTAAAAGAATAAACAAAATCACATGGCAAACTAAACTTTTCCTGTGAAAGTTTTTAAATGTGTAAAGTTTAATTCTGGCTGTCAAACAAATTGGAGTTTTCAAAGCTCTGCCTGTGCAAATGGGTTACGTACGAAATAATATGATGCAATACACATTGCACAGAGGAAAACTTTGTGCAAACACTACAAACTGACTCTGACTGTTTATTAATAGTCTCCTTCTTTAGTATAAAATTATCTTCTACCTACTCTGTGAAACCCATCACTGCTTTCCTCTTTAAATTGTTCGGTTTATAAGAACTATCGGAGCTCTGTGTGTATAGGTATGTAAAGGTTAATTTTGGTAGAAATTAAAAAAAAAACTTGTTTCTCTGATTTCGCACCGATAAAGGGAAAAACAACAACCCTAATTAGATCACCGTCTGGTCAGTTGCAGGTGGTGGTGTAGGAGTTGAAAGTAAGTATCTATAATTCCACTTCGAGTTAACGAAATGAAGAAATCGGTAGATTACGGCTATTACCACTTATTTGGACACTCGCATCAAAAACCTTGGGGTAGGTAAGACTTCCTGTCGTTCCTGTCAACTTAGAACCATTAAATTTGACAAGCAATGTCAGAAAGTGGAAAGGAGGGAAAGGAAAAATCTGGAAAGCGTAAAAGGCTTTGGGTAATAGGTACTAAGTGGCATGTTTTTAATATTAAGTCGGCGCCCACTTGAGTAATAAAAAATAATAGTTCATTACAAATAGCTACCTACACAAATTGTCTTCTTTGAACATTTAGGTATTTGCTCCTAATACAAATCTATGGAACATCACATAAACAATAATAATTATATAAGGCTTTACGATAGGTACCTATAGCTAACTACTAGTCCATACTAAATCACTAATAAGTTTGTCTAGATGTGACAATTGATGTGACGGACGCCTAATATATTATATTATTGTTGATAAAATAGGTAGGTAATTAATTACTGTAGAATCGAGCGGGGTAAATACCCAAACAACGTTGACACCCAAATCATAGAATTATAAAAATACGACGCTACTTGCGTACTTTCATACCTGACGTAGTAGCTCCTACTATTAAAGTCCTAACTGCTCGTAGTTATTTATTTATCTTTATTAGCTACCCACACACACACTGCCCCTAAATAATTCGAAATATAAGTAGCAAACTTATAGTATATTTCGAATTATGTACAGTACCTCTTTACTTACGTATAATAATATGAGTATAGAAATACACTGAACAGGCTTTGTTTTTATTCAAAGTCAAACACGCACAGTCGAGCCGTGCAAACATCTTACTCATCATTTATATCAATGAGTTATTTACGAAATAAACTTTCGCAAGTTAGGGTCTCGAACTCTCGACTCTGGAGTTTTCGACAAATCCCACAAACAAGCAGAAAGTTTCCAACTCAACAGATGCGGATGAGGCGTGATTAATCACACAGCCAACATCGTCTTACGCTAAATTAGAAGTATTAAAACACACACAAAATATACGTAGTTAGGTAAGTGCTCACCTATTTCCTATCAAAGTACCTAGGTAATTATTCTACTCAACAATTGTTTATTAATATATCAAAAAAATGTGAGTGTCGTGATGGCCTAATGGTTAAGGCACCCGATTAATTCTTATGCATCAGGTTGCGGCTTCGAACCCGGACAGGAAGCAAAGTGACTTTTTCAATTCATATGTATGTGTCGCAGTCATCTGGTTGAATCAGCTATTTGATTGTATGACTAGCGCGTTCATTGAATAGCATAATTTAATAAATGACTAGGCCGAAAGCTGATTAAACAAGCGTCCCTCAACGTCCAACTAGATAGCTGATTGAAGCATAGCCCTTTGAACAGAGCGGACGTAATATCAGTCAGGTGATTGTAATTTAGTTCATTTTTTTTCCACTGCGGCGTTAGTAGTCACCAAAACAAATATGGCGTAAAATAGCTCGCGCAGATAGCACTGTTTTGATATTATTTTTATTAAATTAACTTTAAAGTGACTTTATTCTTGATAAAATAGTGTGACAGCATGGATTTACCTATTGATACGCCGCCGCAGGCTAGTTTTAAAGTTTTTTTTAAATTAAAATCATAGTAAAGTGTGTCATGTCATGCCCTCATTTTTGTTATGTAAAGGAAGTTAAGTTTTTAAGTTGCGAACTTATGGTCACCCTAAACAAACATTACAAAGTCGACTATATCCCATTAAACGACAATGCTAAATGACGTTCAGTCAAGTCGTTGAACGTTACATTAAACAACTTGACGAGTTGTCGTTTAGTCATTCAATTAATTGTCGTCATTCAATGAACGCGCTAGTCATACAATCAAATAGCTGATTTAACCAGATGACTGCGACATATGTATAACGATAAACCAAGTCACCTTTGCATTAATAAAGAAATTTGCCATTTTCCTAATAAAGGGATTTTTGACATTTGAACCACTAACACAAAAGTTCGAAAAAAAGACTGAAATAACAGTTTTCTCTAAAATTTTATTGGGTAACTTAAACAATTAATAATCCGTGTTTCTACCGCGAACACTAACAACACAAGAACATCGGTTTGGCATACTCAAAATGAGTTCATCCAAATCACGCTGTGGAATGGCCGCCCATGTTCGTTGCAACAACAAAAAAGGTCTTCTTGCGACTGGATACCCTCCATATTCGGCAGAGCTCTCCTCTGTAGCATATCCCATGCATGCTCAATCGGGTTCAAGTCTGGCGACTGAGCAGGCCAGGGTGTTACGTAATATGACTACGTCGTAATTAAAAACTGGTTGAAACTCATAAATGTATTCGAAAACAAACAATTCTGGTTATAAACAGATGGGTTCGAGCCTATCACACTCTCTTGCTACACCGCCTGGCGGAATACCAAATGCTACGCTCCTAGTTAGTGGGGTAGTCAGCGCTCCGGACGAACTTCCGTCGCGATGCGTAGCGAGCCGACAGGTAAAAGGTCAGCCGACGAGCTGCCCGCCAGCGGGGCTGATTCACCAGGCGATAGTTGGGGTGAACTTAAACCCTGGAATCCATAGGGTGAGCAATCAGTAATGGTCCGAAATACCACCGTGACTGCGACCTGTTGCAAGCGTGAAGCAAATGTTTCCGCCAGTATGTTGATTATAAGGTGATGCAGTCACGGTTTAAAGCGAAGCGGAAGGGCTTACAAACGACAAAGTCCGTTATTTAAAGCGATTAAACACAATATACAATAAAATATTCCTTATAAGTAATATGAAGGTACTTTCACAATGGCAAAACGAGGCTAGAATGATGCAGCAATCATGATTCGAATTGCCAGAATTTTACAACAAAACATATTGGAGCGTTTAATAGTTCAGAGATGGAAGCATATCATTACGGTGCGGTTTCAAATATGCTAAGCCGTCGAATAACCATAATTATTAGCGTTCATTAATAGATGCACAACTTACCCGATCACGGGGCTAGTAATCACTCACTTAGTTTACTCACTATTAAATAAAGTAGAATAGTGGCTACTGTAGAAATTAGATGAAATTAATACTCGTCGATTTAGTGGACGGTATAAATACGATAATTTAGTTCGGCGGGCGTGCGTCTAGCTATCACGAGCCTCACGCGGCGGAGTGCGGTGCGTCTGCGCCGTTCCGATCGCCGGACAGGGAGTCGCTCCATCCCACTCTCACCACTGTGACGTGCACAACTGGTTTATCTATATTGCAAACGAATCCGAGCGTTCGTTTGTTTATTGAGTTTTAATATTAAGTTTTCTTTGTTTAACATTAAATGTATAGTGTAATTACTTATTTAGTTTAATCTTAATTATTGTTTGTAGTTATATTATTTATTGTTAGGTTTAATTAGGCTAATTTGAAACAACTTGTTAATTTATAATAGCAATGTAACAGTACCCCCCTCCCCCGATAAGGATTTTTTTTTTGAAAAAAAATCCGTGCTTTATATAGTACACTGTAGCGCATTCCTATCTAGTTGGCTTTTTTAGTTTCAGGTCTTTTATATGCCACGCTCCGAGTTCACGACCGGCCATGTCCTCTAATTCGTAAACTAGAGGCGATCTTTTAATCTTTATTTTGCACTTTTCGAACTTAGGTGCAAGTTTTTTGCTAAAGTAAGTCGCTTTATCGCTCTGGAAAAAACAACGCTTCCAAACCGTGTCACCCACATTGAATTCGACATGCTTGCGTCGTAGATTGTAGCGCTGGCTGGCTTTTTGATGATTTTGCCATAGAGCTACTTGCACCTTATCAAATATCTCCGCCAAATAACCTAAATTCTCACCATAGACATCCCGAGGTAGGAACAAAATGTCATTACTATTACTATTGTCTATGTAGTGGGAACCGCAAGTTACTAGCTCTCTTCCGTGAACCAAAAAGGCAGGTGTAAATCCTGTTACCTCGTTCACGGAGTTGTTGATAGCAAATTGGATCTTGGGTAAGTGAAGGTCCCAATTCCTATGATCCTCGTTAACAAAAGTAGAGATAGAAGTGACAATCGTCCTGTTATACCTCTCCACGTTATTAATTTGGGGGGAGTATTTTGGGGTAAAGTGCACGTTAGGTACTTTATATTTTTTTAATAGTGCTTCCATTTCACGGCCTGCAAACTGGGAGCCATTATCCATGATTACGGTTTGAGGGACACCATGTACGAGGAACACACTGTCTTCGAGATGCTTACAAACTGCGGCAGCTGTGGCTTGGCGCAAAGCAAAAATCAAACAATATTTAGAGAAACAGCAATTAACAACTAGTATATAGCAGTGTTGCTTCCGGCTACTAGGCAATGGACCGATGATATCAACAGAAAGTGTTTGAAATGGTCGGCAGCACTCTTTAGGTCTGCCCATTTTTCCTAGGGCGTTATGGGCAGGATGCTTGTAAGCTAAACATACATCACAATCCCCTATATGCCTAACCACGTCAGCATACATGCCTGGCCAATAGTATTTTAGTAGAAGGCGTTTATAAGTTTTAAATATGCCTAAATGTGCAGCAGTTGGATCGGAGTGGTTTTTATTAATGACTTCAGAACGTGCTTCTTTTGGCACGACTTCCTTCCAACTGAATTCAGAGGTAAGTGGGTTCTTATTTTTCATATAGCGGTATAGCACATTGGCCTCAATTCTATAATTAGGATATTTAGATGGTGAGTCTTTAGATCCATTGTAAATGTTTAAATACCAACTATCCGAGGTTAAGGGAGAGGTCGAGATAGCGTTTAGTGATGAGATAGGGACTCCTCTGGACAAGGCATCTGGTATTATGTTGTCTTTTCCCTTACGGTGCTTGACTTCGAAATGAAAGGAGGAAAGTCTTACACCCCAACGAGCGAGGCGACCAGTCGGACTAGTAAGTGACAGAAACCAGTTAAGTGCTGAATGATCTGTGTATACGGTGAAGACTTTACCGTTTTCGAGATAACAACGCCAATGTTCCAAAGCGACCAGTACGGCTAGGGCCTCTCGTTCTGTAACGCTGTAGTTGCGTTCTGGTCCTGTGAGAGATCTGCTCATATAAGCTATAGGGTGCTCTTCTCCATCGACAGTTTGAGACAACATAGCGCCAACACCGAAATCGCTAGCGTCTGTATGAACTTCGAAAGAGTAATTAAAATTAGGGCAAGCTAAGACAGGTGTGTTTACTAAGCGGGATTTAAGATCATTAAACGCGTTATCAGCCTCTTGGGTCCATACAAATGGTGGCGCTTTTTTTCCATTTGATGTTAACCTGTTTAGGGGGCCAGCGATGGTGCTAAAGTTTGGCACAAAACGTCTGTACCATGACGCAGTTCCCAAGAATCTTTTCAGCTCTTTCTTAGTGGAGGGAATTGGAAAATTCAAGATGGCCTCAACTTTGGCAGGGTCGGTTCGAAGACCCTGTTCGTCAACAACATAACCCAAGTAACGTAGACTACTTCTGAAAAATTGACACTTAGACAAGTTTACAGTTAGGTTAGCATATTTAAGCTTTTCAAGGACACGGCGCAGAAGACTAACGTGTTCTTCAAAAGAAGAGCTAGCGATGATGATATCATCTAAGTAACAGAACACTTTTAGTTCGAATTCTGGGCCAAATAACGCATCCACAAGCCTTTGTTGAGTAGCAGGGGCATTACATAAACCAAATGCAGTTACTTTGAATCTGTAGGTACCTCTTCCTGGGACATAAAAGGCAGTCTTATCACGATCTTTTTCATTTATAGGAATTTGCCAGAAAGCTTTCGACAAGTCTATGCTGGACAAGAATTTAGCATCTCTAAGATTGTCTAGGATCTCTGATACATAAGGTAAGTTATATGCATCTTTTTTAGTAATAGAATTAATTTTCCTACTATCTAAGCAGAATCGCGGTTTACCGTCCTTTTTATCAACTACCAGGACGGGAGATGACCAGGGGCTCTCACACGGCTCTAGGACATCTAGGGCTAGCATCTCATCTACTTGTTCAACAATTATACGTTTCTTTTCAGGGGACAAACGGTAATATCTTTGTTTAACTGGTTCGGAATCACCTGTATTTATTCGATGTTCAATTAGGCTAGTTCTCCCTAGACCCTTAATTTCAAAAGAAACCTGTTTAAATTGTTCGACAATTTTATCAACCTGAATTCTTTGAAAAGGGTTTAAGTTTTCATAGGGTTGCAGCATAGAATCCAAAGTTGGGTTCTCAATTTCGAGAACACAAGGGGTCGTTTCTGTTAGGAATACAATATCTTTAATGTTATTGGGAAATATGTTAAATTTTTTCCAAAAATCGATGCCTAATATTAACGTAGATTTTATGTCAGGAATAATGTGTGCTTTAATAACAATACATTTGTCATTAAAAAACATAGGGAGTAGCATGAAACCCAATGACTTCATAGTTTGACCACCAGCAGCAGATATAGTTATGATTTCAGAGTCATTTATTTCTATTTCATGCTTCTGAAGCTCACTATGTAAGCCGTTACCAATAATGCTCACTGCCGAGCCAGAATCTAGCAAGCCATATACAGATAAAGATTCTTTTAAAATTTTTATTTTTACATAGGGGCGTGGATCATTAGAAAGTTTATAATTTTTGATTGTAGCAACAGTATTGTAGGTATTAAAAAATGTAGTAATAAATTTTAACCAATCCACCCACTCATCTTGTTGCAATAGATTTAAGTTGCTACAATCTCTTTTTAGTTTTTTGATTTGTTTACAGTGTCTTTGGAGGGTGCATTACAGTTTGGACAATCCGGATAGCGAAAATCTTTTTTGCCACACTTAAAACATATAATAAATCTTGGCTCTTTGCAGTTCCTTAAGGAATGAGTTTTAGAACGACATCTGGGGCAGTATATGTATGATTGGCTTTTAGGTTGTCCTACAGCATCAACCGGTGTTGTTTCTATAGCACTGCCGTCCGATTACTAAAAGGCCGTTAAGTGAATAAACCTCATTTTGAGATATTGACGAAAACGTGGGAATTAATGTCTCTAGACATTGGTTGGACATACAGCCATGTTTGTTAGACCAAAATATTTGATATCTGATAAGCTTTCTTTCTATGGGTTTTAATGAGTGCTAAGTTAAATTATATTGTTTTAATTAAAGGTTTTGTGTTTTAGTGTTGTTTATCTATTGTATGATAGGGCTTCTTACAATACTAAAAAACGGCTGGCTGAAGTACAGCCGTCTTATAGCGTTATAACGCAATTGTAACCGCCATTCATTTACTTTTGAGTCACAGTTTAATGCATTTTCAAAGCTAAATAACAGTTAAATCACTTAACCGTTTTTTAGAATAGTAAATTGATTGAAACTCAATTAGCTGTACTTGAGAAAAATCGTTATCAGACTTTAACTGTCTATGTTATTGTTTAGAGATGCTAATGTTATACATATTTCTGATCTAAAATACAGTTTCTGAATAATACGTGCACAATAACTGCCTTTTAGTTTTGGAATTACTAGCAAATCGATATTGCTCTAATGACAAATGGACGACTATGTGTTAAAATTTGGGCTAGTTATTTGTGCTTTTAAATTTGTGTGCGTGTAAAGTATAACAGTTAAGTAATTAAAACAAAATATACATATTTCTACTTAAAGTATGTTTAATCAAATAAAGCAATTAAAACAATTATTAATTTTTAAAAGAGCTCACAAACATTTGTGTGTGATAAAAACAGAAATTAAACCTGAAAGAGCAACCAACATAATTATAAAATTAAGGACTAGCGGCATTGTAATAGCTTATAAAAGAAATAACATGTAAAGGGGTTAAAGTATTAGAGTTTTAAGTTGAAGGCGTCAATCACAAACCAATGTAAACCAATTAAAATCGCATTCAAAATATCACAAAGTTTGTTACATAATATGGTATTTTGTACTTATTTTTTATTCTTGTTAGAATTGGACTAACTTATTCTCTAATGAGATTAATAATGTGTTTATAACATTATGTATACCAGCTTGTAAACAATGTACGTAATATTATTTATTAAGCTACGCTTAGGAACCAAATCAACATTATAAAAATAATTAATATAAAAAAGGGTTTGAATAAAAAAAAAGTCTCACTCCATAGATAATTTAGACGCATTTTAAAAACATGTCGTCTAAATATACGTCAATTTTCATTAGGCGCTGTCTAATTTGACAGGATTAAACTAAAATGTATCTTCTGTCATTTTCTTTAAGAAATGGAAAGAGAAAGATGCACTTAACTTAAATTTACGTTAGTTTGTGCACTAGAGAATCGGCACCATTGTAGATCCAAAATTAGAAATTGGATCGGTTTTCTTTAGCCGTATTGTTGCGTTCCACACATTCGGGCATATCGTGCCAGAATTTTATTTTGTGCGGTGCGCTTATATCCTTTTAAACGTTTATTATTGATGCTTTTCTCGCCTTGTCAATACCTTTAGACACTCGTGGTGTGGGCTCTGGCGTTGTCGTGCATAATTAAATGCGAACCCGTTGCCGATAAAGTGTGCATTGGCATCACGTGAGGCTGATGACAGTAAAAAGCAGGTAGACTTGGCCCAGACACGAAGGCAAGCTTTGTCTTACCGTCGGCGCTGATTCCTCCCCAAGCCGTCCACGTACCACCACCATAACTGACCCTATCTTCAATGCAGCATTGTGCAAAGCGTTCTCCATCTCTGCTGTAGACCTTGTTTCTTCCGTCATTACCATAGAACATGATTTTACATTCATCAGAGAAGAGAACTTTGCTCTATTGGAGGTATGACCAATTTATGTGCTCGCGTGCAAAATCAAGGCGCGCTCTTCGATTGTCTGCAGTTAATTTCGGTCCATTTGCTGGCTTGTGGGCAGTCCACGTTCCTTCAACCTTCTTCTAATTGTAGAGTCACTTACAGCGACCCTTCGCACAAATGCATTAAGGCGCCGGTTTCGCAAAAAAGTTGTTACAATAAATCGATCATCTCTCTCAGAAGTGACCCGATTCCTGCCAGATCCAGAACGGCGCGTGAACATACCAGTCTCTCTCTATGAACACATGACATGCTTAGATGCCATGTTCGAGCCACAACACGCTGACTAAGTCCTGAATCCAGCAATGCCACCACTAAGGCGGCCTCTGTGGGCGAAGTATCCATATGTTTTAAAAAATAAAACTTTTTTCAGACGTCTTAAAGTCACAGTGAATTAAAAACAAAAACGTTAAAGATACGTTTATCTACAGTTGGAGAACATTTGTCTCAAAATAGTGATTCATTTCATTTAGAGGATAAACAAATGAAATTCTAATTTCGAATTTTAAATTTTCGCTTACCATTGTAATGGCCAGATTGCCAGCTATACAATAACGTTTTTTTTTCATGGAATGAAAACTTTTTTGTATTAAATTAGGTGTTTCAATGTTTTAACAAATTAAAACGAAGGTGTTTCAATGTTTTTGATGAGAAGTGTATTCAAACAGAATCCTTACCTCTCGTTCGTGGTCATTTTTGGCGGGAATGTGCACAATCGTCCGCTGAGTTGCGAACATTTGGAGTGTACGAGGTGCGGGGGTATCCGTTCGCAAAGGTAGATAGACGTCTTTTAGCGTTGGAACGTCACTTAGCCGTTTTTTTGTATTGTATTTGTTGTCTTATTATTTGATACAATCACAACTAAAAAACGGTCACTGTCATTTAGAATTGTATAATCTCCAGAATCACTTTAGCTTACCAACGCCTACCCAGCTAAGTATGAGTAACGGTTTTGTAGAGTGGTAATTGAAGAAAACTGTCTTTTAGATGACGGAAATGTCAATGCGCCTTGTATGATAATAAATCATTAAAAAACCTTTAAAGTAATTTAACGGTTTTATACTGTTGTACTTTCATTTAACCGTTTTCTAAGATTGCAATTTGTATTAATATAAGTTTTAAATAAACGGTTACGAGCGTGTAGCCGTATTATAGTGTTATAAAGTGACATAACCGTGTTTAAGTGTTGACCGATCGCGAAAATAGTGCAGTTAGCCGTGGGGGTGATCTCCATATCTCTGGCCTAAATGGAGATAGAAAAATATGACCCAGACTGAAAGATAGAGAAAATTTTTCTCTATCACGTGGTATATATAACTCAAATTTGACCAAATGTCACTTAACGGCCTTTTAGTAATCGGACGGCAGAGCACTATTATGATAGCTTTTAGTGTTTTTGTTATAGTTATGTAGTGTACTGGCGCTGGCGCTAGTTGATGGCCTAGTATAAGCAAACTCCGGTGCAAGAGTATCTACTGTTGGCCTTGGAGGTTCTTTAAATTGGGAAACACGTGTCTGGTAGTTCTCGTAGTTACGGCATGCAGTACGTAATTCTGTGATTGATTTAATTGCCGGGTGGCAAGCTAAGATACTAGCATAGCAGGGTCTAATGTTATGTAATAGAATTTCTAGCTTTTCTTCCTCGTTAATAACTTTAGATAACCGTGTAAACATACCTTCCATTATAGCAATATATATGATAATCGACTCGGATTCGCCTTGAGTGCGCAAGCGTATTTCATTCATTAGCCTATAGTCATAATCAAATTGAACGAAATCTTGTTTCAGTAGTGTGACTAATTGGTCCCATGAATCAATAGAGTTACGTACGCTCCGAAACCAATGTAAAGCATCTCCAGTGAATATTTCAGTTGCGAAAGAAAGGACGCGATTAGGTTTTATGTCTCTAGCTTTTATACGTTCATCGACTTCTTGAATAAATGCCCGTACACATGTTTTCCCATCAAACCGTAACTTAGACAATTCAGCTGCGACACCGCGATCACAGGTAACAGATATGTTGGAAGCTGATATTTCCTCTTGTTCATTATTAGTTGCTGTTTTAGGCAAGCTAGTTGCAAAACTTGCTAAGTCCTTATAAAAGCCTTGTAATTTTTGATTATAGTCCTTAAAAAGCGAGGAGTCCTCAGACTTCTCTGGCTGTATCCTAGCTAGTCTGTGAAAAATATGATGTGCCAAGTTCTCTGATCTACAGAATAAATTTTTATCATACTTAGTTTTTAAATTTTGTAGGTTATTTTTTAATTTTAATAGGCTGTCTTTCACGCCTTTTAAATCATCTGTTGGGTCTAGATGTGATTCAAGAATGTCTTCAGTAGGAAGACTTTTAACTTGTTTTATAATTTGTTTCCTTAAGTCCTGTACGTTATCAGCTGGAACTTCACCTCTAATTTCCAGCTCATATTCCAGTTCAGTTTTTTGCAATGATAGATATTTTATTTGCTTTGACATACTTAAGATGTAAGGAGTTTATATGTTTCGGTAGTTAAATATAAATTAATAAATTTCGCGCTCTCGTAATATGGTCAGTTGTGCAACTATTGTAATTGGTAATTTATAATCTGCATAAAAATACAAAGCCAGGTAGATAGTACGAATAGTTTAATGGCAGTGGAATGTAATGTAATAATATGCAAAATCAGATATATGGTGAAGTGATAATTATTTTAGAATTGCCCATTCCGTTACAGAATTGAGTTTTATAAAAATGACGATTTTGTTTTTTTTTTTTTTTTTGGTGCACACAGCGGCGAGAAATATTGTAATAAGTAGGAAAAAAAGATAAAACAATGTGCATATAAACCAAAAAAAAATACCTATAATTTAACAAGCGGCGGTAGGAGAAAAGAAAAAAAAAATAAGACACAGTTTAGTTTAAACAAAATCGTTTACAAATACTACCATGCAACCATCACCCGATAATTTGTAGGAAAGTGTCGGTGCAACAAGAGAGATGACTAGAACCACGATAGGGGCGCCACTGTTACGTAATATGACTACGTCGTAATTAAAAACTGGTTGAAACTCATAAATGTATTCGAAAACAAACAATTCTGGTTATAAACAGATGGGTTCGAGCCTATCACACTCTCTTGCTACACCGCCTGGCGGAATACCAAATGCTACGCTCCTAGTTAGTGGGGTAGTCAGCGCTCCGGACGAACTTCCGTCGCGATGCGTAGCGAGCCGACAGGTAAAAGCTCAGCCGACGAGCTGCCCGCCAGCGGGGCTGATTCACCAGGCGATAGTTGGGGTGAACTTAAACCCTGGAATCCATAGGGTGAGCAATCAGTAATGGTCCGAAATACCACCGTGACTGCGACCTGTTGCAAGCGTGAAGCAAATGTTTCCGCCAGTATGTTGATTATAAGGTGATGCAGTCACGGTTTAAAGCGAAGCGGAAGGGCTTACAAACGACAAAGTCCGTTATTTAAAGCGATTAAACACAATATACAATAAAATATTCCTTATAAGTAATATGAAGGTACTTTCACAATGGCAAAACGAGGCTAGAATGATGCAGCAATCATGATTCGAATTGCCAGAATTTTACAACAAAACATATTGGAGCGTTTAATAGTTCAGAGATGGAAGCATATCATTACGGTGCGGTTTCAAATATGCTAAGCCGTCGAATAACCATAATTATTAGCGTTCATTAATAGATGCACAACTTACCCGATCACGGGGCTAGTAATCACTCACTTAGTTTACTCACTATTAAATAAAGTAGAATAGTGGCTACTGTAGAAATTAGATGAAATTAATACTCGTCGATTTAGTGGACGGTATAAATACGATAATTTAGTTCGGCGGGCGTGCGTCTAGCTATCACGAGCCTCACGCGGCGGAGTGCGGTGCGTCTGCGCCGTTCCGATCGCCGGACAGGGAGTCGCTCCATCCCACTCTCACCACTGTGACGTGCACAACTGGTTTATCTATATTGCAAACGAATCCGAGCGTTCGTTTGTTTATTGAGTTTTAATATTAAGTTTTCTTTGTTTATCATTAAATGTATAGTGTAATTACTTATTTAGTTTAATCTTAATTATTGTTTGTAGTTATATTATTTATTGTTAGGTTTAATTAGGCTAATTTGAAACAACTTGTTAATTTATAATAGCAATGTAACAAGGGCAGGACATTGATGTTAGCTGCGGCGAGAGTCTGTCTTACAACTCTTGCGGTGTGCGGTCGTGCATTATCATGCATTAACTGAAATAAGGGACCGATTTGCACTTGTAGAGGAACGATGACGTCTGATACAATCGTCTCAGCATAAATTTAAGCGTTGAGGTTGCCTCTGATCCAAATCAACTCAGTTCTTCCGCCGATCCAAATACCCGCCCATACCATGATGGTTCCACCACTATAAGGATGGACTTCCTGGCAGGATTTTAATCGCTGTTGGCGTCCAGGGGTTCTCCAGTGTCGTATACGTCTTGTATCCGGTCTCATACCAAAACGAGACTCATCAGAAAAGCACACGAAACGCCATTGTTCTTCTGCCCAATTTCTGTGTTCAAGAGCCCATTGATATCGAATCCTACGATTGTGCATTGCTATAGGTGGTACCCGTAGCGGTCTTCGAGAATGAAGGTTCACTTCATGCAAGCGGTTTCTGACTGTTTGGTCGCTAATTAAGTTCCCTGAAGAGTGATGAAGCCTCACGGCTAACATCATGGCGGTTATTGTTGGAGCTCTTCGAGTTAAGATTTGAATGTATCGGTCTTGTCTCCGTGTGGTGCAGCGATACCGTCCTCCATGGCGCTCAGCCACGGTACCAGTGCTTCGGTAACGTGTCCAAAGTCGACTGATAACACTCTGACTTGTATTCAGAGCTAAAGCCACAGTACGTTGCCGGGAACCAGCTTCTATCATTCCCACGGCTCTGAGCATTTCTTCCCTGCTTAAATGACGTCGCCGCTCCATAATAACGTTGGTTTTAATCAGTAGTAGGGAAACAGTAGCACTAATAATGTCTTCAATGCGTTGTATGTTTTTATAGGGAAAATATTGACAGCTGATTTTCATCTTTTACTCGAATTTGATTCACAGTTCCTGATTCAAATTATGAAATGCACCAAAAAGGATCCATATAAATTTATAAAATCATAAATTTATTACAAAGCCACATCTCAATCTCAAGAAATCCGCATAAAAATGCTTGATCCCTAGACACTTTTGATGTGTGTATTATAGATACTTTCAAAGTGGCTACGTGATGACGTGACTCATACAATGATGTTATATATACAATGACTCATACCTTTTTTTTAGCAAGAACCGATAGCGCCATCTACATCACGTACAAGACAGTAATATCCGTACATATGTTTATAATGTGCACATTTAAACATACAAATATTTCTTCTTAGCACTATTAAAAAAAGGTGAATGTATTTATGAGAAGTAAAGATACTGATTAAAACAAAAAATAAAGATAATTAATATTGAAACAACAAGTAAGTTCTGTACAAGTCTTTATTGTTTCTTAGCTAATTCTTCTAAAGCAGATGCTATCCTGAAAAAGAAAACAAATTATGCAGGATAAATTTTTCATTGACCATAGTCTAGTTCTTTATCAAAGATAATTAATTATCTAACACATTACCTGGATAATACTTCAATTTTCTGTATCTTATACTCTTTTTCAAATTCTAATTTTTCTCGTTCTATTTTAATAATTTCTTCATCAAATGATGCTGTAATGTTTCAGAATTATTAAAATATTAGCTATTAACAAAATATATGCAATTATTATTATAATACATTTAAAATAAATAGTACTCATGCAAAAGCATATTTTTTTCTCATTTGGTAAAATTAAAAGCAATTTTGTCTTATAAAAACGAATGTAAGTTTCAGCTAAAACATTTATTATATGTATAGCATCTTGTAACATACTCTAAAATTGACATTACCATGAATATGAATATGTCAAGTCTTAAATAAATAATATGCAAAATTAGAGCAAAAATTAGTTCCTAAAAAAAAGATTTAGCTACCAAATCGTTTTTGTGGAGGGGCATAATTGTCACTGTCAGCATTCTGTGAGGTGTCCCCACTTCCTTCTAATCCAGCACTAGTGTCACTTAATGATTGCATTTGTTTCTGAGCCCGTTTCTTTGTATTTGATTTGAGATCACGCCAAGTCTAAAAACAAGATTTTATTCTATAAGTTATTGCAGTAGATAATATCTTATGTACTATTTTTTACACAATCCCGTACTTACTAAAGTTTTTTTTTTTCATCACAAGTGGTATCCCTATATCTTAGTATAGCACATGTTATGTTTATATGTGTATGTTTATACCTGTTTCCACTTATCAACTGATTTTACACATCCTCCCATGGAGTTAAGTGTGGTAGTCAGATCTTGCCACTGTGCCTCCAGATCTTCCCTTTCAAGCCCTGAATTGAGAAAACCTTTGGCAACATCAGAATGTTCGTGCATGAAATCCACTAGTGCTGCTACTTGCGCAGCAGTTGCGTGTCTTTTAGATGAATCCATTGCCTCTGAAAATAAATTCTTACAAAATAAGAATGAAAATGCAAAATGTTCCGCAAAAATATTTGAATAGATTTCTTTGTAGTACCATGTTATGGAGGTTTTGTTAAGTTTCATGAATTATTGTGACAATTGATTTTATTCATAATTATTTATTTACATCTCAGCAATATTCAAACTGTACATAAAATACTATGGATGTTACTGTCAGTGTCAGTGTCAATGTCAATTGTCAAGTCAGCTCACGACTATCAATTTGTCCAATCAAAAGTATTAACATAGTGATGGGCGGTATGGACTAAACAATTACCTTATGAAAGTTATGAAATATTCGCACGTTTTTTGCAATTTGCCGGTCATTTGTCAGGTTCAGTGTGACCATATGTGGCAGGATCCTGCCTTTTTGGCAGGTTTAGCCCTTTATTTTACTCTCTGGCACATTTGTTTGACGTTTTAGAAATCCGGCAGTATTTGGCAGTATTAGCAATATAAGCTGACAGACTTGGAAGTATAGCCGCTACAGTCCACAAAAAGAGTAGGATGCAGTATCGAGAAGGGAAAAAAGTAAATAGGAATTTTAAAATGCCTATGGCAACCTCATCAAAACAAAAACGCGGAATAGATAAACATGTAATAAAATAAATATTTTACATATTTAACAGGGCATTACTGAATATGGTGACTGCGTTTCATTCCAGCCAACTAAAGAAATGATTAAACAAATGACAAAAGCGCTGTATAAAGAAAGTGATCAAGATAGATACGATGTATGATGAATGTATAATTTAATTCAGTTTACTTTTAGACTTTTAGATCAATTATTTTACATAAAATTCCAAAAAATAATGTGTCTATTTGTTTTAAATTTTTAAATTATATTGGCATTATTTTGGCATTTTTTTGCTTTAGATTTTGGCAGGATTAATCAGTTTTCTTGCCTAAGTGGGGCAGGATCTCTAATTTGAAGTTGGTCACACTGGTCAGGTTGTACAGTACACTTTGAGAGCTGTTTGATGATTTAAATGATTATATTTTTTTTATCAAATAATGTCAGCACACACCCAGATACTGAGCTGCAAATTGCAAGAATCGTAATCAAATTTAAATAATATAATCTTTCATATAAAATTCTCATGTCACAATGTTAAGTTGTGTACAAATTACGCGCAGCAAACCCTCGAACATTGGCGCGCGCGGCGGCCGCTCACTATGTAGATGGGTTCGCCGCACGCGGCGACTCGAACATCACCGTGCTCGAACGTGCCGCGCGGCAACCGCTCGCTGTCGGTTTTTGCGTTTGCGACCGCATCAAAGAATAAAGATAAAGAAGTTTCAATCGTTCGCTCGCGCGCAGTGGGGACGGTATAGTTGCGGTGGGTTGGCTCGCGCGAACACGATGGACAATGAAAGGTGCTCTGTACTCATACAATTGTATGGCGCTAATGAGTTGTTGTTGAACAGTAAATCCTCGCAATACCACAATAAATCGCTGAAACATGCGTGGGTTGAAATAAGTAAAAAAAAAATCCATACTTGCAGTCATGACCATGAACTGAAGAATAAAGGTCATAGGTCATTACGGCCACCCGGCAGCCACTCCGCATCGCCTCGTTTCCTGCGGCTAGTATTCTTTATCTTTACATGGATTTGTATGGGCATGCGCTCACTATATCAACTCCGTAGCGTCACCGGATCGCCTCGGTTTTAAGCCGTCCGCGCGCGGTCGGCGGGTGGGTCACTCGTTGACAACTCGCTGCTCGAATGCTTGCCGTGCGTTGACGGCGCGCCGGCCACGAGTGGCCCGCGCGCTGCCCGCGATTGATACACGCGATGACGATACGCCTGACGCCTGCACCCAAGACAGAGATAGCAATACGAACACGACACCAACGCCGAGGCGTCAACGGGTTGTCGTAACACCCATCGACAACGAGTTAACGCCGTGCGTTGAGGCGGTGCGGAGTGGCTGCCGGCCGCCGGGTGGCCGTAATGAGCTATGACCTCAAACTGGCGCGCGCGAGTCTGAGCAGCGGATGGATCGTCTGCCGCGTGCGGCAGCCGCGTTCTACAAATTTTAAATGTTCGATTTGGCTCGCGATGCAAATTAACGTCAAATCTGGTCGAACATTGGCTCGCGCAGCTGCCGCGCGTAATTTGTACACAGCTTTAGTTACCTCACTCCTCCGAAACGGCCGTTTTTCAGTAGGTCTGAGAATCGGCTAGTCGGCTACTATCTATTTTTCATACCCCTAAGTGATAAGGGTTGTTCATCCTTAACATTTTTAACGCGGGTGAAACCGCGGGCGGCTTCTAGTACATATATATTTTTAACAGCTCTCAAAGCGGGCGCACTGCGATTAAATGACTTTTTCATAAAATAAGCAATCTATCGAGTTATATGCACTTTGAAAGCTGTTTCGACGATTTAAATGATTTAAATTCTGTAAGTAATGGCCTATTAGTTGCAAGCTGTTATATGTGTGGTGTTAGCTGTAAGTATGAATTGGCAATATAAATAAATATTCAAATTATTTTATATTATAACACACACCCAGACATTGAGCGGTGTCCAATAAACGTTCAAAAAATTGAATTTTGCGGGCTACCGTGAAGCGTCCGAGAAGCATGTATTATACCGGTATTTTATATTATATTATAACACACACCCAGACACTGAGCGGTGTCTAGTGTCCGACCGAAGCTGCGGCTTCGGCTTCGGCCACCTTCGGCCAAAAAACCATCTTCGGCAAAACCTCCGGCTTCGGCCCAAAACCCGGCCGAAGCCGAAGGTTTAGCCGAAGGTCCGAGCAACCGTCGAGATTGAACGAAATGTTACGAAAGACTGAGTGAGAGAACGACGGAACGGTAGTGTTTGCAGAGACCGCGGGGAGTTACTGTCAAATATCACATTGTATGCGCGTCAAGACAAGCCCTTTCTCTAAGAAATGGAAAGAGAAAGATGCATTTAACTTAATTTTAGTTAAGTTTTGGAACAAGAGTATCAGCACCAAAGACTAATTGATTGGTCTAATTGTAATTTGTGAATTACATAAAGAAATGACTAAGTTTTACAAATAAATCTGTAACTTTTATTACCATCTCTAAATCAACTTCTATATGAGACAGTTAATAATATAGTATGAAATAATTTTAATATTAGGGTATTTTACACCATTACCCATAAATGTAAAACAAATTTTTTTTTAAGAAATCTTTTATTTTAGCCCTAAAAATCTAATAAATAAATAGTTAGACAATTGAGCTGTTTACTTAGTGACGTCATAAGGTGTTTTACCATACAAAATCTATGGGAGAATACCGTATATAAAGTACGTCAATTGATGATGGTGTAAAATACCTACCGTATTATAGCTTGTAGAAAATATTGAAAAATTTATTACTGAGGGATTATAAACCTTCGGCTTCGGTTTTGGCTTCGGCCGAAGGTTGGGGCGATTGCCGATTAATCGGCTTCGGCTTCGGCCAAAAATAGACCTTCGGTCGGACACTAGCGGTGTCCAATAAACGTTCAAAAAATTGAATTTTGCGGGCTACCGTGAAGCGTCCGAGAAGCATGTAATATACCCGTAGTTTATAATATCTTACGGTATTATTGGTATTTTATATTTTGATTTAATTTTTAAGATCCTGCAATAATACGAAGAATCCTTGCTTAACAAATGAAATATATTTTAGGTTTCGAGTGTTTTTTATTTTTTTGAATGACTAATTTTAAATGATTATTTAGTAATAAATAAATAAATAATATAAGTTGTCTTGTTGAATCTGACTGTTTAAAAATGATTCAAATTAAAAATACCCTTTTATGTTTTATTTCTGAGCATTTCTCTCGTATTTAGTAGTTAATTTAATGATTATTTAAAAGATATATATATTAAATCGTTTTATACCGTATCATACGGTATTTTTCGTATAATACGTTTTAATGGTATATTACGGCACTTACATTTCCATAAGGCCGGCTCCACACGTTGGCCCCAACACTCGTACCAACGTTGGAGCGCAAATTCGGTGAGCCGTACACACGTTGGGGAATAAACTAGTTCTGTCCCGTCAGGGCCAATGTGAAGATGTCCGTGCTCATTAATAATTCTCGCTTTTAATTTAAATCTTCAATTGAAAAAAATATTCCCATATTTTGTTTATGGTACGCCATGCATCACCCGCGCCGCAGTTGCCGCAGATCCTGAAACGACCGAAATCCCCAATCCGCAGCTGATGACGTCACCCGCACGCAGCGGACGCTGCGGCTAGCGCGGCGCGGATGACGTCATTCGCATCCCCGCCCACAGCAGCGTAGCGCGAGCCGAACCCGGATGCGTGCGTAGTGCGTAAAATATCGATATTTACACGAGGGATATCGATGTTAACCCTTAATTTGGCAAGAGAAAAAAATGTGAAAATGTATGTTTCTTTTTGCATTTTCGGCTTCACTAGGAGTTGTTAGGACACGAAAAATTAATTTGGAAAATCTGGTGTTATCTTATTTTTAACCGACTTCAAAAAGGAGGAGGTTCTCAATTCGTCTGTATGTTCTTTTTTTTTTTTTTTTTGTATGTTTGTTACGCGATATCTCCGTCAATTGTAAACGGATTTTGATGGTTCTTTTTTGTTTGATAAGTCATGATTCAGGGGTGGTCCCATGTAAATTTTGTGGCGATCGGGTCAGTGCTTCTCGAAAAATTCACCAAGAACAAAAAAAAATGACAAAATATTTATAGACGATGTGTGCTTCGGCATCGGTTGTAGAACACGTCAGAGTCGACACTAAAAAGTAATAAATAAAAACTTTTTTCAAAAAAATAATAACCGCCTTCAAAAACTAAAAAGCCAAAAAATAACAAAAATTTCGGAAGTCGGTGGCTTCTCTTCTGCCAATTAATTTGTGTCGCCACAGACTTCCGAAATTTTTGTTATTTTTTGGCTTTTTAGTTTTTGAAGGCGGTTATTATTTTTTTGAAAAAAGTTTTTATCAGAAAATGCATGTTCAGTATTCTGGACCTTGCCAGGTTTGCGATAAAGTCGTCAATAATTTTGATGTACTGTATAATGCACATTGCCGAATTATTACTTTCTAGGAGTTATTTTTATTTTGTGCAAATGATAAAATATAATAATAATAAAACGCGAAAAATGATAAGTTTTTACAAAAAACTTTATTTATGAATGTAATAATGAAAATAAAAGGAAAATGTTCCTTATTCCAAGTGAGATCAACAATTAAAATCAGTCTAAAGATAATCCTACTACTATCATAGCGGACGTTGTCATCTGATCGACAGTTGTTATTTACAGGTTTATGAGATCTCCCTTTAATTTGTAACTCTCTTGCTAATTGAAAACGGCAAGACTTCAAAGGCTTCACTGTCCAAATACTACAATCTCTGCGATAAACTAACCAGGCGTTGTTCACACAAATGTCGAGCATTTGAACAAAGATTAGAGTAGGTAGACCAACGTCGGCTCTTAAGCTTCCTCTTCACGGCTGACGCATCCGCAGATGGATCCATGATGGAGCCATCTACACGTCTGTAGGTCCATCAGTCTATGTTCCTCCTCGACAGACGCGACTCTATGTTGCCACAGCTATTTATTTATTTAGTACCTTTCACTACTGCGTTTCATGCTGAAATTGCTTTATAAGTAGTCCGGTACAACCCAACCAGCATATCTGCAAAATCGACACCTTCCATGTGATTATTATAATGCTTTATAAGTTCTCTAACAACGATGGTATTGATAGTGCTTCAGAAAACCTCTCTTCACTGTCTTAGTGTCTTGGAGGTTTGTGTTTACAACAACCTTTTCATTCGAACTTGTTTGACTTTCTAAGTCTGATGAAGCGTTAAGGAGGACGCTTCACTGTGACCCACGAAATTTAAAATTTTGAACGTTTTTTGCAGCCAAAACAGACCTCAAAAAGTAAATAACTCGATTGAATTACTTTTTATGAAATAGGCTATCAATCGATTTATATGCACTTTGAGGGCTGTTTTGGTGATTTAAATGATTTTAACTCTGTAAATAATGACCTATTACAGTCGAAATTCATTCTATATCCACACACATCCAGGCAATGAGCTGCAAATTGCAAAAATACGTAAGAAAAATTGAATTTCGTGGGCTACCTTGAACATCCACAATAATTGGCGGCACTAGTGCCAATAACTTTCATGTAGGTACGTGATGTTTGTTTGAAGACCTGCAAATAATATAAATTTTAGATGGCAAAAATACACACAGCATAATTAGTTTATGAAATCATATCAATAGTTACTTTTCTAACTAACTGGCAGTGTCCAATATACTACACATCCCAAAATCGCACTAAAACAGTACCTACTTGGCAATGGGAAATATACTGGACACGCTATTTTCATTGAATATTATGAAAAATCTAGAACTGCTATTATAATTATAGTTTGTGTACACTTACTTATAGGTTTTATAAAATATATTGAGGAAAAATAAGTAATCATTGCAAAGTAAAATAACAAATAAATCGGGACTTACCGAGAGCGGTCGCAGCACGTGCTTCCTTCCAGACATTTCGGCGGCTACTAACCAGCAAAAAACTGGCGCAGCTTACGTGTTATTTTATATACACTATATTGGTTTCCAAATAAGCTATTGGAATTTAAATAAATAAAATATCGTTTTAAAAAAACATAGTATATTTTTTTTAAGTTGATGTTCAGTATATTGCACATTATCGAATTAAGGGTTAAAAAAATATCGGTCCCAAGACCGATACATCGATATTCCTGACGATATTTAAAAAGAAATATTAAGTTTGGCCAATTTAATAAAAATAAGTCTACTAGAAACAGTCTACAGTCTAGTCCATTTAGCACTAAAACTATTGTTTTAAAAATTAAAATAAAAACACATAGGTATTGTTATTTAAGAAACCGTTTACTTTTTTTAATTAAAAAATCTAGAGATAGAATTAAGAAAAAAGAAGCTTAGATAGTCTTGTACCTAGAAGTCTATTTCTTTCTTGGGTAATGCTCAATACGTAAGCGCGTGACGGCGACCAAACGTGTTGACAGCTGTGTGATCCTCAAACAACTAAAGAGCGATATGTTTATTTTTTACTAATGTCGTCGATACATCGGCGATATATCGTTCATAAAAACATCGATGTTTATATCGATATTTATGAGCGAAATATCGATATTTTAAAACAATCGATGTATCGTTTTCATCCCTATGCGTGCGGCGACGGGAACGACTGCAGTGACTGCGGTGCGGATAGATGTGCGAGGCCATTAACAAAATGCGATGACTGCGGGGACTGCGGCGCGTGCGGTGCGGCCAAGTCCGCGTTCACCTTTATGATCCTTTCGAGATGCGTCCCATATTGGATGTGCTTGATAAAGTTCAATAAACTCAATAACTTTTTCATTTGTCCATGCCGGTGATGATTTTGCGGATGAGGAAGCCATTCTCGCTCGACGTATGCACTCGCTGCGTGTTGCAACAGAACTGAGCAAAGCGCCAACGTGTGGACGGATCACGAACGTTGGCGCGCAGATTCCTTTGATGAAACCGACACGAGCCGGCCAACTACCAATGCTCGCCCGAACGTTGGGGCCAATGCAATTTTCTAGATCCACACGTTGGACGAGTAGCGTTGGGGCCTGCTCGGGGTTGCGGAATGTTTATAATAGTTACCGTGACCCTGGAACATAAAGGGCAATCGAAGGAACATGTGTGGGTTTTAGTCAGTAAGAGTCTGACACGCCCTCCCGCCGCACCCAGGACGGGAGCAGTCATTGGATGATTTCCCACTCATCAAAAAAAAAAAAAAAGCTTTGGGGCCTATATTGGGGCCAACGTGTGGAGCCGGCGTAACTAAAACCAATATGTTCTGTGACTGAAAATGTCACTCGTGCGTGCGCTGCGTGAACACATGACATTGACATTGACAGAAGGAAGACATTTATTTACTTTATTTTTAATTATCGCAGATTCGCAGTCATTCATAAATACAAACCCTTTTGAAAGGGGGATTTAGATATTTAAGGAAAATAATTTTAGATTAAATTATGCCACTATTATCTTGGGTAAGTATTTTAATGAACCAAAGATGTTATAAGTTGTCTAGTTTAAAAATATTGCTTTTTCTATTAGGGTTTTTTAATAATACTATGGAATTAACTTTCAGGGAGCTAATTCACATGGACAGTTAGGTGTGGGTACTGTAAATGAACAAGTAGAAAAACCTTGCACTGTCGAAATACATCTTTATGATAGCAAAATTAAAAAAATTGCATGTGGAGGCGGCCACACACTTGTAATAGATGATGAAGGCAAGCTTTATTCTTGTGGTTGGAATTCAAAACTTCAACTAGCAAGGGACACAGAAGTACATAATATTGAAAGAACATGGTCTTTGAGTGGTGTTACTTTTACAAACATAGAATGTGGATGGGATTATAGCTGTGGAGTAACAGATGACCAGACAATTATTGCGTGGGGCTCCAATGCTTATGGTCAGTTGGGAATGCCATCAACTCCAAAAGAATATTTTTCAGAAATTATGAAGCCTATTAGACTTCCTGTGCATGCTCTTTTGATATCTATGGGCCTAAGGCACACAGCAATAGTCAATTCAAAAGGAGAGGTGTGGACTACAGGATGTGGCAGACATGGTCAACTTGGATTAGGGAATGACATTTTGTCCTCTGACAGGTTTCAGAAGGTGCAGGGTGTGGGCAAAATATCACACTTGGCTTGTGGACAAAACCATACTGTGGCATGGTGCTCCGAGGAGAGAGCTTTGTATGTATGGGGTGATAACAAACATGGCCAGTTGTTGCTTTGTTCTGAAAAATACAAAAAAGTATTTAAGCCTAATAAAATAGATATAGGTGTTAAACAAAAAGTAAAAAAGTTGTTGAGTGGTTGGACAAATGTGTTGTTGTGGCTAGAGGATGGGACTCTCTTAGCATGGGGCAGAAATAATTGGGGACAATTGGGAACTGATGAAGCAGTAACACCAGGAACCTTTACACACATCAAGCTACCAGGTTGGTATAACCTATTTATGGGCTACATTCTTTTTACATAATAGTCATGTACCATCTATATATATAAAATACTAAGCTGACCGACTGTTGATATATCAAACATAAAACATGGAGGGTATGTTATTTGCGAAGAGTAAGCATATATATGATACTAGCTTCTGCCCGCGGCTTCGCTCGCTTTAAAAAGTGACAAAAAGTAGGTAGCTTATGTTACTCTTCATCCCTTTTTAAGGGATGAAGAGTAACATAGGCTACCTACTAACTAACTATCTCCACTTAAAAAATCACGCCAATTCGTCGCTCCGTTTTGCCGTGAAAGAAAGAGAAACATACAGACAGACAGACACACTTTCCCATTTATAATATTAGTATGGATTTGGAAATTCCAACACTAAAGCAGTAAAATAGGGAATGGCAGTTTCAACATTCTTAAGGGGGAAAGCTAGTTTTATTTAAATTTTCTAGTTTTACCTTAAAACAAAAAGAACTAAGTGTACAAATTCTTGCTCAAATGTAATTATATTAAACTAGCTTTTGCCGGCGACTTCGTCCGCGTGGAATAATAGTTCCCAGGGAATTTCCGGGATGAAAACTATCCTATGTCCTTTCTTGGGTTCAGAACATATCTGTACCAAATTTCATTCAAATCGGTTCAGTTTCTTAGGCACAAGGCACAGACAGACAGAGTTACTTTCGCATTTATTATATTAGTACGGATTTATTGCGAAAATTGTATAATTTTTTTATATATTATCACAGAACATTGGTCTTTATAACACATACAGCCAGTGCAATGGAATCTCGCTGGAAATAAAATTAATTATACCTAATAAATATGTTGTAATATATTTTCAGATGGCAGACAAGTACAAGATGTTGCGTTAGGTTCCGAGCATAGTCTTTGCTTAGCAACAGACAATACTCTGTGGGCATGGGGATGGAATGAACATTTCAATACAGGAATTGATTTAGGCAACCAAATTCTACAGCCCACTTTGGTGCCATTGGAAATTGATAAGAATCAAAAAATTACACAAATCTATGCTGGTGGTGCTCATAATTTTATTGTTACTGAATAGTATTTTTAAATATATATATCAAAAAGACCAATTATAATTAGATGCTATCTGTGATAGGCCAGTGACTCACCCCAATAGTGACATCATAATGATTGTCATCTTTGATGGCATTTGCTATAAGTACACATTTTTTGTATTTTCTAATTAAGTTGCAATATTATACATAGAAATCATTTATTTATTTTTGAGGTATTATTGTTCAAAATTGTTACATTTTTATTATTTTCATATATTTTACTGTCATTTTACTGGTCTGTTTTCTGCTTCATTTGCTACAAAAAGTATTTAATTTTATTATGTGGCCTAAAAGGTTAAATTGTATCATAGTAAAAATGATCTTTAATTGTTCAATACCTATCGTTTTTTAAGTTTACAAATAAAATTAATACTTATACAAACCTGCCATGCTGTTGTTGTTACTTATTAAAATAAAACTATGTATGACACACACATGTGATTTTATTGAAATATTACACATGTATTGCATAATAATAAATAACAACTATATTAATGACTAAAAGCATATTAAAACTGTGTACAGTGAAATATGAAAATATATAAAGGTGTTAACAATACAACAAATAAAGAAACTACAAGATTCATGTAGCAATCCTCATAATAACATGACAACAATGTATTATAATCATCTTTTACTGTACACATCCACTTTTCCAATACAGAGGTATAAAATACTGCAGTCACAGGAAATGCTGTATGAAGGCAATGTTATTGTTTTGTTAAATATCTTCAATAATAACATGGTTTTATTTCTCTACTCTTTTATATAGTTATTGCAAGAATTGTTTTTTACAAGTTGTAATATTAATGCCAAAACTTATACTATCCTTTATTTTACAAAAACAAAATCCTACCTATTAGACACATTGGCAATTAATTAATTTTGAAATAAAAAACTTTGTATTAATCCTACTCCAGTTTGGCTGCATAATACCAAAACATTTAATTTACTGAAAATGTTTAGATGGTCAATGCAACAGCCCTCTATTATAGCTATCTATCACACAATGGAGGTTAAATAGGAACAAACAAAGCACCATCAATTTCCTCAAATAGATTTTTAACACAAAGAATCTATATTTTCAATACTTGTTTTTCAGGAATATTTGGAAGCAAAGCCAGATTTACTGGATCTTCTTTAAGAATATTTATATAATTCAAAAAGTTTTTCATTAAACTAACTTGAACAATTTTACAACAGTTACAATCAATCAATAGAGACAACTTCCATTATGTTGATCAACAATTTTAAAACTAACTGATATAACAACACATGTACAGTCAACATTATTAATTCTCTAAAAAAAAATTATTTCAATGATTACAGTGCAATTACTAATTTAACATTATTACAGGGCAGTGTTTGTTAATTAATGAGTCCATAGGATTTTATCTTCATCAATTATTGAGTTTTCAATCATATATCATCCGAGTGTGAGTTGTCCCAGGATATTTATCTAATTGTTAGCAACCAAATATAAACCTACTAAGTCAAATTTAAACTTATATAGGTTAGTTAGAGTATAGTAAACATTGCATTCATGCAGACTAATAATACAAAATAAATAGCAGCTGTTGCATATAACCATTTCCATTATCCTAAAAAATGATATTTTATATTGCTTCATATAAAATAGATTAAATATACTAAGACACATGGGTACAACGCATGTCCAGCTTGCATTTGTGCAATATTGAGCAATATTAACCGGATTTTAATATCATATTCACAAAGCAATGTTGAACAGCCAAGCACATTCTTTTAGTTAAGTCTGCTACCTTTTTCTTTCACCTTTTTGTGTCTTACGTTTTTCTTTTTTCTCCTCCTTTAGCTGCTTTTGTTTTTCCCTAAAATTACAAGAAATTCTTGAAACTATACATAAGTGCACTAAACAAAATTATCTGATGAGAAGACAAAGGTATTTTGGCATTTTGTGTGCATACATGGCAAAAACTTATTCCTAGAAGGAATAAACTTGGCAACAAAGACCTACATCACAAACATCAACAGTTGTGTATGAGTTTTAGCTCTCAGTGAAGTCACTGGCTGAATTAAAATGATTGCAAGATTTACCTGTCTTCTTTATCTTTTTCCTTTTTCTTCTGGGCATCAAGTCGGGCTTGCTCACGCCGCTCTCGTGCTGCCGCATGAACATCAGCTGCATTAGTGTTCTTTACTAGATCTCCACCATCAGCCTCTTCTTCTTGTACAACATCTTCCTGAAACACATGCAATTTAGAAGTTTAACAGAAGAATCGGTATGTAAACCGGAATGGTATGGCAGCTGTTGTTATAACCTCTCTCGTGTAGTGCACCCTGTTATCACATTCACACATACCTCATTATCAGAAAGTTGACTATATTGGGATAATATCGCTTCACGAATCTTTTTCTCTTCATCAGTATATTCTCGTCGTGAAGTTGTGGCTGGGGCCTGAGATTCTAACAGTTTGGCTAGGCGTACATCTACATCCGTAACGGGCTTTGGAGTTTCTTCTTGTACCCGACATGATTCCCATTTTTCTATTATCTCATCTATGTGTGTAGAAATGTCCTTTTCCTGTTAAGAAACATTAAAATGAGAGGAAAACAAAATATACCCATGCCTAGAACCAGTTGATACTCACCACTATCTCAGATAGTATGCCTTCTAAAGCGTCTTTTTTCTCATCCACACTATCTTCGCTTTCTAAAATACCTGATATGTACGATCCGAATACTCCTTCGTCAGTTTTTAGTGATTTCAATTTTTCACTTAGCCACGGCTCAAAGTCACTCGTAGCCATCGCCATATTGCTTGAGTTTCTTGAGATTTCAAAATTTTGTCATTTTTCCTTTGAAGTTTGGGGTTTTTTTACAAATGCAACATTCATTATTAAAATATTTCTCAGCCCAAACAAAATGGCTCTGTCTCTGTACTTGTGCTTAGATATAAAAAAAATCACACTGTGATTATAAATTATAATTATATTATCTAAACTACAAAAATAATAGTAATAGGTAGGTAGGTACTATGATTTCTTTAAACGTCCTTAAATTATATTATTCTTATAGTATTATTATGTGCTACATATTTTATGGCATAACAAATTATTAATTGCTTTCAATGATGCCGTTCCCAACTTATCAACAGTATCATATCGCGCATGGACATTACAATGTGCAATAAGAAGTGCAATTTGACCAGTGTGACCAACTTCAAATTAGAGATCCTGCCCCACTTAGGCAAGAAAACTGATGAATCCTGCCAAGATCTAAAGCAAAAAAAATGCCAAAATAATGCCAATATAAATTTAAAAATTTAAAATAAATAGACATTATTTTTTGGAGTTTTATGTAAAATAATAATTGATCTAAAAGTCTAACAGTGAACTGAATTAAATTATACATTCATCATTCATGATGATGACTTTCTTTATACATCGCTTTTGTCATTTGTTTAATCATTTCTTTAGTTGACTGAAATGAAACGCAGTCACCATATTCACTAATGCCCTGTTTAGCATGTAAAATATTTATTACATGGTTATCTATTCCGCGTTTTTGTATGATGAGGTTGCCATAGGCATTTTAAAATTCCTATTTACTTTTTTTCCCTTCCCGATACCGCATCCTACTCTTTTTGTAGACTGTAGCGGCTATACTTCCAAATCTATCAGCTTATATTGCTAATACTGCCAAATACTGCCGGATTTCTAAAACGTCAAACAAATGTGCCAGAGAGTAAAATAAAGGGCTAAACCTGCCAAAAAGGCAGGATCCTGCCACATATGGTCACACTGAATTTGACGTTTCATACTTTTCACGACGACACAACTTTGTACATGCGTAACTCAAAAATTTACACTTATTTCTTCCGTAAAACCACGTAATTTTAAAGTTATTTTTATTTTATCACAAACTGCACAATTCTTAATCACTTAATTTACATTAATAATTTTCAAACAAAGCAATATAACCATTGTTGACAATAAATAATATTTTTTCTCGACGACGTGTCAAAGTCACGTAGTAAGGTACGATACCGTAGTGTTGTGACTCTTCAAATTCACTTGTATACCAATAATCGTTAAAAATTACCGAATAATCGAACTTACTAATAACGATCGTTTTCAATGAAAGCGACATTTATTATTTAAATATTATATTTTGGATGATTTCTAAATGTCAACGAAAAAGCATATTTAAAATTAAACATATAGTTATTATAATTTTAATAAGTTTTTGTAAGCAAAATCGCTCGTGCTCAAGTCTTGACAAAAAAATATTTTTTCTTTTAATTTGGCACTGGCAAGTGACAATTTGAGAATTTCTTTCATCTAAAATTCAGAAATTTACAGTCATAAAATAAATAAATCTGTAACTTGAATCGATTATAAATAATAAAGAAATGAAATCAATATCTCTTATAAATCGGATATTGTAGTAATCGATTTTTTTAACCCAATCCCTATTCTTCAGTAGGTTAGAAGTGTCAAATTGCACTTCTTATATTTGAAACACTCACTGTAGTAAAAATAAGTATTGCATGAAATGGCTTATCGACACCGCTGAAAAAGAATATTCAAAATCAATCAACGAAAGATACTGAACCCCAGTCATCGACCTCTTCCTTTGTAATCATGGACCTAAAAAAATGTATGCGTGTTTGTCTGTTTGTCCATATTCTGTATCTCTTAAACTGGTTTAGATTCGGTTTTTATATTCGGTAGTAGGTAGCTACTTCTTAATTTCTAGGACTTGTTTTATCAAAAGCAGTTCAGCAGTTATCAGCTCATAAGGCGGTGCACAAGCCAAGGTAAACCCCGTTTACACGCTTACGTCGGTCGGTGGATGTTTGCCGTGGCAAGGCAAGCGTGTCGTGTACCTAAACGTACCATAACTTATTGCAACTTTTTGGGATATGAAAAACTCACAGTGCAACAATGTTTCAAAAATTGTCTAGCAAGTAAAGCGAACGAGAAAGCAGGTTGCAATTTCTTAATTTTTCCACTGATTTTGTCACTGATAATTGTTTTATAGTTTTTCAGTACCTACTCAATAGTCGAATAATTTCAAACTTTGTTAAAATGATTTTCTAAATATGAATACAGGTTGAAAACCCCCTAAAAGTTTCCATCCAGCATAACTTTTCGCACGATAATAATAATAAAATTGTGCAGTAAATCAATGGAGTATCTCAAAACAAAAGCATTTATTTCTGAACGAATAATTCTATAGAACAAACTACGAAAATCCCGTTGTCATCGTGACTATAGTGATGGGTTTTGCAATCGAATTAGTACATCGATAAAAACACCGTTTAGAACGAGATTTATAATTAACCAGAAGAAACAACGAAAACTGTGGTCTTCGTTTAACATACTTTTACGTGTAGCCAACACAATTATATTTTATGGTACTACTTATACCAGTCTTTGTTCCTGTGTGAAAACTAATTAATATTTTCTTTTTAGATTCCAGATAGGTTCTAGAGAACGAATATTTAAGTAAAATAATTTGCCCTAGAAATTATAGCGAAGACATCTGTCACTACCAACAATACGTTATAATGCAAGATTTCTGATGCGAAAGGCATATTATCGATACTTTTACACAATGATTTGACACATGAAGGTACAACACTATAAAGTTTGCGGCGACGGCGAGTCGATTGAGTTTACCAAGAGTGATTCGTGAAATATTTGTATTCTAACAAAATGTCTGCAAGATACGATAGAGCTATCACAGTATTTTCACCTGATGGTCATTTGCTGCAAGTAGAATATGCACAGGAAGCCGTTCGCAAAGGATCCACCGCGGTATGTAATAATTATTGGTTAGAGAGAAGTTGCCGATGTACTAGGTATTTAAATTAAAAGCAAATATTTCTTCTTTACAGGTCGGTGTAAGGGGTGCTGATGTAGTTGTATTAGGAGTTGAAAAGAAATCAGTTGCGAAGTTGCAAGAAGAAAGAACTGTGAGAAAGATCTGTCTTCTCGACGATCATGTCGTAATGGCATTTGCCGGATTGACAGCTGATGCAAGAATTCTCATCAACAGGGCCCAAATTGAGTGTCAGTCGCACAAGCTGACTGTTGAGGACCCTGTCACTTTGGAATACATTACTAGATACATAGCAGGACTCAAACAGAAGTATACTCAAAGTAACGGAAGAAGACCTTTTGGTATTTCTTGTCTGATTGGAGGTTTTGATTATGATGGCTTCCCTCATTTATTCCAAACTGAGCCCTCGGGTATTTATTATGAATGGAAGGCTAACGCAACAGGAAGGTCGGCAAAGACTGTCAGAGAATTCTTAGAGAAGAACTATACTGCTGATGAAGTTGCCACAGAAAATGGTGCTGTTAAGGTAACAATATTGTTGAACTGTAATTTTGGTGTCACTCTCTCTGGCTTGGCCACCATCAGGGATTTTAATTTTGATAACACAAAAAAATAGTCGCTAAATAGTCGAAATTAGTCGCCAAATATCAGAAATAGTCGTTCTCTAGTTCAAAAGTTATAAGGGTTTATAGGTGGCCGAGCTGGAGAAAGTCTCCCCAGCTTGGCCACATGAAAACTAGGGCACTCAGTGAAAATCTGTTTTTACAAAAAAATTGTCGCTAAATAGTCGAAATTAGTCGCCAAATATCAGAAATAGTCGTTCACTAGATCAAAAGTTATAAGGGTTTATAGGTGGCCGAGCTGGAGAGAGTCTCCCCAGCTTGGCCACATGAAAACTAGGGCACCTAGTGAAGATCTGTTTTTACAAAAAAATAGTCGCTAAATAGTCGAAATTAGTCGCCAAATATCAGAAATAGCCGTTCACTAGATCAAAAGTTATTAAAGAATATAATTACAAGATGTACAAGCAGGTACAAAATACTTAAGTAGTTTCTGACAGTAGGTAACTATGATGTGATATGGTGAAATGAATCTTTCTAAACAAATAAATATAGTGATTCTATAATGTGAACCCACCGAGGAAAAGCTATACAAACTCCAAAATAATAAGTAATATTTTATCTTTATTCACACATTCGAAGTAGCGTACAGAGCGTACATGACAGTTGTCAAATTGATCGGTTTTTTAAATAAAGTGTGCTTTTAATATATTTCCCTTATTATTTTGGGTGTGTAAGAACAACAGAAACAGAAAAAGTCTTTGGGTAAGTTTGAAATGATATGAACACAAAAATATAGTAAGTAAAATATTCTAGCTTTTTAACAATCAGTTATTACGTACCTAATGAAAAAATGCCATTTGATGAGATATTTTAATTCCAAAAATACTTAGCAATTTACCTATAAAAATCTACTTTCCGAAATATTTCCTCTCCCGACAAGATTGCCGGTAATGTTCCCACCAATATTCCCACCTCGGGCAATACTCCCGGGAACGGCACATCTCTACTCTGGAGTGTCTTATATGAGTATGCCTTAGTTACTATCCGTGCGAGCTAACATGGCACCTGGCTCGAACGAATGACATTTAATGTAATGAGTGCAAAAAAGGAGTTGTTCGATTGTATGCTAACACTATGACAGATGACAGATTACGCTAACACCAATAAAAAAATAATAAAAAATAGGAGACTCGTAAAAATACTAACAAATTAATTAAAAGTAAAGAACTGCGGCTTCAAAATATTTTTTTGGATAATTTGTACAAAATTTACGTTACGTTTTCATTTTTGTTTTTAACAAAATACTTAGAAACAATGTTGTAAAAAAAAAATTACGTGCACGCCTGAAAATCTGTTTCTGCACATTTGCCATTTTAGTTAAACTTGTGCCGTATGTATACAGTGATGCTAACGCTACTGCTAAGACGAGAGCGGGGCGCCGCGCGGGGTCGCGGGGAAACGTTTGTTTTCGAGCCAGGTGCCATGTTATCTCGCACGAGTAGTACACAAAATCTATGAATTGGGGTTTAAATTCTGGCCCGGAAAGTATTTTTGTTTAAGTATTTTTTTCGACAACAAATAAAGTTTCATTATTCTGACGTTAATTAGAGTCTCTAACGTTATAATTTGTTAAAACCGTTGCATGCGATTGTACATCTTGACACTTAATAGACCAAGAGCAAGGTTTAATGTTTTCATAGAAATTTACGGCACTCTAACCTAGTCATTTAAAACATAGAAACATATATATAATTGAAAATTTATCTTTCTCTGACATTTGTAAAGTCTTTTGATCGATAAAACTAGAAGTATATTACACATATTTATAGAAATATCTTTTTTCTTGGAATGTTTTCGTAGACTTTCTGTCTAGCTCTTGGACTATACTCTAAAAATTGAACTCATTGTAACTTCTTATCTAAGACCTGACTATTTCTGATATTTGGCGACTAATTTCGACTATTTAGCGACTATTTTTTTGTAAAAACAGATCTTCACTAGGTGCCCTAGTTTTCATGTGGCCAAGCTGGGGAGACTCTCTCCAGCTCGGCCACCTATAAACCCTTATAACTTTTGATCTAGTGAACGACTATTTCTGATATTTGGCGACTAATTTCGACTATTTAGCGACTATTTTTTTGTAAAAACAGATCTTCACAAGGTGCTCTAGTTTTCGAGATATGCATGTGGCCAAGCTGGGGAGACTCTCCCCAGCTCGGCCACCTATATACCCTTATAACTTTTGAACTAGAGAACGACTATTTCTGATATTTGGCGACTAATTTCGACTATTTAGCGACTATTTTTTTGTGTTATCAAAATTAAAATCCCTGATGGTGGCCAAGCCAGAGAGAGTGACACGTAATTTTGTCCTCATGCCCATGACTTTGCATAATTGTTTATGCATGGTGCATACAAATGTAGTCTATTTTTGATAAATTTATAATCTTTTTAAATTTGCCCAAGTTGTAAAAGTAACCAACTAGAAAAACTTTAACATCTTTTATATAAAGCCATATACTTACTAAAAATCTATTTTGTGGAAACATCACTTAAATGTTAATAGAAACAATTACATGTAGACATTATTCCATCTACATTAGTAGAATAAAACATGTTTACAGTAAAAGACGTGTTTCAGAGAAATATGTTTCTGAAACACTCATGTGTGTCTGTTATTACATGTATGGTTTTAAAAGAAAAATTCAGTCAAAATTTAAGAATCAATTGAGTAATTATATAGATAACCATAAACAAGAGTGTAAACTATGGCATGAAAATTATGTTTAAACACTACGTAACATAGTTGTTGGCCTGGTACTTCAACCTTGCTTAGCTAGGTATAAGTATTTAGGTATTGTTTAATAATTCTTTGAAGCCTTTTGGACTGATTCCACTGAAGGATGAGATTTCACAATTAGTTAATTTTTTTTAAAATAGCAGTTAATATATTTTAATACTAAAATGCTTTCTTTTAGCTTGCCATTCGTGCTCTCCTGGAAGTGGTTCAGTCTGGACAGAAGAACCTGGAGATAGCAGTGATGAGACGTGGCCAACCGATGCAGATGCTTGACTCTGATACTATCAGCTCTTATGTAACCATCATTGAGAAAGAAAAGGAAGAAGAGGCAGAGAAGAAAAAACAGAAGAAATAATTACTTATGTTAATCTTTTCTATAACTAATACATGTTTTTAAGTAAATTAAAATGACTATTTATTTGACTACTTATCTAAATTAAGAATTAAGTAAATCTATAGTTTTAGATATTTGAGAGTAAAGTTCCTTCAAATCAGATCCACACTCTTGGTTAGGCCCTCTATTTATCATAATATCATTGAACATTTGATCCCATTCTCCATGATAATGATCTGAATTTTCATTATTCTTCTGGAACAAATTAAATGTTTTAGTTCTGGCCAGAAGCACATTTGGTTTTTTTTAATCATTTTTTCAGAATGTTTTACTACCAGCATAAAAAGCTCTTACCTCAGCCATAGAGACATCATCAATCTGGTCATTACTTATAGACGGTAGGACACAATTCAAGGAGTTGTGATCAATTTCTTGACCATCTCCAATTTTCCTTGTTATTCCTTGATCATTGTCATTATCAATATTGAACTCTGCCAATAGCTCAACACCTGAGTTTTCTTCTTGGGGTTCTGGATCAAGATCAGGCATGCTCAGAAACTGAACTGGGAAGTTATCTCCACTCGGTTGACATGCTTCTTCAGTAAAATTCATCAAAGTGTCTTGAGTTGTATCTCTATAACATAGGATTCAAATTTAAATTAAGTAGGTTTTTGTGATAGTTTGTACTTATACTTCAAAGGATTTAATGGAAACAAAACTAAAACTTTTTGAAACTGCATATTAAGTACTACTATATTACAACATGCATTCTGACACTATTTTCTTACCTATATGTGGCTGTATCTTCTGATATTATAGTTTCACACTTAGGAGCTTGGACAATTGCTGTGGAAGGGAAAAGGTCACAAGGATGTATGGAGTGGAGAATTCAGGTAGGAATAATAAGAATAAGGACAATAAACCTGTTTCTGCCAAGACTTTTTCTGCACTTGCATCATTTGGTATTAGCCAATCAAATTCAGGATTCTCTTCATCTTCACAGTAGTCATCTTGTGAGTCTAAAAAATATTAGTTAGAAAATAATGTAAATAACTTTAGAAAAAAAAAAACCAAATGATTATCTGTAGGTAATGTAATTAATGCGAAAGTTACTCTGTCTGTCTGTCTCTTCTTCACTTCTAAACCACTGAACCGATTTGAATGAAATTTGGTACAGATATAGTCTGGGACCTAAGAAAGGACATAGGATAGTTTTCATCCCGGAAATCCCCTGGGAACGGGAATTATTATTCCACGCGGACGAAGTCGCGGGCAAAAGCTAGTGTAGAATAATATAGCTGATGTTTAGTTATAAATCCAATATGTATATCATCACCTTCACATTCAAACTTAAGATTGCAAAAATGCTTTGGGGAATTTTGTACAAACAAGTCTTGTGCAGCTTTCTTCAGTGCTAGGCGTAGAGCTTGGCGTGCCTTTTGTAGTGGCGTCAAGTACAGCAGTTGTTCAACATTGCTGTAAAGATTCTACAAACAAATATAATATGGTCACCAACAATTCATTTTTACTATAAATTATGACCCTTTAGCAGCTCTATACCTTAGGTTTAAAGTTTCTTTTTATAGCTAGAGCTTTCCGCATTATTTTATTTAGTAATTCAGGTTTACCATATTGGAAGTAGTCGTGAACATATTCATGCATGTATGGGTTACTAGAATTACACAGAGGATCTTGCAAATGGGAAGTAACTTTTCGGAATCCGTACAGGTTCAGCTGTCTCACAAAGCTCGATATATTTGTGGTTTTAAAAATTGAATGATCGCATTGTAAATAATTATGGAGGATGCGATAATTCAACAAAATTGTTCTTCCAGTACCGCCCCATAGAATAGCATCGGTGCGTAAATTTAATAAATACCACAATTTCTGAGGAAAACGCATCTGAAATATTGCATTTTTATCTTCCTGCATATTCAATAAACTAAACTTTATCATATAAATTAATTATAGTGGATCACAATAACAAGATTAACAGATATTGATAAAACCAATTACTTTTCATCGAGAAAAAATTGAAACTTGGCGCCAAATTAAATTGCAATGTCATTATTTCAATATTTGAATAATCTGTCAAAAACATTGGAAGAATTATGAACCACAGATAAAAATATAATTGGTTTTCGTTGTCGGCGGTTTTAAATATTGCACTTAAACTTATGTCTTCGGGTTTTTTAAAAAAATTATTGAGTTGCTGAGTTGTGACTATGTGAACACAGTTGTGATGTGACTCGTCATATTCGAATCAAAATATATATAACTCAAAGGCGACTGACTGACTGATAAAGTGATCTATCAACGCACAGCTCAAACTAGTGGATAGTGGTTTGGGCTGTGCGTTGATAGATCACTTTACGAATGACGAATCGGGCGTCATGCAGCAGGTAGATGTTATGACGTAGGCATCTGCTTAGAAAGGATTTTGATAAATTCCACCCCTAAGGCCATGTCCGCACAGGCAGGCGGCTTGCTTAGCGCCTAGTGTCTAGCGCGTCACCTAGCTAGTAGCTTAGTAAAACAAACGTTCTAAAATGAACGCGACCGGCTGCACTGCGCGCTTAGCGCCTAGCTAGTCGCTTGGCGTGCATCCATGTAAGGCCATGTCCGCACAGACAGGCGGCTTGCTTAGCGCCTAGTGTCTAGCGCGTCACCTAGCTAGTAGCTTAGTAAAACAAACGTTCTAAAATGAACGCGACCGGCTGCACTGCGCGCTTAGCGCCTAGCTAGTCGCTTGGCGTGCATCCATGTAAACAAACGTGTTGGTTTTTTGTTGCGAGGCGCTAGGTTGAAAAGTAGCCACTGGGTGAAAACTTAACTCGGATTTTTGTAATACTATAGGAGGTTAGAAGAAAACCATGGATGAAATATTGATTGCTTCAGTTTTCAAAAGAGAACCTTTGTGGAACCTTTTTCTAAGATGAGTATCCAAATGAGTTAGTTTTCCTTTAACTTTACTGAGAAGTAGATCAAATGTTTCCCTGGTCATACGCAATATAAACAAATAGTATTACAAAAATCCGAGTTAAGTTTTCACCCAGTGGCTACTTTTCAACCTAGCGCCTCGCAACAAAAAACCAACACGTTTGTTTACATGGATGCACGCCAAGCGACTAGCTAGGCGCTAAGCACGCAGTGCAGCCGGTCGCGTTCATTTTAGAACGTTTGTTTTACTAAGCTACTAGCTAGGTGACGCGCTAGACACTAGGCGCTAAGCAAGCCGCCTGCCTGTGCGGACATGGCCTTAGGCCACGTCCGCACAGGCAGGTGGCTTGCTTAGCGCCTAGAGCCTAGCGGCTTGCATCCTGGCTATTTGCTTGGATACACGGGTGGCCGCACATAAGGTGGTTTGCGTGGTAGGTCGCTAGGTGCCTTGGGCATTTGCTTGTCGCCACGTTGACGAGATGTCGCTTTCAAAAATAGCTCTAAAACTACTACTCACACAAAATTCATCTTTTAAATATATTAGTTCACGGCCTTATCCGTCATGTTGGGTTTATGATATAAATATATCACGGTCAAGTTATGGGGAGTTTAATGTTCTATATAAACAATTGCGTAATTTTGACGATAAATTTTATTAATATTTGCGTATGACCAGGGAAACATTTGATCTATTTCTCAGTAAAGTTAAAGGAAAACTAACTCATTTGGATACTCATCTTAGAAAAAGGTTCTACAAAGGTTTTCTTTTGAAAACTGAAACAATCAATATTTCATCCATTGTTTTCTTCTAACCTCCTATAGTATTACAAAAATCCGAGTTAAGTTTTCACCCAGTGGCTACTTTTCAACCTGGCACCTCGCAACAAAAAACCAACACGTTTGTTTACATGGATGCACGCCAAGCGACTAGCTATACAGTGGTCTCGAACGTCATAGAGCGAGATCGGTAGAATTGCCAGCTAAAATCGGTATATTTGTACCCAAAATCGGTATTTGACAAAAGAAAAATACAATATTCAATAAAATTCGTTTATTTATTAAAAAAAAACTTACAGACTAATTTGCAACAATCATAATTATTTTTTATACCAATATTCTTTGGCCATAGCCGCGGTCATCTTCGAATTAATTTCAAAATCGTAACAATTAGCTGTATTAAAGAGTCGTTTTGAATGTAATAGACCAGTGATTGATTCAGTAGACAACCTATTTCGCTGCTTTGTTTTTAAAAGATTAATATGTGAAAATATGCGTTCAACGTTAGCGGATGAATGGGGAAGTGATAAAATATTAAAGATGAAATTAGACAACAATGGAAACATTTGAGTTTCATCGCCACGCTTTAATAAACTTACTTCATCCCAAAATAGTTCTACATCATCAGGAAATGTTTTGATTTGTTCACAATTTCTTAAAATGCGCCACTCTGTATCAATTTCCTGGAAATCATTGCTGTGAACAATATTGGGAAAGAGCCTACTCACAGGAACTATCGAAGCAGTTTTGCCAATTTTAACATTTTTTGGATCAATTATGTCTAAACCTTTTATTGGGTTATTTTTCAATGGAAACCGCGTGGTTATTTGCTTACAAGCTTCGATATAAAAATCTAGGCATCTGCATTTAAACAAATTTACTTGATCTGAGTTTAGATTTTCTGAACTACTTAGTAGTGTATTAGACGCAGCAGCACCATAGTATACGTCATCAATATCCATAAAATTTCTGGGATTCTTAAAATCAACATTTTCGATTGGAGTGCTAGTTAAATATTCTCTTTTTAAAAAACAATCAAAAATAGTTTTTAATGTTCCAGTTATATTTTCATATAAATTATGAATTTTCGGGTGTTCTGCTTGCATTTCTTTATTTAAATCGGTAAATAATGGTAATACAAAATCTAAAAATTCCAAAAATAATATCGTAGTAGGATCTTGGAGCTTCTGTAATATATGTTCTGCAGCTAAAAGATGATCATTGTTAGATATTTGGTCTATAAAAAATAGTATAAGAGCAGAGAGTTGTTCCAATATTCTCTTCACTGCTGCATGTACTGATAACCAGCGTGTTTGAGAGGGGTGAAGTATTTTATGTACTTTTAAGTCGCAAAACATTTGAAAGTTTTTAAACTCTGCCACTCTTTTTGGGCTAGAAGAAAAGTAGTTGTAAATGTCTCTTACAAGATCCTCTATAAAACGTGGCAATTTGGTACAAGCATATGACGCGCAAAGGTGAAACGAATGGCAGGCGCATTTAAGTATAAAAATGTTAGGAATTTCATTTTGCAGCAATGTTACAACAGAATTATTACGTCCCATCATTACGTTTGCCCCGTCAGATGCAAAACCTATTAGATTATCTTTATATGGAATATTATTGCTTCTAAAAAAATTTACAATGTGTTCAAATAAGGTTGCTGCATTAGCTTCTTCTAATGGAATAAGAGCTAAAAAACAATCTTTAATACGATTCATTTTCGCATATCTCACAACTAAGCACAAGTGTTTGGTCGTACTAAGATCAGTGGACTCGTCAATAATAAGCGAAAACTTAGTTTGCCCTAGATCTTCACATAAATTATTGAAACTTTCTTTACCTATAATATGATCAATTATGTCATGAGTTTTGGTTGAAGAGCATTTTATTTCTTTTGCTATTTTTGAATCAGGACAAATGGCTTGCATCAACTGCGGTAGGTGCTCCATAATAGTGAATGGTAGATTGTGTTCAGCAACAAACGAAGCTAATCTTATTTCACCTGAAATTAAAAATAAAGAATTAAAATTACGTAGGTATATCAGTATGTCTAGTAGCGATTAGGGTATAATTATATCCACTGCTTCTATAAACCGATAAGTAGAAAACCAAATAATATAACAATGTAAATAGTAAAATAAATAACTAAAAAAATTACCTTGCTTAACCAGTATATCAGATTTATGAGTTTTGGTCACAGTAAATGATGATATCTTCGGTTGTGATTTTATATTCTTTGATGATATTGAGTGTGCTTGTGAAGAACTATGTTTCTTTATAGCGTCTTTTCCTGATGTGATGTTGATATCTTTATTACAACTTTTACAATAGGCATAGCTTTCGCCTTTACGACTATCTTGCAGCCAACCTGGAAATTCTTCTTCCCATTCTTTTCTATAATATTGTAGATATTTTTTTCTTCTTACACTCGCACTTGTGCTTGGCTCCTCGTCAGACGACATTTTAACTTAATTATCTGATTTTGTAGGGACTCTTTCGGTTAGGTACTCACTCTTCAAAGTTAAGAAAATTAATGAAAAAATAAAACTGAATTACTGTTTATATATACTAGACAGGTAAATTCCCGAGCGGGAAGCCCCTTATAACATCGAATTGCAGGACACAAGGGTGTCAAGGGTATTCCCCAAAATATATGAACTACATTCTGCACTAGGTCCATACTATTGAGGGCTTCCCCGTAACATTAAACATAAATGAAAAGGGTTGCCAACTTAAAAGTGTAAAATCGGTAGAAAAATCGGTAGAATTTCCATGTATACTGTGAAATCGTAGAAAAGTCGTTATATTTCGGTATATCGGTAGAACAGAGCCCATATCGGTAGAAATACCGAAAAATCGGTAGGTTCGAGACCACTGTAGCTATAGTACGATTTTTAATTCGAGTCAGAAAAATGACAAGTGCAACTGTCACTGATACCAAAAAGGGTGACCCGCTACAATCGTGATGTTCCACAATCGATAGACTTAGACATTTAGTCATGCTTTGTTTTATTAGGCACCAAAGCGTTTTTTTATTGTAAATATTGAATACATACCGTCTTAAATAAAACAATTTTATAAATACGGACCTTACCAAAAACAAATAATATAACAGTGTTTTATGTAATATTAAATTGCCTACCGTGTACATCTTCTATTTATTACCGAAAATTTCATGTAATATTTTTTTATAATTAAAGGCAATTTGATATTGAATAAAAAAAGTATTCTCGACTAAGATTTAATTGTAAGAACTCGATTGTCCCACATCACTATTTATTTGGGACTAATAACCTGCAACACTGGAAATGTCATTTTTCTGACTCGAATTGAAAATCGTACTATAGGCGCTAAGCGCGCAGTGCAGCCGGTCGCGTTCATTTTAGAACGTTTGTTTTACTAAGCTACTAGCTAGGTGACGCGCTAGACACTAGGCGCTAAGCAAGCCGCCTGCCTGTGCGGACGTGGCCTAAGGGAATAAAATAGGGGATGAAAGTATTTACATTCACGCCGGCGAAGCCGCGGGCATAAGCTAGTTGACTTTTAAGCTTCAAATTCATCCTGCACAAATAATTTAATGAGCCAAAGATTTTATTAACTTATCATTTAGGCAAAGAATTGGCATAATGCAATACCAGTAACTGCTACGAAAGAACACTAGCTAGATAGCTTTGACTATTATTTGCACTGAGATGGCTTGTGATCTTGCGATGGACTTCATTTTGTTTGCCACAGAATACATAAATATAATAGAAAAATATACCCTTCCTTTCTTGTAAAAGATGAAGCGTTGCCATCAATGGTGCTAAGTGCTGAGTAGTGTTGAGTTAGCTCAAACACACCCAATGTCAATAACGTCAATGTCATGAATGACTTTGACAGAATTTCGCTGACATTTGGCATAGGTACCCTTTCATTCAGTTGGTGGGGTGGTGGTATTTCTCTCACTTTGTCAAAGATTTCAACATCATTTGGTATCAAACAAAGCGGTAAACAATAAACAAGGAGGTGAAAGTTTTGTCCATTAAAGTCCAATTAAATATACTACAAGGATATAAGTAATATAAAATTAAGTGAAAAAAGATAGTAGTATAAGTTACGTTTAAGTGAAAACTTTCCTTACAAATATCAGTTTTAAATAAAATGGACAAGTCGAGGTAAGCGCTCAATATTCTACCTACATTTGTTTCTATGGCTTACTGAAGGCTCCTGAACGACATGACTCATTCGGCATTGTGCAATTTCGTAACGGTCACAATGCAAAGCAATGTTTAAGATCTTTTTGTAGGGCAATGCGGCAAAGTAATCTTTAAATGAAAACATGCTCCATTATTTTAGGTAATATACCATAACTTTGTTTTGCGAAGACACCAATGCGGCTCTCTGCCCTTATTAAAAAAAGTTCATAATAGATTAAATATTTTTGGCAATGTAAACCTTAGGACCTGATGTTTATTTATATTTTATAAAAAACTAGCTTTTGCCCGCGACTTCGTACGTGTGGAATAATAGTTCCCTTTCCCGGGGGATTTCTGGGATGAAAACTATCCTTGTCCTTTCTCGGGTCCCAAACTATATCTGTACCAAATTTCATTCAAATCGGTTCAGTGGTTTAGGCGTAAAGAAGAGACAGACAGACAGATAGACAGAAAGTAAGACAGACTGACCGAGTTACTTTCGCATTTATAATATTAGTAAAAAATGTGGTACTTAATATTGTTTCCTTGTCATAGATTTTCAATGTTGCTACTGGAACCAGGAGAAATTTATTTCGAAGATTATTCTTGTACCTTAAGTGATAATGAATTAAAGAAAGAAAATGCTAAACAAGGAAGATTAAAACTGTGTTCAAAGTCCTTAGTGTTTGAACCCAGGGATTGGGTGCATCCCCTTATCAAGATGCAGTTCAAAGATTGTGCTGACATATCAGTAGTCGAACATGCTGATGAAAACCACAATGTCATCAAAGTAAGAATGAATATGTACGCTGAAATGCTTGAGGAGAACATACTGGCACCATACAAATTTATTTATGAGGATAGAGATTTTTATGTGTTCTTTGACTTTGCCTCAGCTGATGAATGCTTGTGTCAAATGCAGCAGTTGCAAAGGGCTTCCACTCTACATGCTCCTGAGCATAACAGCATGATAGCTACAATCCTCCACTCAAGGTACATGAGGATGGAGTTTGATCCAGTGATGATGGATGACTTCACGGAACAGATTGTGTGTGAGCTGCAGGCTGAAAAGATATCCCCACTAGTGAGGCATCAGGGGAAGCTGGCACTTACACCTACTTCCATATACTTCCAACCATTCAGCAATGTTGAAGGTGTAGGTATTTCAAATCAATGAATTATCATTTTAACTGATACACTAAGCATGAATTAAAATATGATGAGTAATACATTAATTGTTGAATAGCCATTTATTAATATCATTTGAATATAATAATAAATACATATTCATCAACATTCCACTTACTACTGTTCATAATAGCATGATTTATCTTAATTACTGCTTTCAAGCATAGTATATGTTAGGAGGAAAAACATGCCTAATTGATTGTACTACTAATTCATTGTACAAAACAGTAATAATATTTAAATGTATAATGGTTTTAGTAAAAAAGTATGAGGGACCTTTGTGACTCAAGTTTTCAGCCCTATTTACTTAGATATTGTTATCACAAGTGGCTGTTTGTTTAACAATAGTTATGTATATAAGATTTGATGTTCCATTGTTGTATTGTAACAAGTAACTACAGTTATATGATAAAATGTAATTTTAAATGGTATGTCTTATTGTTTTCAGAGCCCCATACTTAAATTAAAACTAGGCCATTTGCGGAGGATGTACAAAAGAAGATTTTTATTAAGGCAAGTTGTATGTATCTGTGTTTAATGTACTTATTTATTTGCAGTAGACTGTATAATTGTAGCATTGAATGATTTGGTGCATGTAAACATTGTGTGCCTGTTAAATGACCTTTCTATTGCATCAGTAAACTATTAAGTTAGCTGTAAAAATGTTTTAAGTCTTCAGATGCAACATTTTTAACATACTGCTTATTTAATAATGCAGCTATATTAGAGGAATATAAATATAGTAAATGTTTACTTTTGTTTCAGGGACTAGAAATATACAGTGCTGAGGAGAGCTCAGTGCCGCACATATATGTGACATTCCAGTCAGAAAGAGATAGAGATAGAATATACAAGATTTTGGAAGAGTCTCCAAATGTACAGCTGGAGAAAGTGCACACAGAGGAAATGACACTACAGTGGCAAAACGGAATTGTGTCAAATTATGACTATTTGATGTATTTAAATTGGTATGTACTTACTAAACACCTTTCATATACTTAAAAAACCGGCCAAGTGCGAGTCGGACTCGCTCATGAAGGGTTCCGTAGCAGCAAGTAACATAATATAAAGTTCTTGTTATTTTTGAGTTGATTGAATAAAAGGTAAATTACGATATACGGTTTATGACGTATTAAAAAAAAACTATTTACTAGATCTCGTTCAAACCAATTTTCGGTGGAAGTTTTCATGGTAATGTACATCATATATTTTTTTTTGATTTATCACACTCTTATTTTGGAAGTTACAGGGGGAAGACCAACATTTTACCACTTTGAAAGTGTCTCTCGCGCAAACTATTCAGTTTAGAGAAAAATGATATTAGAAACCTCTATATCATTTTTGAAGACCTATCCATACCCCACACATATAGGAAATTTTTTTTTTGAGTTTAAGTTCTATGTATGGGGACTCCCAAATTTTTTTATTTATTTTCTATTTTTGTATCAGAATCTTAATGCAGTTCACAGAATACATCCACTCAGCAAGTTTCAACAGTATAGCTCTTATAGTTTCGGAAAAAAATGGCTATGACAAATGGACGGACAGACAGACAGACAGACAGACAGACATGACGAATCTATAAGGGTTCCGTTTTTGCCATTTGGCTACGGAACCCTAAAAACGATATACGATAGTTAACTAAAAGACGGCCATGAGTGAGTCTGACTCACATGAAGGGTATACTACAACAATACCAATACAGTATGTGTTAATATCAAGCAAGAAACTCAAAAATAAAGCATGTTTCTGGTATGACTTTTAATAAAAGTTAAAATATCACTTTGATTAGGTATACCGCCGTTTACCCGAATTTTATTTGCCCTAATTTCATTTGCCATAATAGTCAACAGCCATAATATCATACGACATAATACTCATTTGCCCTACTCTCATTTGCCATAATAGTCACGTGCCAGAATCATTGTTTCCCATAAAGTCACTTACCATAACATCATTTGCCATAATCATTGTAAGCCATAATTATCACATGTCCTAATTATCACATGCCATAATTATGATATGCCATAACATAATTTGCCATCGACATCGGGTGTATAACGGTTGTTTATATCAAGAGAAATTGGATGCAATTGGGACTTTAGGGCACCCCGACTCGGACAGGTTAGGTTAGAAGGGGATGGCGGGGTCGTGTGAGCGAGCGAAGCGAGCGAATAGACCCCGCCATCCCCTTCGTGGTTATTTTTTTATAAACCACACAGAAGTAGGAGCCCCGCGAAGCGGGGCTCCGTCGACCTAGCCCACCATCAACCATGCACAGAAAAAAAAAACCATTACGGGGCTTAAATATTTGTCTTATAATTGTTATGCCATTTAAATATTATGCCATTTAAATATTATGTCTAATAATTATTATGGCACATAAAATTATGGCAAACAATACTTATGGCATTCGTATCTTATGGTATCTAAAATTCGGGCAATTAAAAGTATGTCATATGTCTTTTAGGGCAAATGAAACATTCGGGCAAATGAAATTCGGGTAAATGAAATTCGGGAAAATGATGATTATGGCATATAATCTTCGGGCAAACAATAGACAACCCTTTGATTAAAGTCTTATCAAAGTGATATTTTAACTTCACTTTGCAATAACTTAATTCTATCTATTGTGGTTCTTAAGATTGAGCCCACTGACAAATGAAGGGGCATACAAACATACTGTGACCTTATTATTGTCTTGTTGGCGCCTTCAAATAAATACATCATCATCATCATCTCCCTAGCCTTTTCCCAATCGTGTTGGGGTCGGCTGCCAGCCTAACCGGATTTAGCTGGATACCGGTGTTTTACGTGGAGCGACTGCCTACCTGACCTCCACAACCCAGTAACGACACGATACCTCTTGGTTAGACTGGTCATAGTTTCTGGCTAACCAGTAACGACTGTCAAAGTTCTGCGAATGACAACCGGGACCAACGGCTTTACGTGCTTTCCGAAGCACGGGATTTCAGTGATGTCTAAGATAAACTTTAGAAAGTACATATGAATTGAAAAAGTCACATTGGTACTTGCCCGGATTCGAACCCACAACCTCTTACACGAGAGGCGGGCGCCTTATCCACTGGGCCATCACGACACTAAACACTTCAAATAAATACAGAAACCTAAAATAATAATAACTTTATTTCCAGCCTTGCAGATAGGAGTAAGAATGATCTCACGCAGTATCCAGTATTTCCTTGGGTAGTGGCGGACTACACTTCAGAAACCTTGGACTTGAGTAATCCTGACACATTCAGAGACCTAGCAAAGCCAATGGGAGCTCTTAACCCGGACAGACTGGAGAAACTCAAAGAAAGATACCATGAAATGACTGAACCCAAATTTTTATATGGATCTCATTATTCAGCACCTGGACTTGTTTTATTTTATTTGGTAAATATTTATGGCTTTGATAAAAAAATCGTACTAATATTATAAATGCGAAAGTAACTCTGTCTGTCTCTTCTTCACGCCTAAACCACTGAACCGATTTGAATGAAATTTGGTTCAGATATAGTCTGGGACCCGAGAAAGGACATAGGATAGTTTTCATCCCGGAAATCCCTCGGGAACGGGAGCTATTAATCACGCGGACTAAGTGGCGGGCTAAAGCTAGTTTCTTATAAATGATTTGGTAGGACTCAAGAAGTCTGAATTCGCGTTTTTTAACCATTTGAGTTCCTTAACCTTTCGATGACCAATTGTCAACCGGCTGTCGCGCTGCTATTGTCTTTCTATTGTGTCTCGAATCACGTGTGTTCGAAGTTTTAATAAATAATAAAGAAAATCAATAAGCAGCCTGGTGAGCTAATAATCACTAAAATCAATGTTTATTGTATGTAACAGAGCAATATCGATTGTATGCTGATGGAAAATGATTACACTTCTTATTACCACCTGTAATACTAACTATATTGTGAAAGAACTCATAATTCAGATCTCGATTTTCAGGTTCGGAAGTATCCTAAGTATATGTTGTGTTTACAAAACGGTAGATTCGATCATCCAGACCGAATGTTCAATTCAGTTAAAGATGTCTATAATAATTGCCTTCGGAATATGTCGGATTTTAAGGTAACTAAATGATTAGAAAGTAAAATGCTCAATTCCTTTTAATAAAAAATATACTGTTTTAAATTTTCTTATTGATCTTTTTCCATTTTGTCTACTCCAGTTTTCTTATGATTTACAGGAATTAGTTCCCGAATTTTACGACGTAGAAGGTAAAGGCAATTTTTTGGTAAACCAGTATGAAATCAATTTCGGTGAGCGTCACGATGGGAGTAAAGTGAACAATGTGGCCTTGCCTCCATGGGCTTCGTCGCCTGAAGACTTCGTGGTGAAGCTCAGGGAAGCCCTGGAATCAGAATATGTATGCAGACATCTACACTTGTGGATAGACCTCATATTTGGGTACAGGCAAAGAGGCGAAGAGGCCGTTAAGGCTAACAATGGTTTGTGTTTTAGTAGATCATTTGCACGTAATAAAAAACGACCTTGATGGTTTCACCTGTCATGCTTTAAAAGTTACGCTTCTGAAGGTTAAATCGTAGATTATCTACGTAAATAAAGCATTCATTTACATTTATTGGAAAACTGTGGAAGCTAATTTATAATTGAATTTCATATGAATGCCATCAGCTGTCGACTCATCGATTGTGAGTCATAGTATATCTTGAGCCCCTGAAAAAGTGATAACATAATATGTAGATAAAAAGATCCTTGATTATGTTAGCCAGTTATATTTATCTGCGTATCGATTATATTGTTGTCTCTATAACTACATGTTCATGTGATAACTGCAGATACAATCACTATGCATCAAATCTATTTAAACTCGATGGATTGTAATAACAGTAAAATATACAGTTGTATACGTTTGTATACTAAAATAAAAATGCGTCTCGCTTCAATGCGATATTTAAATTACTTAAATTCTTTGCCTGACACTGTGGAACTAGTTACATTGTGTTTAAAATTTATAAATAAAATAATGTTTGCTTATGCTATGATTTCAGTGTTCCACCACGTGTGCTACGAAGGCGCCGTGAATCTGGACCGTGTTTACGATATGAACGACAGGCACGCACTAGAAGTGCAAATAATGGAATTTGGACAAGTGCCAAAACAACTCTTCACAAAACCGCACGTTAGAAAAATAACACCGCGCATTGCTAAGCCTCTATCTCATTCAGACGCCTATGTCTCCTACAAAATGCAATGTATTGATGTATTACAATTACATAAAGAGGCTGTGACCTGTGCTATTCGACAAGGAAACAGGGTCATATCTGTGGGCAAGGATGGCACTCTCAAAGTATACGATACTGTACTAAAGAAACAAATAAGGAGTGTCATTCTTAGTTCTACCCCTTTAAGTTCGTGTGTGATGGTCGATGATAACACGGTAGCAGTTGGTTCCTGGGACAACGAAATGTAATTAGTTATTCATAATGAACCTCGTTTTATGACTCGTACAGCAACTATTTCTGTACTAAAATGTAATACTAATTTGCAGATATTTGTATGACGTAGAATACGGCCGAGTTGTGGAAAGCTTTCGCGCGCATGACGATTCCGTCAGCTGTTTGTTGTGGCTCGAAAAAGGTATGTTTTACGTGACTTTTTTGAACAAATCTTTACGTAGTATAGAATAAAGTCGCTTCTGCCTTCTGTTCGCTTAGATCTTATAAACTGGTTAACAGATTTCTATGCAGTTTTCATCAGCAATATATAGAGTGATTTAAGACGACGGTTAGCATGAAAAGCAGGTGTTACAAATTTTCAAAGATTTGTAACATCTGTGCGAAGTCGCGAGTCGTTAGTAAAAATAATACCGACCATGAAATGTCCGGCTCATATTGAAGCCGCTAATATTTCTTTAAAGTTGAAATAAACATTGCGTATATTTTAGAGCGTTTATTGATATCGGGCGGATGGGACGGCGTGGTGCGCGTGTGGGGCAACGTCGGCAGGACCGGCCAGGCTCTGCGCGGACTGAAGGCGGAGTTCGATCATGATGGGAAAATAACCAGTCTTACGTATAGGTAAGCTATATTTTAACATGTAAATATAATAATGTCCTCTTGCGTTTTAATTAGAGAGTTACCTGATAATACGAGATTGGGTTATTATCTGCCATGTATGTATACCTAACCCTTTGACTGCCAAAAGCGCATATATACGGGAGATACAATAACTTTTCAATTGTTTTATTATTACGGCATACAACAAGTTTAACTCGTCGTCCCCTGAGTCTACGAGTTCAACAGTTCAATAACCTCTATGTTAAAAGATTACCCTGGCTGGCACAGGCGAACTTAAGTGTGTTTGAGCTATCCTATTAAACCTAATGAGGCTTCTGGCGCCGATACATATGGAAAACAATACGATATAATTACTAAGTACTATCGTGTCATATAAAGGTGAAAACTAATTAAATTACTTTTATTATTAAAGACATGCACCATATTTGTATTTATTAATAGTAATTATTATCAACCTACTAGTTGTCACGTGTAAACACAAAATTAAAGTTACTGAACTGACTTTGAGAGGTTTTCCCCACAATAAGGTTGTTATTTTTCTTTTTGAGTTTTTAGATGGTCGATTATTCTTATTTCTGATCTTGCATCATGAGATCCTAGTCTAGGTTAGTAACACATTTTTTGCACAGTACCTTCTGGCAATTTGCATAATCGAAATTCTGCTGTGATGATTATAAAAAGTCGTTTAACCTAGATTTTGACATACAATTTCGATACACCTTGCTTTGATAGTTTGATCATTGAGATTGATTCAGTATTTCTTTTCAGAGTAGTCTGACAGGTAACACTGGACCTATCGCTCACTTGAAATAACTAAAAAACATTAGTATAGCATCGATCACTACGTTTGCTCAAGGCGAATTGCCGATTTCGGACTTATATTCACTACAAACCAGGTTTCCTCATACATAATGATATTATTCTCTTCACCGATGATTAACTTTAAACCTTCGAACACATAAGCGATTTCACGTGAAATCCAAAGACAGTATGCTTACATTAATCGGTAGTGAGTCTGAGTATGTAGTTAGTGATTTTTATCACAATTCAATTCAAATATTTTAATTTAGAATTACATCCATATATTGTTAGTAGTAGTATAACTTAGCCTAATGTTAGTATTAAATTAAATTTACAATAATAAACCGTTATTTATTTGGATACCGTGTATGAACACTTACCCACCTTCGTAAGAGGTGAGTGTCCCACCGGTCTGTAAACACATTCAGGATGCCATTAGAAGAGGAGCGCAAGCGCGCCATCATGGAAGCGCATCGCTTTCGCATGATCGCAGCGAATCCGTCAACGCACGCCTCCGCGAACTTCCCTGACGCGCTACAGCGCCAAGGCAACCCTAAAATCACCCTGAATGCGTTATTGTACAGTACGCGCAGGTCGCTGTATGCCCGCTGCAAATACAATAACACAAGCATTGTTTGAAATCGATCAGCTGTTAGCGGCGCCCGCGCTTTGGTCGTTGAACGCAAACACTGCATGTTTCAATAAAATAAATATCCAAAAACAGTTATTTTTGAAGTTTACGTAGACACAGAGTGTTATTAAAGTTTCTCTACGATACCGTGGGAAGAATTAAATTAATAATTCTTAAATATGACGTCTCATGTTACGTATGAACGTATCTTTGTCCCTGGAATGATACTAAATCCGGCCTCTGGTTTTGTCTTGCAAAACCTTGTCATGTGTAATGAAAAAGTTGATGTCAGATAAGTCAGCTATTTTACTACCTATTCAATATTGAGTCGGCAGTCAGAAGCTATGCTTACCCTGGGTAGTACTAACGATCACAAAGCATCACTTTCCACACATTCCTGCGCAGACGCCGCCGGCACGAGATCGACGTGATAGCGGGCACGGGCGACGGCGAGGTGTTCATATGGGACTACACGTCGAAGGACCTGGTCAACAAGATCTCCGTCCATTCTTCCTCTGTCAGCGGCATGTGCTTCGTGCTCTCAGGAGACAGGGTCGTCACCACGTGCAATGATGGCGACATGAGGGTCACTGACCTTAGTGTTCTAGATTCTGTAAGTTTTATTTTAGTCTTTTGTTTTGGTGTGTGGTGATCATCAAATAACTCCGTCCTCCGTGTCAGACTTTTACTGACTAAAACCCACTCAAGTTTCTTCGGTTGCCCTTTATGTTCCGGGGTCATGGTAACTATTACAAATTTTCCGCAAGCTTTATTTTAGTCTTACACGTCAGACTTAGTCATAAACATTTAAAGTAGAAAGTTATAAATGTTACTATAATCGTGCAGTTGACTATTTTTGACAAAAGATTAAAATATATTTCTATACTAGCTTTTGCCCGCGACTTCGTCCGCGTGGAATAATACTTCCCGTTCCCGGCGGATTTCTGTACTATATCTGTACCAAATTTCATTTAAATCGGTTAAGCGGTTTAGGCGTGAAGAAGAGACAGACCGACAGAGTTACTTTCGCATTTATAATATTAGTACGGATAAGTACGGATTCGATATAGACTCCTTGTACAAAATGGAAGGGGAGGGGGCTGTTATGCTCGCGGAATAGCTCTAATAGTTACCGCGGCCCCGGAACATAAAGGGCCACCGAAGGAACAACAATGGGTTTTAGTCATTAAAAGTCTGACACTCCCATATCACTCAGGGCGGGAGAAGTTATTGTGTCTTTCCATATGTGAGTCAAGATAACAGTTATACGCACCTCTCATATAAAATTGCTTGGCATCTGCTAACTGAAGCGAAGACTGATCCAGCCTGTCCCTTTGCTGCCCTCGAACGACGCCCTAAGCCGAGGTCCGTACCCCACAGGGGGTGCCCTTAGCGCAGTCGTTGTAGAATAAGTTTTTGCCTTGGCTGGAGGCCTAGAGTCACTCTTGGCAGCCACAGGATTGTCCGGTTAAGCAGTAAACAGCCTTAGCGAGCTGAACTGCGATATGCCTTAGTTAAAAAAAAAACCGGTCAAGTGCGAGTTCTACTCGCGCAAAGAGGGTTCCGTTAATTTGTTTTTTAGTGAAATAACTACAAATTTACGGTTTTCGAAGTTTTCTCTTTACTTGTGCTACATGACCTTGCTTCTTGCCAAATTTCACGATTCTAGGTCAATGGAAAGTACCCTAAAGGTTTTGAGTTTTGATTCCCTTGAAAATGTCTAAATATGCAATATAAACCGCCGTATCTTTTTATTGCGTTGATTTAGAAACTTGATTTTTTCACTGCTTTGAGAGATAGCAGACTTGAGTGTGTGATATTAATTTCAGCTTGATATCTCGACGCGTTCCTGAGAAAAAGATTCTTGACAGACAGACGGACAGACGGACGCCTGATGTGAACTAACTACAAATTTACCGTTTTCGGAGTTTTCCCTTTACTTGTGCTACATGACCTTGTTTCTTGCCAAATTTCACGATTCTAGGTCAATGGGAAGTACCCTATAGGTTTTGAGTTTTGATTCCCTTGAAAATGTCTAAATATGCAATATAAACCGCCGTATCTTTTTATTGCGTTGATTTAGAAACATGATTTTTTCACTGCTTTGAGAGATAGCAGACTTGAGTGTGTGATATTAATTTCAGCTTGATATCTCGACGCGTTCCTGAGAAAAAGATTCTTGACAGACAGACGGACAGACGGACGCCTGATGTGAACTAACTACAAATTTACGGTTTTCGGAGTTTTCCCTTTACTTGTGCTACATGACCTTGCTTTTTGCCAAATTTCATGATTCTAGGTCAATGGGAAGTACCCTATAGGTTTTGATTTCCTTGCAAATGTCCAAATATGCAATAAAAACCGCCGTATCTTTTTATTGCGTTGATTTAAAAACTTGTTTTTTTCACTGCTTTAAGAGATAGCAGACCCGAGTATGTGATATTAATTTCAGCTTGATATCTCGACGCGTTTCTGAGAAAAAGGGTCTTGACAGACGGACGGACGGACAGACGGACAACAAAGTGATCCTATAAGGGTTCCGTTTTTACCTTTTGAGGTACGGAACCCTAAAAAGCTAACTGAAGCTAATATTTAATTATTCCTATCGCCTTTCGACGCATATAAAAACGTAACGATCAGTAAATTCCCACACCTAAAAGAACAAGGGTATCCCAAATCCTGTTTTCGTGTTCTGTGTTCAATTATGATAATAGTTGTTTACCCTATTCACGACTATATATAAATCTAAATCTTAATATTTCTCCGTGAAGTCGTTAACCGAGTTTTAATCAGTTTACATACAAATTCTGCTGGTCGCTATTTTCCTTATCTTAATGCTTTTTAGCCTTACTCTACTAAGGAACACGGAAGTCAAGCGCTGGGTTTCAAGATCATTGAATATTTTAATAAGTATTTGGTTGGTGTTATACACAAGTGTACAAATGAGGGCGACTTTTAGGCATAGCGTATTTGTTTTGTCTAGTTTATCATAGTATTCATAGTTAATAACACAACAAAAAAAATGCAAAAATATGAATTATTTATCAATCTTGCCGTTAGATTTATTTAGACTCTAGCTAGAAGCCAATGGTTACTAGAGATTAGTACCGAGCAATGTTAACTTCATGCTAAACTGGCTAAATTAGAAAACTGCATATTTTTTCCCTAGAAGTTTTCAAGCGGGTCATGTGTTATCTGCAGCATGGTGTAAATCTTTAGACTTTATAAGACAATCGTAAGAAAATATTGCGGTACAATCATTCCTCTTAGCAAAAGGATTGAAGAACGCAATACAAGTAGGGATTGAATTACGATTAGTACCTAATACGATCAGTTACAGTAACAAATAGTACATACTCGTTTTCATCACCCGCTACTTTTAAGCAAATATCGTAGCTCTTGAAGCTTCATACCTACCTACATTGTCCCTGTAATTCAGGTGTACCAGAAACGTTTGCCGGAGTCAGTGACGTCGCTGTGCTGGGACGGCGCCAGCGTGCTGTGGCTGGGCTGCGGCGACGGCTCGCTGCTGCAGTGGAATATGCTCTCCGTCACACAGACCAGTGTACACACCGCACATAATAGTATGTATTAATATACAACATGTCCCGGAATAAACGCACACCACCAGACACCCCAATTAGAATATTATGTTATAATCATAATACATACACTGAATTTTTATTATTATGTTTGAGAAAATTATAGTCACATTACAAATCTACGCATGCACACAGTCGCACTTGTATAAGGGTCTAGCGTTATTTCATCCATTTTAGTTTGTTTTGACTGTACAGCGGAAGTGTGACAGCAGTTTACGTAGTTTTAATTATTTTTGGGATAAAATATTACCTATATTAAAAATTACAAAAATCGATTCAGTAAACGATTCTGAACAAACTACTTATTTTCACAAAGTGCATTAATTCAGTTACACATTGTATACCCATCTCTATACTTTACGTCAACGGTCGGTAACCTTTTGGCAGGGCCAGTTAAATATAAAACCTTCGAAGTCACGTGATTCGAGACATGATAGAAAGACAATAGCAGCGCGACAGCCAGCTGACGCTTGGTCGTCGAAAGGTTAATAAACGTAAATAATAATGCTTATCTAGTTATTCATCTATCTATATTGGCAGGTATTACAAGTTACGTTAATAATGAAAGTCAAAAAATATCTTTTAAAAGTTTTTTTAATAATTATATCAACGCTAAAGGAGAAACGGTAAATAATAATAATAATACATTGGTACTGGACTTCCAGTTACATAACGCAAATTTCTGACAGATGCTTGTGATCTGTGGCAGCTTTAGACTAGTCGATGAGTAAGAAATATGAAGAATTCGACAATGTGTGGGCGACTTCGAGTATAATCGGTTTCGTTCAACTTTTCTTGGATGACAAATTAAATAAATACTTGTACTATTTTATGTTTCCGGACAGAGGAAACTTTATTATTTAGGAATTTCAGAATGAAAGCCACTCGCGGCTCGCCAAATACTACAATAAGTATAGGCCTGCGAACCTGCGATGACAAAGCTGTACGCAAAAGTTTTGTAACATGAAGAAAAAAGCTTTACGCCTGGTTCTTACATAAGCAGTAGTGTTTGGTATCTAACTACTGTCTACCAATGATATAAAAGTCATGACTGCAGTTCGTCGGTACTTTACAAGCCAGTTTCTTTGTTAACACGCATGCGATTGACTTCGCAGAGCATTCGTAAAGGGGTTGCGAAGCGGATTCTAGGCTATCGCTGTCAACTGCACTAGATAAGCGGATTGTTTACAGCAAACTTGGCTCTTGCAACCGTACCTCACAAAATGACGATTACTCTCTTATTAGTACCTACTGCTCAGTATATCTTGCGATAGGTCCAATACTGTTTTAAACCTTCGAACACACGTAATTCCAGACACAATAGAAAGACAAAATAAGCGCGACAGCCGGCTGTCGCTTGGTCGTCGACAGGTTAATAGCTTTTAACATTAGGTCGGCCGTCACCTTGTTTGCCATCTAACGTCGTCAAAAAAAAAACAGGCTAATTTTGTTATTTTAATAACCTTACTGTGTTTTTGTGACCTTCCAATCGGTTTTCCCTGTAATTAAAAATATGTGTGACTGCCTTGCATATTCATGTGGAATGTGCAAGTTCCGTTGAAGTCAGGTAATCGTTGTTGTTAGTTGGGTTGGGTAACAAAAAAGGGATACTAAACAAAAACAAACGTTATTGTTTTTTATTAAATAAAAATATTAAAAGTGACGTGCGGAATTGATAACGTGAACATCTGTGTGTTTTATTATGTTGGTCTATGGTTACGGATTAATCCTAGCATCCTTTTAGAATACCATATCATAGCAATAGCATTAGCATTTCTTTAGCATTCTGTTAGGTACGTTTCATTTACAGTATTACTGCTGTTCCATATTTCTAGAAAAGTCCATAATTTTATGCGAAGAAATATAACTATTTAAATCTAGCAATCTTATATTTCTTAGAAAAAGTGGGTGCTACCAAGAAATTTAAATTCCTAATATTATAGCTTTACAAATATTTAAACTAAGGAATCATTTATTCAAATAAAAAGGAAATTTATAGGAAAATCGATATTTCAAGAAGGTCGAAACTGAAGTGTTCTGTGTGCTTCTTATAAAGAAGAAAGAAATCGAATACTAGGATGTAAGAAATTGCAGGCAGGTTCAATTGGATTTCTTTTTACTAGTAGTAGGAAGGCAAAATTAGCGATACTTGCATCTTTATAATAAGGTGTTCTACGAGCAATATTCTAACTGCAATATGAAACTAATATTTCAGAATAAGGTCCAACCACACTTGAATCATTTCTGGCAACTTATAGCCAGCCACACATGCTGGGAAAATATGGGCCTAATATGAGGCCCATGTTGTGTCATGTCGGCTCGCTCGAGGTGTCGATAGTCTGGCTCGGGCGAACTGTGTCCCGCCTCTGTGACGGCCCTTACTATTAATCGCCGTGTAGAATGCCCTGAATAACGCCTCCGTACATATTTTGATCTATAAACCTGTCATCATTTTATACAGAGATTGCAAGTAAGAGAGTAATGTAATAGCGAGAATTTGTTTATAATATTGTATTAGAGAAAAAGGTAACCTTTACCTAATGAAAGGCAAACTATGTGTCACAAATAGAAGGTCATCATCATCTCCCTAGCCTTTTCCCAACCGTGTTGGGGTCGGCTGCCAGCCTAACCGGATTCAGCTGGATACCGGTGTTTTACGTGGAGCGACTGCCTATCTGACCTCCACAACCCAGTAACTGGGCGACACGATACCTCTTGATTAGACTGGTCAGAGTTTCTGGCTAACCAGTAACGACTGTCAAAGTTCTTGGAATGACAACCGGGACCAACGGCTTTACGTGCTTTCCGAGGCACGGGATGTCAGTGGTGTCTAAAAAGTCACATTGGTACTTGCCCGGATTCGAACCCACAACCTCTTTCTTACACGAGAGGCGGGCGCCATATCCACTGGGCCATCACGACACTTTTCACAACTGTGTTGTTGTGTGTGTGTGTTTGTGTGTCACAAATAGAAGGTAACTAGGAAAATAGGCAGTTATAAGTTTAGAAGTTCCCACAGGAAATGAAACTCAATTTTCGTGTAGCTTTTTGTTTCCAGTTTCAATTATACATTAGCCAAGTTGTTACAGTTATGATACATCTCACAAGTCAAATCCGCCTTTCCATTAGCATTTGTTTTTCATTCACCAAGAATGTGTTTTGTTTCAGATTCTATCAACAACGTCTATTTCGACAAGATCTCCAAAACACTGATCACGGCTAGTGAAGACAAAATTATCAAGATCTGGGAAATTACACAAAGTTCCTGACGGATATGTTATGTATTCATCTCCAGTATTAAGACTCATGACAGATATAATTCTAAACAATGTGATATTCGAACAATACGTAAGAAAAAAGTTGTATTTGTGTTATAACTATAAAAGACAAAAATTAGACTATGTTCAATAAAGATTTATCGTTTTAGTAAATCGTTGTTTAATTTGAACAGAAATCTGAAAAGTGAATATACTTCCGTTACTAGGCAATAGCCTGACAAGCCCGCCTCAGAATGAAAGGGTGAAGTCTACATTGATTGTTAAAAGTTACGTCTGACCACAGTAGGTAGGAGGTATGCTAACCGTTTCATGTCTTCTTATAGGTGAGTCAGTGGTGTAGCTAGAGCTAGAGAACCCGGGCTTAGTGCTAAGAAGGGGTCTTGTGGCCTACACAGAATGCCTAATAAAATATCTCATGTTTATTTGGGTAATTCAGGAATCAAGGGGCCCATCCTAGTCCGTACCTGGCTACGTCCCCGGCTGCGGCTTACATTGATCCAGGGGGTCTGTGGTTGCTTTATCCTAAGACCTTGTCCAGAAAGGGCGAATTCGCCGCGAAACGTTTCGCGCGAATTCATTCGCGCGTTGGCGAGATACTAGGCACTAATACATTGCGTCCACAAGCATCGCGCGAATAATAAATTCGCGCGTAATTCGCGTGCAATTAGCCAGACTCTCAGAGATACTAGGAGCGCCTTGTTGCGTCCAGATTTCGCGCGAATTACAGAGAGAGTGCACGTACAATTGAGAAAGAGAGGGAAATAGAGCGCCAACATTTTGATACAGAATTCGCGCGTAGGTACGCTCTTTCTGGGCGAACCGTTCGCGCGTGATACGCGCTAGAGAATCGCGGCATTCGCCCTTCCTGGACAAGGCCTAAGTGTTTGGCACGGAGGGTATGGCAGCAGATTTGAGTGCGTAAAGTTAGTTGTATTGACTTTACATAAGAGATCTATGCATCAATGCATGCAAAATAATCTATCGCGCTTTATTTTTGGGTTTTTAAAACGCTAGTGATACTTGCCTAATTTCAACTTAAAAACGTTAATAAGTCGAGTTAAAATTTATAATATTCCCCCAGCCTTCGGCTACGGCGCGGCGGCCGACTCAAGACGTTAGCCAAGTACGCAAGAGGTGTGTATGCGCATTATCAAGTGCACTCTCTTCATTCACTGTCATAGTCCGATGAGTCTGCTACTTCACAGGAACGAGGACTCCTGCGCAGGCTCAACGATTTTAAGTGCTTCTTACATTACCATCTTTAAAATTCCGAATTGCTAATGAAAAATCTATATAATTATGTATAATCTAAGTTGAAATATTCATTGAAGTCATAGGAAGGTTTTTACGTAGAGACAAATTGAAAAACGATGTACAAATTATTATTTTTAAAATTGATATGGAAACCAGGAACAACAAAGGTACCACAAACACTAAAACCCAATACAAATATCTGTTTTGTCACCAAACATTCGTGTTGTTGTGGGAATCGAACCCGAGACCTTTGCGTCTAATCCGGCGCTCTAAAGCACTGCGCTAAACGGATCATGCGGTAATAAAGCTACGCGCATTCCTAAAAGGCGACTACTGATCCTGTTTCGTGATGTCTATACTCAGGGGTGCTCTGCACCCACTGCTTGTTTCTCATACGTGTACGAGCCCCTAAGCACCCACGGATTCGGCGCCCTGTTCATATTAAGTCTAGATTATTATACTCATTGGACAAAAACCAATTCTTAATAGTTTGATCTTGAAATCAAAGTCATGAGATCCCGATCTCGGAAACAAAGTGATGTCACCAAGCAGCACCGAGCTCGTGTTTCGACCACGACTGTAATAAATGAGAACCACCAAACCCATAAGATAGGCAAGGCTTTCAATAAGTATGAAGATCGCATTTAGAAAGAGCTCATTTCTTTGTGTAGTGTTGTCAAAATGAATTTAAGAGCACCTTTCAGTAGTGGTAGTAGATGGTAGAAGTTGGGCTGCCTGCATAACTAATGAAATGTACTTACTTACCCTTTAAGGTTAGGTTTGTGAAGCAGAACACTGCATTACTTACTGCATACGTTGAACGATAAAAGCGTAGAAAAATAAAACTAGGTGACCTCGAAAAAAATCACTATCTTCTGTACAGTTCACCGGGAGGAGCAATCCGTCATAATAATATTATACAAATAAATATGGCAATTGGCAAGGCTTTATTATATCTAGTGATGGTACAACTGCGACGGAAGTAGGGGACTATGATAATTATAGGAACGAATTTTGTTATTCGTACTTCTAAAGTTGATAATGAGATGTAAAACTGTCTTAGGCTGTTTTGGGTCGGACGATATTGAATAAGATTATCGTGCTTATGCTTAGCAATAACAGAATTAAAAGAAAACTGCTCTCAATAATTCCATCTGTAGATAGGTTTCTGCCTACAAAGTTCGATCTATGATTGGGTTTTGCGATTACGATTGAATTAGGAAAAAATATATTTTATTGTAATAGATATTATTAATTATATTAATTACTAGCTTTTGCCCGCGGCTTCGCCCGCGTGGATGTCGATTTCTATCCACAATTTTAAGCCCTTTAGGGGTTAAATAAAAAAAATCCTTTCTTAGTGGCTTAGGGTTACTCTTCACAAATAATAATCCTCCAAGTTTCGTGTCTCTAGTTAGTTACTGTTAAATATCAACAAACGCGTTGATATTAGTCAGTGAGTTTACTTCCGGGGCAGCGGTAACTATTAGAATTAATCCATAACCCCGGCACGTGCTGACTGCTCTTTGAGGCGCGAGTGGAACAAACGGTCCTCATCGGGCGGCGAGCTACCCATTTCTCGCCATTCGCAGACCCGCGCTTACGGTGGCTGGTAGTTCTCTTGTGACTCTTGACGTCTACGTCTGAGGCTTGGGGCTGCCACACGCGCGCCGCCGCTTTCTTTTCTAGCATGACTGCTTCGCAGAAGTAGGCGACGGCTTCCCTTTCAGTCACCCCCGCCGATCGCCTCTGGAAGAATACGGCGGTGGCCCCCCCAAGCAGGGCATACTACCACCGTATGCTTCACCGTGTGCTCTAGGCGACCATTTTCGCAGATATCCGTTTCTGGTGAGGACCTGTTTCTACGTTCACTTCGTACAGTGGTATCGTTTAACTTTAAAAAACCCACCGTACCACCAGGGGTACGGCAAGGGGTACGGTGGGTCTGCAGTGGTTTCTGGCGATACGTGAAAGCGCCCGCCGGCCGCGGTGCCTATGTGTCTTAGCGTTATGTTAAATAGCCTATAAAATGCCCAGGAGCATGGAATACAATAGTACCAAGTTTGGTTAAATCCCTTTAGTAGTTTCTAACCTATGCGTTCACATAATTACAGACAGACAAAAAAATTACTGATTGCATTTTTGGCATTTGTATCGATCACCAATCATCATCCAATATTAATCCATACTAATATTATAAATGCGAAAGTAGCTCTTTCTGTCAGTCTCTTCTTCACGCCTAAACCTCGAATAAAATTTGGTACAGATATAGTCTGGGACCCGAGAAAGGACATAGAATAGTTTTCGTCCCGGAAATTCCCCGGGAACGGGAACTGTTATTCCACGCGGACGAAGTAGCGGGAAAAAGCTAGTTTTGAATATATATTCAATGTACAGAATTAACCTCTCTACAGTTTTATTATAAGTTTATAGATTTTAATTTACGATATCCCTCACTATTTTTAGCATGCGAAACGATTACCACATACAGTTCGATTCAGGGATAGACCCTGAGAGCGGGTATTTAAATTTGCGAAACGGATTCCGCTCCACATTGTACAGAGTCAGGGATACCTGAGCTGAGATTGAGAGCGGGTATTTAATTTTGCTTCACGACCCACTCCCATAAGCATACGAAACGACACCCCACATACAAATCGAATCAAGGATTAATTGTTTACCTTTAAGGGGTTAAAGTAAACTATTAATTAATTTACTGAATGTTTACGACCAAATGACCCAATATTTATTACAAACGCACCGACAACCAAACACTTTTTACAACAGGGATAGAGTCTGCACGAAGGAAAGCTGCCTGGGAGGGTCATTATTTTCACAAAAATCTTAACACCACTTCGGTACAGCGCCATCTAGCGAAATTAAACGGAAGCTATGGAGAAATTTAAACCGTTGCGCTTTGGGTAATATCTTTTGAATGAAATATCCGATTTGAGTAATTCAAAAAGTAATTTATAGGTGTTGAAACAGACATGAACATAAAATTATTTATTTTGGTAAGGATGTATACAATATTGTGGCATTTTATTTTTTGATTGATTTGATTGATTGATGTGATGATGCGATTCTTTAGATTGATATAACTTTTTTATTTATGAACCGATTGAAACAAAACAAAGACTAAATGTCAATCCCAGAAAACCGCAACGCATTAGTGAAAACCGCATTCAATTAGGTTAAGCCGTTTCTGAGATTAGCCTGAACAAACGTACAGACAAACAGACATACAGACAAACAGACAAAAATTCTAAAAATCATTGTTTTGGGTTCTATTGCGTATATAAAGTTCCCCTAATAAAGTTTTTCTTATTTATCTTTAATGTACAGACACCGACCTTTTAGATTTTTCTATACTAATATTATAAAGAGGTAAAATTTGTAAGTTTGTAAGTTTGTATGTTTGTAAGTTTGTATGTTTGAGGTAATCTCTGGAACTAATGAACCAATTCCAAAAAATTTTTCACTGTCAGAAAGCTACATTATTCCTGAGTGCTATAGGCTATAAATTATTTTTATAACATGTATATTAAACGAGCTATCGCAACTTTTGTCTAGCAAGTCGGAAAAAATTACCTCATAAAACAGAATTAATTGCGTGCGCTGCCTAAACAGTTGCTTAAAATTAAAAACAATGTATGGCAACTTGGTTTGTCTTAATTATTTCTACAAAAAAGTCCGCGATACCATATCTCTATCTTTTATATTTTATCTTTTATACTTCTTTTATTGCAAGAAAAAAATGATTTTTCGGCATACTTACGTTTGGTTGATTCTTTGAGCAACAAAATATTAATTCTTATGACAATAAATTATTTCAGTATCACAAGGACATCATACAGATAAGATTTGCCATTTACAGTATGTCAATTGGTCATATAGTTCCGGAGATAATATAAAATTACTAAAACGCAAAATGCCCGTAGCGTAATTTTCATTGTGCGGAAGTCATTTATAATTTCAAAAAATACCTTTGAAGATATTTACAGTTTTAAAATTACTCCGCAGCAAGCAATATAAATGATAGTATGTAATAGAAACTGCTTTTTAGCGAAAAAAGGCCCCCTATTGTACTCTTGCATATTTGTTTGTATTGTCCTTTACTGTTTTTGTCCTATTGGTGTACAATAAAGAATATTGGCCGATGGCTTTGAAAGATATTCGTAGCATAAACATCAGAATAACACATCTGGGTCGTCATAAAGGCGCGTGTAAGAGGTTACGGGTTCGAATCCGGGCAAGTACCAATGTGACTTTTTCAATTCATATGTACTTTCTATAGTTTACCTTGGACATCACTGACATTCCGTGCCTCGGAAAGCATGTTAAGCCCGGGTTGTCATTCGTAGAACTTTGACGCTAGGGGTATTCAGAAGCCAGAAAGTCTGACCAGTCGAACCAAAGGGTATCATCGCCCAGTTACTGGGTTGTGGAGGTCTGATAGGCAGACGCTTCACGTAAAACACTGGTATCCAGCTGAATCCGGTTCGGCTGTAAGCCGACCCCAACATAGTTGGGAAAAGGCTAGGGAGATGATGATCCTCCTCACCGCACACGGACATTTCGGGAGGTTCCTATGTCGGATTCGGGCGGAAGTGACGCCTGCATGACACGGTGTAGCATACGGTGGAGGTAGGCCCCGCTTGGGCGAACCACCATCGTGTCGTTGCAGAGGCGATCGGCGCTGGTTGAGGCCATGCTTCGGGGCGAGACTGAATAGGAATCCGTCGCCTCCTGCGAAGCAGACACACTGGAGACGAAAGCGGTGGGGCGCGTGAGGCAGCGTCAAGCTTCACGCCCCGGACAGAGACCCAGACTTAGTTGTCGAGAGTCACAAGATGATGGCCACTGGAGGCGTGGGCCTGCGGAAGGCGAGCGGTAGGTAGCTCGCCGCCCGACTAGGACACGGGTCTGCCGTGTCGACGGCGTGTCGATGCTTCTAATAGTTACCGCGGCCCCGGAATATATAAGGGTAACCGAGGGGACATTATTGGATTTTAGTCAGTAAAAGTCTGACCCTCCTTCCCTATTCAGGGGCGGGAGAAGTAATTTGATGATTTCCTATCCATAAAAAAAAAACGCCATTGGATATGTTTTGGATGCTTTTACCATGGTCAAGGTCCTTCAAGGTAGTGAAGTAAAAAATGTGAGGTTGCAATGGGTTCCATCGCACATTAACATAAGAGGGAATGAGGAGGCCGATCGCTTGGCCAAATTAGCTATTACAGAAGGTAACAATTATTATAGTGCACTAAATTACTCAGAAACTTTACAAAATTATAAAAAAATATGTTATAATAGCTGGAAAGAATACTTCGATGAGACATCTAAAATAAAAGGGATTTGGTATAGGACCATGCAGTCAGAGCCTCCTCATATACCATGGTTTGTTAACTTTAATATAGAAAGAAGTTATGTTACAATGGCTCATAGATTACGTTCTGGGCACGTTCCATCAAGAAGGTTTGAATATCTTATGCGAAGAGCGGATTCGCCAAATTGCGATACTTGTGGTGTTTTAGATGATGTTCAACACTTGTTGATGGAATGTGTCAAGAACCAAAGAGAAAGGATTAAGATTATGGAGGAGCTGGGAGTAAACCGCTGGGATGTCGGTATGATCCAAAGTATTTTGGCTGTACCGACATCGGAGCGGGCCTTCAAACTTTATGAGCTAGCCTTTTATAATAGGAATAATTAATATAGCTGTAATTTTGTGTGTGTGTGCATGTCTTAGTTAAGGTTAAGCCTTATGGACTGACATTTTTAAAAGTCCTTAATAAATGAGAAAAAAAAAAAAAAAAAAAAAAACCATGGTCAATGTCTTTCACGCTTATTATACAACCCCAATAATCTTTTTTTGTGTACGCTCAAGATAGTTCCACAGTTAATCCGTACTAATATTATAAATGCGAAAGTAACTCTGCCAGTCTGTCTGTCTGTCTGTCTCTTTTTCACGCCTAAACTACTATACCAATTTTGAATGAAATTTGTTACAGACATAGTCTGGGACCCGAGAAAGAACATAGGATAGTTTTCATCCCGGAAACGGGAACTATTATTCCACGCGAACGAAGTCGCGGGCAAAAGCTAGTATTATATGTATAGATAATATTATAAAGAGGTAAAATTTGTAAGTTTGTAGGTTTGTAAGTTTGTATGTAGGGCGTAATCTCTGGAACTACTGGTCCGATTTGAAAAATTCTTTCAGTGTTAGATAGCCCATTTATCGAGGAATGCTATAGGCTATATACCATCACGCTACGACCCACGGGAGCGGAGCAGTAACGAAATATGCGGGTGAAACCGCAGGGGACTGCTAGTAATAGATATTACCGGAGTGACCTGGTGTAGAGGCACTTTCAAGTTCCAAAGGACAGTCGCAAACTGAATAAATAGGATAGTAGTCTTTATTATTTACTAATCTGTAGTTTTGCAACTCATTTGTGTACAGATGAAGTTGTAAGTCTTTGAACTTACAACTTTATTTTGCACGCAATTAGGCGGTTTTATATTGTAACTATTTTTGTTGCTCATTATCATTTTTAATAAATAATTCATTACTGATAAAAGGAAGAAACGTGCAAAACGTGTCCGAGCACGTGGCTGCGATATCTACGGTGTCCGTCAGTTGTGACTTTAAAATACGTTAGAACACCACTGGAAAACACCATTGCTGAACTGGTAAAAGATGTACATCTCTACATGCACACCGTTTCAATAGAGCGAAGCTAAAAGGCTTAATGCAAAAGGGTTTCTTGAGTGATATCATCAAATTGAGTGCAGTTTTTATAATAGTTTTCTTTTTTTTTAAGACATGAAATAGGTACGTACGTTTGGTCAAAAGTCGTAAAAGAATCTCTTAGTGATAATGTGATAATATGCAGTGAAAAACTAGATATGGCATTAATTTGTGTCTATTGAGGTAATTAAGGTAACCTTGATGCGATTTTCCTGAAATTTTCAGAAAAAAAAATTGCTACTGTTTCATTTCCTTTTGAGGTCGATCGATGCAGATTTACCTACTTTGTAACGTTATTAAACAAAATAATGTGACCGTGTGATACGAGCTTAGCTGTCATAGTTTACTGATTACTACGACTAAGTAGTGTATTTACTTATTTACGAAGATAAATAACGTTATGGGTGACCTAGCTGTTAATATGATTTTCAATAAAGCAAGTCTTTGAATTTACCAATTACTTAATATAATTAAAAATTTCATAACATGATAATTAAGACGATTAAAATACAACAAGTAATTCATCTACACAGTAACAGACTCTACCATAGTTTTTTTAATAAGTTCACCGAAATTTTCCGTAGTCTCGGCGTTATTACTTTCTGTCGCCGCGTCCGCTGACTGGGACTGTGAATCCGATGCGTCCTGGGTCGTCTGGTCCGAGTGATCCAAGTTCAGCAGCGTATTGTGACTGAACCAGTTCTCATCATTTTCTACAGTTTGCATCTTATTACTAGATTGATATGGCAATGTCATCAAAGTGGTATAATGAGTTTCACTTTTGTTGTCATTATTTACACAATCAGAACTGTTTTTGTACATCCCATAGTGATTATGTTGTGTGTTATGATATTGTAGCGAATTATGGTCGTGTACATTTGTAGTTGATTTATGCAAGTAGTCTGGTACATAAACATGACCATAATGACTAAACATAGTCATCTGTGAACTGTGCGCAAACTCTTCAAAACTTGTAGCAGAAAAACTTTGCAGGCCTTTGAAATGGTTTTCTGTTTGCTGCTCGTAAGCGTAGTTTAGATTGCAAGGGAACCGTTGTATACTATTCGACATAGTATCGAAACCCATGGCATTTGCTGATGCGTATGGTGGGCCCTTTCCTTGGAGTATGCTGGATGTGTAAAGGTCACTGTGGCTGTGATGATTGTTCGTATTCTCAAACTGCATGATACCACTGTTATTTACATTATTGTGATTAGAAGTCTCGTTTCTATAACCGTAAGACATGTCATTATTCTGCGGTGTGGAATTATTCATATCACAATGAACATTATTAAAACTTCCTGTATTGACGCAAGATTCAACTTCCACTCTTGGAGTAAGGTTGACATCGCGTAACATTCCATCTTCATGGCTATGACAACGCTCTCTTTCGTACGACGAATTTGATGAACATGATGTAGAATTATTGTGCGCTTCCAACCATTGCCTCTTGGCAGCTTCCTGATTCTCCTCATGTTTCTTTTCTAGACCTATTCTCATAAGAGTCTGAATGAAATGAGTCCTCACCCTTACAGGGTTAAATTCTATTCGGCCTGTTGTGTTGGCGCACCCATCTCTAGTGCAACCACAGGGGAAATTCAATCGATCAACTTGGCATTTTATCCCAGCTAAGCTGCACGAACAACTTTCTGGGTTACAAGTGCCCTTACAAGCGCAACCGCAGAACTCTCGCGATGTTCTTATGTCTCTACATTCATCCTTTTCGTAACCCTCTATCTTTCTCACTCCTGCTGCACGCAAAAGAGCTCTTCTTTGCCTTGTTGGAACAGGTTGTAAGAAAAAGTAGCTGTCTAAATCAAGCTCAGATTCAGAAATGTCGCTCGCTTCTTCTTCAGTGTCGCTGTCTTCACTAGATGAAAGTGACACGCCTTGTAACGAATGACGCTCACTTTTTAGCTGCTGCAAAATTTGTCTATGTAATCTTCTCTGCTCTAAGGCATGCTCGGCTAAAGTAAAGTTTTGTATATGAGTATGTTCCCATTCCATTCCTAACGTTGAGCCTCCTTGTGATGGAACACATGAAAAGCCTTGGGCTCGAGGAAAGTAAAATACAGTAACATTATCAAATTTTATACTTTCTTTCCGTTTTTTAGCCAATGGCTCATTTTTGTTATCACCACTACATCTTCTCTTAAGACTACTTCTGAGAGGCTTTACTTGTGCTATTGAACTATGGCCATTATCTACATTGTTCTCATTGCTTGTGTTGTTGGAGTTACCATTATCATGGTCTAAATCATCTGATGATTTATCACTTTTTAGGCTACTTGTGCATGGAAGAGCTAGATTGAAGCTTGGTATTTTTAAATCGAGGACTTCTGATCCAAGACCTGAGTCGCTGCATTCTGACCGATCTTGAGCTTCGTCTTCCCTATCATTGAGAGCACTGTCCGGTGGAAGACTTCCAAGCGCAGAGTCTTCACTGTCAGCTGAAGCACTGTCAGTTTTAATATCGTCTATGTCACTTAGAGTATCATTATCATCTATTTTTACCGCATAGTCTATTTTACTGTCACTGCCCTCATAAAACTGAGAGTTACTACTACTGATTACATTACTTTGATCATCATTAGAGCTAAGATCTTCACTGTGAGCATCACTATCACTACTTTTTTCGTCTTTTATCACAAGGAAACTATCTTCATCCCTATGCTCTTCAACCGGGTCTTTTCCATATTCAGTGACGTCCTTATCGAGCTTGTCCTGTGGCTGTACGCCTAATTCTGATATTGCGTTCTCCATGACTGTTACAATTATCTGTAAAAATAGAAAAATGAGTTAATAAATTGAGCTCTGCTTTTGTTTGTGTACAAGTGTTACTGAATTTACGGCTTTTACGGCGGATAGGTAGAAAAACATGTAAAACAGTTGTCGTTGATAATTAATAACGACTAAATTCATTGTTGCTATCTTCGCTCATGACTGTAAATACATTAGCAGTACCTAATTTTGCGATAGAGGAGTGCAAGCCACCTGCACCCGTCTGAACCAAGCAGTATTATAAATCAAACAAAATGATAATTCAAAACCGGTACCTATTTCAAAAGACTGTGGCCTCGACTAACTCCACCGGTACGCTCGGGCTCGCCAACGAATCCCCTGTTCCATGATGACCACACAGACACCAACACAATCACCGGTTTCTCACTCTGATCAACGAAATATCAGTAAGCATAATAATTTATTTCAGCAATTCGGTCATCCACTGATGTCTGCCACACAATAGTCACTCTAAAGCGTCACTACGTAAGGTTCTCTTTGTAACACGTCTTGCAACGCACCGTTGTGTTTTAACCCTATTTATTTATTTTCCGCCTTATTTTGACAGCGACGTTCTTTGCGTTTCAGTCTTTTAAAATAGGGCGTTACATTCTGATTTCAAACCAGTATTTAATCAGTTCACTTTCTAGTAGTTCAAACTTCACAGTAGTTTATATAAATCCGTTATTTTACGTAAAATCATCACTACACAAGCACAGAGTCACAGAGAGAGGCCACTTTTACTACCGATCTCACAGTTCCCACCTCGCGTAATCGCGTTGGACGACTCGGGCGACGCAGGCAAGTTTTAAACCCGTAACAATGGAATAGTCCGTTGGTAAACGCGAGCGACGTATGCGGAGGGGACTTCTGAATTTAGTAGTGTATGGGCTGCGTTGTTCGACGTGACGTCGCCCCTCCCCGCCCGCCGCGCCCCGGCCTTGCGACCCTCCTCGCCGCGTCCACCCGCCGAGCTCGCGCAAGCGCGTTCTGTTTCTTGTGAATGCAATGATACCAACGTGGTGATTAATAATTTCCCATTTTGTTATTATAACAATTTTGTGTTCAATCGTATATTACTGTTTTAAATTGTTGTACGCAAAAACTATTTGTTGCTAGCGTTTTAGTGGAACATTTATGGTGACTAAGACTCTATCTTATCGCCTGAACGTCTCTATTACAAATAAATAAACGTGTAACCTACAACGAATGACGATGACCTCATTCCAAATTATTATTCTAGACTTTTTAAGATGAGGTTGCTGACCGTAATAAAAATAGGAATAAAAATGCATTTAAATAGTCAAGTAAGCTTGAAAGAGTTTGAAATTATCTCTGCAAATTAATTGAAATAACATATAGGTATTTATATTTTGCGTTGCTTGGTAGGTTATCTCTAAACGAGTTATTACTATCCGATTTACTAGAAAAAATCTGAAACTATTATTCTACTTATAACAAAAAAGGCTTAATAAAAAATAAAAAATAATGGAAGCTTTTGTTCAGGCTATTTAAAGATATGTAAAATAATTGTATTTTTCATAGATATTCTAAATGGGGACACAATGTTTTTGACATTTGGTACGAATTGACCAACCTTCTTTGTTATTACATCACTATAATTATGGAGGCTGTACGGAACCCTGGCAGCGGTAATACAAAGAGTGCCTAAACGTATTTATTTCGTCATTCTTAAATTAGTCATGAATTCTCATCACGATTAAAATTTTGTTCAACATGATGAAGTTTTAGAAGTGCGTTAAAATAGGGGATACTAATTCGCCTCAAGTATGGGAGCGCAATAGGTGGCAACCCAGGTTCACAACCTTTTGCTCTCAGGCCAACCCGACAGGTCTCGACATAAGCGTACGTCTGCGTCATTGTCATCATGGCTATGTACCTAGAGTCAGAGAGCTGATGATAACGAACCTACTCTTGCAGATTTATTTTATTACAGCTCAGAACTCTTCACACCAATGAATAATTTTATTGAAACAAAGAACCACGCGAGGCGTATTTCTAATGTCCATAAATATAGATTGCTGCATACTTTCAGCACTGGATACTGTAGTTAATCGTCCGGGAGTACTATTTATAAAATCCGCCGTAGTATACATATTAGCGATCTGTTTACCCGAGCAGGTGTACGTAGGTGGAGTGACGTGTGATCTGGTCGCGTCACTGCAGCACAGCTTGCTCGCTTCACTACGAGCATTCTTCAAATAAATTGGCACTCGACGGCAGTCGACATAATACAGGGCGAGGTGGCAGACTATACATACCAACCCGCACGTATACGATAATCAATAGATATTTTCAGGAGGCTTTCGTGGAGAGCAACAGAGACGCCGATAGCTCGCTCTCGCTCTGCCTTGTAATTTACATAGCATACCGTGAAAAAGCATGATGTGGATTAAAAGTTGGTTTTTGTAACATCAACAACAGTAAATTAATGATAATGATGTTATATCACCGTTATCAGGGGAGGACAGGAGATAGTTGCGACAGAGTTTACTAACCAAAGTAAAACTGATAAAAATAATCTAGATACCTAGGTACTCACTTATTTAGTGTCTTCTAAGTTATCAGTGTCTTGGAGAGTTTGTTGCTGATTGATGAACTAAATTACAGCATGGGCTCTACAACACTCTACTTTAACATTTGTCTGAAGGACGAATGCTTTATGGTTTAGCTAAATTTATTTTAATATTATTTAGGCGCAACTACATTATGGATTGACAATAGCAGTAGAACAAGGAAATGTTTCAAGGCAAATATGCAAATATTACTAGTTTCTTCTTATAGTCAAAATAAACTAATTAAGTTAGTATATTTTAGCCAAAGTGAATACCTTTTTATTTCCAACCTCAGGTAGCAAATCGCATTCAGCGTACATACTTGTGTACCTAACGACTGTCTAATTCATATAGGCAGACCAGCTCAACAACAATCGAACTACTTTTTGTTCATATTGTGTGTAACCAGTTTTTTTATCTCATTTCTAACGGTTGGCTACGGCGCAGCACCGTCGCCGGTCCTTGTGTAGCCCATACTAGGTACCTAATACGTAGGTAGCCGTATCGCGCCGTACCTAGGCACTGCCAGACCGTCAGTGGGGCATCAATCGTTCACATGGTAACGTCAAAAACAAACCAGCTGTATTACCGTCATTACGCGAATGTGTACCCATCAAAGACGTGCATTAGTATGAATAAATTATTTTATTCGTTTTGTATACGTATGTGTTGAGTGTAGCTACATACCTAAGTACCTAGGTGCTTGGTGCTGCGAAGGGTGTAGGGAGAAGAGGGGTGGGGGTGCGGGGTGGCAGACTGGGGTAGATTAAATTTCGTAGCACACCGCTAGCTGCCTCGAGCTCGCTTGTATTCATCAGCGTTAGGTCTGCAATTGCTTCCCGGTGTGTTTCAGACCCACAATGTTCTATTGCATATGTTTGGTATCCTACTACCTGGTATCACTGGTTTGTTTTATGGTTTATTTCTACAAACCAGTAAAAACATCCCCATAATTTTGATTGAATAAATTACCTTCCAGGCATTATAATTCGATTTTTTTGTGGGTAAGACTTTCAGTAAATCGAAAAATGTGCGTAAATTGGCGAGTTCCAAGAATTGATTAACGTCAGTCGAACTTACGATTTCGAAAAAGAAAACACTTAAGATACGCAAAAGAGTAAAATTCAGATTGATATTTATTGAGTTTTCAGCAACCTTAGAGCGTCTCTGAATCTTCTGCTCTCGCAGAAACACAAAGCAACTATTTGACCCGACTGAAAAGGATCACTAATTCAAGTATTAGAAGTGTAAAAACTAAAAATACCCCCGCCCCCGAAGTTATTAAGATCGTAACTGCATCTAACAAAGGATTTAATACCTTCGAAACCACTGCACCCAAACATGACTAAGAACCAATGCTAGATAATCTAATTTCAAATAAAAAAAACTGAATCTAAATCGGTTTACCCGTTTAAGATCTACAGTGCCACAGACAGATTGACAAACAAAGAGACACTCACACATAGCAGTGAAACTCCTCTTATTTTGCGTCGGTGGTTAAAAATAGGATACTAAAATATGATATAGGGCTAAATTCTGAAAGCAGAAACAACAAATAAAGCACTTAAAGCTTTTACTCCTGTTATGAGACAAAAAATCTACTACTCGGTACTCGTAGATTAAAAATGTACGAGAACCTACGCACCAAAGACAAAATTCTGTTTATATCATTGTGTAGTTCCATTATTTTATAATGCCTAAATGTAACCAAAAGTCTAGAAGGCCGGGGTGGCCTTGTGTAAAAGTGGCGGCTTCAAAATGGTATTTGCAGATCTCAAGGCTACCAGCTGACATAGCTTTTTAATATTCTCAAATATAACTAACTAGCTTGTGCCCGCGGCTTCGCTCGCGTTAGAAAGAGACAAAAAGTAGCCTATGTTACTCTCCATCCCTTCAACTATCTCCACTTAAAAAATCACGTCAATCCGTCGCTCCGTTTTGCCGTGAAAGAAAGACAAACAGACAGACAGACAGACACACTTTCCCATTTATAATATTAGTATGGATGTCTAGAATAACTTTAGCTCAGAAGAAGTATCTATACAGTTTTTCGCGTTCGAATTACAAAATAGTACGCCTATGGTTGTTCCTCGCAGTCATTACGAGATGGTCAGTAGAATGAACGTAGGTGTAATGTACGTAGTAAGAATGTGGGTCGCTCAAACAAATTAAATAGAGACCCACCTCTCCCAAATTGGCCGGTAAGCAAGACGTGTTCCGGTTAAAGGGTATGTAGTACCGGGGAAATTAAACAGGCTCTTTTACGAGCGACTGGTCTAAGCATTAGACTCCAAGGCAATGATAATCAGGACGACAGCATAGGTGGACGTGACCTATGTGTCAGGTATGTGTCAGTTGAAATTGGAAGAGGTTCCCACTTCAAATGAGGTTAATCAGCCAATCAACACCGTCAAGATAAAATAGTGCATGGTCTCATGTACTACAGTAGGAGTCGAGACAATGGTGCCGATACTCTTGTTCACAAACTTAGCTAAATTTAAGTTCAGTACATCTTTTTCTTTCCATTTCATTAATAAAAGGACAGAAGATAAAATATACGAGCTGTCAAACTAAGACACTCCATAGGTAATTTAGACGGGATTAAAAACATGGCCACATTGGCCACTAAAATACGTCGCTTTACGTCAGTCGCTGACTAATTTGACAGGATTAAACTAAAATATATCTTCGGTACTTTTCTTTATGAGATGGAAAGAGAAAAATATACTTAACTTAAATTTAGTTTAGTTTGTGAACAAGAGAATCAGCACCATTGTCAAGTAAGAGATAGAAGTTTCTAAATGTTTGCGTGTCAAATATGTTGGATATGCGTGTTAGTAGTTAGTAGACTTGATCGGTTTTCACGACGTGCCTTGCATGGACTCGTATAGATAAACACTAAAACAGAAGACGCAGTACCTACATGTTTACATGGGTGATAAACACTTAGTCACTCGTTTATAATGAACAACGTGTAAACCATTCAAAAAGATAATGCACCGAAAAATATCTAACGGGACTTACGGGACTATGCACCTATAGTTACGTCCAGTATATTTTGGCTGCTCTTGACGGCGCTACAAGCACAGAGAAAAAGAGATGAAATGTCAGATTCGGTACTTTCACACTTTAGTTCACTTTTCCACCGCATGCCAAGATTTAATGGACGTAGGCGTCAGTACCCACTATTCGGTACAATTTTTGAGATTCAATAGATTTTGTTTGTAACGGAATCCACTTGATAACTTTTACTCGTTCTTCTTCATAGGAGCCTTCTTTGAAATAAAGTTTCAAGTTCTGACTTGACAACTTAGTAATAAATTAAAAATTCAAAAGTGCCTTATAATAAATGGTTTAGTTACTTAAAATATTTAATTTGAGTTTGAGTTTTAACCAGGGCAAAGAATCCATTGCCAAAGATATGGATGGGAATCTTCTAATTTAAAAAAATGTTCACCTTTCTTCACTTACTCAGTGCCTTTTATATTTGAAAGTGTTGTAACATGTACTATAATATATTATTCTTCATATCAGTTAGTTGGTGTTCACCATCATTTACTATTTCAATTTTACTTGGCTTTGGAAAACAATTTTCTTCATCTTAGCTCCGTTTTAGATTTTATGGAGCTATTAAGATTCAGTTTCGCTTGTCACGTGAGCTAGCCTATCAGAGCTATGTCTAACACTGACTAGTTCAGTCTAGTTACAATCTAGTCTCTATCGGTCAAGGTAAAGCTATTGGGTACAGAATTAAACGTGCTCTGCTGTTTGGAACCAGTAATATTTTTCGCGTGAGTATACCAATTTTGTTTTTATGCCAACATTCGATTTCATGACTAACAAATGACTGAGTGATGTTGCGTCGGTGTTATATGGCTGATTGAAGATGAGGAAACTGATCCTTTTATGATGTCGATACATATGCTTATATATATATTTTTTTTTATTTCAAATAAAAAGGAAATCCTTTTTTTACTGGCTTGTTCCTCCAATGCAAGATACGAGTTAAAGACACCTTCTCAATGAGAAGGCAGGGACTTATATTCATTATAGGTCTAAGTTTCCTCACCGATGGCTATGATGCCAATGATATGAATGAGGCTAGTTAAATATAGTTAAGTGTGTAGAAATATTTAATCGGATACCGAGTTACCTAAAAAATCTTAATACCAGGTTATTTAAAAGTGAACTGTATGATTGGCTGTCCACTAAGAGTTTTTATAGTATTAAAGAGTTCCTTGACAAAAAACATTATTGACATTGTATAAAACAACGCACAATATTTGCACGCTTATAATGTTAAGCAAAAACATGTATGCTCTTTATTTTAAATATTTGTACCACCTTTTATACCGTGTTTTTATGCAAATAAATATTATCTTATCTTATAAACAACAAAATTTACAAGAATTGAAAAAGTCACATTGGTGCTTGCTCGATTCGAACTAACACCTTTAATATGAAAGGCGGGCGCCGTAGCCACTAGGCCAACACAACACTGTACTGTTATTTTATTTTTATTTATTACTCTGTTTCTATTGGTGAGCAAACAGAATGTCTCTTCTAATAATTCTATAAAATGCTCAATTCAATTCTAAAAAAAATAGAAACGAGCTAGTTCTAGGACTCTACATTTCTGGGGTTCTTGTTTCTGGTTAAACCTTAAAATTTTATTTGACACAGTATTTTTTTATAATTTCCAACTGATTTATCAACAGATTGGAACTGTAAGAAAACTGATTACATGGTTGCTCATAAACGAGGAATAGCCAGTCGTAATCAGGGTCCAAAATGGTCTGAAATAAAAGCTTAACAACGCGAGTTTATCTCGTATAATATACCGAACGCCACGGAGGCAAGTACTTACTCCGAGGTACTCTGTCGACCTTCCCCGTCTGGCAGAGTCTGGCGTACCCTTCTCTCCCACGATGGTTGTAGCCATGCTTTTAAAAGTGCTGCCACGCCCATTCGTGTTTCCTCTGCGTATAACAATACAAGGCTGATTTATTTCGTAATTGTTAATGTCCTGGGAACTGAATAAAGCAGTTTTTTAGATAGAGTGGAACGGCTTAGAGAACTTTGTAGAATACTTTATGACGCCCTTCTGCAGGGTGGATCAATAATTTTGTGTTTTCCTTGTCCTGTTTTATTTGATATTTTTCTCGTAAAGAAACTTATAAAAATGATGTCATAGTTAGTAATCGGCATATAATAATGGCAGCTGGTTAGAAAATAATATCCCCAATTCATTTAGAGATACTTAGGAAGTTAGGTTCCATTTTTCGGAACGCAGAGTACTGAAATGTTCACAAAACCATATACTTACTGAGTTTGATATCACACCTGCCTAATTTTACTTTGCTGATCTGCAACCTACTCAAAAGTCTTTGTAACAAACCAAACATCCACTGCCCATCAAAAAGTGTTACCCAGCTGCTATAGAATAAACAGTCGTGAAATGATTACATGTCCAGCTACCTATAGGTAGCACAGTGACGTCATGTAGCCCTGGTAGACATAACGTAATGTTCTTTCAATTAGATAGATGGGTTTATGTGAAATGTTTACAGAAAAGCATCGATCGATAAATCATTACGGCGCGAGCTTGCTACGAGGAGTTACTCGCGTAGGCAACATGGGCTTCAATTAATTTGAAATGATTCACTTACCAACTTCTGTGAACACTTGTATATCAATATTGGTATATAGAACTTATGTATGTACCCAGTACATACATTGTATGTAATATGAAGGTTCCTGGTATCATTATAAGTACTGCTGTATTCTCCGAAAGGGTAGGTAGTTATGTTTTGTGATTAAATCCATGCACTAATGGTTCAGTTCCAGGTACTTGGTATAGAGCTTAAATAACAGAAAGAGCGTTTACACCGAACGGAACATCATACTAACTTTTAAGTTTAAAAAATAAAGAGAGAATTAAAGTTTTGTATAGAAAACTTAACTCTATTGTGCACTTTGAAACTCTGCTAGAACATGATCGTTGCTCTTTCTTCAGACATACACTAAACTGAATTCGGATTGAAAGTTCGTATGAATTAAAAAAGTCACATCAGTGTTTGCCTGGTTCCGAATCCGCAAACTCATGTAAGACAGACGGGCGCCCTTCCCACTGGTCTGTCACGGTACTTGTGACGATATTTTAGCAGTCACCAGTCAGAAAGTCAGATAAACCAGTGTAACCAAGGCCAAAGTCGGACGTGTAAATGATGAGATGTTATGGAAGTCTGATAGCTGACAGTCGCTCCATTTAAACACTAGCAGTCTTTTATAGATCCGGTCAGACCGAAAGCCAATCCTGACAAAGTTGGGATAAGACTTAGTAGATGATATATTATGCAAAAACGCTCTGTTTGTAGAGTATATTATTTAAATATTTGTAATATCTAAAATTACAAAAAAGAAGTTTGTTGGTTATTGTTTAAGAAGTTTTTGGTGAGTGGGAAATCACATGGGAATCATAGGCGAGAGGGCGTGTCAGACTTTTACTGACTAAAACCCACTCATGTTCCTTCGATTGCCCTTTATGTTCCAGGGTCACGGTAACTATTATAAACATTCCGCAACAGTACGAGGTAACCTCTGAAAGTATCCACTGTAAATTATGAGTACCTTAGAATAAACCTCGCTAGAGGTCCAGCTGTGGACTGAGACATAGATGACAATGATGATGATGATGATAGAATGTGTTTTAATTTATACATATAAAATGGTAAACTGGCTGACTGATTGATGACTGACTGTTGACACATCAACACAGCCCAAACCGCTGGTCCTAGAGACATGTTTGCAGGGTGTGCTCTTTGTTCAAGATAAGGTAACCACTAAGAAAAGTTTTTTGGAAATTCTACCCCTAAAGGGGGTGAAGCCGCGGAGGGATGCTATTGTATTATTATTTTTCGACTAGCTAGTCAAGATACACGATACCTTACGACAAAGAATACGCAGGCACCATGGCCGTACAGCTAGTACCTATAGGTACTACTGACATTTATGATACTAAACCGGAATCTGGGGCGAAGCTTTTAAACTATGATGGACGACTTACCTACACCTCGTAATGGATTTTGGTTTAAAATGAAACTTTCCTCTAAATAATATATTCACAACTTTCTAAAAAGTACAGTAATTTATTTCGGATTAAAAGTTTAGCTTTTTCAAAATATAATCCAAAAAGTGGGGATGATTCTTTTTCTTGAGGGTGTTCCATAGTGCGAGACATCATTAAGTCACAGGCCTTGTAAAAACATAAGAGGTTGCTAAGATATTTTTTTGATTTAGTCAGCCGTTCGCGAGATATTTAATTTAACTACTAGCTTTTGCCCGCGGCTTCGCTTGCGTTAGAAAGAGACAAAAAGTAGTCTATGTTACTCTCCATCCCTTCAACTATCTCCACTTAAAAAATCACGTCAATTCGTCGCTCCGTTTTGCCGTGAAACAAAGACAAACATACAGACAGACAGACAGACACACTTTCCCATTTATAATATTAGTATGGATAGAACGCATTTTTTTGTTTGCCCTATTTTAACAAAAAAATCGTCTAAAAGCTAAACGGTATAAAAGCTTAAAAGAAAACTATAATGGATTATGTATAACTTTATTGGTTCAGGGGTTATAGAGGCATACCACGAGAAACAAAATAATTCCAAATTCTTGAACCTGACTTATGCAAAAAGTTGTTAAACTACAATGCAAAATAGTACGTAACGGAACACACTTTTTTTTTATTTATAATTTTCCTCGGCTTCGATGTATGCCGTAACAAGGATCAGCGAAAAAAGCACTTTGGTAGAATAGATAAACGTACCTTACCACATATTTTTAACCGACTTCAAAAAAGGAGGAGGGTCTCAATTCGTCTGTATGTTCTTTTTTTTTTTTTTTTTTTGTATGTTTGTTACGCTATATCTCCGTCAATTGTAAACGGATTTTGATGGTTCTTTTTTTGTTTGATAAGTCATGATTCAGGGGTGGTCCCATATAAATTTTGTGGCGATCGGTTCAGTGGTTCTCGAAAAATTCACCAAGAACAAAAAAAAATGACGAAATATTCATAGACGATGTGTGTTTTTTCTTCAAGTTTCTATATCTACATTGGGAGTCGACACTAAAAAATAATAACCGCCTTCAAAAACTAAAAACCCAAAAATAACTAAAATTTCGGAAGTCGGTGGCTTCTGTTCTGCCAGTCAATTTGTGTTGCCACCGACTTCCGAAATTTTAGTTATTTTTGGGTTTTTAGTTTTTGAAGGCGGTTATTATTTTTTTGAAAAAAGTTTTTTGTATTAGATAAGTTGATAACGAATAATAATTGTATTTCATATCTGTATTTACAATTGTCTAAAAAGATTCAGCTTTTAGTTCTTGTAAACATATATTTTATTTCATTCCATGCCAGTAGCCTTTTACACTTATCTTTATAGCTTGTTTTATTAATCATATCGTGAAGGTCTTTCTTCTGAAACTGTTTTTTGAAAAACAAACCAAGCTCTAATTGCTAAAATGTATTAACTAATTGCTATAGTATCTACTGCTCAATTTAAGAAGTAAGCACACATCAAGTGGTGCCAGATTTCTATCACGCCAGAGATTTAGGGTTGCGGCGCATCGCAGCGCATTCAACCCCTATATACGCAAACAGAACGTACCTACGTATGTAATACCTATATACCTGCAGACTTCGGTGAAAACAGATTGCTACTTTACCTATATCAGGCTGTCTGAATACCGCAATGCCTGTCGTTGTACTACACATTCAATCCATTTTGTATTCAGAGCTGGAGTTTAGGAAACTAGAATTAATTAATTTCGAAGAGGCTTTTCACGATTTGATTTGCTTGCCATTTCTATCGGGAAACTGGTATTTATGTCGCAGTCATCTGGTTGAATCAGCCATTTGATTGTATAGCTAGCGTGTTAACTGAATAGCGACATTTAATTGAATGACTAAAGGACAATTCGTCAAGTTGTTTAATGTAACGTTCAACGTCTTGACTGAACGTCATTTAGCGTTGTCGTTGAATGGGATATAGCCGACTTTGAAAACAGTGGAAGTGCTAAGTAGGCGTGGCACGCGTGGCACAATTAAGCGTTGTAACTCTTAACCGATACCAGTCGCGTTCTGACATCGCGACGAGTTGCTTGTCTCGCCACAAATTCATATTTCCCTAGCTATGCCGTATTGTTACGTTTTAGAGAGCAAAAATGATAGTAGGAAAATAAATCTTAAAAATGGAGGTATTTCGTATTATCGTTATGTATGATTTTCACTGTTTTCCAATAAAAATCCTTTTTTGTTTCAATTTACTAATATTTAATAGAACAGTTAGTCAAAATCAACCTTATTCCATTACGAGAAAGTTTATTTTGTATTGATTTATTACAATAGTACAACTGCGCTACTCAAGTAGTGATGTGGTCAGTCGAATATTGAATTTGTCGATTGATATCGATACAAAGAATAATTTGTGTTTACTTAAAAGTTTTTCGAAAAGAAGTGGCGATAAAACAAATAATGCGAAAGTTAATAAGAAACCTAACAATTAATATATTTTATTTCAAGGGCAATAAATACATTATTCATAACGTTGCAGTAATTGTGTAAAATTTAAATATACAAGTATACCAGCACTTTTATTTTATTTTAAATTTACCTGTCTATCTACATATAATTATCTATTAATTATTGTTTTCAATTAAACAGCGGTTTGTGTACCAAATAAATAAATGTAAGTACTCGCAAGAAGTCTTATTTATGCTAATTGATCAAAATATCGGGTATCTATCGATATCGATAAAGAATTATAATATGCTACGTGGTGCAGCCTTGACCGAGTAGGAGCTGAATTCGACCGATCACGCAAATGTCAGCCGTATGTATAATGCAATTAAGTTGATAATTGCGACCTTTGAGAATAGCGCCATCTGTGATCAAGTAGCGGAATTAACTTGTTAACCGAATCTTAGAGTGACTATAGACCGTAAATACGTTTTGAAGCTAAAGCAAAATAAATCTTATTTGGAGGTCACGCTATTTTATTACTAATAAGTCACTTTAATATAAATTTTGTCAAAAAAATATCAAGACAGTGCTATCTACACAAGCTGTTTTACGCCATATTTGTTTTGGTGACTACTAACGCCGCAGTGGGAAAAAAATGAACTAAATTTCAATCACCTGACTGATTTTACGTCCGCTCTGTTCAAAGAGCTATGTTTCAATCCGCTATCTAGTTGGACGTTGAGCGACTCTTGTTCAATCAACGTTCGGCCTAGTCATTCAATTAAATGTCGCTATTCAGTTAACGCGCTAGCCATACAATTAAATAGCTGATTCAACCAGATGACTGCGACATTTATAAGGTTTCACTGATATATTAGGAGAGCAACGGTTCCTAGAATTGAAATTTTTGGGAGTCAATTTCAAATTGCTTATTGATTTCCCCAATGATATTATAAGTAAAAAGCGTAGATAGGTTACCTAAACGAAATTCTATCTTCAAAAACAGCACACTAACGGACACATTATTCTAAGCATACATTACACGTCAAAGTAGGATGGTATGATTGAAGTAGTGCGAGTGAATAAGAGATAAACGTCAAATGTCAACGCGATACTTAGTAACATGTTGGTCAAATGGCAAACTTTTAAAGTGCCACTTTTTGACTGCGTATAACCTATCTACACCTTTTTACTTATAATATCATTGGATTTCCCTGCTATCAAGCAGTGTAATCCTTTAGATAGGACATAATAACGTTGACAAAATAATAATATAAAATTGTTCAAATTTTAAAAGGTTTAATCTGCACACGACTACACGTTTTAAGTAAATTGTACATTGTGCTGATTTTATACAAGATGCACATGCCAAGGAAATGGCTTCAATGCTCACAGTTACTATATTATAAGCTTAGCTGATTTAAGTTTGACCTCCTCAACAAAAATGCTCCTTGAGCAAAAACTTCAGAAAATTTTAGCTTTATTATATTTTTTCTCAAGGATGTGGGATGGCATTTTTTTTTGGTTTGATTTAATACTTAACAAAGTTTTTTTTTTTTTTTTGTTTTGGTGAGTGGGAAATCATCCAATGACTGCTCCCGTCCTGGGTGCGGCGGGAGGGTGTGTCAGACTCTTACTGACTAATACCCACTCATGTTCCTTCGATTGCCTTTTATGTTCCAGGGTCACGGTAACAGTTATAAACATAACATTCCGCAACCCCGGCAGGCGTTGGCCCTGTTGGGCCCCTTCCTGTGCTGACTCCTTCTCTTTGAGGCGCGCGTGGAACAAAACGCGCCGTCTACGCGGTCCTGGTCCTAGCCGGGCGGCGAGCTACCCATCGCTCGCCATCCGCAGAACCGCGCCTACGGTGGCCGGTAGTCGTCTTGCGACTCTCGACGTCTTCGCCTGGGTCTTTGTCCGGGGCGAGAGGCTCGTCGTTGCCTCTCGCGCGCCGCCGCTTCCTTCACTAGCATAACTGCTTCGCAGAAGGAGGCGACGGCATCCCATTCCGTTTCGCCCCGCAGCATGGCCTGAACCAGCGCTGGGCGCGAGAGGTCACCGCCGCCGATCGCCTCTACGAGGACACGTCTATGGTCCGCCCATGCGCGGCACACCTCCACCGTGTGCTCGACCGTGTCCTCCAGGCGACCGTTGCTGCAGTGGTGACACCCAGGCGTCGCTTCCGCCTGAATCCGACACAGGAACCTCCCGAACTGACCATGTCCGGTGAGGACCTGTGTCAGGCGAAACGTGAGAGCGCCGTGGCGCCTCTCCAGCCACTCCTCAAAGAGGGGTCTTACCGCCGCTATCACGGCGTGCCCAATACTTAACAAAGTTGAGACTAGAATAAAGAGTTAATTTCTGCCAAAAAAAAAAGCCAACTACAATTTCAAATTAGTTTCCGTCAAACTAATTAAGTATTCTTATGGCAATTATTTTAACTCAATTTTTTTCCGCACCTGGGTTGGGGCGCTAATAACTTTACCTAATTGTGACCATGTTATAGATTTCATTTAATTTGCATCTGTTTGTGCATAGAACAGATTCAGTCAAAATAAATTAGAAACTAAACCAATACCAGCGAAATATTTAATTCCTGGTCGACCAAGCTGTGAGAAATTTTACTCCCGTTTGATTAAGATATTACACAGAGTTTCAGCAAAATCATTACCAAAAACTTTCTTCTATGAAATGCTTTGGCATAAGTATCAACAAAAAATTAATGAATGATAATATTGATTGTGGTAGGTTGTCGACGTATTTCAAGATCTTTGCCAATGTTTACAACACTGATTGGCACACTTATCACTAATATACAAAGATATGGGTTAAAAACAACGCACTGCTATCAGAAAAATTCACTGTATGAAACATTGATAATGAGCAATGGCAGAGATTTTTCAGTCGGTGCGTAGTTGTACGTAGATTGTTAATTTGACAACTTGAAATATTTGTATGTTAGGTGTTGATTGGTAGGAGCTGTCTTTCATTGATAATAATAAATGATAATTGATAATAGCTATTATTAGTCTTTACTTACGCAAGTGGCTAGTCCCAACTGGTTTTATTAGGTTTATACCGGTGCTTAAATTATTGAAGCTAGGTTTTGAAAAGTTACAATGATTGTAGAGGGTTATGTTCTGTTGAGCTGTATCTATACTAATATTATAAAGAGGTAAAATTTGTAAGTTTGTATGTAGGGGGTAATCTCTGGAACTCAAGATCCAATAAAAAAAATTTTTTCACTGGCAGAAAGCTACTTCATTCCTGAGTGCTATAGGCTATATTATCTAACTGTTTACTTAGTTGTGGCATCGATACTGTTCAATTTACCGCCCTTGCGGGTCGTGTACATCTGAGTGATAATATCACGCTATGTCCCACGGGAGCGAGGAAGTAACCAAAAACCTAACGTTACGCGGGTGAAACCGCGAGGTACAGCTAGTCTAACATAACTACGGACATACCTATGTACAGGGTCAGCACAGTTACAAAAGCAGAGGGACGCTGCTCTAAAGTTTTCAGTAGAATTTCCACCCTATCAGAATATGATAGGATTTTTTAATCACCCAACATTTTCGACACTTTCTACGTTACATTTCGTAACAATTTGTTCAAAGGTCAGAGTTGAGCGTGTCATTATAAGGGTATGATCAAGACACGCACACTAACAAAAGGGAAATATACGTAGGTTGGTATTGGAACTCGTACCTACAGTGAATTTTTTCCTTAGTGTCTTTTTGGTAAACAAACAACATAAAAAATGTGCAAAATTCGAGTGTGATTCGCACTCGAGGGATTCCGTATCACTATAACGATACAAGTTACAGTCACACTCTAAAAAAATGTTATCTGTGCTTATACGGTTCATGACTTTATGTTAGACAGACGAACTGCTAAACTGATAACGGAGACTTTTCCCGCACGTATGGAAACCCTACAAATTGCAAGTTTTTTTTATCAATCAACATTTTATGTATGAAATATACCTTTATTTACAGTTAGAAACAACAGCTACGAGTTATCCATTCTTATCAATATTTAAATATTTGTGCGCCATATTTATTTACAAAATGAGGCACGATAAGACAGAGACACTATAGAAGCATAGGGTTGAAAACAATGACGTAGTACTTATGTAAGTACCTCGTTGTGAAAGAGGGTAGGATTTTTTAAACAAAAGCTGTCCACGCACAGTTACTGTAAATAAAAGCCTTTGGGAAGCCATATAAATAAAACATTTAAAAAGGAAGCCACATAAATATTGATTAGGTACATACAAACGAAGAAAATTGAACTTGTTCTTTTTTTTTTGTAAAGAAATTTGCGATTGCTTAATTAATTTTCTCTAATAAATGACGCGAAGATGTATTGCGAAATCTCGCTTTTATAAAGTTGAATCAAAACTCTAGACGGGTACCTATGTGGATTCTTTTCAGAATTTTAAGTAGGATACAATTAAAAATGATATTTATTTTGTAAATTGGTTAATATTATACGTTCAAAACAATTTCAAAAACACAAAAAATTTAAAACCTAGTAGGATTTCTATAACAAAATCAGTGGCTTCATGCATTTTGTCAAGTTATGCGAAAATAAATGTACGATGTAGCTTTTTTTTTTATAAGTTACCTATTTAAATTTAATTTTTAGATAAGGAATTGGTAATCTGGTTTATAAAAATTGATCATATTCATCATCCAATCCATCGAGGAAAATAACGGTCTTTATTTAATCAGGACCGTTGTACCCTGGCCAATAGATCAACGTGATGAAATTAACAAAATATATCTAATACCATAGTCTGCTCGTTGAACTTGGTCATTTTCCTCGATATTGAGCAAGAACATAATATGAATAATTGTACTAAGTTGAGTGTATGGTAGGATATACTTACTAACCCTATATAAATGCTTACAGTAATATGTATAACAATGGCTACACTCAAGTAGTATTCGGTTTTTTAACAAAAAAGCTCAGTGTATTCACATATCAACGTCCATCGCTCTATTTGTATATAAGAGGTCAATCAAAATACTAAGTAATCCATCTATGCACGTTGAATCGAGGCCAACAGCGGCCATTGTGCTAGAGCCATTAGGTTTCATAAAGCAAATGAGAACGCACACTCATCAATACAGTGTTGCTATCTTAAGAAATTATAAAATGATGTATCCGTATACCATTACATAAAATATTGCAACATTTAAAACTGTCGGTGTGTCTGTTGTGTAATGTTTTAAACTTATGTTGCAATTATTTTGTGACGAATTGCTTATTCAAGTGACGCCATCTGTTGAGGAGGCTATGAACTTTGTTGTTTGAGAACGCGATTAGTAGATAGACTGGTCACATTCTAAAATAGTTCGATGTGAAGGCGAACGGTAGCTTGTTTGTAGCTAGTTCTGCTTAATGCCACTGTATGGCAGTCTCCTACCAAATTGATAAGTTATCTTGCAGGACACCTATCTTTCTTGATAAATATTTACTAAAAATACATTTAGTTAGTAACTACGAAAATGAAAAAAAAATTAACACAACAATTTAGCAACTTTTGTATATTACCTTAGAATAGAGATTCATTCATCTCTAGGTTAAAAAATCTCAGGAGTTGATTTCAAAAATATTATTAGTAGGAAACAAAAGAGCATAAAAAGCATAATTCTTTTTAAAATTAAGATAAAAACAAAAAACCGGCCAAGAGCGTGTCGGGCCACGCTCAATGTAGGGTTCCGAAGTTTCCCGTCCGTCACAATAAGTGTACCTACTTATAAGTTTAAAAAAGGCTATTTGTTACGTTGACATACTAAGTACGCAAAAATTATTTTGTACAACCTTTTTGTCTTTTTTGTACAAAAACTGTTCTTTCTATCAAGTTCAAAATAATTTTCCTAGAAAGTCCTTATAAAGTTCAACTTCCCAGATTTTTTTTCATATTTTTTAAACCTACGGGTCAAAAGTTAGAGGGGGGGGGACGCTTTGATTTTTCCTTTTGGAGCGATTATTTCCGAAATTATTGATATTATCAAAAAAAGATCTTAGTAAACCCCTATTCATTTTTAAATACCTATCTAACAATATATCACACGTCAGGGTTGTAATTAAAAAAAAAACCACTTCCCTATTTACATATAGGGGGGCTACCCTAATAAAACGTTTTTTTCCAATTTTTATTTTCGCACTTTGTCGGCGTGATTGATATACATATAAGTACCAAATTTCAGCTTTCTAGTGCTAACGGTTACCGAGATTAAGCGAGGACGGACGGACAGACATGGCGAAACTATAAGGGTTCCTAGTTGACTACGGAACCCTAAAAAGATCTTAGAAATTAATAAGAATGCGTGGAAGCTGATATCAAAACACAGTCTATTGTAGTTACAAGTATACTTTATTCACCATAATATAGGTACAGACTAGAGCAATACTTCAGGAAACCGTAAATGAGATTACAAGTTAATTTATATACCTATATTAAAACTATGCACTACATTTTAAATCTAATTAAAAGAAAAAATATTGCTAATGACAATCACATGTTACTTGACTTAAGTTCTAAGTTGAATTATTTATAATTTAGGAATGCACGACCTCTCATTTTTTTAACCCTAGTCATTTATCTTATTTGATTCCTGAGGTTTTTGTAAATAATCGCAGTTTAGTAGACGACTACCAAATCGAGCCAAATTTTCGTTAAACATATTTAGTGAAACATAGACTTCCTCTCATAAAGAGAAAGCATATGCATTGATCTCTACGATTGCTCAAGGTTGCCTTTTAATGTTTTCCTTCACCGATGTCTGTATCACTACATAGTATAAAACAAAGTAGCTATCGTCTGTCCCTATGTATGCTTAGATCTTTAAAACTCCGCAACGGATTTTGATGCGATTTTTTTTAATAGATAGATTCTTAAGGAAGGTTTATATGTATAATATATACATAATATATTAAAGAAAAGCCGGGATTTTTAAAGATTTGAAACACCCGTGCGAAGCTGGGGTGGGTCGCTAGTTTAAGATAAACTTCAGAAAGTACATATGAAATGTTATAATGGAACTTTCCCAATCCAACCCAAAACCACGTTAGATCCATGCTCTAAACACGACAATATACTTATTTAGAAAAACATCAAATTATTGAGAAGTTTCTACCAGCATACTTACTGGCCATCATTTTGGTGATACATTAGCAAATTTTATTTAAAACCTTTTTGATAAGTTATAAACTAATGTTGAAAACAATGCAAGGTGGCTTAATTTAGTAGTTCCCGAGTGTGAACTGAATCTTGCCAAGTATTATTGAGACTATCTCAGAAACTTGGAAACAGTCCATACTTTCCTACTAACGCTAATGATTATACAAATGAGGTTTAGCCCTTTTTTATTCACGACGAGTTTGTGTCAATTTCTTGAGCTCTGAAACCTTTACAAGGCTTTCCTGCAACTTTCGTTGCTTTTCTTAACTACCTACTTTAAGAAAGGATTTATATTTATATAACTATATCTAGATAGATAGAAATATTTAAATATAGATGGATAATGAGCATAGTGTAATAGAGCAATGATTAGATTAATAAATAATTGGACGCTCTGCTCCCCGGCCCGAGTCCTATTCTAGAAACAATTACTGGTAAGATACATAATATATATTACCCACTAAAGTTTTAAGTACGATGGCCAAATATCCACATAACGCTACTAACCCAACTTGTATACGTCGAACATGGATTGCAAAATTAGTGGCTCTTGACATAATCGCTTGCTGTTTTTCAAAACAGTTCAAATATGTGAAATAAATAGCTGAACGAGCCAGCTAAAATGAAAAATTGACAGATTTCACTATGTAACGTTTTAATTCATGCCTCTTTGTCAAATCTGTCAAGAAATACCACTGGCTTAAGCAGAAACTCCTATTTCTCTTTACGGATGCGGTTTTATTAAATGTATTGCAACAGCAATCCTGATTGTCGTTAAACTCTTTTATAAAACATTTTGTTTTGCAAACAGTTTGGTCAACCAGCTACTGATATTATAAACATACACATAATCATACACAGAATACACACAATAATTGTTTTACTCACGATTAATAATACACCTACCTATCTAATAGTAATAAGTTAAAATTACTATTTCTAAACTGCCACGACAAAGTTTACAAAACATCAATATTTTAAAATCTACGTAAAATCGACACTAATTATAATTTTAAATACCTAATTTGTAAATAATATAATATTTTAAATTTAATATATTACAAATCTACTTCATATTTGGCACATGTTCCACATCGTTCTCTGGAATTACTCACAGAGAAAGTTTTTAATGACTACAGTTTTATAACTAATTTATACCAATTAATATCCTGTATTAAGAACCTATAAGTATAATACTTACACTTTTAAAATGAAAACATTTCAGTGCAATAGAATACGGTAGTACCTATTTTAGGTAAAAGATTCTTACAACGATCGAAATAATTATTTACCAAATTTTGAAAAGCGCATTTAACGGATATATAAGTTCTAGTAAGAAGAAATTATAAATACACCCTTAGCTACTATAAATACTGTGAAGATCACTCGGTTTCTTTATTTATTACTTCGTATTATAATAATAATTATTACCCACAGTTATTTAATATTAATTATAATAAAGAAATTAATTCACTGAACTACGTCAAGCCTGTGCTACGTAATTCCAACTACCCGGATTTGCTAATGGTGTTATTAGCTTGCTGTTGTCATTAATTTAATAATTTATTTATAGTTTACAAGACTTGTAAACTATAAATGAATTATTTGCTTTTATAGACCTGCCAACATGTAACGAACACTGGTATCAACATTTCCTATCCTATGCGAATCTTCCAAACTTGTTAAAAATTACATTAATAAAATTTAAGAATTAATCCCTCAGATATTCTAATTTAATATTATGATCTGATGTTCAAAATAAATTATATCCTACATCGAAACCAAGATATTATTGGGATAGCAGCTTCTGCTTAAAAACATTTAAAAGTATGGACCAATATCTCACCTAATAAATTATATTCGCACTCACCGTGTTTATAAACACGTCTAGCCACTTCCCGTACAAAAATAATAAATGCAGTTACGTATCAAATGGCAAATATGAAGGGAATTCCTACTGTAGTTTGGGATTCCCAAAAAAAAACCAAATGGACTATCACTTCCAGTGTTCCATAAATAGTTTCCTAGCCAAACAAAAGCATCAATTCATTATTTTCATGGCAATATTACGAATGAATTGAAATACTTTCTTATCTATTTTCATTATTCTATTTCGCTCATTTTTTTAAAAGGTACCTTCACTTCGCAATATAGAGACGAATTTTGGATGATTCATTGTGAAGGCGCCTTCAAAACAAAGAGACCATTTGACGTGTAAATGTCTTCATATAAATACAAACTACTACTAATAATACTGTTTGTAGGTAAATGTCGAACTATACGTTATATTTACAAAACTTATGAGCTACTTGAGATCTATTCATATATTTATAATTAAGTCAATTATAAAGATTATATTATATATTATAATATCAATATTTTAACTTAAATATTAGTCGTAGTTAAAACGTAGCGCGCAGTCCACACGATACAGTGCTCTTTAGACATAATAATTATCTCTAGTTTTTTATGTCCCAAGCGTGAATGTGTGCGTATCAGTCTATATCGTATGGACTGACTAATTCTAGGTACCCTAATCATTTAGGGTTCCAGTTTGACAGTTGGATCTCAAGATGGCGGCTCGGGGGGCGGTAACGGGCCTGGGATGGGACCTGCAAGCAGTTTCGCAGCGGCTGGGAACCCGGTCAAGTCGAAGCCTGGAGGTGGAACGATACCTGCGGCCGTTGCCGTACTTTGAAGATATGCTACCAACCTGTAATAAAAGAAACAGGTATTATATATAATTCGTTAGTGAAGTCTCAAATTGATTATTTAATAGAAGTATGGGGTTCTGCAACTAAATCAAACTTGCAAACATTACAAATAGCACAAAATAGAATAATTAAAATATTATTTCAATACCATTATTTGACACCTACCATAAAACTTTATAAAGAAACTAAACTATTTAATCTCACCAAAATATATAAATATAACACATGCATTTTAATAAGGAAAATTCTATCAAAAGATATACACTCACAAATTACATTCACAAAAATGATAGATTACCATAAGCGCATGACAAGGCAGGCTAACAACCTACGTTTAAGATCCCATAGAACAAACTACGGAAAAAAGAGTATTTTATATGAAGGAGCCCAGCACTACAATGAATTACCAAAGGATATAAAAGAAGCCAAGTCTCTATTTACATTCAAAAAGTTATTAAAAACCACTTTTTAAAGGATTTTTCATGAATTTTTAATTATTAAGAACATAATATTCTGATAAAACACATATCTATCCTATAAAACAAATAATCATATTATATATATAAATAACATATATACACACACCATAATATCTATCCATACAAATATATTTTTATATTCTTACACTACATCACGATCTAACTACATTAAATAAATATCCACATTAAATGTATATAATATGTCTCAAGACTACACTAACTATATAATAACCTATTAAATAATTAAACCCATACATAATATTAAACAAATAAATATTTATATAACAAACATAGCAACTGAAACGCAACGCTAGCGATGTGTCGCGGGCCTTAGTACCAAGGACATTATCGCTCACGCACACTAACCTACACAGTGCACAGCGGCTACGTAAATTCGACATCGCGTACTTGGTTTCTTTAAACTATTCTTACAACTACCCGCTATGGCTACTAATATACTGCTATTATAATGTAACATCGTTGTTTGCCATAAGATGATAACTCACTACGCCATTCGGCTTAATGTATTTACTAATTTATAATATTGTATTTTCTCTGTAAGTGATTTGTAAATCTTTAGAGAAATAAATGTCTATAACCGTATATATAGTGATAGATAATTCGCCACGATTGCTATACTATCTTTGGTATACAAAGGAAATAAGGAATATTACTAGCTGTGTTTATATGAAACCTAAAATAGTTTAGGATTCACAAGTAAGGCATTGGTAAACATTAGAATATCGGCACGTGATACCTTCTGAGCTCCTCCAACGCACTGGCCTGCATGAGGATGTAGTTCTTGGCGAGCAGCAACGTCGCGATTTTTGACAGTTTGCGAACAGAAGGCGAGTGAGCGTATGGGATCACTCCACGCAACTCGTCCAATGCATCATTCTGGAATAACACCAGCACGAGTTATGCAACGGTTGAGTACAAATTATCATTTCCTAGAAATGCTGTTCCACAATTACTGCAATCCTAGAAATAGCCGTCTATATTTATTTAGTAATAGCGCTTGAGAAATGCCAGTTTTATGCAATGTTAAGGGCAACACAAATCTTACTTAACTATGATTTGGTTTGTTGACAAGAACTTTCTTGAATATATTTTTGTAATATATGTAAAAAAGTATAAATCATATTATTTTTTCGCATTTGTATATGTTATGTTTCTTTATAACCAAAATAAATGTTGTCTTACAAGATCGTGCATGCGGCGCCGCTCGCGTGCGTTGATGTTCAGTCGTACATTCTTGCCCTGACGCATCTTCTGTTTTGACTTCGACTCGTTGATAGGTCTGTAATTTATTATTTATTGGTTAATTTTAAACTCCCTGTGAGTCTTAAATATCATTTAATTACTTCTCATTGCAGTCTAAATATTATTTAGTATGAGATTGAGAGCCAACTGCGGACAAACATCAAATTGATGAAATATGAAATGGAATTACATATTTTAGTGGCTATTAACGTTACAAGGAAGATGGTGACATAGTTATACGATATAGGTTGTTTTCTGTGGTTTTGCCCGCCAAATTTTGAGGTTTCATCGCCGGTTTTACTTCATTAGGAGTTGAAATTCCAAAAATGCACTTATTAGTACGCCTTTACGAAATAAAAAAGAACCATTTTGTAAATTTTGGTGTGGCCAACTTCAGTAATTTCGCCTGTTCTGTGATTATCACCAAATAGTCTGTCTCGTTTTAAAAATACTAACTTTCGCCGGCGGCTTCGCCTGCGTGAAGTAAATTTATGCTTTTAAGGGTAGAATCCATAAAAATTGTACCTTAGAGGATACCTACTCCTTTTAAAAACCACACCTCTAAGTTTGATGTCTAAAATCAACGGTCAGGGCTGTGGGTTAATATGTCACCCAGTCAATTTATGTATGTAGATAAAGATTATACAATAAAACTATTACGTCAATGAACCATTCGCCAAACGTAATAGCAAGAAGTTTTTCCGTCACGTTTCAGCTATTTTCAGATAATCCTACCTAACGAACAATACAAACAGAAGTGTCAAATTTAGAACGGTATGCTCATTAATTTCTGATTGACGGAAAGAGCTTCCAAATTATCTTCAGTTTATTTATGACAGAGTCTATTTCAAGAATGTATTGTAAACCGATGAGTCGTATAGTAGATGCTGCGTTTAGAACAATCAAACTGCCACGTAAATGCTGTCAGGCAATAAAACCGGGAAGTACAGTTACGTACAGCGGTAGTGGAGCGTCCCCTTGGTTTCGATTCGATAAGGGTTGGCGGTGAGGCAGAGCGGAACAAGTGCCAAATACTCTTTGAATGCAATGAATTGGTTTGTATGACGGACCTAACAGGGGAGAGCGAGCAACGAAACAGGAATCTCGGGTACTTTGCCCGCCGAATACTAATGCGAAATACATACTCGATACTCTGCAGTACTTCGAATGTATAGACGCGCTAATAATCGAACTGAATTCTGAATGAAATAATATAAGCCTATCAACCATCAAGTTGCAGTCGTTTAATTGCTATTTTAGTAGTGATATCATATAAATCACATACAGTAATGGAATCTAGATAACATTTGGACTCATTTGGTACCTCTGCTACATCATATATTAACTTCTAATGGTCTTAGAACTATGTAGTTTTAGCTAATTATACAACCTATTTCTGGCTTCTGATGCATGAAGTTTGTTTACTTAAAGGTATTAACGCATTTGCAATATCTAAAGTTAAACAATAAGTTCACGCCGATGAAATGTGTACCTAAATGGTATCTGTTACTTTCTGATAGAATTTATGAGGTAATCGCCCGTTTATTTTGGTATTGTTTAAACTATGCTAAATATATAGCTTTGGATTGTTCTCAAGCTGAAACTGAATTTAATGTGATTAGTAACACTTGTTGGCTTTGGATCATGATGCGTAAGTGCAGATTCTTAAACCATGATATAACAGTTGTGTCATTTATTAAAATGCACCTTATATTTTCATAATGTGAGGCAGTAGCTGCTGTAAGCTTAAGAAGCTTTGAAATCTATTTTCCTCATAAACATGTTTTTTTTTATTATTTTTTCATAGCAATTTATCCAGTCCTTCAAAAAGTACATATTATGTTAATTAATCAGCACAGTCAGGATAATAGTGGATCAAGTTTCCCAACTAGTTTATAGAGCCGCGTCTAAAACTACCCTTTATAATATGTCTATGGTGGGCATTACCGCGGTCAAAGGGAGCAAAATACTTGTCGCATTTGAGGGAGATTGAACAATAGCTGTCTATTGTGCACTATAACACACTATTGTGCCCAGATGTTCAGAGAAGTGCTGGTGTAGCCCTGATTATTATTGTGAACATGTGTGCTTTTGTGACACATTCAATACGATATGAATTACTTACAGATTATTTTTGCATTTGCCATGTGTGCTTATTGGTATATATTGTTTAAATCAAGTCAATATTCTACGTAGTTGTGTAATTTCCAAAAAAACCCTTCTATTTAGCCTAAGAAACTACTATGCTATGATTTTAAACTCTTTATGATATCGGCGGCGGCGGTGCGTTTATTACCACCAACAAGCCAGTCTCTTATGCATATATACATAGAAAATTATTGTTTTAAGAACCCGTACAAAAACTCACAAGCAATATAATATAAAGTAGTTTGGTGCTTTTTGTGTGTCACCCAAATAATATAACAGAAAATCTATTTTCTACTCCTATAATTTTCTCTTTTAATTTTGATTTTGGTAACTTCTTTGAAAATCTGACTAAGACATCTTATAATTCAGTAATATATATTTCAGCAAAAAATAATTAAAACTAAATTAAAATTAGTAATAAATAATAAATTAATTAATAATAATACATTTCCTAACCGGCGAAAATGCCTTGTTCAAAATTATAGGTTAAGCTTTTTTATTGAACCAATAAGATGAACTTAACCCGTCGTATTTTACATAACAGTCTAATGATGATTTAAATAGATGATAAAGTTTAGTGCCATTTTACAGTCAGTTTCATACAATAGTTTCTTTTTTGTTAGCTGTCTACCAATCAAGGCGCATGCGCGAAAAAACATCTGCTTTTGCTTACAAACAGAATTTCGACCCGATAAAAAAGCCGGATTGCAGCAGAAACCCTGGTATTAGTATGAGTTCAATTCAAAGAAGCCTATGACATTGTCAAAGTAGAGCGAACTGCGATCATCATATTGAAATTTGGGCAAAAATACTGACCTTTGTCCATAGCTAGTCCCGGGTTCTGGCTGGTTCTCGTCGGCCGGGTAGCAGTGCTGCGGAGGCGGCGGAGGCTGGCCACCTTGCATGTAGAAGCCGCCCAGCCCCACGGCTCCCAGCGGCGTCCTGCGACCAGGCACTGACTGTGGCGGAGAGTGCGACTCGCCCAAAGGTACGCCATCCCAAGACCTCCGCCCCTCCATTGTTCAAAAAATAAAATTAACACATAACACTAATTAAAAACACTGATTTTAATATTTTTTCGGGACGGGCTTGGGACGTTTGAAGTTGGAGCCGCTTTGACAGACAATGTGTCGTGTAGTGGCGGAGTGGAGAGTGGTCCACAGATCGATCGCGGCACGCAGCTGGGGTGCGCACCCCTCTCATCTCGCCGGAGCGAGCATTGTTCTGAGATGCGATTGTGATTTATTTGGGCGGCGCGTGTGCGACCGGCCGGCGACGTAAAATTCGATTATTAATGCATGTCAGCTGATAATTAGGTTGAAACTATTATTAATACAATGCTACGCCAAGTTCAGTGCCAAGTTGCACAGTTAAAATATATTTATTTCGGCATGCAACAAAAGCGACTAAATTCAAAAATGAGCTCTTTATTTATTTTATTATTCAGAAAACATTTTTTGATTTATACGATTCGATGGCCTATTCGTCTAGCGATTCGAGAAGTCAATATACAAATATCGATGAAGAGAAATCAATTCTTAGAACACAAACAAAATACGATCGTAAAAGAAAAAGTTTATAGTATCCATAAATGTTTGTTTAGCCCGGAAAAGCGCGTGCATAAGTAAATGATATTCAGGTAGTGCACCAAATCGAAACAGTAGCCTTAAACAGGGCAGGGTTCATTGACTGCTGATCGTTAATCCCGGTCCGACTGTGTTCTAAAGACGCGTTCATAAACTCATATAGTTTTGTCCCATCCCATCGCTCTTGGGACTCAAACTTTTCAACAGTGTGAGTTAAGATACGAGATAAAAAAAAACTTATCGATTCAATGTAAACATTGCTTCTATTTGTATGATAACTAGAGATATAGCTGAAAAATAAACATTTTGTTCAAAATTGCACTAAATAGCTTCCTATGTATAAAATACCTTGCCTTATCTTAATATCTTTTTAGTAACAGAAGTCTACGTAGTTCGTTATTAAATGATACTTCATCATTATTTTTGATTTTTTTGTTAAAATTTACGTTCATTCGTAATTATTATTTTAACTAGGTACTAGGTGTACGTTTATTAAAGTAAATAATGATTCTAACACCTATTTACACATTGTGTAAAACAAAGGTATGAATGACTGCTTTGATATTTTTGCAACAAAACTACATCTTCGTAAATAGTTTAACGTTGCAGACTGCTTGTGCTAAGCTTGCAGTTTATTTTTGTTTTTCTCTATGTCCACGCCTTAATTCTTCTCAGCAAAGATAATTTATATGGCGTACCGGCAACTGGGTTAACTAAATACGACCAAACGAGAGATAAAAACATTCGCATCCATCATTTGTAGTGGATTTATAATCCATTTAGATTATCATGTTATATATTATATGAAGCAACGGATTTCCCTGTCTGTTTGTCTATCAAGGAAGTATAAATTAAGAAGTTCCGTAGATAATTTTCGTTGAGTAATGATGCTCTCTCTATTATGTTAGTAATAATTTTCTGTGGAACTAAATACTGTTAGTGTTTGTTGTTATAACGAGTGGATATGGGGCCGGAATGTCTTATTATTTATGGATATATTTCACTCATAAAACTGTCATAAAGTGTAAAAAATGTGTTAAATGACCACATTTTTCTTTTGAGTAACGAATGCTACCAGGGAAATTGTTATACTTACCTAAATTTCATTTACAAGCAATTCCTCTTTATTTTATTAACATCTAATGGTTTATTTGGTGTATCAATCAATGCTCTCGTTACTTTACTAGGTTAGCTGTGTCTAATAGTTATTTTAAATAGTAATTATAGAACATTCTAAGTAGCGCTGTGACCTTGATTGTGTTGATTTATAAATTCTGGGTTTTTCGAATTTTTCTGTAAAAGTTTGCGTGCCATTTCATTATTTTTCCCACGCACTACTGCGTAGTGTTGACACGTGTATTTTCGTTGATTTGTTGGGTTTCTTTTGCTATCTGCTATTCATATAAGTTATTCTAGTTCTACAGTTCTTATGTATATTTACGAGTGTCCACTGCATTCATGAGAAAAGTGAGTCGATGAATGTCACCACGTAAGAATCTCTGAATGGCGTAAGGATGTGAAAATAAAACATGAAATAATTATTATAAACGTTTAATATTATTAAAGCTAATCAATTAAAACTATTTACAACTTATTCCAATCAGTTCCGACATTTGAGTCCCCTTAACAATGTACAATACATATTTACAATCTTCAATTCTGTTCCTTTCAATATAATATATGGAATAGACAATATTCAACAATAAGACTAGGAATGGACTAGGCAATCAGAAACAAGGTGACTGGCAACCAATAAGAACAATGCCCCGTAGCGAAGGCTTGCGGGTGGTTTTCGTAGCCGTAGCGCTCGTAGCACCGTAGCGGTCTACGCTTATCGTAGTAGTAACTGCCTAGTCCGCTCCCTGCCTTAGTAAATAATAGATTTTGCAAATCATGGTAAGGCATTCACATTAAAACTTTCCCGCCGCACGAAAATTTCGAATAATATACTTTTAACAATATGATACAATTTTCAATATACATATTTATATCATAATTTAATTACAAAAGTGTTGATAATTAATTTTCCTAGTTACATTAGTTTGAGTGCGGCGGCTTACTCATAACTTTTCAACATTATCACCTCAGCCAAATCTTTGCTTCACATTATTTACAAGTTTAGTCATACTTTTCCATAGCACATTCCATTTGACAGAATACACAAAGATATCTGTTACATTGTTTATCAGACCGTCTCTTATATCACTCCTCCCAAACATTCAAAATGTCTTTTCACAGCCCTTATTCTATGACTAGAAGATGACTAAACATTAAGTACAAATAATAGTTGTATAGCAATACCGTGTACATAACAATGCTAAACATTCAAAAGTTTTGGTAAAATCTGTAGTAACAATAGAAATTTATAAAGACTGTAGTTATACTCTATTACAACAATTATTATCAAAATTCAAAAGGTGATATCATATATCCTCATTTCACCACTTCTTAGGCCGTAAGTAAAACTATTCGTTAAAAATATATTCAGATAAAATATAATTTTATTTCAAACTACGTTACTCTTTTCTGGAAACTCTTTCGGGCGTGGTGAAACAGGAGTTATAAAAAGTGTAAGTTCTAACCTACACGTCAAGACTTATTTTAATAATACTGTGAAAAAGTAGAAAATTTTAGGCCGTATCCATTTATATAGCATACCGAATATACTCATAGAAAGGTACATATGTATGTAGTATACATAAGATAGCGACAGTCAGGCACCAGGCCAGGGCAACATCCAGCTCATTATACATGAACATTTGAAGTATTCTGCAAGGTAGGTACTTGTAGGTACGCTTAACATATTATCATAATACTATTTGACTTCCATTTATATTTCTATAGATATTTCATAAACATCAACATACAACAGACAAAGTTGAAAACACGGATTTCTTCCTATTACAAATATTAAGAATGCAAATGAGTATTTTTTATTTTTGAGTTAATCTACTTCACAATTCTTTGTTTTATGTAAGTAACTTTTCACCAATCAGTTATATTAGCAGATCTTTGGCACATCGATACCCGAGTAGAAACACGTCAATGTACTTACTAATATTCTAGCAGTTATTGTCAAAATTTCTTAACCATCAAAATTCATAAAACTGATTCACTTGATATTTTGACACAATGCTGTTCAAGCATACATTTATAGAAAGGCTCACATAGTGCACTTGTTGCACTTTATTATATTACTTTCTTTATATTTTTTTCATAATAATATTGACTAGGGTGTCTGGTCTTTGTTGAAATAAGTCCACGAGCTCCACACAAGATCAGCACGAATAGGTCGCTCACGTCACTTATATGATGGTAGCGGACAGAGGTGCTGGCGGTGCGAAGCGAGCGGGCACGGGCAGGCAGGCGAGCCAGACTGCGCCGGCGCCGGCGAGGCATCAGCGCGCGCGGTGCGCGGGCGCGGCCGCCGGTCAGGGGGCGGCTGCGGCCAGCGGCGGTCGCGCCGGCGCTGGCACGCGCGGGCACGCCACCATCGACCCGCTGCGGCTCGCTTGGCTGTTACCACCACCACCTATAACAATTAAAGTAGATATTAGTAATGTTATTTACATCACAATAAATGCACATAATCCTTAGCAGATGTGTGCAAATCTGTTGCTACATGATCCACATCATCATCATGATCATGAGCTTGGCTCCAATATCAACTAAAAAGGGCGTTAATTGACGTATTTAAACGTTGTCGTGGAATTATACGAAGGATCATTATTCAAACAAGAAGTGATGTTTACCTATCAGGGAGCCGAGCATTTTCGTGACGGAGAACTTGCGCGTGCGCTGCGGTGTGCGCACTTCAGCCAGTAGGCGGTCCACACAGCGGTAGAGGTCGCCAGAGTTGTCAGCGACGCTGGCCTCGCTGAAGGAGGCGCCGTGGGCAGCACTAATAGCTTGGCCCTCCTTGGTAGTAACCTGAGGACAAAGAAAAAATTGGTCAATAAAATATAAAGGGTCAGTCCATTTAACAGAGCTGACATGACGTCACAATGTTTTTGGAAACAAAAGAGGCTTTTGGCAGACAGACTATTACTATTCAGAGAGAGCTGTTCCTAAATATATAGGTGAAATTACGTCAATAAAAGTTATATTGATCTAATCGACGTTAAAGCTCATAACGACAAAATCGTAACATCGGATAATGTCAGGGATGTTGTTGCTATTAATTAATTCAAAGTAAAGTTTACAAAGCTGTTTAGATTGCGTAAACTCTTTACCTACACAAAACGAAACAAGGTCAGGTTCTGTACTTACTTAGAATACTTTTATTTAAATATCTATCGAATTTTAGAGAGCTCAAAATATTCCATTTACTTTTAGTTTGTTTCTATGGAACTGTAAGCTGAACAAACTTTATCTATTATTTTTATTTGTTATGGCAGATACATTTCCTCAGAGAAGCGGAACCTTTAGCTACGCCAAGAAAATGTCAAGATGTAATGAATAAAACACCTACGTAAACAGTTGCTTAATTGTATATTTCCATTAGGTAAAATAAGTATGTACATAATGGCTTCCTTCTTAGAAAGGGCTGGTGGAACTATGAACAGTTTATCAGATATAACTTTGTGCGGTACCTTCGATTTCCACACGAGTGTCTGTCTATTATATGCACGACAAAAGCAGCTGTTATGAACGGGTATTCGTATATTTCCATTGAATATGAGCTCTAAAGACTCAATAGTGACAGAGGAGGCTGTCTCGCGTCTTTGTTCTACTGGAGACGACGTTGAAACTTCACAATACGGGCTGTCGTAGTGATGTCGAGCACTTCTGATGTGAGATAATGTCAAAGCGCTAAATTCTCCACGTGTGACTCACAATGTAGTTTGAAATCAATATGAAAATTAAAATGATTGCCCCTGAAGCCTGAAACTATGCTATCTTTGTCTCAATTGTGATCTAAAATTACGTTTTCAAAACGGAGATAAAGGAAACGTGTCAATCATTCTATTACGAATACGCGGCATTGTGTAATCGTGACAGTGATCCTACTATATCAGCTGACGTCTTGTTGAAAGGTGAAGGACGATCTCGACAAATAATCTAGAAATAACTGAAGATACCTATTACGTGGAAAGGAGTAGGAGATCTTATCCACGGTCGAAATATTGTGTGAATGTGTGTTATTTGAACTTTTCTATTATTCCGTATTACAGACAACAAACAGAGAGATTTACGACATTTCGGTTTTAAATAAAGAATCTAATATTAAGAAGCATGCTTCAGTACACGTGCACCCAGTGAATCGTAATTTTATTTAATTTATTAGCAAAGATATTTTATTTTGCACGAGATACTTCAGATCAGAGTTTCGGAGGAATATTATTTTACATAAAAAAAATATTGTACTTGAATTATTTTTCGTAGTAGTGTCCCCATCGAATTACGTATCTACACGAACGGTACAGAAAAAACTCGTAGTTCTCCACGCTTATTTTAAATGCGTCCCCACATATTAGGTTGGTATCGTGTGAAATATGTGATAATATGTGTTAACGCATGAGTAAATTTGCGTGTGTCGAAGTAAATGTAATCATGTGCAAATTATGAGAACGTCTGCTGTAATATACTTGCTTGAAAGCTGGTGGAAATGTTATCGTGTTGTGTTGTTATTTATTAGGTAGGTACTGACCTGTCTCAAGTGGTCCAGGTCTGTTTTGTTGGCGAGCAGCGCGAGTGGCATGGGCGCTGCGGCGCCGGCGGGCGCGTGCGCAGGGCTGCCGCCCGTCGGCGCGCGTTTTAGTGCACTCAGCACCTCGGTGGCGTACTCGAAGCTGCTGCGGTCCGTCACGGCGTACACCAGCAGGCACGCGTCGGCCCACTGAATCTACAACAAAACATAATAACAACGTTAAAAAGTGCCAACAAACTGTTTACATTAGATTGACATGATAATAGCGAATGTCAGGTGACGGAAGTAGGTGGGCAAGTGCTGTCTGAAAGCATCTATCTATGTCACAGAGCTACAACATTATATTCGTGAATATTCGAAAGAGTCGTAATAAATCGATATAATTTAAAGTCGATCGTTACGGAAAGATTTTTATGGGTCACATCTGCGACCGCTATTAACGTTAGATAGCTAATTAAATCTCAAATTATCGCGTTCGTGAGTGCGAGTTGTCATTTTTGGCCCATTTTAAAATAATAAACGACAGCCTTTTGAGTTTCAAAAAATAGTTTCATTCTCATAACCGTGAAAGTGCGTCACTAGAAGATTAAAAAAGGTGGACAAACAATCAATTTTGGTGTGAAGTTTAGACGAAACCTAGGAGAACAAAGCTGTTTACTTTGGCAAAGCGGTTTTTAAAATCTTCATCAAACAAATTAATATATAGCTTTGTACAAGAGACACTAGACGAAGAAGAATGTGTTTAATTAATGCGTCTTCAGAGCCAACATTCCGGCTTATAATTAACCTTGCAGCGATTCACGGGCGCACCCACGCGTCAGCTCCACGGCGGGACACAGCCCACGCCGCCTCGGCTATGGATGCTCATTGTTGTCGGCTTACGGACCGAAAACTGTTTGTGGCGGATTATACTAGGAAACCATTCAACAGGAAGTATGTTTGACGTATACAAAGATCTTGTCTACAGGCGTAGCAATGTAGACTACACGAATCTTTGAAAGTAAGACTAGTGTAAGTAATTTAGCAAAGAATTTCCCACCACAATCGACATTTTCAAAATTTAATAAGTTTTACATTTACAATTTAATTATTCCATTGCAGATTTTTTTTTCATGAGATTTGCTTGGAATAATAAACGAAGGAAAAGAAAAAGTATTTTTAATTAAGACTTTCGCTAAGACCAAAAGTTTATTGCTTTTCCAACTTCATAAGAACAACAAAATGCTCATATTTTGTTAGTGATTTTGTGAGATATTGCTTAGATTACTGTACCCGGAAAACGTACTTGGAACCTAGGTAATAAGGGTACATAATCATTATTTTTAACCAATCACAACGCTCTTCAAGCCAGTACCACATGGTTGCCCAAATGTCTTCCATTCATGTTCTACCCACAGTCAAAACTACTTTTACGATCCGCAAAACGCGTTGCTTATTTTCACAAAGACCCGGCTTTTCAACAACATCTTAAAATAACTATTTTAAGGATGTCTACAACAATATTTGTGTAAACTTCACAAGGAGTTCCAGATTAGTTCGGTCGTCGTTCGAGTTCTAAAAAAGTTAACTGACAATCACTATTTCAGCGGGCTAGTGAGTAGAGTATATTGGTCGATCTGCTATTAATAATGTGTAATATGTAAACACGATGAGTCACAGGAGTTGCAGGTCACCGGAGTAGCTGAGCGGCTCCATGCCACTGTAGTGTTATTTGAAACATTAACCTAGTTGCCCGGACATAAAGCGGCTTCAGACTACCGGTAATGCGCGTTTTGTTTGCGGAAGGCTACCGCCGAGTAGACCTACTGCTGAGCACCGTCTGATGTACCCATTGTAAAGTTAATGCGTACAATTTTCTCGTTGTTACGGTTTCATATTACCTTAAAATGTGTTTTTGCGGTTGTTAATGTTTAAATTGAGTGTAAGCTTCCTAGGAAGTTTGAAGCTTTACGCCTATTTTGTGAAAAAATTTACGACTTCAGAATCACGTTTTAAAAGATCTTAAAGCTCTGATGTTATTTAATATTCATTTTATGTATATCTGGACTGCTGGTAATAAAATATTTCGGCCGAGTTAAAAGTATACAGGAATTCCGCTAAAATAACTACAAAAATGTAACCTTCTTACGAAATACTCCTTAATCTCACTGATTTGTGTACTTATTATTGTTATGAAACTAAAGGCCGCCAGATGTTTATGTTATATGTACTTTATTATTGTGAAGGTGGACATTAGTGGACAGTGGGCATTGAGAAAGGTATTTTGGTGTGGGTATTACCTGTTCTAGTAGTCTGCTACTTTTTAAGCTTTATTGCACGTGTTATTTAAAGGAACCTTTAAATTAAGTGTGTCTTGGTCAAAGAATAGGGTAAAATTTATCTTTTGATCACGATCATAAAATTACTACAATCAATTAAGTCAATAACTACGTCAGTCGATAACTGTTCTATGCAAAATTGACCCTGAACATATATTGAGAGGCAGACGTTGATATCAAATTAAACAAGTATTTATTTACCTGTTCAGCTGGGAATTTATCTGAATTGGAACCGGATACATCTATTACTTCTAGTTCCACCGGAGTACCGTTGATCGGTACCGTTTGTCTGTACAGGAGATCTGAAACCAAACCGTACATAATATAAGCATCTTAAAGGATACAACCTACGCACTGTTTTCTTGTAATATTTTGAGCAATGAGGATTGTAACCAACCTGTGTTTGAATGATATTCGCCGATGTATCGTCTGGTTAGGTAGCGGACGATGAGAGCTGTAACAAAGAAATAAAATCATAAATATTACATATATTTTTACAAGAACACCTGGCCTATTTTGTAAAGCACATCGTTAGGTTGAATGACCTTGAGGTATGCTGATCCCACCTGACGCTAACGATTGACAGCTCACCTAAATTCAAAGAGAGAAAATTTACAGAATGCGCAGCAGAAAAATATTTTACAGCTGTTTGAAGTAACTTAAGATATTATGAAGATGTATAATAATATGAAATTCAGTCAGTTTTTGGCTACTGTAATTGTGTAAAGGACCTGAGATACGCTAATGCCACATTAATGCATTGTACAAGTTGTTAGTGTTACATCACCAAGGAGAATAGGTCAATGGGCTGTTGCCTAGCTCGGCTTTAGCTTATATAATGTGTTCTAGGTCGGAGACCTGAACATATTCGGTCAAGGTACTCGCCTGTAATTGACATTTTGTTTATTGTTTTATTAATGTTAGTAGGGTACGACTCTTTGAGACGTATTCGGGTATCAGAAGCTTCGCGAATAAACACAGAAATGAGGTTAAATAAATTATTTGTTGTTTTAACTAAAAGTGCCTGTTGATTTATTTATGTCAGTTATTTGTATTGTTACGTTTACATTTGTGTCGTTTTCGCTACTCAGGAAAATTTGCACGAATATCAGGTTTCACAAACTTTTATTTTAAATTGAAAATGTAAAAGTAAAGAATTAAGTTTCACTCAAGTAAGCGGAAAAATATCGAAATTATGATCTCGCGGAAAACGAAATCCATCAAATGATGACAGGCACTCTCAAATATCTGGGTCGCTAGAATTAAATCAGATGATATGGGATTTTCCGAAACCTTTTTTACGTCAAAATATTTTTCTGTCCCATTAAAATAAGTTTCCATATCTCTATTAATTTGTTTCCATGTAGATATGTTTTTTAAGTGTGCTTACCGGACTTGCCAACTCTAGAGCTGCCAATGACGGCGATGCGTACGCGCGGCATACTGGCACGCTCGTCCTTCATGCTTGGAGATTTGCGTTTTATCTGAAACAATACAAAACAATAATTAACATAAAGTTTGCCAAAAACAACTTTTAATATAAAATATACACGAGTCCAGGCAACAATTTCCAAACAAAATAAAAATGAAAGTTAATACCTTCTTCTCTTTAGAAGATCAACTCTGTTATTACGTTTTCCCTCGAGAAAACCTTTATCCTACGAAATTGGTGTTAATGATCATTTGAGTCGCTTCCAGCGCAACAGTGCGCTGAGATAAGCTCACGCGGCGGTTAGTTGGCGAGCTTTAGTTTCATTCATTACTGCCGCCTCGCTCCCGCTCTATGACGCGGGCCAGCTAATGACCGACAAAGCGCGTCAGAAACGCACGAACACTTGTTTAAGATTAGATTAGATTTCATGCAAGATTTACTAAAGTATTCCTTTGAGTCATTTCGGCCATCAATCATCCAGATGGTCAGTGACATCTGAAAAATGACAGAAAACATCGTTTCGAACGGCTTTGTTACACAACTCTGAATCTGCCAAGTATTTTGCTTGACCGGCAAGCAAAATAAAGGTCGGAAAATAAAAGGCACAATACAATCTGCGAATTGTACATCGTCCTCCGTTTTATTTGTCGACCTTGAGAAAAGAAAACAACCTTTTGATTAGGTAGCAGTGCGACTCAAACACGACCCTTTATTTATTGGAAACCAGGAAGGACAAAAAGAACTGCGCACTGAAACGCTATTAGCTTGACATGTAGATAGGTACTGAAATATTTATAGATCGGATACACCGCTATGCGTCAGCCGCTGCCCACCGGCTGGTTGAATAACCCTAGAGTACACCGTGATGTCCATTCAAACGCACCACTCTGTTGACAACAATACGGAATTGAAAACAAAAACATACGCCTTTTACATAAATCGTTTAATATGCGTTCTATGTTGATTCTTATTTTAGAACGAGTTATATGCATGGAAAGTCATTAAAAATATTCTTATTTAAAGTCGTCAAGAAACTGTATTTTTTAAAATAAAAACGAGTTTATTTTGAGTTTGATTGCTTTAAGCTTTTTTTAAGTTTAGTATTCTTATAATTTTTACTCTTGCGTTAAAAATGAAACGCACATGTGTTTAGAGCATGTTAGTTGGAGTAATGAGCAGGTGTTATCAACGTCAGAGGTATCTGTATTGTGAACAAGTAGTGACGTAGCGTGCATCATTGAGAAAGTATACAACAAGCACCTGATGTAATATTTGTGACGCCTTATCGCTCACCCACCACGTGATAATATAATGCCGTTTTCCTCAAGCTCGTATAACTTTTATTATAATTTTATTTTATAAAAACAAACCTGTTGAACTTGTGACACAATTTCGTTGTAAAAATAATGCAAAATTTGATAAAAAAAATTTTTTTCTTTTATTCATCAGTTTTTGAGAATGTCGTCATTGAGAAATTCCTCAACGCATTATTAATTGAGTCCAAATAATATTTTGAGTTTAAATCATGCTTTATATTTTTATGCACCTTATTGTTTTTATGACTTAAAAGAAATAAATCATAATATCAAAAGAAAATGCATTCTCACGTGAAAAAAACATAAACCCACGTGAAACGAGACGTGTTGAAAAATGTGGCATTCTACATTTTTGATACCCCACTCAGATTAATGTATCAGCGGCGACAACGACGCCATTTTTTTTTAAAATATACTTGGCGCCATATAATATCTTTCAGTCGCGCCGTGGTGCCAAAAGAAATATCAAGTTTTAAATTAACTTTCCGTGTTACATAAATAATTTCTGTAGGCAGTTTAAATAAAAAATAAATTTTAATTATATAAAAAAGTGATTGGGATACGTGACGTGAGAATTTTAAATACGGAAACTCAATCAAATTTAGTTTTAATTTGTTCCATAAAGTAAAAATATTTGGTGTAACACTTGATGTGCGCTATTTAATGCTTACGAGAAAGAAAAAATACATTACCAATATTTTAACTAAGAGAATGTTAATGAAAACGTGAATTGGCTTCGAAAGTGCTTTCGGTTCTATAAGGCGTAAAATACGCCCATGTCCAGCTTATTGGCAATGATGAGTTAACTTTAAGACGTGATAAAATGTGAGTGTTTCAGTCGGCAGTCGCGTGAATTTGTTGTCACATTAATTAGGTTTTGTAACAAAAGCAATGTATTTTTACGCCAAAAGTTATGAGTTTTATCAAAAAATCGCTTTACGTGGGCGAGCGTTTGGTTGCTGTTTACTATGGAACAACATGGAAAATTGATATCAGCGGCGCAGCTTTGTTTTCATCCACAGTGAAGGTCTCCTTATTGATTTACCATGTTATAATTTTACTTATTACGCATTTTACGTTTTTATAACGCGCTATTTTTTGCTATTTCATGTTTTGGTGATTGTTGATAATGATAAATAATGTAACATACAATAACAACGGTAAAATGTAACTTTATTTTGGACAAAAATATTATTAAACTTTTAGTATAACAACAATAGTTTCCCTGCAATGGTGCATGCTGAAACTGTAGACTTAAGAAAAATTTGTACGCCTACGGTTTTATCAGAATTGGAATATTTATAGATGGGGAAAACCTTTTACTCACTAACCACTATATTCTATTAAAACACGAATTCCACTGTGCGAGAACGTATAAGATCAATTTAAAAAGTGGCTCCAGTAGGTGTGCTGCCCACGTGGCGAGCCCGTACCCTGCAGGCTTACAGCCGAACGTGTGGGATGTACCGCTAACGCTCTGAAACATCACGTACCTAAATGATTGCAAGGCTAAATAGTTTTGTTTATCAAAAGTCTAATCTAACATAGCGGTTTTAAATCCCTCTGGTGGAAACCCAAAGAGAGCCAAGATAAGGTAAATTAATCTAACTTAAACCTATAGTAATATTCGACACTGCCTATACGTATAGATTCTGCGAACTCGTAAATCATACGCGTCCTTGCCACTTGATCAAGCACTACACTTATGTAACGTAACACGTTGACGAGAGTCCTTGATGTGAAGTATGGCCTTGTGGCCTTCACCGCCAAATGGTGCATGTGCCGGTATCAATACCGCCAAGGTCACGCAACCCGCGGGACCTAGCCAAAGGACGTGGCCTTGAGAACAAATCACCGTATCACGAGGATTAAGGCTATTAATTTCCTTGTTAGAAGGCTGACTGCCAAGGACCCCTTCAGCTGTTGACACTGATGTCGACTATGATAAATGGCTTCTCAGAGCAGAGATTGACACGTCTTTGTGATTTCTTTACGCGAAGGCTATGTCCTTGGCTGCCAATAAACTTGCGTTAGGTAACTACAAAAGGACGAAAGTTCACACGTGATCATAACGCTGCGTAGGTGTTTTATCACGTTACGTGTGCACAGATGGTTAGTTAGTTTATTATTCTTCAGCAGAAAAGTAACAAAAGTTATGTGTTCACATTCTAGTACAGTCAAGTGTTTATTACAAACAGACCTAAATTTTGTACATAAAAGTAAGAAGTTGTTGTTTCTGCCACAAAGTTTAACAATTTAATCCTAAGATTTGATTGGCCACTTCGTGGTATATGAGGCCACAACAACAAACAACCCGACAATAAACCTAGTGAACGAGTTTCATCTCCAGCACGAATACCAGTTCATGACTCAAATTATTTATTCATTGTTCTCGTTCTTGGGAAGTACTGAGTACCTGAGTACTTTAGGGAATGTTAATTATATGTTCAGAATTATGTGAGATGAAAGCGCTCTGTTTATACACACAGTTATGTAGGTGAAAACTTTAGCCAAACTTTGTAATATGGAGCAGGCTCGTAAGATGTGGTTGAGTCATAAAGAGTACATTCTGGACGAGTACAGCGGGTACTACGCGGCTATCTAGTCTACCATCAAATGAGATAATGTCAAAACCAAGTTCCATTTTTCATAAAATTATTTTCTCTTTGCTAAAATTTTCATGACCGAGTTCTTGAAATAGGAGAGGAATATTCTCAGTGTGATAACATCATTTCCGTAACAAATGAGTACCACTCTCCATTTCAGTAATAATTTTGTAATGGTGTTACATTCACAATGTTTGATAGCAATGTTACTTCGAATATATAAGTAGAACAATTAGAACAATTGCTTTGTTTTCGGTTTTGACATTGAAACGTATATTATGGTAATAATCTCTACTCGTACGAATACGCAGAAATTATAATTAAGATAACAAAATGAAAAGATACTCTAAAATACTTCGTGCGCAACAATCGTAACAAATAGAAGCAAAATATTTGTGTTTACTAGTCTAAAATGCATTTTACATTATTGCTACGGCGTAGCACATTTCGTAGCACGACGTCTGTTAAAAATGGGTACGTCTAAATGAGCGTAGTAAAGTTGTTTACAGGAATTATTTGGTCTCCCTGAGGTATGCTACAGTGACCGATCGTATTCAGTGTTTATGTCTTCAATTGTCTGTTAATGAGGCCGTTGACTTCTTTATCGACGCTTTGAAGGCTCGACACTAGTGGAGTATTTCGGACAAATAGATTTGATTGCTTTCTTAAACGAGCGACCGTTAATGTTTTAGAATTAATCAAGTAATTCGACAATTTGCGTACATTTATGCCCATTTTATATGTTTAAGAGATTGTATTGGATATAAAGTAAAATATTTGTTTCATGTACTGAGAAGGTCAAGTGCGTTATATATAACTTTAAGTGACGAAAAAGATCATACCCAGTATTTGTAATATTAAGTAAACGGGGTGTCGTCATTTAAAGGCACGTCAAATACCTATATAAAATTCAATTCAAATAAATGAAAAGAGCGAAGTGGAAACTCGGCGCAAATACCAACCAATTGTTTTGGTATTAGAGTAAACAGATCGATGGGTAACTTACACGTGCGCCTCACCACCTGCGATATTACCGTTTTGTATACTTTCAGTATTTAGCAACATTGTGATGTCGGTATTTTGAAGTTACTTTGTATTGGCAATCAAAAAAGACCGTCACAAAGAAGTCACTTAAGGTCGATCAATGAACTCAAAAAATAAAGAAAAATCAAAGCAGCTTTGATCGATAGCCAAACAAACAAAATTTGCTATTTTATATGAGTCGTTATATTTGTTTGAAATGCTCTTTGATCGGTCTTTTCTTTAGCAGTTCGATTTTAACTGACGTAATAAGGTAGGAAGTTGATTGTTGCGAGTACAGCCTCAGGATCTCGGTGACCCTCTAGTGACCCGCATCGAGCAATGACCGGGTCATCTAGCTATCCGCCTCGCAGACCCGCCCCTACCTGAGCTAAACCTGAAGGTGCTACTAACACAGTTTTGTAAGTTCAAGCATAGTTGAACTAATTTTCATAAAGAATGATGTAAATTAATCATAGAGACCGCAACATTGAACTGTATGCAAATTGGCTGGCTTATTGTATAATGTTGTGGATTACGTTTAGCATTAAACTTTAGACATGTTTTGTTACAATGTGGCGCTGAAACACGCAATATACTGCATAGTTTGTTGTCCAAACCTGAACTCTTTTTTGTTCGAACTGAAAGTTATCCGTGCTCCGAATAATGCTGTTGTTAATAATGAACACGTGTCGTGTCTACTGAACATGTTTCAATCTCTCATGTATTATGTATGGGCGCAGTGCGTTAGTTAACTTCTATAAAGCGTCACTGCCATGTATTCCTCATGGCTCACTGGACTGCAGCACTAAATTGGAATACAATTTTATTAAAGTTTCTCCTTTGTTATTTAAAATGCTCTATCGCGCATGTAAATCGTATAAACCTTAGGATTATGATATCGAATACAGTAATAATATTTATGCATATATTCGACTCTGAAATATAAATATTTGTGTATAAGTCGTATATTCGTTAGTACACATTGTTTTTATTATATACCTACAAAATTATTATATTTTCGATTTTATTTTAGTGCGATAGTTTTCTAGAACATACTGATTGATATCGTACTTGACCTTTCTTGTGTGGACGATGTCAGTGCTCTAGAGCACCGAGTGGGTGGATTGTTGAAAATCCTTAGCTATTTGTATTTATAAACTTAACGAAACCCTGCTGAGTGCAATTGCGTCGTATTCCTTATCCGTCAGTGATCGGAAAGTTTTCATATAACCAGTAGCCGTCCACATCTGGCCCGCACTGATAATAACTAAGTATGCAAACTGATCGACCAATCCAATCTGTATCCAATTATTATTATTATTATTATTTTAAAAACCTTTACGTTTCTCGGGACCCTGGGGTCCCGGACCTTTGGAAGGCGTACGAGGGGCCGAAGCCAACTCGCAGAGGCCTCTTGAGGAAAACTTTTTGTGGAATGGGACACCAACCGACGATTATCCCTATATGCATTATGTAAGGGCACCTAAGGATAACCCCCGGTTGGTGTTGGACTATTGTAAAATATGGCAACGAACAAAAAAAAAAAACATTCGGACTAAGGGTTTGGATTCTTTAATGAATAAGTTACCAGAAACTATGGAATGACTATCGCCCCTGCCTGACCAATGGTTGTATACACGGTTAGAATGGCAGGGGGTGACTTGCACACTCAGTAAATGGGCCCCCGAAAACGGCCGCTAGCACATAGTGACGTAGCGACAAGAGGGCAACATATATCGAGGTGCTTGAGGAGTTGAGAGGTATTCCACGGCTATCAGGACAATCCCGGAAGTACGGTCAAGATCCCTACCAGCATCTTACTGGAATACTTCCTTCCTCTTGCGATTCTCCACTCAAACCAGCCAATGAAGGCAAGAGTGAGGTGGGAGCCTTGTTCCTCGTCAGTGCTCACTCTGGCCGGCCAGTTAAGGCAAGCCAGAGATGAAGAACAAAGGGTCTCCCAGGAGGTCAGGTTCGCGGGGTCGCTACTGCCCGACAGCTCGCCACAAGCTGCCCTGCGGGTTTATTATTATTATTATTAAGAGCCGTCTATGTCCCACTGCAGGGCAAAGGCCTCCCCTTCCTCCTTCCACTTATCCCTATCTAAAGCGGTTTCGGGCCAATCCTTGAGGTGACTGTCAAGTTCGTCCCGCCATCTCCGCCTGGGCCTGCCGCGTTGCCGTTTACCGCTATGTGGGATCCACTGTGTGGTTACTTTTGCCCAGAGCTCCTCCGGTATGCGACAGATGTGACCAGCCCAGTTCCATTTGAGCTTGGCAGCCGTGTGACCTACATCCGCAATTTTAGTTATGGAACGCAGCATCGAGTTTTTTATGCGATCTGCGAGTTTTACTCCTAGGATACTGCGTTCCATTGCTCGCTGGCAAACCCCGAGTGCGGACTTTTGACGTTTGGTTAATGACCACGTCTGCGCTCCGTAGACGAATATATTATCTTATACATATAATAGTTATCTTATTATTAGTCGCCAGGTGTGGACCATGTTGCGAATCGCCTGCTCTGCAATCCTTTGATGATTAACAAATAATATATATCTAGTACATATATTGATTATTTACGAGTATAGTTTTACCGAACTGCTTCCATTATTTGAAACACGTGTAACAAATCAATCAACGTTCATTTAAAACCTTTTACGCGTTCATCATTTAGTTGAAACAAGATAACATTGATAACGATCTTTTAAAAGCACTGTGTAGTATTTTTTTCATTCGTATTGACAGAGTAAAAAATTGCTGCTTGCTTTAATAGCTAGTTTAGATTTGATGACCTTTATACGTTTCTATAAGTACTTTTATAATGAAATTGTGCAGATAGAACAATAGTATCTAAGTGTATATAGCGAATTTTATCCATGTGTTGTGGAAAAATACTATAATTCCACTTGTACTCAGCGCACGATGTACGTTTTATCATAAATAAACACGTCTGTTGCTACGCCTTGCTGGATAAGTAGGGAGGCGTGATCATTTCAAACGGGTATATTGTGGAATAATAAAATTTTATACTGCGGTGCATAGATGTTTTTGAATTATTTTAAGAATAAATCGACAATTACTTTATTTTGAGGCTGTCTGGATGTATGAAATTGCGGCGCGATCGCTAACTACATATGTAGGCGAAGGACGCCATCACAAAAATGATCAAGCGATACCTACTCGAAACTCCTCATTAGCCGAATTTATATTTTGAGGATAACGTATGCAAGTCGCTAAACATTGTGCAACATTCATAACTAGGTTAAAAGTCGTATTGTTAAAACGATAACTGGGTCAAGTTTAGTGAAAATCGTAATGCGTTATTTCAAATTCATTTATTTTCATTTTTACTGTACTGCGCTTGAATAAATAAACTTTTTCAGTTAACATTGAACTTTTCTGTCTGTTTAACAATAACGGTTTCGCAAGTGATCGTTACAGCTTACCGTTTATATTGAACAAAATATAATTAGGTCAAGTACAACAGCAGTTTGGGCATTATCGTTCGAACGTTGTACTAACGATGCCGATGTAGGTACACAAGGATTTTTTTCTTGTAATCAGATCAATGTCTACATAAATCTTTTTTTCTAATCATGTGTTAACACGTGCAGAAATCTCAAAGCTTCAGTTAAGCTTTGATTCATAACTTTTCCACATTACATCAGAAGCTTTCCACGAGACGTGTTAATGGTAAACTTCTCATTCACAAGAGAATGAGCGATAGTGAGCGCTGACGTTAGTTGAACATGCAAAATATTTATCTTCGTGCCTACGTAAAGAAGAACTATAATTATATACCTCGTTAAAGAGTGGTTAGAATAGCGATAGAAATACTTGGCAATGTCGAACGGAATTGGTTAAAACGGCCGGATGTGTCCAGTCTCCCTTTAGTCTTTATTATAGCGGCTTTCATCTAAGGGAATGGGATGTCGGCTGTATTAACTTAATTTGCATGTGAAATAAAATATTTGTGGCAGTTACAAGTCCAATTATTTTTTGAAGTGGACACGTGTATTAAGTCCCGCTTTAACCATAATGAAAATGAATGGTTTGCGTTCCAAATTGGATGGCAACGGGTACGGACGTTATGTAGTTAATTAGCTTTTCAGCTCTTTTTCAAGGTTGTGTTATGACCATCCAATTACGGGACTCGGAAAAAATACAGGACACTCGCCTGTGGAAGGCTACGGGTTAGTTAATTGTGATGAATTTATTACACGGTTTTAACCGAGTAATCCTGTACCTACATGAGTTATGTTAGAACGTGTGGAATGTTTTGAAGTAATTATTGTTTCCTGGTAAATTATTCCTGTATTTGGCCTAAATATACAAAACATTCGGAGGGGTACTTTTAGGTACTTCAATTTCTAATTATATGCTTTGATGATACGAAAATAAAGTACGTAATAGTAAGTACTTTAACAATAGATACTAAAATGTTTTCGGTATTCACTTAAGAATCTTTACAGCTAAATAATTGGAATGAAACCAAAGAGATTTCTATTGAAATATATAGATAGTAATATTGCTATTGTCAAGTGTTTCTGATTTCTGGTACGGTTTTTTATTCACAAAAATACTCCACACGAAGTGTGTTACATTAAAAAAAACTTATTCCAAAAAAAAAGGTAACCGACTTCAAAAACTAAAAGCTCAAAAATAACTATTTCGGAAGTCGGTGGCTTCTCTTCTGCCGGTCGAATTGTGTTGCCTTGCCACCGACTTCCGAAATAGTTATTTTTGAGCTTTTAGTTTTTGAAGTTGGTTACCTTTTTTTTGGAAAAAGTTTTTTATTTTTTACTTTTTAGTTAGAGTCCCAACTACGTTTTAGAGTAACTTAAAAAAAAATGTACGTTTTTCTATAAAAATTGAGGAGTTCCCTCGATTTCGGCATGATACCATCATCAGATCCTGGACCTGATGACAATGGGACCATTTGGAAAGTCTACCCTTTCAAACAAAAAAAGAATTGTTCAAATTGGTTGGCAAACGACGGAGATATGCGCGAAAAACATAAAAAAAAACATACAAACATCCGAATTGAGAACCTCCTCCTTTTTTTAGAAGTCGGTTAAAAACTCAAATGGTTTGAATCGTTAATTATTAGAAGGACTGCTTGCAAATGATAAGAAATCTGGAGTTAAATTGTCATTATCATAATTTTCCGTTACGTATATACGTAGGTTTTTAAACTTACAAAAAGATTTGAATTCCATTTTCTTAGCAATAAATTGCCAAAGCACAAAATCAATATTGTATAGTAGGTACTTGTGCACCGTAGGTACCTGTAGTAATAGTAGGTATAGTTGAATATTTCATCGCTCGCCCGTATCCAATAATTTTATTGAACTGCACTAGTTCAATATTATTTCTATAGCTCAGCAATATGAAATATTGCAAGTAATTGAATAATTCCCAAGAAACACCGAACGCTACCTTTCTGTAAATTGTGTTCCTCAATTCTCTCAATGTCAATTTCAATCTAATTGATTAGAGCTTACTGTAATCATGTAACTGTATGTACGTTTGTTTAATAACATGCAATAATTCCTGATTAGGAGATCAATCAATCAATTAGACTAGCTATGGATATAGTAACAATAATGTACCTGTATATAATGATATGACATCTCTACAACGCATCTCTTATTCACAAGGTTTTCAAAAAAATTGTAACGCTAAGGTAAAACAAATGCATGAACAATGCAAAATAATGTCTACAGTGCTTTACACATTGAAATGAATCCCTAAATAAATCCCATTGCATGTATAAGGCTTATCATTTCCATTGAAATCACAAGTATTTGTGTACATGTTAATGATTTGCCTAATTAATTTACACACAAGACGAAAATGATAAGCCCACTTGAAGCTTGAGTGCTAACGAGCATTTGAATACACAAAGCATGCACAAAATCATTGAAACAATCTGCAAATTGTTCTTATTGAGTCTAGTTCTACATAATTGTTGCGCTGCAACCCTTAGAAGTATATTTTTTACACGAAAACCATGCAATGATTGTCTAGACAAGATCGAATCAATATTGTAATCTTTCAACTGAATGGCTGAGCTGAATTAAAATATTTACAGTCACGCTATCACTACAATGAATGAAAACAAAATAGTCAATTCTTACTAAAAAATCAATGCATGAAGTAAATAAACGATATGTCTCATGACTACTGAGAAACGTTTCGAGAAAGGAGACAACAGTTGAATGAAAGCTCACCTGATCCAAAGTATCGGCGTCCCGGGACAAATAGCTACAGGTCGGCTGAATCGCCGGCAAACACCACACAGGGAACAAAATAGTAAGCAGTCTATACACAACACTAAACGTTTATAAATTCACTGTCCTCTGAGTCCAAGGAATAGCAAAAGTAAATGTTTTTAGATTCAAGTGATGCTGTAGTCACTGCAGTCGAGAGCGACGTGGAGCGCGGTAGAGCAACGGCGAGCGACTGGGCGGCGCGCACCAAGCCATCCTATATATACGTAGGTAGCTAGCAACGCCGCCCGCCCTCCGCGCGCTCCGTACTTGCAAAAATATCAGTGGAATTCAGAGCCTAATTTTCTCTGTCACTGCCTTAGCCGACACAATGAGAGCGTTGATCTCCTCGCGTGCATCTGTGACACTTGACCAAATTCTTTCCATCTGACGGCTTACCGGCTCCTTACTCACATCCCGCGTTGTTCAGAGCCATATACGGGTGCTTTGGTCTTATTAATGAGTTAATTAGAGTGGGTCGAAGTTGTTTCTTATTAAAATGATATGTATTTAGATTTATAAGGACGCCAACATCCTGTCTTTTTTACACATACAACTGCCAGACGCGACCATAAATTGAAAAGGAGAAAACTAGATTCTTGTTGCCCATGTTGTAAACGCTAGAAACAATTTATCACAATAAAATTTATGTACGTTCGAGTTCGCAAGTAACCATGTTAATGTTAATAATAAATATAAAAATAGTTTATGAGAGTATAAAAATGCCAACCTACAAAGTAGAAAACAAAAGAACTGAATTATCGTTACAGTTCTTATATTATGGTGATAGTCGTCCCAATAAAAACACAATTCATTATGAGCCTAGCATTTGCACATTTTACTGAATAAATTATTTCAGCGCAAAATAGCTACGAAAAATTTTTTCAAAGAAAAATGGTTTTCTTAAATCTCAATATTTCCAAGGCGCAATTAACAAACATTTACAAATCGTTTCACGCATTATTTAAAAAGTAGTTTGATCATTATCACAACTCTTTCGCACATAAAATGGAACCAGTTCAAGGATGCTATACAACAACATTGGATTTCCCGAACCATTTTTATTGTTATTGGCACATATATCTCCTTGTCAAGTATCGATGACTCATGTAAAACTTTCGTTGTACAAGTGTTTGATTTAAGCTTCGTTTAAATATTACGTTTGTTTTTAAATGTAGGCGAGCGAACAACAGGCGTTTCGTAGACCGCAGTATAATAGTTTGAGTGGTTTTTACTTAGAACAGGCCGTTTGTCGGTCGAAGTATAACAATTCAAGTGGATATTACCGTCCTTACGTAATCCGGCGGACCAAACTTTTTTATTACAAAAGAAGGATTACGCCAGGATCTAGGACGTAAGACTTATGTCACTTTTGTTCAGGTTCGTCGTGAAAGTTTGCACACTCACCCTCTATGCTCCGAAACGAGTACGATGACTGTCTTATTGTATCTAGAATTATTGTTTTAAAGTCCTCGTGCAAAATAACTTTGCAACATCGGTCTAGGGGCAATACACCGGAACAATGCCAGCAGACATTAAGTACTACTCCAAGTGACAGAACACAAGTGAGGTCACTTGTAGCTTATTGTTCCCCTCGTATTAATATTGTAGCGAAGGATTTCAAAGCGAAGTTGTCCTCTAGATCTCGTCGCGGTCGGGGGATAAAACTTTTGTTGTATTAGTATAAAGACCTCGGTTTAAGATATCCACATCGTGTATAACAATAAATGTGTGTTTCCAGGCAAGTTATTGTGAATTTTCAAATGGAAGCCCTAGTTTCTACAAGCTCATTGGTTTATTAAAATAAAAAAAGTAGAATATGAAAGAAAGCTTCAATCATTGATTTAATTAATAATTTATTGCTCTAAAAATGTCAATCATTACTATTTCGTGTTAGTTACGAACGGATCCATACGAATACACTACAGATGTGCCTTAGTGTTCTATTTCCAGCAGATTGATTTTAAGTGAAGTTGTTTGTTGATATGATATATTTCATACGAAAACAAATCGGATTTTCCTGTTTAATATTTGTTTTCATCAGTATTGTTTATTGAATGTCCTTGTTTGTTTACTTTTACTTTATAAGACGCTTATAATCTTTTTACTTAGATTTACCAGTGTATCCAGGTTTACATTTTATTTAAACCAAAAAATTGGTCTAAAGACAAATCAACTTTACCACACAATTCAAATCACGACTGATGTACGATTGATATAATTATTTTAAATACCCGGACAAATTTGACGTGTCACTAAGGATATGATCTTGTTAAGCTAATTATAATAATGGTCACAATGTCATCGGTTGCCCCAAGACATGACGTCTCCGATCCCAAAATGATCACAAATAACGATCGAGGCTTCCGTTTTATACAACAACACTTTAAATAAGCACAACTGTATTCATGCATTTCTGCAAAACTTTAGCAAAAAACTATGTTCTTCCTGCGAACATTTATGATAGAGGAAGACCTTCAAACACTTTTATGAATGAAATACTTATAGTTTTATGTTTAGCAAAGATCTGCATAATAGTTTCATAAACTTCACAGTTTCTGATTGATGCTTAAAAGTTTACATAAAAACTTCGACTGTAAGTATAAATGTTGTTTCCTTTCAAAAACTCTACGCAAACGTTTCAAGATTTTAATCCCAGATTTAGAAATAATCTTGATTTATAACGTGAAAATATACTCATTTGAATATTCTTATCGTCGTTCATACAAAGGCTGGGACTATCGACAATTTAAAGCTTGTTGAAGTTTGATATTTGTGTATTTGGTTTAAAAATATTGATCGGAGTGCGAATCATAGTGCGTTGTACTCTCAAGATAAAATCGTTTTACCTAGCTCAATGAATTATAGTGCGTTGAGATCGCAACATATTGTACAGTGATATATGTTACTAAACACACATATTGTATCAACAATGACTATAGTTATCAGTCATGAACAGGGTTGAAAACATAAAAAAAATGGAAACAAATCCGTAATTTTCTTGTGTTGTTTTGCAGATTTGTTTATTATACTTTATATTACGTTGTTTATATTTACTACGTACACACATAACATAACTACATTCATAATTTCCACGTGGAAGTATCAAGAGAGATTGAATTTAAACACCAGTCTGTTCATAACTCCTAAGTTCATAATATTACGTAAAGGCTGCAGTATCAATTTAATTGTCACGTAATGTTGTGGAAATGTTATATGAGCGTAACCGAAGGGCCACGCCGGCGGGGATCTCGTTGTGTAGGTGCTACTTGCTGTAAGAATTGTTGTTCTCTAGCTTTGCTTACAACCATCCCACTTATGAAATCAATATTTGTATAAACTGTATTGTACAGATATAAGGACGTTATGAACTGCAACATTAATATTTTGGCTTTTTGGCTACCACACACATTATGTAATTTAGTATAAACAAATTAATAGACTACTAAATGACGGAGTGACAGTCAAGCACGTATTTAAGATTCTGATGTAGTTCGAAAGAATACTAATTTCGTCGCAAACTTCTTGACATCGTAGGCGTTAAAATAAACTATGACAGATTGACCCCGCGTTGACCGTGGGCATTTCGCAAATATGGTAAGTGTTCTTCCAAGATTCTTTGAGATGAGACAACGTCGTTCATGAAAACATTTCAAGATCAGCTGTATGAGTCAAGTGCGGAGCGATACACGCCGGTTCCGGGAAGCGGCGAGAGTGGCGCGCCGCGTCGCCCAGCCTGTTTACACGCGTTTAATAACAACCGCGCGGAGATTAAGCGGAATTTACGTAATAAATACTCAAATATTATAGGAAAACTGAGAGTTCAAACAATATGATTCAGTGGAAGTCTTGCACTATTTTGTAGATATGACAACACTTAGCACATACGGGGAAAATTGGCAATATTTTTGTAATGAGTATTGAGTATGAAGGTCGAAACTATACGAGCTAGTCATAATGTATCAGCGTCCTTAACATTTTCTTTGACGCTATATTTCTTGCTTTAAATGAGTCAAACAGATGTTGCGGTGGCATTTATCTTTATCTGTAATGTTTAGGTACTTGGCCTTGGTACTTGTCATTTGCAGTGATAGTGGAAGCCTATATTTTTTCTTTAGACAATATGGATGCGCGTGGGTTGAGTGGCAGGTGGTTGGTGTACTTTTGTTCTGTATATATATTGGAGATATACTGGAGAAACTCCACACACAGGTTAACTAAAGGCAATATTACGTCATTAGGCCTCATTTCTAACATGTTTATATAATTATGATTTATTTATTTGCGGCTCACGGTAATGTATTTTTTACGGCTAAAAACGATTTTTTTTTCTATATATACACATTTTTCCTTTTGAAGATTTCATGTCTTTATTTATTGTATGCTGTGAATAACGCGGTTAATTGCATAATTGTTAATTTTTAAGTAACATTGTAAGTTTCAAATAAAATAAATTAATGGAAGGCTGTCATCTCTCTGTGATGTTGGGAATTAAAATATCACTTTGCTTACGTTTACATAATAGCACGGCGTAATAGTAATATTTTTGTTCATTTTTGTTTTTTTTCCACAACTGAAGTGAAGCATAATTTTTAAATGTAGTTTTGTGTTCATTATTGCAATATAATATGTGAGCAATATTATGTATTTTATTTATGTAGTCTCGTACGTAGGCGATACTCAAAGAAACCAACACGAACTTTTTTACAAAGTTCTATTATAATCCAACGCCTACACAATATTATGATCTGATATGTTATGATATAGTTAAATTGCAGTTTTCTCGTTCATTGAAGTTGAAATATCAGCATGATTTAATCATTTGAAATTGGATTATGAACTTTCTGTGAAAATAAGTAATTAGAAGAAGAAGCCTTATTAAATCGCGCCCCCATTACTGTAGTTTCTGTTCGCTGTTTCCAACAAAATGCTGCTATAAATAGTTTTTCAGTGAAAATCCAATTAGTGACTGAACATCCTTTATTTGAGTGTAAATTTGCAGCGTCCAGTGAACACATTGGCTATTCCGGGAAACTACAGGTAACCGTTCTATTAATTGTGTTGCGCACTAGCTACAGCAATGCAATTTGAAATTCCAGTGAAATCGAGGTTTTGCGCACCTGTTTTTACCAAAAACCTGAAAATTGAAAAGGTTTTATATTAACTGACGCACAAAAATGAGTATATTGAACAAAAAAGGAAGTCACTATGTATATTTTTTGTAGCGCTTTACTTACTGCCTAAGTATCGTAGCGCGTAGCCGTAGAGCCTGCGTAGCACGTAGCAGAATTCGTTGAGGTCGGCTACGAAGTCAGTGTCCTCAAGATTTAAATAATGTCACGTTTTCATTTCTGTCCTATGTTTATGAATAAATTCAACAAGTGAACGGCCTCCATATTTCCTAGAATATGTGTCTGCTTCATTTTAATTTATTTTTAAGGTTCATAAAATTGTCGTAGGAGCTCAATAGTTTAGGCGCCCGTCAGCCTCTTATGTACATTGGTTACGGTCTTGAAACTGGACGAGAACTGATGTAACTTTATAATTTTTATGTATTTTAAAGTTTATTTTTGCAGGCAGTTTGTGCCTCGCAAAGCATGGAAGAAAGCTAAAAAATGTTTAAAGCCTTAGCTCTGGTTACCATTCTTAATTGTAGTTCTTCGACCATCAAGCAATATCCTAAAGGTATCGTGTTGCGTTGAGATGAGATCAGATAAGAAGTCATTCCTCGTAGCTTCAGCGGAAACCAGTTCAGATGGAAATGGACCCTGATATAGCTTTTATCAACTTCCAAGCTTTTCTAGGGATATGAGGATAATATTCCCAAAATTGGTCCAAATACTACTAAATTCATTTTCGCTAGACCCACTTAGGTTAACAAAATTTCTTATTTTCTATGAAGCAATAAAGTGAAAGAAGGTCAATATTGGAGGCAATTTAGTTCGGTAACATAGAAATTTGCAGTTAGGCTAGCCATAACATAGTTTACCTCACGCAATATCGGCTAGTTTGACACGGTTCCGATAAGGAACAAATTGCGTGAGTCCCCCGGGCAATTAACGTCACCGTATCCCGGATATCCAGATTCACTTATTTATTGTTTACTAGCGACCCGCCCAGCTAAGCACGAGTGTTACAAATCTTTCGAAATCTCAGCTTTATTTACTACTAGCTTTTGCCCGCGACTTCGTCCGCGTGGATTAATAGTTCCCGTTCCCGGGGGATTTCCGGGATGAAAACTATTCTATGTCCTTTCTCGGGTCCCAGACTATAACTGTACCAAATTTCATTCAAATCGATTTAGTGGTTTAGGCGTGAAGAAGATACAGACAGACAGAGTTACTTTCACTTTTATAATATTAGAACGGATAATGTGCACGTTTTATACACATATACCTTCATGTTGAAGCGCTCCATCAATTAGAAAAACATCAACAATATCCGTTGCATACTTTTAAAGATAGATGAAAAAAAAAAAAGTTGCAAAAAATAAAAGTACTAACATAGCAAGTCTAAAGTAACCTACAAAGCAATGCGTGTTTCAAGCTTGTACCAAATAGGTCCAGCTCATCATATAAGCTTAGATAGAGACAAACATACATCGCAAAGCGACATTGTTTTATCTATACAATCTATCTTCTATACTTATACTAATATTATAAAAAGGAAAACTTTGTATGTTTGTTTGATTGTAACGAATTAGCTCAAAAACTACTGGACTGATTTTAAAAATTCTTTCACCATTCGAAAGCTACATTGTCAACGAGTAACATAGCCTATATAATATTACGCTATGTCCCACTGGAGTGAAGTAGTAACCAAAAACCTAATGTAACGTGGGTGAAACCGGGACGAACAGCTAGAACTATATGTAGTGATGAAGAATTGCTTGCGTCAAATCTCAAGCAATAAAGTTTGTTTATCAATTACCGTGTTTTTGAGCGGAATATTGAAATATTGATTGATATATTATTGGAATTTGTGGAAGGTGATCTGCAGTGGAATAAACCAGAGCATCAGGTATTTTCATTATATATTTGCGTCGTCAAACTTGGATTACGTTTAATTTGTTTATTTTTATTACGCTTTTTATGCGTGTTTATGTGTGTGTAGTAATTTTATGTATATTTGAAATGTGTTTTTATCTTCAAATTTATTATCAGATCGTAAAATTATGAATGCTAGCTGACCCGACAGACTTTGTCCTGACTGAAATATTGAGTGAACTCAATGTTTTAGTCAGTCTTAAGTACGAAAACTTTATAAAAGAACATAATTATTGTTTTTTCCAAAGTTAATAATTTTCAGACTACTTTTTCAAAAAAATTCTCATCATAATTATGTATGTTATAGAAATGAATAAGCTTTCCTCAGGGAAAAACGGTTTTTTAAAACAAGAAAATTATATGAGTAAAAAGTAATAAGTATAAGTATAGGTATAGAAAAACTGTTTTTAAATCTTCGAACACACGTGAATCGAGACAATAGAAAGCAATAGCAACCCGACAGCCGGCTGTGGCTTGGTCGTTGAAAGGTTAAAAATTTTATGATACTAAAAATGTATGAGGTTCGTTTTTTTTCTTTTCTTGTCCTATAAGTTCTTTCGTTGCTTCTTGGGTATAGTTTTAGTTCCTTTGAGAGGTCAAAATTTCAAGCATAAACGACCGTATTTTTATTACTTTTTGCCGATTTTGAGTTTTAAGCTTAGCAACATTTTATTTTTATTTATAGAGAAGGTAAGCGTACTTTTGTGCACAATAGAATGCTATCTTTTATTACCTTTATAAAGAATGGCATGAAGACTACCACTAAGGCTTCGTCACACAGAAGTATTAACGTGGTGTTTTTATCGAAATGTTCTTTGTATTCATCCACAACACGCCACGTTAAGGTTTCAATATGGCTGAGCATCACCAGTTTGTAGAAGACCAAATCTGAGTCATTTTGATATTTTAACATTAACTACTACACGGACTACAATCTGTCCTAAATCTATAATTATGTAACTGTCTGGACCTAAATATCCTCTGAACTGAAACGTACATAAGTAGGTCGAATGGTGTTATTTGCTGATGACACTTCACTGATTTTTAAAGTGAATAGACGGGCACAACACCTTGACGACGTAAATAACGCTATGCTTAAGGTTCATAACTGGTTTACTGTTAATAATTTAGTACTAAATGAAAAAAAAACGAAATGCATAAGATTTACTTTACCGAATGTTAGAAGTACTGAATGTAATGTTGTATTGAATAAGGATATACTAGAATTCGTCGAAAAAACGGTTTTCTTGGGGATAACGCTCGACTCAAAGCTGCAGTGGGGCCCTCACATAACATCTCTTACAGCGCGGTTAAGTTCAGCTGCTTTCGCTGTCAGAAAAATCCGGCAATTAACTGACGTAGATACCGCAAGACTAGTCTATTTTAGCTACTTTCATAGTGTGATGTCTTACGGTATTTTGCTTTGGGGACGTGCCGCAGATATAGATTCCGTCTTTGTATTGCAAAAAAGGGCTGTCCGTGCTATATATAATCTCCGCAGCCGCGAATCTCTAAGGGATTTGTTTAAAAGTATTAACATCATGACGGTACCTTGTCAATATATATACGAAAACATAATGTACGTTCGGAAAAATCTTCATCTTTTTAGTAAAATAAGTGACAGGCATAATTTTAATACCAGAAATAAGAACAAATTGGATCAACCAAGTTTTAGATTGTCAAAAGTCCACACTTCTTTTATGGGGTACTGTGTAAAATGCTATAATAAAATACCACTCGAAATTCTCCATCTAAATGAGAAAAAATTTAAAACATGCATTAAGCGCACGCTATGTAAACAAGCTTATTATAAGTTAGAAGATTATATCAATGACAAACATGCTTGGCTAAATGCTGGTCCTACTCCACATAAGCTCACAAATTAGAAATTTTAATCATTGGAAGATAGAAAATGTTTCTTGTCCCCTTAATTTTTGACATTAATATTCAAGATCTTTATTATTATAAGTTTTATAAGCAATTAAATTTCACTTATTTATATTTATTTACAGTACAAAACTTTGGTTTGTGTAATTTAGATGCATATTTGAGTTTTTGTAAATGTGAGTACGATGCAGTGATTTATTACGATAGTTTTCTACTGACACAAATAGACATGGCGGTTAGGAGCATTGTCATGCTCGCTCAAAAAGTCTCGCTGATGGTGGCGAGTGCGTTGGATCATTCGGTTCCCTTCAAAATGGTTGAGCTAAATGGTGCTGATGTCACGCGTCATGCTCGTGAACGGGCGCTATCAGTTGAGATGGGTCATCTCTTAACTGCCATGACTTTTTATTTTTGACTTTTTATTTTAATTTTGTATTTGTTTATTTTGTTATATACTTACATTGTTTTCACATGTAGAAGCACCAAAAAGAAAATGTAACCAAGACTTTGTAAAACATGATATTTTTAAAAAGAGTGTCCGTGGAGTTTCTTGCCTGTTCTTCTCCATAGAGATCTACGTTTTGGAACAGGCAATTAGCGTCACTTTTTCTGACTAACAGACCGACCGACTCTTTGACAATTCATAAGTACCTGTAAATGGTCTAAGTGAAATAAATGCTTTGAATTTTGAAATTTTTTTTGAATTTTTAGGTTAGGCTGTGCAAACACAGAAAAGTAGTAATCGTGGAAACGGGACTGGGACTGGGGTAAAAAGTTGAAACTTATTTCCTTAGAGTAATATCACTTGACCTAGAAAGACATTGTATATTTTACAAGTTCGCTCAACCTTACACAAACGATAATATGATTACAAGAATCATAATTTTCTTTACTCTTTGAAGCAGTTTTTCTGAATAAAATTCTTTTTTTTTTTAAACAAGATATACCGTTCTTTTTCGCGCAATATCCTACTAATATTATAAATGCGAAAGTTTGTGAGGATGGATGTATGTGTGTGTGTATGTATGTTTGTTACTCTTTCACAAAAAAACTACTGGACGGATTTGGATGAAACTTTACAGTTATTTAGGTTATTTATCAGAGTAACACATAGGTTACAATTTATAATGATTTTATGTAATTTTGATCATAATAAAACGACAAATGTCAATTAAGTCGGAAAAAAATCTTCCATCTGAGAGCTATCTTGGCGTGCGCTGCCTAAACCAATGGAGTTACATAAAGATGATGTACCACAGGATTGTTTGTCTTGAATAGATCTAAATAAAAGTCCGCGATGGCATATATCTACCTCTTATGTGCAAGCCAGTACGACCAAAATTGTGAACCATAAATTTAATTAAATTTGGTACTATTTTACAATGCACATATTAGTATATAATTATTAAACTCTTACCAAAATGAATACATTTCTCGCATTAAGTATATAATGAAGGTAAACTTTGTCTTTCACACTAAGTAATTTGGCAGAATAGTTTAAAAGTTATCACGATATGATTGACTTGAACGAAGCGCCAAACGGCAACAGAACATCCACGATGAAAGTTGGCTATGTGAAAGAACTATACTAGCACCAAGAAATGAGACAGTTGCGAAAATCAATAAAATTATCTTAGGCCAAGTAACCAGCGATGCAACAACCCAACTCCATCCATCGACACAGTCATGTCATCTGAAGACTGTACGAGCTACCCTGGGGAGTTTCTTTGGAGCTATCCGGGGTGCCATCACATTAGCTCAAATTAACTTTTCAACGACCGACCGACAGCCGGCTGTCGGGCTGCTATTGTCTTTCTATTGTGTCTCAAATCACGTGTGTTCGAAGGATTAAAAGTCGGTATACACGTTTTGTTAATGCGCAACTTGGACGCCTCGAGACTATGTAATAGCACTAGATTGCGACTAATTGCGAGTCATTGAACTAGGCACCAATTGTGACTGGAGAAGCTAAGGGTGGAAATGTTCGTATTCCACGCATTCCTATAATACCCAATAACTTACCCTTTAATTTCAAATGTTTACAGTTCCCACTTAAAGTTGCATTTTCTATAACTATTAATAAATCGCAAAGGCAAACTTTGAAGATAGCGGGGATACATTTAGGCACGCCCTGTTTTTTCCATGCTCGCATGTATCTAAATTCCAAAATCTACATATTTACGCTGAATAAAAAAAAAACAAATAACATAGTATACGGGAGTATATTGCAGTAAAACACACAGATAATTTAACACAGATGTTAACCTATTCCAATTACATACATATTAATTCTTTACTTATTACAAAATCTATTAAAAAAACCGCATCAAAATCCCTTCCGTAGTTTTTAAAATTTAAGCTTACATAGGGGCAAAGAAAGCTACATTGTATTATACTATGTAGTGATTAAATGCAAGTAACATTGGTCCGACCTGTTTATTAGTCAGTGTTTAGTAATCCGTTTGTGCTGGATAGGATAATCTCAAGCCCGGGGAAGGAAATAGGGCTACTTTTTATAAGCACACATACAGGTAAAGATTGATGAAGAAACCACTGGTCTTAGCATTTTGAAATTTGCAGATTTCTATTATAGCTTAAAATAATGAGCACTTAGAAAGGAATTCAGATAATTCCACCCTCAAGAGATTCCCTCTAAATATTAGGTATAGAATTTCAAAGATTGTCATCATCACCCAGCTAGCCTAGCTTTTCCCAACTGTGTTTGGGGTCGGCTGCCAGCCTAACCGGATTCAGCTGGATACCGGTGTTTTACGTGGAGCGACTGCCTATCTGACCTCCACAACCCAGTAACTGGGCGATACGATACCTCTTGGTTAGACTGGTCAGAGTTTCTGGCTAACCAGTAACGACTGTCGAAGCTCTACGCATGACAACCGAGACCAACGGCTTTACGTGCTTTCCGAGGCACGGGATGTCAGTGATGTCCAAGATAAACTTTAGAAAGTATATATGAGTTGAAAAAGTCACATTGGTAATTGCCAGGATTCGAACCCACAACATCTTAAACGAGAGGCGGGCGCCTTATCCACTGTGCCATCACGACTTTCAAACGGATTTCAAAGATTGTATGGAAACTAATTTTGAAGTTAGAAATTTGGGATGTACGATGTGATCACGCAACTTAATGTGGCAGACCAAATTCTACGCGAGCGAAGCCGCGGGCAAAAGCTAGTATTCGTATAATTTAATTAAACGCTCAGTCAGCTCCAAGGGTTACGTTGTGAGAAATAACTGCTATATGTGTCCATGGGAAATATGAGTGGGACCCGAAATGAAATACCAGTAGCGTGGGTCGCCATGACAGGCCCAGCATAGACAATGAAGATATAGTATGTACTCCTTATACAAAGACGTGACACAATTTTATTTTACGTTATTTTTGGTAACGGCAGCCGTTTTTTTAGTAAAAAGTAAAAAGAGAAAGATATAAATACAGCAAGGAGTTTATATTCTAATTCGGTTAGCACGTTATCACGTTTTTGCTACCCTTTTCGGCAGTGTTACAAAACCTGACCTTTAGGCACACTTAGTTGTGTTTAAATCTCGTGGCGACAAAATTGAACAACAAAAGAAGGCTTTTAGCTTGTAAATATGTTGAAATAACACTAATGAGCTACCCTACTGACCAACTTTTTCGAGGAACATTCTCAGATCGTCTAGACATAAATAAACCACGTTTCGAAGTTCCTACTTGCATTACGCAAGAATTACTCTTTAGATAAGTTCATGGGTCAACGCGTGGAGCTAACAAAGTATTTGTGAGAAACAAGATCAAACTATTATAAGGGACAACTTGGACTACTGAAACAACAATGAAACGCCTACAGTGATTAGAACACTAGTACCCAGGTGCATCCATGTTTGATAAGGTTATAAACACATTCATTAGCAATTGTGATTAGATAGCAAAGGTCGTGACTTTGTTGTGAACATGAAGTTATGTAAGGCCTTTAAAAGTTCATGATCTAATTTAATAATGTAGATATATTTTATCTGTTTTTCTTAGTCAGCGCCTGAAGTAATATATTTGCCTGTGGAAATGATTTTTTTCATTCTGAGACGACCATGCTAAGTTTTTTTTCCTCTAGAAGGTAAAACATTATCAACCAATCCATACTAATATTATAAATGGGAAAGTGTGTCTGTCTGTCTGTCTGTCTGTCTGTTTGTCTTTCTTTCACGGCAAAACGGAGCGACGGATTGACGTGATTTTTTAAGTGGAGATAGTTGAAGGGATGGAAAGTAACATAGGCTACTTTTTGTCTCTTTTTAACGCGAGCGAAGCCGCGGGCAAAAGCTAGTCTTTAATATAAATGCGAAATTAAACAAACACGACCATGTTTTCTTTTCAAACAAACTTCTTGAAATGTTTAAAAAGGTTATAAAAAGGAATAATGAATGTCTAATTGTTATTTGTCGAGCCGTTAAATGTCATCGTGTAGGTTTATCAGTGGCTGAACACGAGATAACTGTTCGCGTGAAGGTTACTCGGCTTTATTGACTTGACGTGACTGGCTCACTGGGTATGAAGTTCCATTGTCAGGTTGTGGGTGGTATGGAGGGTATGTACCCATGGACCGTGAATGCACGGCGATGATAGTGGCTAGCTAGCTAGCTGTCCCCCGCAGTTTCACCCGCGTTATGTTAGATTTTTGCTTACTGCTCTGCTCCCGTGGGTCGTAGCGTGATGTTATGTAGCCTATGTCTTATTCTAATGTATAAGCTATATTTTTGTAAAGTTTCGTTAAAATCCGTTATGTTGTTTTTGCGTGAAAGAGTCACAAACATACAACATACAAATCTTTCCTCTTTGTAATATTTGCTGTTTTCAGCGGCTTCACCGGCAGATTATTATACAAAAAAAAAAAGATTGATAAAATGGTACTGACAGACTGATTGTTGATACATCTACGCACAGCTCAAACCGCTGGTCCAAAAGACATACAACTTTATGGAATGTTCTTTGTGTAGTGAATCAGTATCCATTAAGAAAGCATTTTTGGCAATTTCAACTTTAAAGTAGTAAAATAGGGGATGAAAATCCGATATCCTAGCGCGCAAAGCCGCGAACGAAAGTCAGTATAAGAAAGTGTCAATAATACTTATTAACCTTTGACAATTAATAACCGACCGGCGACGATTAAAATACAGACAGTACAGAAAGTAGTTTAAGGGCCGATTTTTCAATCGCCAGATAACTTTTATCTGAAGAGTATGTTTGACGTTTTGACAGTTTTTGTATAGAAAATATGTCAAACCGCCATATTTATTCCTCAGATAGAAGTTAACTGATGATTGAAAAATCAGCCCTTAATGAAATAAAAATTGTGTTCCCGGTATTTTTTTATGTTATAAATGTTTAACTCACATACACGTTAGGTTTTGCATGCACCGTCTTGCCATGAACTCTCAGTTGACTGACTACGTAGTACGTGACGGTGTGTGTAGGACGCCAATATCAAACTATAATGGGCGACGACGATGTGTTAGCTGTACTTTGGCCTTACACTTGTTCTGCAGAACAGAAAAAGAGTTCGCACTGAATGTAGTTCCAACTGCGATAGATCCAACTGCATGCACGCATACTCATAATTTTCTCAAATTGTCTCGCTTATTATCATGACACTCATTTCATTCATTAATTAACCTCACATGACCCTCGTTCACCTCACATGACACTCATTTACCTTACATAAAAACTGAGAACTGTGGCAGTCAAGCTCGCCGGACGCCACACACGCTCGGTTATGCTCGCGCGCAAACATAACCGAGCGGCATAAAATATCAATTTTGATATTTGCTCGGTTGCATATACATGCACCGATAACTGTACAGTTTAATCACATACACGCTAGGGCTTGCCTGTCGGTTATGCATGCACGGCTAAAACCATCATGCAAAACCTAGCGTGTATGGCCTCCATTATAAGGAGTTAAACATTTGTTTTTGTAAATACTTTTTTTTTTAGTTTAGTCGTATCTGCAAGGCTAGTATAGTTATAGTATATTCGGTTGCGATGCGCGGTCGAATACGGTCGCGTTTGCGCTGCTCCGTGTGAATATTACATTCGCGAATTGCGCGGCTTTAGCCGCTGCCCGGATTCCGCTATGAGTACTCAAACTCTCATAGCCAATGAAGTTCTGGCATTTATCAAACATGCCATTGACTACATGGACGAGGTCAGCATCTTGCAGATCTGCAAGTCATCTTTTAAGGAGGATGAGATTAGTAGTGCCAAGTTGCTGCTGTTCACGACGCTCGGCAAACTCAGCCAGATGCCGTCTCGGCGAAGAGATGGCACCGAGAGGAGTATCCAGGACATCGTAACGCTGATGAAGGAGACCGATCCGGACGACGTGCCTGAATTCGTGGCGAAGGATCTGCATAAGCTGCCTCCCGTCACGTTCGACCACGTAGATGTCACCAGGCTGCTGAAGGATATCACACTCCTGAAGCAAAGCCAGGTCGAGATGCAGCATCAGCTGGAGGTTTCCAACAACACCATCAGTGATCTACGGGCAGAAGTGGTGTTATTGCGCAATGCAATTTCTGCAAGTAGGTCACCTATCGACGCCGCAAAAGTGAACACGCGTCGCGGGGCACAAAACACCTCCATCTGCAGTTTCGAGTCCGCGGGCTCGAATGCGTCACCAGCTGCCGAGAATGCATGCGTTGCAACGTGTGCCGCGGCCGTCCCTGCCTTGACGCCGGTAGAGACGACGACGTGTGTAGGTTCAGTGACCCCGAAACGAGCCTATGCTGCAATAGTAGCCGCCGCTAAAAAGCCTGTTGAGCAACTAAACTCACAGGTTAAAATAGCGGACAAAGAGAAAGGGGGTAAACGGAGCCTACCAAAACCAAAACAGGTTCTGAAAAGGCAGGCCCCAGTGAAGGACACGGGCGACAGCGATGGTTTCATCAAGGTGGAGAAGAGGAAGAAGAAGAAGCCTCCTTGTCGGAACCAGTGCGGTACTGCGCTGGCAGGACCCAACACGCTGTTGCGTCCAGCCGTACCGACAACGTTGATGTACGTGTCAAGACTGCATCATTCCACGAAGATTGAAGAGGTCGTGGAGTACATGCGGGTGAAAACCAACTGGACTTTGAGGGTCGAGATGTTGGAGCCGCGTCATAAAACGAACTTCAAGTCGTTCGTGGTGCGTGTTCCGACGCAGCATCTCGAGAAGTTCCTCAAAGAAGAGTTTTGGCCGAAGGGTGTTATGTTCCGCCGCGCCGGTTTCGTGGCCAGCTACGTGACACCAGTCAGCGAAACACGACGCCGACACTTCGTGTACATTAGTATTAAGTTTTTGTTTTTATAAATATATTTATTAGTTTATTTGTTTAAGATTATTTTATGTATTTTATAATATGGGCCTCCGATGCCTGAAATAAAATGATTATTATTATTATTATTTATCTATATATTTCTATATCTCGGGACCCAGGGGTCCCGGGCTTTTGGAAGGCGTACGAGGGGCCGAAGCCAACTCGCAGAGGCCCCTTGGGCAAAACTTTATGTGAAAAGGGACACTAGCCGGCGATTATCCCTATATGCACTATATTAGTGCACCTAAGGACAACCCCCGGATGGTGTTAGACTATTGTAAAACATGGCAACTACAAAAAATTTGGACTATGGGCTTGGATTCTTGAATGAATAAGGTACCAGATACTATGGAATAACTATGGCCCCTGCCTGACCAATGGTTGTAAACACGGAAAAATGGCAGGGGGTGACTTGCACACTCAGTAAATGGGCCCCCGAAAACGGCCGCTAGCACATAGTGACGTAGCGACAAGGGGGCAACATATATCGAGGTGCTTGAGGAGTGGAGAGGTATTCCACGGCTATCAGGACAATCCCGGAAGTACGGTCAAGATCCCTACCAGCATCTTACTGGAATACTTCCTTCCCCCGAGCAAGTTTGCTCTTGCGAGTCTCCACTAAAACCAGCCAATTAAGGCAAGAGTGAGGTGGGAGCCTTGTTCCTCGTCAGTGCTCACTCTGGCCGGCCAGTTAAGGCAAGCCAGAGATGAAGAACAAAGGGTCTCCCAGGAGGTCAGGTCCACGGGGTCGCTACTGCCCGACAGCTCGCCACAAGCTGCCCTGCGGGTTTATTATTATTATTATTATAGTTCTAAAGAGATTAATGTAAAATCTGGCAGCCATTACTATAATTCTAAATCTTCAGCTTTGGTTCAAGACCGAGAATCGCGTTAGAATAGGTGAAGGTGAAGTTGTAAATACCGATATCGTAAACCTGCATTCTACTAATATTATAAACTAGCGACAGGCCTCAGCTTTGCATAGGTATTACAAATCTTTGAAAATCTAGGATTTTATTTGCTATAATATGAAAGAATTTTAAAATAAAAATTCAAAGCATTTATTTCTATTAGACCATTTACAGGCAGTCGGTTAATCAGAAAGTATTCCAAAACGTAGATCTCTACGTAGAAGAACAAGCAAGAAACTCCATGGATACTCTTTTTAATTATAAAGTTTTAAGTACCATATCATGGTTGCATCATTAGTGTTGCTTCTACATGTGAAAACGATGAAGGTAAGTAAGCAGCAATAGAAAATAATTCTAAGTAATAAAGAATTAAACTATGGCATTTTACTTATGAACCTACGTCTTGAATTACTCTATCTATTAATAAAAACAAACTGCATCAAAATCCGTTGCGTAGTTTTAAAGATCGCAGCCCACATAGGAACAGACAGAGAGCGGAAAAAGACTTTGTTTTATATTATCTAGTGATGTGATAGATGGAATGATTGGTGAATGTAACTGTTTGTGGACTTGAGGTATTTAAAGTGCGTAAAAGAGTAAGACACGTTAATCTTATTTCAATAACTACTCAATGGTTTTTTTTTACAATAAAATAGGTTACGTAACATTAAGTTTACGGTTGCGCAATGTTTATATTAGTTACAGTGACCCCGGAACATAAAGGGCAGCCAAAGGAACATGAGTGGGTTTTAGTCAGTAAAAGTCTGACACGCCCTCCCGCCGCCGCGGTAGGAGAAGTCATTCGTTGATTTCCCACTCCCCAAAAATAAAATAAAAGTTATAACGGGTTTTTCGTGGTCGTTCCCACACCGTCGTCTTCATTGGATACGAGTAGACAAAAAAGTTTCATTTATCCCCGGTGGTGACGATTGGAACTTATTATTTCCTACTCGTTTCGTTATAGACCAAGAGTCAAAATGAAGTAATGAGCCCTACTAGTCGAAAGGAGAACAACTTTGAAATGTACTTTTCTGTTTTTAACGGGATTTAACGCGCACATACCTTAATTAAAATTTAATCCCGCAAGTAAAGTATAAAGTATGACTTTTAAATGTACCGCCTGCATAAAAATCTTTAAGTGGTACAATTGGCTTTTGAACAGGTAAAGTTAAATGACCAACTTATTTAGGGGATAGCGCTGGTAATAATTTTATTTGATTACTTAATTTGATCGGGTTCGTTAACATTTTGACATTGTCCATGAAATATAATAAGCTTTCGTCTATAAGAGCGTTGTCATTTGAAATATTGACTTTCAATTGAATTGGCTGAGTGAATGAGATTAGCAGGATTTAATAATTAGAAAATTATGTTTAACGCCTTTGATCAGAAATCTTCACGATTATATAGAAATAGTAAAGAAAATATTATCGAAAACGTATAAAAATAACACAATGTTTACCAGCTATCACTGAAGGGGTAGACAGGTTAACAGTATATTAGTAAAGCAGGGTATGTACTTTGTAACACCCAAAATCGCGCAAGCTTATTTCCGCGTTGCAGGCACGTTATTAGAGAAATTATTACTGATATAACTTAAATAAAAATAATTATGCTCGACCCAGCGTACGACCTAGGTTGTGCTTACAATCTAGCGCCAGCTATCGTAACTAGCAATTCGTAGGACGGGTCTGCTATAATTGGTAAGATGTTTTGAGTCGTGAAGCCTCTATTGTTAAGGATCCGTCACTAAACAATGAAATGACCCTTGAAGCTCGGTCTTGTATGTATCCTAGTTCATTGCCGTGGCCAATGACTTCCTTTAACTTAAGTAACAGACGATAGCTCTCTATAATTTCAAAGAAATTGTTTGATAATACTTAATGAATTCAAATGAAATTAAGCTCCGAAATAGAAGCCGATCATTCTCCTCAAGTGCCTGGTTACCTAACGTCGGCAATGTCATTGTATGCAAAGTCACGGGCGTCAAGTGGGCGCTGGGTATCGGCCTGACACTCCAATACTTTATTTATAGAACCAATTTAACCATAATTGACTTTGGTCTATCTTTGTTTTTCGCCCACAAAATGTATTTGGTTGAAATAAATCTTTGCCCCACTTTTGTATTGTGTTGTGACGTAAGAGCGGGCTTGGACCTAAATGTTTCCGCTTTAAGGTACTTATTTACTAATCTCTCTCGATTCAGCACACCCAATTTTCCTGGTGCCTGTAACTGTATTTGTAAAAGAGATTAACTAAATAAACACTCGTATTATAAGAGATATCCAATACTCTCAATGAAAATAACTTTTTCATTTATTTTTAAAGCACTTAGTCGATTGTTCACGTCAAAGCCCTCGAAATTCTAAAATTGGAGGACCTAGCTACTTAACCTTTCAACGACCAACTGACAGCCGGCTGTCGGGCTGCTATTGTGTTTCTATTGTGTTTTAAATCACGTGTATTTGAAAGATTAATGATTAATTACAGTAAGTCATTTGTTTATGTGTTAGTGAATTAATTATGATAAAATTATATGAGCTGTCTCGTACTGCCTGATTTAAACATTTACTAAAGGTGATATAAACACAATTTCTTGAATCAAATTATAACAAGTAAAATACTACTTACAATAGAAGTCACGTAGTTGGTACAGTCAGAGAGTAAATTCAACTCTCTCCAAAGTGCTTCTTTGAATCATTATAATTATCAAAATTTACAATCCATTGGTACATATAATCAAAGTAAACATCGTCAGTTACGAGTACATACAATGTCTTTGTCCCACTTGCAGGATGAAGGAAGTTATTTTAATATGTTGCCCTTCGGTTCTCATCCTGGTTTCAATATTATTTATAGATGTCGTTGAAAAATTTCTGTCACTTCTGTTTTTAACGCCTTTTTGTTGGTTGGACCAGTTTTTTTTCTACTAGACGAGATTGTCACGTACTGTGTCTCTGATGTACAAAGCGTCGGAGTTGTCACGGAGTGTGCGCCGTTAATGAGTATCGTGTCAGTTGTCAGCCACGAACATGGTGTCGAGTTCTATCATTATTTTAAATGTAGCTTCTCTGATTTTGGAGCACGGCTTCTTTATTTGTTGTTGCGAACTGGTAAAATGTTGGGTGTGAAAATAATTTGTGACAGTACAGTTGTGTTCTTTACAATACTTACCTATACCTTAAAAATAATTTGTCGCCGTATAGCCGTAATCAAAAGGTTATCTTATGTTCCGTGTAGTGAACTTTTGACATAAATATACCTAAGTTCAACATCCATCTAGGTTTTGAACAAATATAGGCATTACATGTGAAAATGTGTACCAATAGAGATATTTCAATGACCTATACCTAAAAGGTGCTAGTAATATACCCCCAGACCATTCAAACCACGAGAACTTGCCCGGTCACGAAAGCCTCCCGACTCCCCATCGGTCAGGTACCAGCCGGTCATCGCCACCCTTTGGAACTAATAATAATCTCTTTAGGAATACCTCAGAGGTATTCTATATTAAGAACTATTGTAAATACTCTCCACAATATTATGAACGGTTCATATCTTATCTCTTATGGTTACAGATAAAAGAAATTAAGATGCGTTTACTCTGCTGATGGCACTTAATTCAATTTAATTTTTAATTTTTTAATAGATTTTCAGTTAATCAATCAAAATGTTGAAGATGACTTATGTAAAAAGTTGGATAATTATAATTGATTTTTGACCTAGGTATAAGTTTAGTTTAGGGTGGCGAAAATTCAATAAGTACAGATGATGTTATTCAATGAGAATATGTACATAAGTATTATTGTGGATAACATGTGCAATTAGTTTAATTACAACTAAACATGTTAACAACTTATGTGACGTGCGTGGACATAAATCATCTGAATAATCTGATAAATATTTAGTCATTAGCAAAAATACATTTTATGATTGCCATTTGTCATAATGACCTGTGGCTGGTTCCAAACGCTAGCGGTTATTAATCTCTTTGTTTTAGTAATTATATAATTAATCGCTGACAATTTAGGGAAATAGTTTTGTTACAAAATATTAATCTTAAAAAATATGATTATTTGTATCTATTTACTTGCATTTTTGTGGAGGCATGTTTTGAAGTCTCTTGAGAACAATTTTGTAAATAAATATTCTCTACATAGTGTAAAAACACCCTTACACCGCAGTAATAACAACCATATTGGTATATACTTCCGTCTATTTTTAATTTTGCCTGACCGTAGTAAATCATGTATATGTTACGGGCAATTTGATAAGTCCAGGCACTATTAATAATGGCCGGTCTGTATTCATAATGCCCGACTCAATTGGGCAATGTGATTAAAACAGCATGATTAATCACTTTTCCCGGCCGTTATGAATAATACCCACTCTATCTTGGGTAAAGTAATAAAATACGTGAACTGTAGTGTTTTTGCAGGTGCCAAGTGTGGCTCAGGATAGTAACTACGATAGAAAATAAATATAGTTAAATCCCGACTCAGAGCCCCGACCCGGTGGTCACAAAGATGTAGCAATTAACATTATCGTAATGATTAAACGTATAAAAAGGTTTGATGTGTTATGATGGTTCTGCTTATCAATTATTATGAACGTGAAATTTATGCCTAAAGATGAACAAAATTATGAGTTTCGTCGCACTTACGCGCCGTGGAATTTATCACATTGCCCGGCTACAAGTAGGGAATTATTCATACTGCCCGGTCCATGGGGAATTCATAAATTCAAGCTATCTCAAACACTGATTTATTACATGGACCTCGGGCCGTCGGGCATTATTAATAATGGCCGATCAAAGTGATAAACTAATCACTTCGCCCATCGCTCTTGGGCATTATTAATAATGGCCGGTCCTTATTAATAATGCCCAGTTAATCATGTTGCCCGTAACATATACACATACTAAGTGAACTATAAAACCATTATATGTAGGTCTTCCATACGTTCTGAAAGTACAGCATATTACCGCAGCTTCAAAGTTCGTATCTTGTAAAGTTCACAACTTTTAAATTACTCTGTACACGTGCTGAGGCGGAATTCATTGATGTACTCGCAGAAGGTTCGAGAGCGAGTTCGTTCGTGCGTTAGCAGCATTTCAGCTTTACTTAAAGTTCAGTATGTAACTATGTAGGTCACCGGTACTACTTTTACAGAACGCTTTTTCTACTTTTAGTTGACATCCGTATTTTACTTCCTCTTCACTTTCGTCGTACTGAATCACAATGTAGTGATATTCTCATATCGTATCTGCACGATCTCTGTAATATTTGCAAATATGATTCGTTTGTGGCTTCAGGTAGCGAGGCTAACGTGTGCAGCTATTACTACAGTCTTATTTCATATTTTACTACATAGCTTATCTGATTGATTGGTGCAGAGTACAGAGTAGTTTTATGTTTTTTTTATACGCCTGTTATGATTGAACTTTTAAAGTCATCTATGCGTTAGTTATTTCCTAATTCCTAAGTTGTATAGGTTATAAAATAGGTAAAATATTTTGCTGATCTATTTGCAGTTTTGGCGTCTACAGTCGTTTTGATGGCCGGTATTTTGATATATTGGTACAGTTAAATTCACCTTGGGACAGGATCCCACATTATCCAGACCAACGAGTACAACATCTAGCTATATATAAATATATGAAAGATCCAATCATCTATAAGTACACGTATCTTCTTACAATATTTTCAACTAATTAAACCTTCGAACACACGTGATTCGACACACAATAGAAAGACAATAGCATCCCGACAGCCGGCTGTCGCTTGTTCGTTGAAAGGTTAATAAATGGTCAAAAATTTGAGTCACTATTAAATGATTATGTTCCTAATTATTAGAATTAGTAGTTGCTGAGCTAAAAAAATCATCATCTCCCTAGCCTTTTCCCAACTATGTTGGGGTCGGCTTCCAGCCTAACCAAATTCAGCTAGATACTAGTGTTTTACGTAGAGCGACTGCCTATCAGACCTCCACAACCCAGTAACTGGGCGACACGATACCTTTTGGTTAGACTGGTCAGACTTTCTGGCTTACCCGTAACGACTGTAAATTTTAAAATATTGTGGTGAGAAAAATAAAATTTATTTATTTATTTACTGTCCAAGTTCTACGAATGACAACCGGGACCAACGGCTTTATGTGCTTTCAGAGACATGGGATGAAATGATAATATTATGCTTGTAAATAACACTTTTACACGTCTATATTGTTTTGCTTATTTAAAGTGAACGACAGGCCCAGTTGAAGGACTAAGCGTTTAAACAAATGTTCCATACTGAACACAATATATATTTATTCTGCCAAATTAGAATCCCAGTTAACAACAGGATATTCTAATATCCACAGAACTGATTCACCTGTTCTGTGTGTTACTAACCATATTAAAATATCCGATTTTACAAAGGCATCTGTAACATAATTGATTGATTAATCTAAATACCTATTTAAACGTCTTTATTTACGTTACGACTGTGAGTATGTACAATATTTGGGTCAATTCCAAACTTGACTGAATCATTACTCCGTTAAAATTCTTCCGCTCGCGTCAAGAACATTTCTAGTATGTGCCATCAACGAATGGTTCGTTTTGGCCCACCGCTAATAGTATTCCTCGTGCTCTTTAAGGGGCTAAAATTAAATCGGCATATTTCAGTAGATATGTTGTAGTGGTTTGTTTAGAAACAACAGCTGATAATAAAGATCCTTTAATACTTAGTATCTGTTATAATAAGCTTTGATGAAGTGCCGCGTGATAATGTGCTTGTTTTTAACAATATTATATAGTACGTTATTGCACCTGTTAAGCTTTTGCTTTTGTTGATAAACCACACAGTTATAAACAACATGGGTAGATATTTTTCTCGCATCTTCTCGATGATGTTTCAGCACATGTAATGGGTGTTAATGTGGTAAAAATGTGCTTACATTTGACACCATTGTCAAATAAGCATTAAAGAATCTTGCAAACGTCCGTAATTTAAGAAGCGTACCGAATATTTCTTGAACAAAAAGAGCTCAAAATTTTTGTAAATATGTTTTAAAATAAAAAGTGTAACAAGAAGAAACATGTAAAGTAGCTAATATTAGCCTTTTTATTGAATCACAAGTCAAGTTGTAAAAATAATGCGGATTATTCGTCGCCCACGGTTTTGGTCCGAATGTCTGAATCACTGAAACACATATGTCGTTTGAAAAGTTTCTTTTCCAGGTATCTGTGTTTACATTTCATTGAAACTAACGTAGCTTGCTTAATGTACATACTGATTGGTTTGTCAGGTTGTACCTTGAATACATTTATGAATTTTTTAGTGATGACACTTTTTTTCCGACTTTAACAGTGCTTAGTCGGAAAATAACATAATATGACATAACATGATGATAATAATAAGAAATATGTAAGATTGATGCTTAGTCGGAAAATAACATACACATAACATGATGATAATAATAACAAATATGTAAGATTGTAATGCCGTCCATCATAGTATGCATTTAGCATGGTATCAAAAATCTACAATATTTTGTCATACACATTTTTTTTTAAGTGGGACCACCTACACCAGCTGCATCGGGTGAAATAGCAGTAAATTATTCAAACGTTAGAATAATAAATTTACTAATAGATAGAGTTAAGAATTTCGTTAGTGTTATCAATTTGTGTTCCTTCAAATATTTAAGAATACCTAACTAAGATTTTTTCTTCATAATGCGCAATAGGAAACAATAACTTTTATGTAAAGTTTACGACTCGAAGAAATGGTTGTCACTCACATTTCAATTTCACTTCATAAAAATAAAATTGTGTGCGCACTAAAAGTCTTTATGTTAGGAAAAGTACATTATGAAGCAAAAAATCGTCACATTAATTTAAGTTTATAGCGTGCAAATAAAGGAAATCGTTTATTTTCGAGAGATACGTTGAAGATGTTTGAGCGTAAAACGCACGACAATCGGCGCCGCGTCGCGACGGTAGCTGGCGACCACGGGTCGTTCCTCCGGTGTATTGCAAGATTCCGGTGAGACGTAGAGTATATAGGAACTGGAGTAATACGTTATTACAACGAAATGGTTGTGTACTCAGAAAAAGAAAGTAATTGATACTACTATCTTTACTAAATCCATGAAAAACTACGTCCTTTGAAAAAAATTGCTAAATATAGTGGCAAACTTATAGCTTGAATCATTTAAACAATGAAAACATTGAAGTATAAGATTAGCATTATCGTTTCTCATAAAAAGTCCACACACATTTCTGTGTCATTTAATTCCTGTGTCTAGGCGTTAAAAGTCACACAAATGCACTCCCATTCGAGACTTGTGTTGTTTGGTATACGAATAAGGACCTGACTCTCCATTTACTAATGCCTCCGCGCCACGCGACAACTTAATCTCTTCGTCTTAATTTGTTGGGCGCCACACGGAACGCCGCCACTCGTCAAGTGCGCGGTCAAGCACCTCACCTGTAGGACCGTCGCTACCGTCACCGAAGACCGGCCGATGATTCGCCCTACTTCCTTTGTATTCCTGCAGACGGACTCTCAAGCTCTATATGTGGTAAATATTTACCGAAGGGTTGGTCAATAACCTTTTTTATTCGCACTGTTAATATATGTGTAAAAATAATACATACCACAAGTAGTAACTAAGTGATTTTTTGTTCATTTTTTTTACTTGACGGCCATCATTTGTTAGTTGTTTTTCATTTAAAAGTTCAATTTGACAATTTAGAAAACGTTAAATAATATAAATGTTATTACCAAGTTGTTTTTTTTATGAACGAATTGGCTTAGAGCTACAGTGTTGCTATATGTTTACATTTAGATAATTCAAGAACAAATTACAAGCTATTTCAAGTGATCTACTCTCACTCACGTCTACTAAGTCCGATTATCTTCCAACCTTTGTTCTAAAGGTTAGGTAACACCTACGCGGTCTGTACTTTGTTGACAAACAGCGCTATTTATTTTGATTATAGTGGCAAATGGTAAAGCCACAAGGATAAGCAAAATGATTTGCATAGTGATTTTCACAGTATTTTCCTGCACTTTGGCATTTAGCAATTTATCAATTTTTGAATCTTAAGAGTAGGTACGAAGAATTTGTTTAGATACCCGAATATCTACTAATAATTATCATCAACATCATCATCCTGCGTCAGACTACTGGGAAGTAGGCCAGTACTAAGGCTCTTTGCCTTCTCTCGTCGACATGCATCCAGTTGCTGCCAGCCACCCTTCGCAGATCGTCACTCCATCGTGCATCGGGTGGCGATCTACATTGCATTTGCTTTTAAACGTGATCTCAACTATAGAACATGCTTACCAACCAACCCACTGACGCTTCAGTTTGTTGATTCAAGTCGGTTTTTGGTTCTGTGATGGATAAGTTCGTAAAAAAAAATCCTTGACTTCAAGCATAACTGTCTAAAACTACTAAAGTTTCTCAGTATTATCTCTCTATACTCATATCAACGGAAAGACGTCCATTCGTGGACAAAGGCCAACTCTAACGGGGATACAAATGAAAAAATCCAATTGTAACGAATGTGTAGTCATCGAGCGCCTACGGCATTTATTGATGGAATGTGTCCTATGTGAACCCAATAGAAGTAATTTAGTTACAGCCCCGATTTTGAACGTAACTGACTTATGTTTGCTCCATACAATTCAATCCCAATCACAAAGCGACGATGTGAACGCTTTGTTCAAATTCAGAGACCATATTTATTTATTTATTTATTTAAAAAACTTTATGCACATGTAAGAAAACAATGCACAACGGCGGACTTAATGCCTAATTATATATATATTTAAATCTATTTGAAACTACAATTGTAATTAATATAGTGTTTATAAGTTATGTATTATTGTAGTCGGATTGGCGTACGTTATGCGTCTTTATTATAAATATATAAAGAAAACGAAATAGTTTTTTTTGTCTATTTTTTTATATCTGTAGATCATAGACTATGAATAAATAACGATGAATAATTTCTTAAAATAGACTGTAATTAATGTAGAAATCAAATTTAATCACATCCATCGATGTTTCATCACCATTCACATTCTCTAGCCTTTTCTCAATTATATTGGGGTCGGCTTTCAGACTAACCCGATCTTCCTAGATATCAGTGTTTTACGTGAAGCGACTGCCTATCAGACCTGCACAACCCAGTTACTGGGCGACTCGATACCCCTTGGTTAGTCTGGTCAGACTTTCTTCTACTAGCTGCCCGTAACGGCTGTCCAAAGTCTATGAATGAAAACCGGGACGAAATTACTGAGACACGAAATGTCAGTGATTTCTAGGGTAAACTTTAAAACATATGAATTGAAACAGGGACATTGGTACTTGCCTGGATTTGAACTCGCAATCTCTAATATGGTTCATAAAGTAAGAAAACTTACTTTTTTAAAATTCCCGGTTGCCTAACTACATTGTTGTCAGTATATAATACCTATAGATTGCAATGTTCAAGCACACGTATTTGCAACTCAGATCATTTGTATGGTCTCTAAAGTAAAACTAAGCTGTATTCCAGCCGTTTGTTTACAACGTCGTAACCGTGTAACAATTTCCCGGTAACATTTCACCTGAGCTCGTTACTGACAACTTTGTACCAACCGTTTACAAAAAGTTTCCTTTGAATTAACCTGTGACACGTGTACATGTCATGTAATGCGACATACAGTGAACGGTTGAAAAAAGCAAACAACATGGCTACTTACTGCCAGTTTTGTTTGTTTGAAAGTACGCATGGCGGAAAGTTTCATGCCCAATGTTCATTGACCTCAGTCAGACATACTAATAAAGGCATTAAATAAACAAGTTTCCCTTGTTGTTGTAAGAGGAGGTGGGAAGTGGCATTTTTAGACGTCTGCAGACAATAGATCGTATTTAGGTAAGTCTAAAAGCGGAGGAAACGGAATGAGAGGGCTTAAATTAGAAGTGGTTACGTTTTAACTAATGATTAAAAATGCTGGATTAGGGGTGAACGAAATAAAACGAAATAAAAAGTTCAGACTCTTTAGTCTAATTTACATTGGATCTTGTTAAGCGGAGACCTTCAATCAAGATGTCATGGAATTAGTCACTCTTTATGAAAACTATTCTACTCGTATATATATGCAGCTTGCGTACTAATTAATCAACGTCTGCTTTCAGGACCGCATTTATATCTTCGCACAGGGAATTTTAGGAATTCAGTGTGATCCCTTTAAGAATTATTTAAATACTCGCATATTTATTCTAAATTTGAATCGCCTGAGTAAATCCGTTTGCACTACAAACACACATACTTACAGGGATATAAAGTACAGCTGGGGTGATGTAACCGGCTAATTGGCACGATCTCCTTGGCGACTATTTTGTTTAGGTACGCAACTATTCTTCGCTCAGGTACTGTGTGTATTTTTATCTGAAACAACTTGGAGATTCGAGCATCGAAGAAGACCTTGAGAACTGGGGTCATTCAGGTCGACTTTTGAATAGCAAATACATGAAATATTTAATGAATGGAAAAGCATATACGCTTTCATGTGGGGCGACATAAAATGATAATAAAATAAGATATAATTTTCACAAAATGAATAGAATGAGAGCCATACTATTGGTCATCGTTTAAGCATACCATTTTAAAGTTAGATAAAAGAGCCAGTGAGGGAGAATAATTTCTGCGACGGGACTTGTTTCGTTTCTTAGCAACCGGTTTTAACCGATTTCAAATAGGAGAAGGTTTTAAATTCGTCCATCTTTTTTATTTTTGTATGTCTCCCCATTACTTAAAAACAACTTGACCGATTTGTTTTTTTTTTGTTTGAATCATTTATATTCACATGCGATTCAATATTTCGCAGTTTAGGATCTAATAATGGAATCCTGAAGAAGTCGAGGGAATTATAAAAAACCGAGGAAAGTAATTTGATGAAGTTTGGCGGGGCTGATGACGAAGACCATAAATGACCTCCGGGATTTCCCAACGGCTTTTATGAACCGATATAAAAAATATTTATTTTATCGTTACATAAAGTTATAAAACAAAACAAATTGTCACATGATGAAACCCCATAAGATTCCAAACTATGCATGGCCATTTTTTTTATTTACAATATAGGTCACATTTGCTAAAGTGTGGCCTTGTTAGCCCTCCCTAGGTTTTGACACGTCATAGTGGAAACTCAAAAGGTAAAGAACCGGTGGTTAATCTACATTACATAATCTACCTTCCAACAAAATAACAGTGATAGCAGGATTAGACTCAAGCTGTTATCGTTTAATTCTTATATTTTTACATTTTATCAATTAATTACCGGTCCGGAAATAATATATAAGCTAAATACCTGAATTTTATTTACTTACTTGTCAAATTAATCATGATGTGGAGAGCAGTATTTTTATTGACTTTTGCTGGGACGACGGTAAATATAGATTGATTAATATGAAAAAAAAACGAGCCATCAGCAATGTTACACTTGCGGGCCCGCAACCCTTTTGCTTGCTGCCCGCAACCCTTCTGCTTGCCGCCCGTAACTGTTATGTAAATGGAAGTACCGTTCCAGTTTGTCATTATTGTTTTCTTATTTCTTTATTATTGCTCTGTTATCGATTGCCCACTAAATATTGCTTCATAATACATTATTTCTTAATCTTATATCTTCCTTTAGTTTAGCGTGGAATAATAGTTCCCGTTCCCGGGGGATTTCCGGGATGAAAACTATCCTATGTCCTTTCTCTGGTCCCGGACTATATCTGTACCAAATTTCATTCAAATCGGTTCAGTAGTTTAGGCGTGAAGAAGAGACAGACAGACAGTCAGAAAGTCAGACAGAGTTACTTTCGCATTTATAATATTAGTACGAAGTACGAAATACGAATTAAAAAAAACTATGAATGAATTAAAAAATAACTACAAAGTCCAGGTTTCCTCACGATGTTTTCCTTTACAGATGTCTGTAATGTCCAGATAATTTTTTTTAGAAAGTACATTTGAATTGAAAAAGTCACATTGGTACTTGCCCGGTTTCGAACCCACAACCTCATGCATGAGAGGCAGGCGCCTTAACCACTAGGCCATCACGACACTTGGGCCAATCGACTTTGTCTATGAATCTACATTATTCAATTTTTTTTACATTTAATTTCCTTTTATGTTAAACTAGCTTTTGCCCACGGTTTCGCTCGCGTTAGAAAGAGACAGAAAGTAGCCTATGTTACTCTCCATCCCTTCAACTACCTCCACTTAAAAAGTCACGTCAATTCGTCGCTCCTTTTTGCCGTGAAAGAAAGACAAACATCCAGACAGACAGACAGACACACTTTCCCATTTATAATATTAGTATGGATGTAAGGAAGCGATGCAAAGATTACCCATTATGAATTAGAAAATATCAACTTTCACCAAAAAGCGTTTTTCAGTACTAGGCAACTCGGTTATAATAAAGAGTTCTAGCTTGTTCCATAAATATTTGTTTTTTTTTTTGTGTATTTCAGGTGCTCGCTGAGCCTAGAGTAACCTTCCCTGTAACAGCGGATGGTAAGCTAAATTAACATTGATGTTTAAAGTCTGTTTCAAAATCCAACTCATAACTATTTTTAGATATCAGACACGTTGGCTTTGTGATTTTTAGAAGTAATTTAATAACACCGTCAGTGTGCAGTAGCCTGATTCACGTAAAATGCAACAAGCCCCATATCGTAGAAGTTTAATAGTCATTAGATCGAATTCATGCCTAAAATCGGTATTCACGTATTCTTTAAACGGGATTGAATTGGAATCGAATGACAGTTCAATAGGCTTGTTAATAAACGATCTGTTCATATTTATTTGGTATCCTATAAGGTCTAAGGATAATTAAAAACAAATGTTAGTTTAGAAAACCTGAGAGACGTAAGCGCGGGGACGACGAGCCGTAAGCGTGGAATTGCAAGTTCGAACCCTGTTCCGAGGCGAGGCGATTACGTAACGATTCCGATTAGTGTGCGTAGGGAGTTTGAGCTGTTCAGAATGGCTCGGCTCGAGGCGATACGGTGACGATCCCGATCCCTTTCCGATCCTATATATGTGTTGAGACCTTTAAACGACTAAAAAGATGGGAAAACGTTACGGTTTTGATTAACTTTCTGGCAGGGCCGGACTCAAAAATGATCTTGGGGTAATTATTTTTTGACATATTAATGCTCAGTTAACTAACTGCGCAGTCAGATCGTAACAATAAATCGTTGACGTTTTATAGTCCACAATAAAACATACACGAGTAAAACGTAAATTACTTAATACAAAACCTCACTGACCTTTTGAACATACCTTAAGACGCTTTGTGGGTCGTCGTCCAGTGCATCATAATTGGGTTATCATATTTGATTGCAACAGCAGTGATAATGACAATAATAATGCAGTAGGTAACAAACATAATGCGTTCTTCTTTAGTAGTGATAATGATTAACCCAGTAAATATAATAAACGAATAACTATGCTTACTTATAAGTTTACTTATCTGGTCTGACCGAAAAATTTTGTTTGTGTTGGATGGCCCATTTATCGAAGTTATATTTTAGTGGTTAAAGAGAAAATCGCAACTTTTATAGGATCACTTGGTTGTCCGTCTGTCCGTATGTCTGTTAAGGCCCTTTGTCTCGGGATTGAGTTCAAATTAAAACTCAGATCTGCGATCCCTTAAAGCTGTAAAAAATCAAACTTCTAATAGAACTAAAAAATACTGTTTATGTTGCAAAAAACGTAAACATATACAGGGTGAAAAGTTTCAATAGACCCTGGAAGAAAACTACCTTAAATCGTTGAGATAGATTATTTTACTTAAAGGAAACATTCCTTGATTTTTTTAAAGAATCAAAACTGCATTTTAATCAAAACTTTTTGAATCAAAACTTTATTTTTTAATAGATAGAGTGATACTTAGGGAAGGTTTATACGTATAATACATACTTTATAGTAGAGAAAAGTCGGGATTTTTTGTTACAGCCGTGCGAAGCTGGGGCGGGTGATCGGGTCGCCATCATAAACTGATTAATAAAAAATAATATTGAATTTGCCCATTTTCTTTTTTAGTGTATGTATTTGATATTTTACCTTTCGTTTTCTCTACAGCAGGTTCCCGTATCGTGTCGGGATGGGAGGCACAAGAGGGACAGTTCCCTCACATGATAGCTCTTCGCATGGTGAATGCTGCTGGGGCATTTACGCTCTGCGGTGGCACCATTATCCATGCTGAATGGGGTCTCACCGCCGCCCACTGCACTGCTCTGTAACTATAGATTTTTTTCTATTGATACTAATGGGTTCTTTCTCTAAGACTGCTGCAGGGTCAGGTTGGAGTACTAAAAAAGTGAAGAATTGCAAAAAGTCACGTCAAGGATTTTGTAAGAAAAAAGAAGTTCTTGATCAAAGTAAAAACACAATCAATTGACGCCGATTTCATTTCATTCCAAAAACATTTTGTGTAAAATTTTCATACAAAATATTATATACTAGAAAAGTGTAGCTGTAACGGTTAAGGCCGCCCCCCATAATGCCTCTCTGAATGTTTTCACCCTGAATAACATTAGTAGATTCCTTTTTATGATCAGGGGGCCTACCACAAGCCCTTATAGCAGTATTACTTTCAGTGAAAAAGAGACGCGCGGCGCTAGACAACGTGTCTAACGCTGTCACTTGCCCACTCTGGAACAGGAATAAAACAGTCTTACTTTAAACGTCATGGTAACCCACCTGATCTGGAACTTATCCTTGCTTGCTTCCGCAGTCGTGTGTCGATCATCATCCGCGTTGGTTCCGTCAGCTCAGCCACGCCATTATTGATGTTCGAGACTGCCGGGTGGTACATCTATCCTGATTACATTGAGGGTACACCTTCTCAGCCCAATGATATCAGTCTTCTCAGTTTCGGCAAGAGGATTACTTTTAGTGGTAAGGACATTAGAGTGCAGTATTTTCATTCTCTTTGCAACACAAGTAGGGGATAGTTTTCCATGAGATCAAAAAAGGCACTTTGAAATGTCATTTACGAAACAATAATAAATCTAGTTGCCTATTCCAGTATGTTGTTTCGTCTATCGTCCATCGCCTGTTGTCATATTTTTACCTTTATTTTTCAGACACTATCAAACCCATCAGGTTGCAACGTTCTAGCACCAGCTTACATAATTACGAAGGAACTCGAGCCGTCGCCTCTGGTTGGGGACGTACCGAAACAGATGGTATAGCTTTACTTCTTATTTAATTGGATTTAAAGCTACACTAAATATAATTAAATAAAAAAATATTATAACTCAAAAGTACTAAGTCAAAAGATAAAACAATTTTTGATTATGAAATACTGGACTGAAATGAAATATAAAACTAAATATTCAAAGATAATTTATCATACAACATCCAAGGAGATATCGGGTTGACAATTGATTTTAATACATTTTTATTTTTGTTGAATTCAGGTCCAGCTTCTGTGACGTTAAACTGGGTGTACCTGTCCGTCATCTCCACTGCTAATTGCAGGCGCGTATTCGGTAACCATCCCGTTGTTCAGGACACCAGCATCTGCGCGGGACCCTACAACGTCACCAGCCAGTCTATATGCATGGTAAAGAAAGAAACAGATTATTCTCCAAAAATAATCAAAACCATGCCATGCCATATTACAAGTAAAAAAAATGTAGTAAAAACCTTTATAACGTGTCACAGTATTATGTTGTACTAGTGTGCCGTTATAACACACTTCATCCATTGTTTTTATATTTTTGTACTTACAATTTTATGCAGGTGACATATATTATTACGTCTCTTTAAGTCTGATCGTCGGCTACACGCATCCAGTTGTTACCTGGCCGAGGCTCATTTCACCTTAAGCTTGCCTAAATGTGGTCTTTGCAGAACACTCCAGCGTTTGTCGGTTGTGCTTAGTGCCGTTGATTAAATTATCTTTGCCCTGCAGTAGAATAATAATAGACTTGTATGTATTAAGCATTTTATAACCCTGAGAAGTAAGTTGGCAACAAACGCCTCAGTCCCTATTCGTAATACTATTGTGTTTTTCAGGGCGACAGCGGTGGACCCTTGGCAATCATTGACGATGACGGCGAAGTTTCTCAAGTTGGTATATGTTCCTTCATGAGTGCCGCTGGATGTGACCTCGGTTTTCCAGCTGGTAAGTAAACAAATGATTTTTTTTTATCGTGGCAATAAGGTAGTTCTTTAATAGCCCATTTTCAATTTTCAAAAATATGGACTAAGAGTATCTGAACATTATTCTAAATCACTGATTCCGGCCGATTTTAATGAAATTTTAAGTGTATCTTTCAATAGTTTCCGAATGGTTTCAAAACACGGCGTGTGGCTGGCCCTACTGTCGCTCGGGCAGGACAACGTCCGGTAGTATATTATTAAATAGAGGTTGAGAATAATGTACTGAATCCACGGTAAAAATAAATCCACTACCTCTACCTGCTTACAGTGTCTGTAACTTTACAGTTCCCGTTTAATAGATTGTCCTACCATGTTAGTTATATTTCCTATTTTCAGGTTTCGTCCGTCCTGGCGCCTACCACGACTGGTTCACTGAGGTCACCGGCATCAACTTCGACTGGGAGTACAACCCTGATGAAGAGTCGGCGGAAGGTTTCTAATGTTCCTGTTCAACTGCTCTCTGAGTTTTAAACTTGTTATGTTAGCAAGTTTCTCAACAAAGTTAAGAGTTGAATTAATAAAATATTAAAGTTGTTCTATTTACTTACTTACTTTTAAAACATTTTAACTATTCAGCATTATAAGACCAAGGTGTTATATGTATACCAATTTACACATATTATGTATAAATTGGTAATATAGAAACTGGGTCTCTAGTTCCCAGCCCCAGAAAGGAGCGATCTTTAAAAATCCCGGATTTTCTCTAATAAATATGCACACATTAAACCTTTCTCTTAAATCACTCTATATATATAAAATACACGGAATCACAATCCGTTGCGTAGTTTTAAAGATCTAAGCGGCGATAGGGGCGGATAGACAGACAGCGGACACTTCATGCTATGTATTGACAGCAGTTTACGTGATCTGTTTTAAAGTCCAATAAAAATGCAATCCCGTCATCGTACCTACACAACATACGAGTACGTCATAACCTGCATTTGGAAGTAACGGTAATATATTGGCAAATAAAGAAAGAATTTATGGTTTACCACGAGCCAAATAAACAACGTTTACGTCAATAATAAATGTATGCGATCATTTTTACGAGTTGTGGTCATTGATATGAACATTGTTTTACGATGGTATAAGGGCCTTTCAGTGTCACGTGCCAGTTGTTCGCTTCGGTCAATCAACACGTTTCCATGGGTCATAAACTTCTCGAGAATAGTTCAACGAATGACAAATAGTATAGAAGTAGAATGTTAGAAGTTAGAGAGGTCAGAGAAACACGTGCTAAGTTAGTTACGTCGCCGTCGTGTCGTTGGAGATGCGGAGATCACTAATGTTCGGCTTGCTTAACTAGTTGAAAAATAAATTGCTCCCCAATAATACTATGATTCAGTTTCTAATCGTGGTACTAGATAGAGAAACAGTTACAAAATGGAGTTTAATAAATTACATTTTTATTACTGAACAGGAAAAAGGTAACTATTTAATGTTTCCGATTTACCCTTACATAATGGGACGAAAAACTTTTATGTTTTGTATCAAGACAAATATGTATAAAGAAGTTTAGCGACCTCTAATGTTTTGTAAGAAAATCTAGGAATTAAGGTATTAAGACTGCACGTGGAAAAATAGCACGTGTAATAAGTGTTACAAAATATTGTTTATTTCTTTTATGACTAGAAGAACATCTGGTAGGTAGCGTTAGTGACTAAGCTTTGTATACAGTATTTCATTTCACAGAAAATAGCAACATTTATTTGGGAACGATTTAAAGTTGTAATAGATGTTTTAAAATTTTAATAGAGATAAATAAATATTGATTAATATGTTTTAAGCTGCCAACTCTTTGTTTTGTTTCTTTGTTTTACCTTTGTGATGCCAACGAGAACATAGAATACTGAGGAAATATGTTTGACAATGAAAATTGTCTAAAAATATTTTAATAGCATTTATCTATTTTTCTTGAATAGTTTATAAATACCTGAAACTTACGTTAAATACCTAAATAACTATATTTGTATTTTTTTTTGGTGAGTGGGAAATCATCAAATGACTGCTCCCGTCCTGGGTGCGGCGGTAGGGCGTGTCAGACTTTTACTGACTAAAATCCACTCATGTTCCTTCGATTGCCCTTTATGTTCCAGGGTCACGATAACTATTATAAACATTCTGCAACCCCGGAAGGAACTATATTTGTATTACGTTTAACGTAGGTTGAAATTAATGGAAATTAGACGATATATAAATGACGTTTCAAAGTGCCTTTATTGGTCTAATGGACAAATAAATAGTTTGACTTTGACTATACTTAGTAGTCTTTCTTAAAACACTAGTTACAGTAACTTTGATCTGCATTTTTATCCTACATCAACGTAATCACTCATTTGCTGGTGACTGTAGAAGTATAACCCAATAATAATATTATTAGCAATAAAGCTGTAGCCAAAAAGCTACTCAATGTATGTGTGATAGTAATCAAATGAAAAATATATAATACGTAAAAAAATATTGATCAGTGCACAGCATACTGGTATAAGAAGAAGACCTAGCGGAGAATACGGTTAAAAGGTCGTTGAATCTTTATTTACTACATATCTGAATGATTGATAGATCAGGAGTTCACATAAATGAACACAGTAAACGTTCGTCATAGTATTTTTTCCAGACATTTTGGATCTGAACACTAATGATTCCTGCCTAATTCTGACGCCACAAATCTAAAGCTTTTAACAGTTTCATTTCAACATAGAAATAAATATACTGCTGGAAGAATTTCTTAATCTCTTAATACAATCCTCATCTAAATCCTTCGTGATTCAAATTGCTAACATTTGGCAAAACATTGTTGAAAAGTACCTACTGTTAATAAGAGTCGGCGACACTTTTCTGGGTCACATTTTTTCTCTTCAAAGAATTTTCATCATAATCTATTATTTGCGAAGCTTGTGAAAAACTTGCATAAAGCGAGTTTTGTGATCACTTTAATAAACTTTTTTTATCCTGTTTTTCTTATCTTTATAATCTAAGGTTTGTTATCTAGTATGCCTAAGTTAGTGAACTGTAGGTAACGACCTATCGGCTGGAGTAGATGAACTCCTTAGTACATAATGTCAGCTAAACGTGATCAGATAGATTGTTTGAAAACTTTAACGTTATGACATCGGTTTCCTCCCTGTGAGGTCGACACCCTCCGATCCTCCGAATCACGCTTTGAGGGTAAAGGCTTTATTGATTTCAGATAAGTTTTCTTTGAGAATCGTATCGAACAGGTAACTGTTTCATCATTAAGTAAGACGTGAACTTTACCTCCTTTGAACCCTTATCTTATGCTGTGTCTTTTTATTCAGATGCACAAGTACCTTTTCACATTGTATTATAGGCAGATAAAATATCAGAATTTTCTAAATGCTATGAAACTTATGAAGTATGAAAAAAAATCGACAAAATGTGCTTGTATAATTTCAAATAACAATGAATAACGAATCTATGCGCTAACCTAGAAACTGGTAACAAAATTTTTATAAATCGATCGTGCGCTACAAATCAAAAGCTCAAATATTCTCATTTGTTTTATCGATCGTTACCGTCGTAAAACTAAATTCTTTCCGTGCTCTATTTTTTATAGCATAACCCTAAACACTATAGTCGTATAATAGTGAAGCGTAACACAATACGAGAGGTGGTGGCGCACCAAAACAATGAGTCATGTGCGCGGGCGCCGCGTGGCGAAATCCAGGTCAGGCGCGGCCTCGAGGAAGGCCGAGAGACACGAGCCGTGATAACGTGTACTACACACATACTATTTGTAAACAATAAGGGATTTACTCGTCAGTGTTCGTGTATTTAGGGAATTTGGATTCGAGATACACATACGTACACAGGGCGGAATGTTTAAGGCCAGGCGTAGATGTGAGGCTACATCAATCAGCTCGGATTTGATATATTAAACTATTTTGCTTCATTGGTGGGAAGGAATCATATCTTAAACTTTGCTGCTCTGTTGTTTCTGCTTATTTATGATTTACCAAAACCTCGATTGAAGTTCGGAAAATTTTACGCAAAAGTTACGGAAATAAAATGAATTGTGTACATTTTACCCAATAGTTAGAGTAATATAGGTAATGATGTAGTAACTAATGAGTCATTTACATTTTTCCGCTAAATCCTGAAGTGGACGGCATTGTCGAGTGGTCTTGAGTGGACGGTTACCGGCAGCTGTCGCTCACTGCGCTAATTATCTGTAAACTAACACCAACAGATGGGTTTCACCACTTCTCGGCCTCTGCCTGGCAAACAACGTCAATTAAAAAGTTCCATCATCTTCTAGTGTCATTGACATCAAAATTCTTCGCCGTTTTTTATTTACCTTTTTATTGAAATGGTTCATATAAAACCAATTTCCTTGAGATTATTTGCATACTGTTATAAATGTATGCTATTAACTGTGGACCTTGGCTAAAGGACTGTTAAAATTGGGTGTTTTTGTAGATTGATACCTTGACTAACATTGCAAAATATTTTATGAAAATAAGTTTAAGCTGAGAGACAGAGGTGCATATCCTGCACATTCAAGGTTGCTACTTCTACTTATTAATAACTGTCGTATTCCTTTGAATTCGTGTAAATCAGTCAATGAATAGTACTTTCAGTGGGAACAACCTCGTTCGTCCATCAGTGTAGGAAACCTTGGCCTGCAAGGTTCATATGCACATGACTGAGAGATATATTGCAGTTATAATTTGAGCATGTTCCTCTTCATAATAAAGCATGCTGCAATGTCAGATTCGGCTGTCGGCGCTCCTGGCAGAGAGTGGTGGACATCCGTTCGCGAATGTCACATTCCCACTGCGAGCGCGTAAATACGTTCTAGCCAATTTGACATCTGCGCCACATTGGCACAAAGTGCAGTTTAAATTGGAAATTAATCGCGTCGAACAGTATTTGTAATCATGTCAAGTTTAATAAATGACTGGCTTGTGTTCGTTCAAAGCTATTACTTTTAAAATCGTGTTGGATTTGCTCAAAGAATGTTAACGATCGGTCGAAGTCAGTCGAGAGTAATTTCAGTGATGACAATTCCTAGTAATTGAATGGAGAATGAATTTGTGACTCAAGTAAATGTTTGAATGAAGTACGTAACATCTGTACCGACAAAACTTCTTTAAAACGTATTACAGTCATATGTTTTTTACTAATATCCACGAAGTAAGTATAGCAGCTAATAACTCACTTAAATGAGTCATCAAATTAAAACAACGTTTTTCAATTGTTATTTCCCTGGATTTGACAAATAAATACTGTTGAAACTTTATTCAAATATACGAACATCAATCATGCATAAACTTGTGTTATAAGTAAAACAAAATAAATGTGTTAAAAAAAACTCTAACCTCTGAACGAACAGACGAAAGATTGAAAGTTTTGATACTCATAAAAACTTCTCTCTGTTATGCTGCACTTCACGATGTATGTATTTTGTTAGTACAAAAATACTGGTAAAATGTAGGTATGACCAATGACTTGGCTAAAACTAAATTATAATGTAAGTATATACAAAACTATGCATAGGTAGCCATTTTATAAATGTAACGCAGTTTTGTATGTAGTCAACTTTTAAATTTTTATGATGTTAGTCGTGTCTGCGATCGTTGTGCGTTTGGGCGGGCGGAACGCGGCGGTGGCTTGTTGGGCAGAGCGGTGCGCGGGCGACGCGCCGGTTTGAATTCTTTAGGGCTGCCGGCATCCGGCGCGAGTGCAGCTGGCCCCGCGCCAACTATGCGCGTACGCAGCTAACATACTGTGGAACCCAACAAATTATCATTTTACAACCTGTATCCTACACATGTCGACGCCAATTTTCCCAGAAGTTAAAATTATTCATTGACTAATTATTGTTTTCAGTTTTCAGCATTGACGTTCAAAGAAAAACTGTGGCGGCCAAACCGGTAGTAATGTAGGTGTACATTTCAGCATACTTCCGTTTATTTGTTCAGCGAACAAAAAACAATAAAATGTCTAATATGTTATCCTTTCCATGAAACGAAACAATGACAAACATTTCCTTTTACCAACCTTGATTATTATCTAATTATGACAAGCGTAACAGACAATAATTGTATATTTTAATGCCTCTCAGCAAAAATTACCTGTATCTGAAGTTTACAAACACTATAAAGTTTTTAATAGATTTTATTAGTTGTGTGTCTAAAGCTGTCTCCACAGTGAGTAGCCTCACAATGAAGTATCAGTGGCGGTGGCTCGCTTCGGCGGCGAGCCCGCGGCGCGGCGCCGACTCCGAGATTTACAACACTTATCACTGCCCTCTTGATAGATATTCTTTAACGCTATTAAAACATACATTCGGAACATAAAGACGTCTTTAAAAAGAACACACACTTTCAGCTTTATTTAAATAGTTATTTTTAAAAGTGTTGCGAATTTAACTTTCTACTTTAATTAAACAAATAATTCACATGCAGTAAAAGATTAATAGATATCAGTCTTATTGTCTGAAATACTTTTTATAAAAACGGCTATAAATAATAACAGATCATTGATGTCAACAATGAATCTTGCTAATTTGAAAGTCATGAACAATATTTTGGCGCCTTCGCTGAATTATTGTTGTCTTGAGGGTTTACAACATTTTTATTTCTTTCTTTCAAATTCTTGTTTTATTGGTGGTGACTGATTTAAAAGATATGAAGAAGATATGTATTAAAAATGGATTCCAATGTAGCCGCCAAAATTTCCATACATCATTAATGATTATCAATAATGTATGGAACAGTCGTAAAAGCGCTGAATAGCTAATCATGCGAATTTATTCCACCACGCTACGATGATACCTTAATATAACCAAGCCACGATGATTTCTCATTGAATATTCATGTTCAAAAGTGCTAATCATCATCTCCTTAGCCTTTTTCCAACTTTATTGAGGTCAGTGATGTCCAAGATAAACTTTAGAAAGTACACATGAATTGAAAAAAAGCTTTTTTAAAAAAAAGATAACCGACTTCAAAAACTAAAAGCTCAAAAATAACTATTTCGGAAGTCGGTGGCAACACAAATCGACCGGCAGAAAAGAAGCCACCGACTTCCGAAATAGTTATTTTTGAGCTTTTAGTTTTTGAAGTTGGTTATCTTTTTTTTAAAAAAGCTTTTTATTTTTTATTACTTTTTAGTTAGAGTCTCAGTGTCTGACTACGTTTTAGGGTAGCTCTCAAAATAAACTTATAATCTTATAAAATGAAAACGGCACTATGCGCGCAACGTCACAGGATATCCATTAGTGTTATATACTAAAACCTTCCACAGAATGTTACAAAGACTTTTCTGAAAACCGCATCGAAATCGGTATAGCTAAACGCGAGATAATCGCGGTCAAACATACAATCGTCTTTGAAAAATCTACAATCCAATAAAGCAAAACGCGATCTATGCGGGCAACGTCACGGGATATCCATTAGTGTTATATACTAAAACCTTCCCCAGAATGTAACAAATACTTTGATAAAAACCGCATCAAAATCGGTTCAGCCAAACGCGAGATAATCGCGGACAAACATACATACATACATACATACATACATACATACAGGTCGAACAGAGAACCTACTTTTTTTTTGAAGTCGGTTAAAAAGTCCAATTGGCACTTGCTTAGATTTGTACCCATAACCAACATGAGAGGCGGGAGCTTACCACTGGGCCAATCACATGTTTACAACACATATGCGAATGCAAAACCGAAAATGTGAAGAGATTATGAGCTGTTCCAAACATTTTATGGACCATGTTGGGAATAGAAGATTTTTTTATACGCTAGAATCGGTGCCTTGGCGATGATTCATAAATGCTTTCGAGCCCTATAAGACTATGTATTAAAAACCACCAAATGGTCAGTTTGAATAAGTGTTCAGAGTTCCCCAGCTTTGTATTAATTTAAATTGAATAGCTAAATACTATGTTAATAGTAAAGCGATAGGATTCAAACGGATTCCGATCCTGTATTACCAGAGCGCGTGTAGTGCCGTTCCACGAGAAACAAACGTTTGATATTTATGTTGTTAAATATAGATAGCGGATCTTACTTTAATTGCATAAATGCACATGCAGTGGATTTGTTTGTATTCCCTTGACAACTTTCCTATAATAACTCTACAAATACTACTGAAAATAGCAGTAAACCTCCCTCGGTGAATTTATGCGAAGTGTACTTGTGAGAATATTATGTTGTACTGCGATCGATCCATCATTACGATTTCAGCCAATGCTGCTAATAAAGCCTAGCGTAGAGGTGATAGATCGATAATTAATCAAGATGGCGCTGCGCGATTGCTACGTAGTCCGCCGCGCTCCCGGTTTTTAAATTTCGTATATAGTTAAATTTGCGGTGTTCTATCGTAAAAATGAATGCAAACTGATTTGTTAATTGCGTAATACATGTCTTAAGTGCAGGACAGTGTAAATTACTGTGAATATTGTGATTTTGAGACTATTAACATTCAAACAAACAGTGTAAACAGTGACAAAGTGTAGCGCGTGTACCCACGCAGTGCAAAATATCGCGAGCCGCGAATCTTGCTCTTTCACTCCCGGCTACAAGCGCTTAGCTTCGTCCCACTCGCGCAACGTCTACATTCAAAATGATATGTTTTGCTTGCAATAAAAAAATTGCATCAGGAGAACTTTTGAGATGTACTGGATGCAAGACAGAATACCATTACATCTGTCTAAATATTACGTCAGCTACATTTACTGAGCAAAAATCTCAGCTGGAAAGCTCGTACAGGTGTGATTCATGCTCCAACATAACACATCGTGTACGAGTGACAGACGATACACCGGCACGCGGCTCCCGCTCAGGAAATAAATTGATAGAAAAGGAGTCAATTAAAAGCTGTGAAGAGACCGAATCTACGGTAAACACTACGCCACCGTCAGTTAACACGATGGAAAGTATTCAGAGTATTACGGATATGTTAAAAGGAGAAATATCTGCTAGACTAAAGACTATTGAAAGTAATCTTATACAAGAAATCAAAAATTCAGTAGCAACTTTGGTCTTAGAGAATAACAAGTTGAGAGAACATTTAAGTGTAGCTAATAAAAGGTGCACTTGTTTGGAAGAGGAAATTAAAGTTTTAAAGAACGAAGAGCTGTCATTACGCAGCCGAATGCCTGTTCGAAGTTAGTTAACAACTCTTATACTAGTGAAGAACTTGGGAAAGACGTATGCAATTCAACGACGATGCAGGTTTCGAGCGCTGTTGTCGAGCCAGGCCCCGCGAGCGCGACACCGCTGCCGGCTGCATCGCTTATACCTACAACGGCGACAGCTCAGCTGAGCGCTACTTACGCAGCGGTGGCCAGAAATACAACGGTTCCGGAAAATATCGACGATAAATGGATTGAAGTGAAAACAAGAAAAAGAAATAACCCTGTAAGGAAAGGAGGTAACACTTCGGTTACATTGTTGAAGGCGGTTGAACGGAAAAAGTATCTACATGTCTGGAGGTTGGACAAAAGTACCACAGAAGATAGCATTAAGGAATTTATAAAAGATTTATTAGGAAGCAACTCGGATTTTTTTGTAGAAAAGATAAAAATGAGAACTGAAAGAAACTATTCGTCATTTAAAATAGGTGTACCAGAAAACTCCTTTGAAAAATTATGTAACCCTGATGTATGGCCGCTAAATGTAGAATTTAGTGAATGGATTTTTTTTCGACCCTCCACCACAACTACATCAAACTATCCAGGAACAAACACACAGTAGAACATACAATATTTTATACCAAAACGTACGAGGATTAAGAACTAAAACGACAAATTTTTTATCTCTGTTGGAATCATCGGATGCTGATATATTCGCTATTACTGAAACGGGGTGTAACGAATCAATTTACGATTCAGAAATCTCACTGCCTGGATACCAGATTCTACGTTGTGACCGAGCGGATGGACGCAAGCAGGGCGGCGTACTTTTAGTGGCCACACCGTGTTTTGAACTACGACGTATACAAATGCCATGTGATATCAATATCGACACTCAACAATTTGAAATAATATGTGCAACTATTTATAAGCAAACTCGTTTTTTATTTTTGTGTTGTGTTGTGTATATACCACCAAAGGCAGATGATACTGAGTACATGGTTTTGTTCACTATATTAGAAAATTTGTGTATCTATATATATAAAAGAAAGTCGTGTTAGTTACTTCACTTATAACTCAAGAACGGCTGAACCGATTTAGCTGAAAATTGGCAGGGAGGTAGTTTAGAGCCAGGAGAAGGACATAGGATACTTTTTATCCCGTTCGACATCATTCCCGTGTGACTTGACATGTAACGTCAGTCACTATAAAACGTGGTATAACAAAAAAGAATCAGACTTGGAATAACAAAATTGACGTATAATGACAGCTATGTAATGACGTATGGATGATAGGTGGTAGGTAGGTAGTAGGTAGGTAGTAGGTAGGTAGTAGGTAGGTAGTAGGTAGGTAGTAGGTAGGTAGTAGGTAGGTAGTAGGTAGGTAGTAGGTAGGTAGTAGGTAGGTAGTAGGTAGGTAGTAGGTAGGTAGTAGGTAGGTAGTAGGTAGGTAGTAGGTAGGTAGTAGGTAGGTAGTAGGTAGGTAGTAGGTAGGTAGTAGGTAGGTAGTAGGTGTAGGTAGTAGGTAGGTAGTAGGTAGGTAGTAGGTAGGTAGTAGGTAGGTAGTAGGTAGGTAGTAGGTAGGTAGTAGGTAGGTAGTAGGTAGGTAGTAGGTAGGTAGTAGGTAGGTAGTAGGTAGGTAGTAGGTAGGTAGTAGGTAGGTAGTAGGTAGGTAGTAGGTAGGTAGTAGGTAGGTAGTAGGTAGGTAGTAGGTAGGTAGTAGGTAGGTAGTAGGTAGGTAGTAGGTAGGTAGTAGGTAGGTAGTAGGGAGGTAGTAGGCAGGTAGTAGGCAGGTAGTAGGTAGGTAGTAGGTAGGTAGTAGGTAGGTAGTAGGTAGGTAGTAGGTAGGTAGTAGGTAGGTAGTAGGTAGGTAGTAGGTAGGTAGTAGGTAGGTAGTAGGTAGGTAGTAGGTAGGTAGTAGGTAGGTAGTATGTCAATTCGAATTCAATATTCATACTTGACAAGACAACGTCTGTCGGGTCAGCTAGTTAAGTATAGAAGTAATATAATAATTTTAGGAGATTTTAATTTATTTTCGTGCAATAGTAATGTATGTAGTTATTTTGAATATTTTGTGGCCTTTTGTGAAGTCGCCCAGTGTAACATGGTACCGAATTGTAATAATAGGCAATTAGACCTTGTGTTGAGTGGGCGCAGTGGGGTGACGGTGTGCGCTGCCGACGACGGCCTGCAGCCTGTGGACGCGTATCACCCGCCGCTCGCGGTCTGCGTCGCGGCGTCACGTGCGCCGGCACCAACACACTGTACACCCGCAGCTCACGAATCACAACCACTCCAACCACAGTATAGGCAATGGAATTTTCGTAAAGCAGATTACAATAAGTTATATTATTTAATTAATTCAATAGACTGGACAGATTTATACAGTATCCAAGATCCTGATTCGGCTTTAAACTTCTATTATGATAGTATTTATGAAACTTTCGACGCTAGCATTCCTGCGAAAACTAAAAAGATGAATAATAGAAGATATCCGGAGTGGTATACCTTTGATCTCATTACAGATATTAAATTAAAGTATAAATTACATAAAACTTACAAAATAACCAAATCTCCTAGTGATTACGAAGCATTCTCTCAGTGTCGAGCAAGGGTGAAGGCGGAAACAGCGAGTTCTCACCTCCGGTACAGAGATCGAGTACAGAATCATCTCGCTTCAGACCCTAAATCATTCTGGAACTACGTAAGATCGAAAAAAGACACTTCTAGTCAATTTAAATTGATTAAAGGGGGACGAGTTCTGTCTGGCGACGAAGCCGTTCAGGAATACGCGCGATTTTTTCAGTCTGTGTACAGCGCGACTGCGGGAACGCTGAGCGCGGAGGCGGCATGCCAGGAGGCAGCGCCGGGCGGGGCGTATGTGCACCTCGCCCGTCTGGAGCCGGAGGCGGTCCGGCGCGCGCTCACTGCTCTGCCGCCTAAGTGCTCAGTGGGTCCGGACGGTATTCCGCCCTTCATTTTGAGAGATTGCCGAATGACACTAGTAGAACCATTGCTCCACATATTTAATGTTAGTTTGTCGATGGCAGACTTTCCTAGTCGTTGGAAACTTACACGGGTAGTACCTATACCGAAAGGTCGAGGTGGTACGGATGTCAGCGACTTTAGGCCTATTGCAGTACTGAGCGCACCAGCTAAAGTATTCGAGATGGCTCTTCACAATTCCCTTTATGCAGAGATAAGCCCCTATTTGTCTGATACGCAGCACGGCTTCCGTCCTGGGCGCGGCACAACGGGAAACTTGCTTCAACTCATGACACAGTTAGTACCTGCTGTTGATGCTGGGCTTCAGGTTGACGTAGCCTACCTTGATTTAAAGAAGGCGTTCGACACGTTCGATCACGACATACTCTTATCGAAGCTGGCGAGCATGGGTTGTACTTTTCACACCCTTAAGTTTTTCGCCAGTTACCTTCGAGATAGACGTCAGTATGTGGACTGTGGCGGACACTCCTCGGAGTCCTACTACACCAAATCAGGCGTCAGTCAAGGTACTAATTTGGGACCCTTGCTATTTATAGTTATGGTAAATGATTTACCAAAGGTAGTCAGGTCAACATGCACGTTATTTGCTGACGACCTTAAGTTGTCTGCAGTCATAAAAGATACAACGGATAATGACATGCTGCAGCGCGACTTGGACAGGGTCATAGAATGGAGTCACTGCAATAAGCTATACTTTAATGTATCAAAGTGTTCAGTGCTTTCATTTACACGTACGCGAATCCCACGACACCACCAGTACAGCATGGACGGGGAGCCTCTGCAGCGTGTCATGCAGGTTAAGGATTTGGGTATACTTTTTACAAGTGATCTTCAGTTTCGCAAACACGTGGTACACGTTTGTAAAAAAGCGTACAGGAATCTAGGATTTGTGCTGCGTCAGGCAAACGATTTCACAAATATAAGTGCATTGAGGGCTTTGTATGAGACTCTTGTGAGGAGTCATCTGGAATATAACGCGGCTGTATGGAGCCCGAGTGAAATTAAATACAAGAATATGCTCGAACGGATACAGAACAAATTCGTCAGATTTTTGTATTTAAAGTTATATGGGCGATACCCGGGATATCCGTTACTGTATCCCACCTTATTCTGTCTTGGTATGGTGGGCTACTACAAGTTGGAAATTAGGCGTGAAGTGTCACTGGTAGTATATCTCTTCAGAGTTTTAAGAGGTAGTATACAAAATTCAGGTATACTATCAGAATTAGGCTTGAATTTACCGGATAGGTACACGGCGCGGCGGCGCAGGCCGCAGCTGCTGGCGGTGCCGCGTGCGCGCACTAACCTGCTGGCGCGCGCGCCGCTCACTCGTGCGCTGCGCACTCTTAACACAGTAGCGGACACTTTAGACATATTCACCTGTACACCGCGCGAGTTCACAAGGGCCACGTATAGTCTAGCTTGTAAGGATTAGTTTAGCATACTTATATATTTGAGTTTCTTTGTCGCATTAGATATATCTGTAATGGCAAAGGAAACTGTTTTGTGATAAATAAATAAATAAATAAATAATCATATTAAATTAAAAGAATATAGATATGTAAGTATGGTTAATTAAAATACTACCAGTATTTCAAAGCTCAAAAAAAAAACTAAAGAAGTATTAAAATAAATAACATGTGCGTATTAAGCGCTTTCTACTATTTATCTTAGCTAAGTTCGTACTGAGTCGGTGAGTCAGCACGATTTGATTATTATTGTTAACGCCTGAAGCATGGTGTCTCAGCTAGGGCCGCCGGTGCGACACCGCGTGGCACTGTTTAGCAACAGGCGGCCGCTTCGGGCGGGCGGCATTCATTCAGCGCCCGGATGTCGAAACATTCGTCGTCGCGTTGCACAACCAGACATGATGTTTCCTGGTTAATTTGGGTTATTGTTTTAAACAAGATTCTCATATACAAAATACATTACAGAACTCCTCATGGGAACATTAGGCAAGTAACATTAGCCGTAATGTATACTTTATGACTCCAACGCGATGGTTAACCGAAAATAAGATTTATGTATTTGCGGAAGAATAGCTCAAAAAGTATGTATGTTAATGTTGTATTGGATGAGGAAGTTTTCAAAAATGTAATAATGTTGTATGATGACTACGATTTATGTGGTTGCTAGATAAACTGAGTTTTGAACATAACTCTGTTTATTGGGGCTTACGCAAACCGTAACACGGTAATTCGATAAAAACGGTGTTCCAGAAGAATGTACCTATAATTTGTTGGTTTACGTAACCGTCTCGACTGGTGACCTTTAGTACGTATTAACGAAGAACGAGGGCGTGTCGAGCTGTCCACTATCGACGTCTATTTCTAGTCTCGTTTGGGAGCCCTTCGATCATTGAATACCTACCGCAGTGAATAACAGCGGCTGGAAATATCCAGCGATTTATTTAAATACTTTGTATCTACAAATCCTTACTTGCTTCAGGGTACGTAATAGTTGTTAGATATCGCATCGTTATTAACATTTTATCCATTGTCCGCGTTATTGTGCCAAATGTATGGATGTATATTTCTATTACTACATGTTTCATATGTGGTACATTCAGTACGGCTCAATGGAACAGTCGACCGTGGATCTTCATATAAATAGGGCGCTTGGTACACCTTTTATAGATATTATATTTGAGCCATTTAGTGCCAGTTACTCAATAAAACGCTCGTATCGTATTAAATTCCTTTTATTGCCACCCTTTTACCCAGTATCTTTGTATTTTATGCACATCGTTAATCCAAATAAATAGATCTTCTGCCATGAGACAGAATATTAAATTGTCATAAAAATAGGTGTCTGCCTCGAAGTCTATTTTAACTTTCTTATATTTTTTGAGATAAAGAAAATATTGATGTATCGATAAAACGAAACTTTTTTAGGATAGTCAGCAGAATACAGTAATTTATCTTCGTTACGAAACTTTAAGCCATAATTATACTTTATGAAGTTTCTATTTTGTGTACAAACTACAAAAATAGCTAAAACAGATTTTCTAAATAATGCTTTATATAAGAACACCCTGTAACAAAATATATTGTTATAATGAAATCAAGTAACATTTCTAGCAACTGGTAATAAATATGTAGTATGTTAATGTGTAAAACTTATGTCGAGACAGATTCTCCGAAAACCACAAAGTTGGACGCACAAAATATAAACACGAATCTGAAAGAATAATAAAACGGTAATAAGAACATTTGTTTTATTGGAAAATATACTCATCTAAACTACAATAAAGAAATCGCTATTCTTTTTAATTTTCCGCACATTTCTAGAAAACTTAATCCTGAAAATGTAAACAAATATATTATACAAAGGCAAGAAAAACTATTCTCACCACTATTGTGTTTGTGGTACTCCTTCCAGCTGTAACAACACTCAAATGCGACTGTTATGAGTGGATTACGTGTCGAAATAGCATGACCCTTTTACTACGCTTCCGCGTAGGGCGGCGAGAAAGATGCGCGTTATGAAAAACTATAACAAAGCAACAGAGATCAAATGGCTCCCATTAATCCCGTGTAGGAGGTTCTAATATGAAGCGTCCTTCCGACCGAATCCATGGTGTTTATCGGTCTCACAAATATATCTCCCATGGTCATTGTTGCTTTAAGAGAGCACTAAATGTAAATAGCAGTTGTTTAAAATAAACATTTGAATTTTTTTATGAACTTCCTAATGTCCGTTCTAAGGTCTCTTAGCCAGAAGGTGTGAAGATATGAGAGATGAAAATTTTATTGATTTACGTTTCGGTATTTTTAATTTTAATTGTTTACGCACGATTATTTGGTGGCGGGATGGCCTAGACGTCTCAGAGATCAGTTATAATTAACTGGATAAATGAAGAGCAGTTTACGTCTGTAACGCCCGTCTGTGCCAGGGTTATTATTTATCTTTAAGTCCTTTTTCTGTTTGTTTATGAAATATTGTAATTTAAACTAATGTTACTCACACTGTCACTTATTTTAAGCTTTTAGCGCTTGACTCTTAAGGATTACAAAATCCATATTTTTTTTACAATTTTCTAGTCGACTCCCTTTGTGTGTTACGCCTTTGGGCACTGCTCGGTTCTCGTGGAATTGTCTATCGTGTTATAATGTATAACCAATAGGTTACTCATCAAGTTTCGTCAAAACTCGTACTGTGAAAGAGTAAAATAAGTGTAAACATTTTATTGAAAATTACTTACAGCTATATGAAGCGAAGCTATGTAATGGCACGTGGAGGTCCACGAGGAAAGCCCAAAATGTACTGAGTCACTGACCGAAATAAAATTGACTTCTGAAAGATCATTCAAGTGAGACTTTGTGACTATTTATAGAAAAAGTTTAAATAAAATGGTTCTCGTTTACGCAAACGTCACGCGTCAAAGTCGAAGCAAACTTTGTACATTGTTGTAGTACTAATCCACTACTAAACAATATTGTTGGCCCTTCTTACTTCGATACTCGTGATTAAAACTTAAATCCGGAACAGTTGGTAAATGGTACTATGGTGATTGTTGTTTACTATTAAAGTTTTAGTAATCTGCTCGTTCTTCAGTTCAACGACACCTGGGTAACTAAACCTGAAGGATAGAGTTACTTGGAAGCTCCGTACAACAACCTCGCAGCTGTCAATATATCTATTGTTTCATGAGTAGAAAATACCACTATTAACCGCTATTAATACTAAATGTTTTTAGTATAGGCAACGGCTACATACAATTCAGAGTAATTTTCCCACAAATCTGAGTCATGTTAGACAAGTCAAACATTAGTCGCACTAATGTAAACACTTTAACGCACATTATGTCTGATATTACATAATTTGTAAATAGGACACAGTTTTTAAACACATTCGACCTAATTTATATATTCGCAAGACTGCAGCATTCTGAAAGACTTCAGTTGTTCTACATAATCGTTAACGAAGACGTTGGGGAAAATAATGTTAACGAAATGTAGGTCTTTATAAAAAAATATATATATTTATATTAAAACAAATGCTTCACCAGATTCCATTCATAAAATGTTCACTCTGCGGGTGTTATGTAATCAAATTAAATAAATGAGGTTACCGCCTGGCATTATAATAGTAGATTAGACATTAGCAGAAAGTTTCCGAATTTGTTTACTTTATCATTAGGGGTTCTGCAAAATGTTGGTGAGGCAGATTCTTTACAAATGCTGTAGAAATTTTAAAATTGAAATGTGTTGATTGTGAACATCAATCAAACAAAAATATTATTGTTGAAAGCTCGAAACGTGATACTGAAACATATACCTATACTCACCTTGATGGATGGTCTTCATCTTATTTACCGTTCAGTGATATTTACTATTTTACTTCTCTCGATTCCGGACACACCAAACTGTCAGTCGGCAAATGAGAGTAAGAATAAATTTCCTATTTATAGCTCCATGAAATGTTTACTTTTGATTGGAAATAAACTGAACGAGATTCCCATTCTAAAAATGTGAATCTGTACAGTCATTCTGCGAATACTTCATATAACTCATATTTCAGCAAACAAAAACATTAACAGGAAGTGAAATGATTTTATCGCGATGGCTCATTCACTCAATTTTCACATTTCTATAAATAAATTAGCTTAATGGATCAGTAAACCATTTCGTTAGTTAAAGTTATAAATACTTTTGAGTGAGTAAGTCGTGTCAGTTCTGCGTGGTTTGGTCTTTGACGTGTAGAATTGGCTTCATTCAAGTATTGTGTTGCACTACTTCACGACGTGGATGGACACAGACTACGTATTTACGACGCGATAAATTCACGAGCCACGGTGGCACCCGGCCACGCCGTTACACAATATGTTTAGCGAGCCGTTCACCAATAGGTTTGTGTTGTTGGCCTAGCAACCGCCAATTAATCGACATTATAACTCTATCTTAAAGAATGATAATCGTAAATCACATTCATAATTACATCTCTTATGAGATTTATTCCAATCTATGTTGGAAATGTGTCAGAATGTGACACATTTTGGCCACGATATAGAGATTTACAATACGGCAATAGGAAAGGATTTCTCACGACCTGTTGACTTGAAAATCACTCATCAAGTTGTTAGTCAAAACATGAAATGTACCTGCTACTCAACTAATTAGAATTGAAAAGGTAGATGAACTGAATGTGTGTCAATGTGAAACAGTTGCACTTCAAGGTAGATACTTACTCTCGTCAAAAGCAATGACCAGAGAAATATTATAATTACTTTAAATATGCATAATTCACATAGGTAAGGTTTTAAGAGTAGAAGTCAACAACTGTAAGATACGTTAAACAAAGGCAAATCACTGAACTTGCAATAATATTTACCTTAGTTAACATTGCGAATTACTAAAGTTAAGCTCACGTTTGCTTTAACAGACAACTGGCAGGTTTAAAGAATACCAATAGATCATCTAAAACACAGAATATTTCAAAATGTAGGTTCCTTCTATTAAGTATATCGAATTTGTTATGAATATTAAACAGCGTGAAAATAAACACCTGTAAATCATCACGATCAATTGAAATCAGCTTCATGGCTAATAAAAATGTTTTTAATATTTATGGGATGTTACTCATTGAACGAGGTTTTTGGAACAGCTGATGGCTCACTACTCTTACAAACGATCGAGTTATGAAGGGCTCAAACCGTTACAAGTCACATGAAAAACTGTTGCAAGTCTCAATGCTTCATTTTAGTCCAATTAGTCTTTCGTTGACAGAACAACGGAGCGTTTGATGTAGTGTTAACAAATTATTATGTCGCGTATAATGAACTATAATTCTTGTTTACAATGTTCGATCCCGGAGGACCGGCCTCGATCCATCAAGCAGGGACCTTGCCCGCGGCTCTACGCTCATATTCATTCATAATTACAGAAATCCTACAGTCTTTATACGCGCAATTGTTTTAATATATCAAGCGAATCGTTTAGATAACATTGAAATAATACACGCAGCATATTCATTTTCAATGATCTCCCTCTTGACAAGAGAATTTGAAGATCGATTACAAAAAATGTTATTTAGTTGCGACTGTTGCGAGGCTAGTTTTCACGAACACGTATTAATCTACGTCTTCGTTATCGGATAAGTGAAGGATTTTAATCGTTTATTTATTTTACATTACTTCCTGCTCTTGTCGGAAGTAGGGAAGAAACACTATTTATTAAACTTTCTAACACTTGTGAAAAATCTTTGATTAGATATACGAGGACATAAGTAAACATTACATAGTTGTAAGCTTACGCAATCAATCAATTTACGAACGAAGCAGGAAGTGATGAAATCGTCCAAATAATGGGTGAAGGAGTAAAAAAGTTTCAATGTAAAATGGATAGGCGTGAGCAACAAGCAATTGATTAGTCAAAAACATTAAAAGAAAATCAAGCCATTGAACTGAAATATATAGAATTCTATCTGTCTTACAGGCTTAGTAATTTATACTTTCTTAATGCAAGGTTTTCTTCGCAAGCGTATTCGTCGCTTTCAAAGTCAAAAGTATTTTTCGGTTAAATGCGGACTTCTAGAGAATTACCTTCCACAAAAAGCAAATATATTAGTATTATTGAATTTTAGCTTTTTTAGTATTATTGTTCTTCTTGCAATAGCAATACCAATTCGTGTAAAAATGGGAACCATGGGTTTATTAGGTCCATCGCGATAAAAGTACAGCAAAGGCTTAGTTAAGGGTCACTTTGGCAACCCTTAGGGACGGAACTTGAACTCTTTATTATATTAGTGTTGATTAGCATATTACCTTGTATACTAGTCAGTCTTACGATGATATGTATATGAAACAGCCAAAAGTTTGACTTTAGCCGTAAACATTTCCAGTAAAAAATCAAATAAGGTGTTGCAATACACCTAGTTAAATTACGCATTAATACTATTTTTTTCTTAACTCTATTACCGTCTGTCTCCGGCCCTGTCCTCAGCCTCACGTTGATTGCTTCCATACGCAATTCTGTTTCTCATCACGTGATGTTAGTTGTATTGTTACCCAATTTAATTCGGCTGAGGCTACACAATGTCTACCGAATCTCTCTAGGATGCGCACGTGACTATGGTTGCAATATTTTGCCAGAAGAAACGTGAGAGATATTATCTTATATATTATATTAACTTCTCTCACGTTTGTTCAAGACAAATGTTTTATCGTACAAACAAACGTCTGCCTCACCTCAGCTAATAGGCCGAAAGCTTTTGTTTGTTATTGTTATCGATACGCGTGCCGCCTGGCTGTCTTAATATGAAGTAAAGTATGTTTTTTATTTGCTTTCGATTTTTTTTACATCCTTCTTTTTTCATAACAATCTATCTACCTGTCTTAAATTGTGTATTACTAGCTGTGTCTCGTGGTTTCACTCGCGTTGGTTACTGCTGTTCTCACGTAGGTAGCAACGTGATATTATAATTCATGTCTACCAATCTTTCACACAAACAAAACAAAAAACAAAAATTACCATATTATAAATGTAATTGCTTCCGTGGAAATTTACTGTATACCTACCTGCAATCATCAGCAATATTCAATCCTTTTAGCACAGAGTGCACACAAAAGGCCAGGACGGCGCAATATGAAATATCAATACAGATAAATAAGCTCCGAGTGCCAATTAATCAGGCCAGCTCTTTGTAAAGATAAAACACGAATCACAATATGAATACGAATAAATTGATATCATAGTCAAAGTTATAAATAAATGCAACTACAGTTAATGAAAACCATTAGCCACCAGAGCTAAATATTTAGAAATTTTCAACGGCCAGCATACGTTGAAAGATGCCAAATATTTTAAGATTTTCATTATGAAGGAAGTATTTAATACACTCATATATTATGTGAATATTTCAAACTGACAAGCAGGCGTAGTTTATAGTGTGCATGTATGCAGCACCTGTATTTAGTCGCCGCCGACCTTGTGGAACAACACGGCTCTCCCGTTGAAATGCCGGAACACATCAACGCTGGGAAATGTATTGTTAGGCAGTCTCTTCACGGGCATGGAAACTTTTACAACCACTATCTGGCAGGCTATTTGATACTGTCAACACACGACAGCTGCATCCAGTACACAAATAATGAGCAAAACAGTTATTTCCAAGTTCCACAAAAAGGTTAGCTGTCAGACGACTGATATGTCTTTATGAGCTGTTGCAAGGACGTCAAAACTTTTCAATACCACTGAAAGTTAAACTCCTAACTCCTCCTACACCAACATTTTGTTTGCATATAAACGTCTATTTGATATTTTCAGCACCAATTTGATTATTTTAGCAAAACAAAGTAGGTTGGTACGTACGTAAGTTAAGAACAATGCGGAACGTTGCATATTTATTTTCAGAATTCATGACTTCAAAGTTCGATTCTCAAATATCAGATATGCTGAATAACAAGATTCTTATTGCAGTTAAAGGAAAAAGCTGTTTGTTTATCTTTACTATATTAAACTTCAATAACGTCAACACTTGCAATAAATTAAAATTTTTAGAACTGGATCGTTTCCAGATATTGACATTGCAGCCTATAATCGGTTTCCTCGTAGGATTTTCCGTGAGCCACCACAATATCGGCACGTGATACATTACGTCTGGTTGTCATCCCTTTCAGTTCGTTTGCAGGGGCTTAGCCGAAAAGTCTTAAAGGCAGCTTTACCAGGCAGCGGCTACCACGTGAATGTCATGTAACAAATAACACGTTTCGTATTTGTATTCATTAATTTCGGTGTTGTTTGTTTGTTTAAACATAATCAATTTAATTTGCTGAAGCTGTTCCAAGCGCTTTTTTAAAAATCGGTGAGCGTTGAAGTTTGTTATTGTTTTATTGTCGAGAGCGCCACAATTTAGATAGTAGTTTACGTAGTATACTTATTATGTGCTAACATTGATAGATAAGTGACGAATCTAAATCCCGGCTTACACGAGAACACTATCAGTGTTATCCTATGTCTGAGTACCCTTATCATAAGCTGTCTTCGTGTAGTAGTAGTTTTAACAGCATTAACTGATAAAATGCAAACACTGACACATCGCGCATTAAGGTTTTATTGAAACCCTGTACTTATATTTAATTACCCTAACAATAAACATCGATAAAGCTCACAGCTTTTAATATAAAACCAAAACATTCTAACGTCATCGGAGTCTAAAGTGATGCCAGGTAAAACAACAAAGTTGGCGACAGATGTGCTTTTTATTAAATCGATATAAGATTCAATTAGTTCGTCACATCCGCCGGAAGCACGCCTGTAATACGTGATCATGTAGTTGCCAGCTTCAGAGGAGACGCTAATGAACTCAGCTGACTGCACACGTAGACTTGCAAGGATATTATGTAATGAACTGTGTTACTTGAAGTGAATAATTTCATTTTCTTTAGTGTTTGATGTTATATACTATACAAGATATGTCCATGCTACACCCAACCATTCTTAATTTCCGCTCTGTTAAACTTCTGAGAAGTCTGGAAGTTTTCTCGTACGAGCATTTGTTTCTCGTGTTTTGATTACAAACAACAATGATATAATTTTGTAAAATCTACCTTATTACCTGAAAATTAACGTTCAAGAAGTGTTTGCTAGTCGTCAAGACTTCAAAGCATTAATTGTTAAATGTACATATATTTGGTTAAAAACATGCTTTGTTTACCATCTCGATGCTAATGCCTTTTATTGAGGGGGAATTACAAAGAAAACAGGCGTTCACAACATGTTTACAAACTGTTTGAAATATCGCATTAAAGGTTAGTTTAGCTACGAGTTCCTCTGACAACTTTCTTCCGGCAAGCGGGGATATACAAAATTGCCCTTGTGTTACTGTGAAATTGATTATGTTACGCGAAAATCAACCTTGGCACGAGTATTTAGTAATGTAAGAATGTCGCCATTAAAACTGGCGAAAAGCAGGTTTGAAGTAGAGATCACCTTCGCTATGAAAATAGCGTAGACGTAACATTGACAACACCTAGATTTATGTTCGAAGAGTCTCACATATAGACGTCTGGGCGACTATGTCTACGTGTCTAAGAAAACTAGGACACGTTACATTGATAACAGGAAGATGTGCAGACTGATATGTATGTAGTCATTCTTTAGCAAAAAATTGTTCCTGCTTGATATGGAATTTGTGTTTTTCATATTCTTCTCCTGTTCCTTTTTGATTAATTTCGTCATGGGACCGTGAATCGTTTCTATGAGAATGGTAGCTTCAATGCTCGGCGCTTTTTCTGTTGGACTCCAGTGTTGATGCTAATTACCAGCAATGGCTGAGAATAAGGGAGCAAGTTTGTCCCAAATAAGAAGTAAATTACGGTATAGAGTTTAATAAAAACCTTTCCCTACCTTTCTCTTCCACTTGTAAACACGTGCAAATTGTTTACGATAAATGTACACGGGTATAACTGTAATTTCATCCACGCTTTGTTAGATAATAATTTTCGTTCGTTACAATTCATAGCAAAATATAAACCAAATGAAATTTAGCAATCAACATAAATATGATTGGTACTGTATATCCACGTGCCTCGTATTTCTCAATGAATGTTTCCTTAAAAATGTTATGCTCTGGTAAATAGGTAATTTTTCCCATTATCCTTAATTCCATGGCCTAATTTCTCTTATTCATGAAAGGTATATAAATGATTGTAATCATTGCACGTGTGTTGTGTTATTGTTAATTTATTAAGCTTGTATATCAAAGAGTTACACGCGCTGCGCATATTTATTTGGTACAAATCCGTTAGAAGGTAAATGTACAAATCAGGTCAATTATTTTTGAATAGTGTTGTAAGTTTTGGGATTTGTATTTTATTTAACCCCCAGACAGCAGTGTTAAGTAATAAAATATAGATCATGTTTTATTTACCAGTCAATTCTGTGAGACAAGTTTCTTGTTTCATGATAAAAGAGCAGTATTGATCTGTAATTCACTTTTTATTTTTAGATGGAAATACGTGCAAGCAAATTAAAGTGCTTGGATGCTGACTATGAGAACCCTTTGCTGTCTATAATAGTTCTAAGAAGTTCATAGAATGAATTTAAACGTGCATTTGCTTTTTTGAATGTTTTCAGATAATCGAAAACGTGGTTCCTAAAAAAAGTTGTAGAAAAAGTCCATGACATAATTTTCGCTGATTGCGGAACTAAAGTGCGTGAAGTAGCACAGTCAGTACAGTAGTGGAAATAAATATTTTAAGTTTAATGTGAAAAAAGTTTTCAAAACATTATTGTATGCCAGTGACAAACGACGTATATAGTTCGGCTAAATCAATAACTGCCAATAGGTTGAATTGTTATTGCTAGATAGCATAGTCGACTAGAATCAATATATATATATATATATATATATATATATATATATATATATATATATATATATATTATTATTATTATTTTTATTCATTTGCATTTCTCGGAACCCTGGGGTCCCGGCCCTTTGAAAGGCGTACGAGGGGCCGAAGCCAACTCGCAGAGGCCCCTTAAATAAAGCTCTATAATATGAAGTGAGGCACCAACCGGCGATTATCCCTATGTGCACCACTCAAGTGCACCTAAGGTCAACCCCCGGTTGGTGGTGGTCTATTGTAGGTCATGGAATAAAAAAGGTATTGGACTATGGGTTTGGATTGCTAAGATGGATTATTTATCCTAGACTATTGAATGGCTATGGCCCCTGCCTGGCCAATGCTTGTAAACACGGATAAAAAGGCAGGGGGTGACTTGCACACTCAGTAAATGGGCCCCCGAAAACGGCCGCTAGCACATAGTGACGTAGCGACAAGGGGGCAACATATATCGAGGTGCTGGAGGAGTGGAGAGGTATTCCACGGCTATCAGGACAATCCCGGAAGTACGGTCAAGATCCCTACCAGCATCTTACTGGAATACTTCCTTCCCCCGAGCACGTTTGCTCTTGCGATTCTCCACTCAAACCAGCCAATGAAGGCAAGAGTGAGGTGGGAGCCTTGTTCCTCGTCAGTGCTCACTCTGGCCGGCCAATGAAGGCAAGCCAGAGATGAAGAACAAAGGGTCTCCCAGGAGGTCAGGTCCGCGGGGGTCGCTACTGCCCGACAGCTCGCCACAAGCTGCCCTGCGGGTTTATTATTATTATTATTATATAATATATTTATTTTATTTAATTGACGTTCCAAAGTGCCTCCATGGTCTAATGGAAATAAACGTTTTGACTTTTGACTTTTGACATTCGTAATCTTAAATTAGGTATTTAATTTTATGAATATAAATAAAAAGAAATTTTAAAGTTTATAACTAAGCGACTAACAAAATGTCGGCTGGTTCTAATTGTGATCCTTGGGCACCACTAGATTGCTTTGGCAGAATGGTTTCAGGCATGACTATACAAATTGTAATTCTTAGGTTCTTAGCTAACCAGATTTTGCAGTACGCTGATCTAGGGCGAAAGGGCGATATCTTTTTACAACCTTAGATATGTTATGGACCAAGTGATAAATTAAGCAGTATACATAATGCCCGGTCATTATGAAAAATGCCCAATATGAGAGTGCAATTTAATAATAATTATTCAAATAATCAAATTGACCGGGCACTATTCATACTGCCCATCACCTTTTGGGCAGAGTAACACAAACATATTCAATTACTATTTATTATTGTTATTGTCATTTAACTTAAAATAATCTAAATATTAAACCATTTCAATGATCAGACTCATTATTTGGATTAATTTCAAAGGACTTCTACCTTAAAAATACGCTAGTTTTTGCATTTAAAACTTAAGGAAAGTCATATTAAAAATATAACATGAAATATAATTAAATTTAAAACAAAAATTTGAAATTACTTATTATTATAAAACAAAAAATAAACTACAGTTTAAGCAATCAGACTCATTATTTGGCACAATTAGCAACTTCTCTTAATAAAAGTCAAATGAAAATATTAAGTAGGTAAGCAAGCAAGCAACAGGTTTACTATTAGAACAACTGCCACTGTGATGGCATTTTGAGTACACAACTTTTTAGCTTTGCGAGAACTACATTTATCAGACTTGCAACCACCTTTACAACCACGTCTACTATAACCTTGCCCTCCGCATTTAGAGGACATTCTACAACACTCTCTCAGCGAAATCTCTGTCTCTGGAACATCTTCAGGCGACATAAATCTTTCCTTGCAGACTGTAAATTGGTTTCTTGAATATAGTTGATGTAAAACACTTTGTTTTGTTCCCAGTTTATAAAGGTTATTTATTGGCTGTTAATGCAATAACTGTAGCAAGCATATTTCTTCCTTCGCTACGAGCGCGATCAACATCGGGAACAAGAGCTCTTACAGTGTCACCAATTGTAGCCATGGGATACTTAGCGCTTGATACATCCAACATTTTATTTGCGTAATTCCCTCCCCGACCTCGCACCGCGTTAAATATAGCTTTATTATCAAATTGCCCAACCATCATGTAGCAATATAATAATGACCGTGCATTGTGATAAATAATGAAGTTAAGATAGTAATTAATCACTTAGCCCGATAAAGCTAGACATTATGCATAATGCTCGAGCATTATAAATAATGCCCGCATTAATCACCTGGTCCATAACAGATATACTTCGATCTAACCCTAGATTAAGATCTAGATTTAAAAAAAATTAAAAGACCAAAAATAGTAACTGTTTTTGGTCTTTTACACAAGTTTTTTTATTGTTTAGTTAAAAACCTAAGAATTAGAATTTCTTGAGACCTTCATGGATTCGTTAGGGTGAAACTTTATAATGTAAATAAAACCGTATTCAAATAGAGAAATTAAAGGTTAACGCTACTATTCTACCAGACGCTAATAATTGATCTTTAAGTACCAAAAATCAATCAACGATTTTCCAAAAAATTAGTCATTTCATATCTTACATCGGGTCAGAGCCCATTCGTCTCTTAAGATTCGCACCCTGTGCCCATTCGTCCCCTGGAACTTTTGAGGGGCCTATTCGTCCCCTGAAGAATATTTATTTTAATTCATTCTTCTAATATAAGTACATGTATATGTGTATACTGCAGCCTGGTAGTCCTGGTACAGTTGCGCAGAAAAGGGTAAAATTCAAATATAATAATTCCTTAAATATCATGTTTAAGTATTTCAAATAAGATTAAGTTTAATAGGCTCTAGGCATTAAGTCAGTCTTCAAAATAATTAATCGATTCGTCGATCGATCGTTTTCTATTTACCACTTCACGTTACTGCGCGCCTAGTACTTTGGATTGATTAAGGTGATCTTGTGAGAAAATTAAGAATACAGTGAACTTTAAATTTTCGTACATGACTACTTCACGTTACTGCGCGCCTAGTACTTTTGTTCTCTTAAGTTTTCAATCATTAATACCCGTTTTTTTAACAAGCCGTTCGTAGAGAGACAATATTACATCATAGCCTATCGACAGGTTATATTATTATCATGACGGATTATCATTCATCATAGCTCTTTTTTCAATGATCTGTTATGATTTATTAAATTAAGTGCGTTAATAAACTGTTCACAAGTGTACTATGTTAACCGTTTCTTAGGTAAAATATAGCTAATTTTATCTCAGGGGACCAATAGGCACCTGAATAGGTGCCGAATCTTTAACTTATATTGTGTATATATTAGAAGAGACGAATGGGTACCTTAAAAATAATATTTTTAATTAAAATATTAATTGGTCCCCTACCAGGAGACCAATGGGCACCTATATAGGGGCCGAATCCACAACTTTTATGCTGGGGGACAAATCTTAGGGGACGAATGGGCTCTGACCCCTTACATCATCATAGAATCGTATGATGTGAAATGACATTTGACACCCTCAGAAATCCAATCTCCAAAAATCCTTTCTTAGTACAATAAACAGAACAATAGTTTGGCCTGAGCATGGTCAGTTATCCGATACGAAAGTCCTAAGAAAATTCTAGAATTTCGCATTCATAATTTCACATTTCTATCAGAAACCATTGAGTCGAAAGATCATTTAGATAGAAAAGAAATTCATTATTGTTAAAAAGGAAGCCAATTATTTAAAAAAACTTATGGATTTCTAGCAACCAATTTGATTACAGAATGAAAGCAAAAATATAAAAATACCTAATTGAAATCTTGTTTCTTTCTTTCACATATTAGTATGGTTTCTCGCTTCAGAGTAATAAAGTTACGTGGCGCAAGGAGTGTAAATATCGCTAACTTCGCTCTGCGATCGAGAACAATCTATTACTACGGGGTACCGTAAAACGAAGCCTTAAGGCTGCGCTGCCAATTACTGCGTAGAACCGATATTAAACGAGCTATTTGAGCTTAGTTATTAGGTAATGCAAGGCGTAATTTTAAAGTGCATGTATAGTTGCGTAATTTTTATGCGATTGCAATCAACATTTAGCCATTACCTAAAATAACCTACAAAAGAACTGGAAAGAATAAAACAGAACACGGAATTCTGTCTTGAAAAATGGATTAAACAAACACTGAAATGATATGAAATAGTTTAACAAAATCACGTTTACACGTAATTATCTGAGAAGAAAAGACGAAACGAATTTAGCAATCATTGACGCATTTCAAATCTTGATATCTAAATAAATAAATAAATATCCTGGGACAACTCGCACACGGTTATCTGATCCCAAACTAAGCAGAGCTTGTACTATGGTAACCAGACAACTAATAAACATACTTATATAATTTATAAATACATACATAGATAAATTACACCCAGACACAGAACAAACAATCATGCTCATCACACAAAGTTTGTCCTGGGTGGGAATCGAACCCACGACCTCCGGCTTGGCGGTCAGTGTCACTCACCACTAGACCAGCAGGCCCGTCAATCTCTATATATATAAAATGGTAACCTGTCTGACTGACTGTTGATATATCAACGCACTGCCCAAACCGCTGGTCCTAGACACATGAAACTTAGAGGATGTCTTCTATGTGAAGAGTAGAATAAAGGTCATAGCTCATTACTGCTACCCGGCAGCCACTTCGCACCGACTCGCCTCCTGCGGTTAGTATTCTTTATATATGGACTTGTATGGACATGCGCTCACTATATCAACTCCGTAGCGTCAATGGGTCGCCTCGGTTTTAAGCCCTTCGCGCGCGGTCGGCGGGTGGGCCACTCGTTGACAACTCGCTGCTCCGTGCGTTGACGGCGCGCCGGCCACGAGTGGCCCGCGCGCTGCCCGCGATTGATACACGCGAGGACGATTGGTCTCTTTCTCTTTGACGCCTCGGCGTTCGCTCGTTGACCGCAGGTGGCCCACTAGTTGACGGCGGGTGGCCCACCCATCGACAACGAGTTGACGCCGTGCGTCCAGGCGGTGCGGAGTTGGTGCCGGGTGGCTCTAATGAGCTATGACCTTAAGAAAGGAAACTCGACCCTTGAAAATAGTGGGCGTATAAAAGTACGCGAGCGAAGCCGCGGACGAAAGCTAATTTGAAATGTAATCAGTGTTTTTGCAACAAACTATGCAGGGTAGCACCAGTATTAGACTTTTTGAATAAAGCGCAAGCAGCATCATGAGATTAACTCTATCTCTATCACTCGTGGATCCCCCCGCGTGCGCCACTGCGGGCTCGTAAGCCCCCGACGATGTAGGACCTGTTAGAACATCTTACATAATATATATTCTTTGGATTACAGAAAGACGTCCGAGGCCGACTAAGTCTGCCCGTATCAGGTAGGCCGTGGCTAGTAGCACTTTTTACCGTAACCAAGTCGGTTAATTTTCTTGGCAATCGCATGAAAATACAGTAAATAAATAAATAAATAAATAAATATCCTCGGACAACTCACACACGGTCATCTGATCCCAAACTAAGCAGGGCTTGTACTATGGTAACCAGACAACTGATAAACATACTTATATATTTTTAATTACATACATAATATAGATAAATCACACCCAGACACAGAACAAACATTCGTGCTCAACACACTTAATTTGTCCTGGGTGGGAATCGAACCCACGACCTGCGGCTTAGCAGTCAGGGTCACTAACAACTAGACCAACAAGCCTGTCAGTTTATCTCGCAAGAGCTACATAATTATTTAATTAGATTGTTTACTGTGTAAAACTTTTAGAAGAAACTTTTAAACATAAAGGGTTCTAAATTATGACAACCGTACAATATGATAATAGGATAAAAAAAACGCCTAGAAACACGTTTTTTGTTATAACTGCAATAACACACTCTGTGGAAATCTAGCTATTACGTTTCATGTGATCATAACCCACTGACAGCAAACTTGTCTCGAGTTTGATTTACCTACACTTACTGTAGGAAGTTTCCATAGAACCGGGTGATGCGACGGAATGACAGCACATCTCAACTCGCCGAATGAGATTTCCATGAACTAGCATTACTCTGTGTTCTCTCAAATCATTCTTAAGTATGACATTGTTTTCATATTTTCTTGGCATCCAGGGACAGGGCTTAACGACGTGTTTACCATTTCACGATGCAAACTTAATGTCAACATGCAATCTCTAACTAGGATCAAACTACACTCTATATTTCCATACGACCTTCTGGGTGTTTCTATTTTTATGCATTGCGTAGGTCTGTAAACTATAATTAATTATGGTTTAAAATGGATATACCTGACTTTTTGTAGTAATATAAAAGTGGAACACGTTCACAATATATTTTTTACTATATCTCAAAGGTATTAACTAGGTACAGATTTCGATGCACCCTCCAAGGCGACTAGATTTTTTCCGACATCTTTAGCAATAATGTCATATTTCAACCGAATTCAACAACTCATTAATCTATATAAGTATATAAAACAAAGTCGGGTTTGTTACAACACTTATAACTCGAGATCGGCTAGACCAATTTTCATGGTTTTTGGTTCGTTGGATTTGTCCCCGCCCCGAATAGCAGAATACATCTAAAAAATAATGAAAAATCGACGAGAACATAATTATAAAAGATGAATCATTTTCCCCTATAGTTAATTCTAAATTCAATTAAAGATTGAAAACTTAAGAGAACAATATAGTACTAGGAGCGCAGTAATGTGAAGTGATAATGTAAGAAAATTTAAAATACTGAGATACTTAGTACTTAAATCAATCAAAAGTACTAGGCGCGCAGTTGTGTGAAGTGGTTAATAGAAAATGTGAGCGCAATTTTAAGAAAAGATATGTTTATGAACTTAAATAATATCCATCCATACTAATATTATAAATGGGAAAGTGTGTCTGTCTGTCTGTTTGTCTTTCTTTCATGGCAAAACGGAGCGACGAATTGACGTTATTTTTTAAGTGAAGATAGTTGAAGGGATGGAGAGTAACATAGGCTACTTTTTGTCTCTTTTTAACGCGAGCGAAGCCGCGGGCAAAAGCTAGTAGATTATATCTGTATCTTTATCTTGAATTGCACTCTTTATTGATGAAAACTGCATCAAAAGATCTAAGCGTACATACGGACAAGAAAGCGTTTTAATGTTTTACTATGTAAAGACTAATTAATAAAATTAGTCTAGTCTAGTCTTTACATAGTTATGGTGCGTCTGAGTCCTTAGATCTATAGACGTTATTTTCGGTCATGAATGGCCGAAGTCGAATGCTTTGCCAGAATGATGAATGTCCGTTTAAATGTGCATTTCGACGAAAATCTATCAATATTCCGTATTGTTTACTTATGTCTACTAACATCCGTTCAAAATCTGTACGTACATACATTTATTTCCAAAATATTTGGCATAGGCATGCATTGTTTGGGTTTGAATTTGAAATCTTGGTTTATTTGAAGTACACTTAGCAATGAATAGGATTGGTCATTGGTTTAGTATTAGTTATAAATATTGGCAGTCATGATTACCGTTTAGAGTTTTAAGTGCATGCTAAAATAACCCTTTCGGCAGTCGGGTAACAAGAGTAGGTAAATTTTCTTTCTACTTCATTCCTTTAATTTAAAGGAGTAATATTCTAGATAATATACAACCCTAAATCTATAAATAATATATCGAGTAGGTATAGAATTAGAACATTTAACATTTGTGCCACATCAACTTTGTACACAATATACTAAAAAAAAAAAGTTTGTCTCCAGACAGAACAATCGTTATAAATAATATAACTGTTTCTTCCATTATTACGTGAACATGAAATCATGTGACTTCGCCGGGATTTCATTAGGAAAGCGACAGCTACCGAGAAGGCTCCGTTGGGTAACAGGCGATAACAGATGATTACATAACTTGTTCCCGACGGAACTTCTGCCAACTTCCAGCCATTTTGTGCAGGGTAATGAAAGATGATGTTGTTTCGCATTACCTACTTGTAGTCTGTTGATGCATATTGTTTAGTAAGGGGAACTATCGTTACGGTTATTTGAAATGATCGTAGAATATTACTTATTATTTTGTATAATCTCATACAAATATTTTACGGGTAAAACCCAATGCAATTATAAAACCTAAGAACAACTTATTTCCTAAACAAATTATTATATTTAGTTTTTAACCGACTTAAAAAAAAGTAGGTTCTCAGTTCGACCTGTATGTATGTATGTTTGTCCGAGATTATCTCGCGTTTGGCTGAACCGATTTTGATGCGGTTTTCAGCAAAGTGTTTGTTACATTCTGGGGAAAGTTTTAGTATATAGCACTAATGGATATCTCCTGACGTTGCCCGCATAGATCGCATTTTGCTTTCTTGGATTGTAGATTTTCAAAGACGATTGTATGTTTGACCGCGATTATCTCGAGTTTTGCTATACCGATTTTGATGCGGTTATCAAAAAAGACTTTGTTACATTCTGAGGGAGGTTTTAGTATATAACACTAATGGATATCCTGTGACGTTGCGCGCATGGAGCCGTTTTCATCATTTTATAAGATTATAAGTAATTTTATTTTGAAAGTTACCTACTCTAAAACGTAGTCGCAGACATTGGGGCTCTAACTAAAAAGTAAAAAATAAAAAGCTTTTTCAAAAAAAAAAGGGAACCGACTTCAAAAACTAAAAGCTCAAAAATAACTATTTTGGAAGTCAGTGGCAACACAATCCGACCGGCAGAAGAGAAGCCACCGACTTCCATAATAGTTATTTTTGAGCTTTTAGTTTTTGAAGTCGGTTCCCTTTTTTTTTTTTGAAAAAGCTTTTTATTTTTTACTTTTTAGTTAGAGTCCCAATGTCTACGACTACGTTTCGAAGTCAGTTATCTTTTTTTTGGAAAAAGTTTATTTTTTTATCGTAGTGAATTTACCCAGTTTACTTAAGCAAACATGTCTATCCCCTCTGCTACAAGTTAAAGAGTGTGAGTGCATCCATATTTTTTTCATGAAAGATCGATATTCATTCATAGATTTAAAATATTGATATTGTTTATGACACCGATCCAACACTTAAGCCCGTCACAGACCTAACTATAATATATATTAATATACCGTACTATAAATTTATATTATAGCAAGCTACCACACACTGAGAAATATATATTTTGCCTTCATTAATTGATGGTCGTCCTATTGTTCGCAATATGCAATAATGTATATTACGGTATCGCTTGGTGACATTACAGAAATATATATTATAGCTGAATGTTCGGTCACGCGAAAATTAGTATAGAAAATATATAGTAATATGCCTAGCTATAAAAATATTAATATATATTATAGCTAAGTCTGTGTATCAACCGTAGACGGAGTAGTTGAAAAGTCAGATCGCAACATGAGCATGAGTAAGATAAAAATTACCTACTAGTTCGAATCAAGTTTAAACTCTTTACGTAAACAAAGACATTTGATATCATTAAAGCTATTTATATAAAAATGATGGAAAGTTCTTGAGCGCAAATCCACAATTTTCCAGGCAGGCTCAATGTCAAATGCAGACACAATTTGCCAAGCACTTCAGCAAGCTTATGAACGCAACCTTTGTGTATCTACTAGAAACATTCCACTTTTATTATTAACCGACCAAAAATAGTTAAAAATATTTATGTAAAAGATAGTGACTGTTTTTAGGGTTCCGTAGTCAATTAGGAACCCTTATAGTTTCGCCATGTCTGTCTGTCTGTCCGTCCGTCCTCGCTTAATCTCTGTGACCGTTAGCACTAGAAAGTTGAAATTTGGTACCAATGTGTATATCAACCACGCCGACAAAGTGGTAAAATAAAAATTGGAATAAAATGTTTTATTAGGGTAGCCCCCCTATATGTAAAGAGAGAAGTGATTTTTTTTTAATATCAAGCCTGACGTGTGATATATTGTTAGATAGGTATTTAAAAATGAAAAGGGGTTTACTAAAATCAGTTTTTGATAATGTCAATAATATCGGAAATAATCGCTCCAAAAGGAAAAATGAAAGCGTCCCCCCCTCTAACCTTTGACCCGTAGGTTTAAAGAATATGAAAAAAATCTGGAAAGTAGAACTTTATAAGTACCTTCTAGGAAAATTATTTTGAACTTGATAGAAAGAATAGTTTTTGTACAAAGAAGACAAAAAGGTTGTACAAAATAATTTCTGCGTACTTAGTATGTCAACGTAACAAATAGCCTTTTTTTTTAACTTATAAGTGGGAACACTTATTGTGACGGACGGGAAACTACGGAACCCTACATTGAGCGTGGCCCGACACGCTCTTGGCCGGTTTTTTTTCTTTTTTGCGCATGCCGCACGTATTGAAGCACGAGGCGTCGCGGTCGGCTTATGTTGTGATATGTTTTTGTCACCTACGTGATTGTCTTGATATATATCTGTGTCCACATGGGACAATTTTTCCCATTAGTTGACTGGTATAATATCTAACATATACCTAACTTTTTCCAGAAAAAAAAAGAGCTTCAATACCAACATGACATGTAATTGGTCGAACTAAAATAACAGTTTTAACATCGTCGTGCATCTATTAATCGTATCTAAACCGAGTAATGTATCATTGACCTCATGATTAGAAGTACTCGAGTCATTCCGATCATCCAGGGCCGGCGCCAGGAAGTGTATGTGATTTCCATTTTAAGGTCGTGCGATCTGGTTACCTCTTTAGCTAATCTCTAATGCGTATTATATCAGTTCTCAACTAATCACGTCTCTGACATCTCTAGGTCAACAGAAGGCTAGGCTGAAACAAACACCTTGATTATTAAAAACTTTTATTTCAGTCTAGCAGATGATAAAAGTGCATTTATTTGTTAAGTAAACACGATAAATTTTATATTGCTTTTGAAACCGTGAGACGACTCGCTTATCGTACTCAAGGCTAGAAAATGTACTTGGTGGCAATTTATTTAGAGAATCAAAGGTTAGACAATCTGTATTAATTATTTTCCTGTTCGCGTTTCTTTGTGTAGATTTTTGTAGGCCGATGTCCTGACGACTCCGAGTGATATCTGTGGGTTGTATTTTCCTGTGAAAGACCCTTGACCGTCCACCGACTCCGCAGTAGGCACACAATACTGGGATGTTCTACTCGACTACAAGATTACAGACGCCAAGTTCGTAGGGTCAATGTCCCCGTTGATCTGTGTATCTCACTGACTCTGATTGAATTTTAATTACTATCGTAAGTTTATAGTCCCGTGGTGGAACAATGTGATCGATCAAGTCAGGTATAGGCTTCGTAGACGGGTAATTTTATACAAGAAGAGAGAATGGAATAACAATGTGTATTTGTGGAGAATCCGCTTGAAATGTATATTCAAATCTATAGAAATCATTTTAGAGATATGAGTAGGTACGTTTCGCAGCCTCAGGTAACAATGATAAATGAATGTTACAAAGTCAGATTATGTAAATATTATTATTATACAAATTTAAATGATATGCTTTCTAAGGTGACTTATGTATTAAGAGCTGATCGAGTCTAAATAAACTTTCTAAAGTGTTTTTTCGTAAGAGATGTTAATTTTCCATTAAGTAATAATTGCGAGGAAAACTAACCTTGAAGCCATTGAAAGTAAAAACTTCGGTAACATAGTAATACAATAAAACCTTTTGTGTATGTAATAATAGGCTATACAATGGTCGGTATTATGTACCTTTATTATTAAATCAGTAACAATTGAGCGTTTTTGGTCGCCCTTTTGTGGTCGATAGGTCTCAAACGATAAGGTTCAAGCCAAAGGTTAAAATACATAGTAAAATAGGTAACTTTGTCATCAACCAATGGGTCAATGATTGAAATACTTGCTGTCTTATTTGATTTGGTGAAGTTTTTTAAGTGACTTATAATATGTTAGTGACATCAAACTATATAACAATATTTTCTTGATTTTTGCTTTAGTTCAAACAAACTTCTTGAAGTATTAATAAAAACTTGTTTTGGTTATATATTTTAAATACCAGTTTAATTCGGTTTCTGGATCCTAATATCGTCTAATGAAGAATTGAGGAGCGATTATAACACATACATACTTTGGTTTTTAGCAATCTCCTTAACCGCGGCTTAGAGTTGTTTTTATTCATATATAATAGTTGATACGAGTAAAATACATTTGAAAGAAACAAATCGCTGATTCAGAATTTTATTGAAAATCAGCAATAAAACTTAGATATCAACACTTTATTATTATAGTTACATACATAACTTACAACATTTTTATGACATCATATATGTGTAGGTACATTTTTGCAATAATAATGCGGCGTCGCTTTGATTGCAAGTTTGAAGCACAACTGCAGTTATTGTGAAGATGACCAAGCCTTTATAATCCACTTGAATCGGTTATTCTCCTCATGTACGTCGCCACTGTGGCCCCAAAATAGTGTCTCCATACTCATCCTGTTTCACTTCATCAACCCTAGTTCATGGTGACAATTTTCTATTGTAAACATCAGTTCTTAGTTCGTAATCACAGGCTCTAAATAATATTTAAAGCTGTCGTTTTCAGAATGTTCTTCATTCATTTTTGATTCAAAACATTGTCAGTCTCCGGCCATATTATAAAAACTTTTTCAAATCAGTTTCGGCGTTTTCAAGTAATCGATGAACAAACACTGAAAAAACAAATAGTCGAATTAAGAACCTCTTCCTTTTGAAGTCGCTTATTTGGATTTTTATGAAGTCTGCTACTTTTTTTAAAGCAGTTAAAGTCCGAGGTGTTGAAGTACTCGCGCAACCGAACAAGGCGTGCCTGAGGAGTGTCAGCCATTAGCAGATCATGAAAACACCAAATTAATGACATATCTGGCGCCATTAAGGGCGCCATCTAAGCAGTTTACGATCTCTTAAAACTCTGCGCTAATAATATTTTTGAGCAATTACTCCCGCAATATTTATTTTTTAACATCAATGATTACATAAAGTATATTTAGATTATTTAGAAACTATATTTTATTGCTCAAATTAATTGCGTAGGGTAAGTTATAAATAATCACGGTAATATAAAATGTATAAAACAAATATCGTTAAGGTGTACGATGATTTTCGAAGATCAATGCCAATATTTTTGACGCAATTTAGCTATTTTAGGGTTTAGCCTGCTTGATATGCCGCTGCCATGACTGCCAAGAGTGGCCAGCCAGCACTTGACCGCTTGAGCGTGATCGAGAATAGACTTTGTGCACGAATTATCAACGTGATACATATTTACATTAAAACATTGAAGTATGTATCAGTAAATGAATTAATTTAATTGCCATTTCCTACAATAAAGTACCAACGTCTCAATGTTAGTAAAGCACAATTGCTTTAAAAGTAAAAGCAGGCGTAAATAAACAAAACAAACAATGACCTACAACAATGGTAAAACAAGGGAATAGAACGCTTTGTGTTCGTCCTTTCAAGAAACTCATAATAATTATACACATTATTACAGATGCGGTCAAAGTCCAGCGTTTATTGTTTATTGCTTTTCAGCAGCCGGATAATATGACTTGTTTATTAAATTGCGACACTATTAAATATCAAGGTACTCATAATATTTAGACGGCGGCGTGGGGCACTAACGTTGGAAAATTTTTAATACAAACAAACAATCGTTTGGAAAAGTTTTGCTTTAGTTATTTTTAGCTTGATACGAAAATAATTAAAGCTTTTTAATTATATCATTGGGAGGTTTTCGGCAAATCGTTTGATGACGTCTGCCACATAGTTAAACGATGACAACATCCGTCTGTGCCCGCAAATATATCATATTTTTCGCCGTTAGCTATATTTTTGAACTTTTCGCTGTGACAATTTTGGGAAAGCCGCTGACTCAATCTTGTTTGTGTTTACTTTTGTTACGCAGAATAATTTTATCTGCTATCTATTTATTTTTATGTTATTTTGTAAGAGATTTTTACAAATTAACATCATAATTTATGTGAAGCGACTTTGAGGGAAATCCCCACCCATACACATGCTAAAGTTTCTCAGCTAATATCACAAAAAAAAAGACCCCATATAGTATAATTGTACTGATATAATTTGGATATCCTTACTAGTATTAGAAATGCGGCAGTAATTAATTATGTTTCTTTCTGTTTGATTCTGGTAAAAATTGTTACAGAGCAAGCTTGAATTCCAAGCTTCGTTTTTTAGAACTTACGCTAACGATATCATAGACTGGAGCAAAATTGGTTAAATGAGATGAATGTTGTCATCATCTCCCCTAGCCTTTTCCCAACTTTTTGTGGTCGGCTTCCAGCCTAACCGGCTTCAGCAGAATACGTGTGTTTTACATGAAGCGACCACCTATCAGCAATGCTATTCCGTAAGATCTCACTTCAGTGCTCACTTCTGATTCCGCGGTGAAAACTGGATTAGGTATTCTATAACCCAATGAAAACTACGCTAGCGCCACTCAATTGAGAACCTAGGTGATTTTTTTGTGAAAAGTTGTCTATTTTGACAATACCAAATACTTTTCACTTCAGGTGAGTTATGAAATGAAATCGGGAATGAGATCGAAATCGTATTCGCACGCGATTTCTTACGGAATTGCACTACAGGCCTTCACAACCCATAAATGTTTTCCCAATTAAAATGTCAAGAAAAAGTTTTAGAAAATCAAGTCAAAAACTTTCATTAAAGCTACTTATTTAGTATGACAATTATTTTCAATAAAAACAAAGAGCAAAAAAAGACAACAGATCTGCAATGCGCACCTACAATATGCTAATTGAAATAAAATACGGTTGGTTACTAATAAAAGCTTTTCGGCGTCGAACACCTACGCCGTATTTTTATTACAATTCTTTATAATTTGTTTCTGTACTTAACTTTTAAATTTTACCATTTATATTACCAGTAGGAGAACCTACGACTCCGCCCGCGCAATTGTTACATAGCAGACAAAGCATTTTAATTCCATCAACCCCTTTTCGCATCTATTTTAGGGTGGTAACCTTATCAGTAAAAGGTGGCTTGTGAACTGGCCAGATCCCCGCCCTGGGACCTAGACGCTAAGGTGGAGCCGAGGAGAGTGACTGATGCATCGGTAGGTAGAACTGCCTGCCAACTTCCTGCTAATTGTAATCACTAAACTAGTGTTTTACGTGAAGCGACCGTCTATTTGACCTCCACAACCTGATTATATACCGATACCTCTCGGTCAGACTGATGGGATTCTGACTTCCTGACTTTCGACTACCCTCGAATTTCGAAAATCTACGAATGACAACCGAGACCAATTATAGCGCACACTCGGCAGCGATACAGCGCTGAGAAAAAAAAATAACCTATGTCCTTGTCCAGTTTACATCTTATCAAATTACATTACGTGCGATGGGTTCAGTGATTTTTCCACGATGAGGTAACATACAAACAGACAGAGCTATTTTCGTATTTATATTAACAGTAGGCATTAGGTCAACGACTCTCCGCCCAATATCCATAGCGTAAGTACGTATAATGATAAAACTTGGTGGTTTGCTCATTTTGTTACAAACTGTTGATTGGCTCGCTCGTAAGGGACCTCGTAACTACTTATGTAATTATTATCGATGGAACTGTCAAACGTATAATTTCCTCCTTAGAAGAAATGCGGGGTTGTTAACCTTTCCAAGAAGTATTTTCCTAGTTAGCAAAAACAAGATAAATTTATTATTTGTGTGTTTAATTACCCCTTCACAAAATTAGAAAGACGTTTAAATTAATATTAATTCATTGGAATTTTCAATCAGTAAGAAATATTTTACTGAATGAAATATAACATTAAATTTATGTAAAAATAACCTGATAAATTTTATGACTGGAACAGGGGAACTCTGAATGAATATTATTTTAAAACTCAGTGACCTATATGTAAGAGTATGCCTAAAGTAAAGTCTCTTCAAGATAAGGTACCTTCCGAAAATAAGCTCAACCTTATATAGTTGAACCTAATCCTTTCAATATCACTTGACCCATTAAGGCTACGAGTGCTACGCCGTAGCGGGCATCTTTTCTTGAGGTTAAGCCATCGTAGCGCGTAGGCAGATTATATAGGTTGGGTAAGCAACCCTATCCAAGTATTACTCCTTTGGTTAAGTTTGGAAATTTATCTGCAGTGATTTTTTCGCTTACCTCATTTCACCTAAATTGACTGAGGGAGAATGATAAAAATACTGTCAGGTCATTTTATCCTTCTTATATGTATAAAATATATTCGAACCAAAAATATTTTCTTGAAGAAGTTGTGTTAATACAGTAAGCACCTTTAAGATTTTATGTGTAAAACTGAAACAATGTGGGTACGTTAATGTACGTACTTATCATGAATATAATTCAGGATCAAGGGTTAGTGAGTAAAGAGCATAAATTTTAATAGCTGATCTTCTGCAGTACATTCGGTGTTAATTCTCCGTTGAGTTATGAGTTTATTGACTCACTTCTGCTTGCTCAGCTAAAGCGATAATTTACTTTACTCAGCACCATAGCAACGTATCTTGAAATCGTGTAATATTAAATTTCTTTGAGCGAACTTCAAACTCTGTGGCAGCACCTAATATTGTTGTTATTGGCTTACCTCAACATACAAATTTATTCTTATTTGAATACAAGTATTTGTAACATGTTTACATGTTTCTCAATGGAGGATTTGATTATATTGATGAGCTCCTATTTTCTGTGAAATGTATGGTATATGAATGAAAGAGGCTTTCTTTGAAATATATATGCTGTTGAATTTATACACAAAAACCTTTTATGAAGTATATCGTTCGTTCACCCGGGACGATGAAAAAATCTCATTTACATGAAAATACCTTCTACCGGTTTGTTTTAAGATTTCTTTACTTTGAGGGTGACTTCATTCTCATATATCAAACGTATAACGTTCATGAATATAAAAAAATAAATAAATAAAGAATCACTTGAAAAGTTCCTTTTATTTAGAATTGTGAAAATTCTTTTGCATCTGAAAATTCTTTTATTATTTACTACCTTTTCATCACGAGTAAAATAATAACTGTATCATGTAATTGACGAAACACAAAGAAAATGAACATGTGCTTACAAAACATGGGTTTGACGTTTCCTATAAATGATTTATTTCGTAAGGTATTGAACCTGAGGGTAGCTCATTTACTTTGGCAAAAATTCCACGTATTATAAGGGGCGGCAAATCTCGAGATGGAAAAGTTAATTTTCCACAAGAGAGCATCAGTTCTCGTTCGGAAGAACAAACAGGATGCAGGCTCGGGTCAAAGGACACAGCAGGCGGCGCGCCGCGGGCCGACGAACTCACTGCTCACTGGAGGGTCTCTATACTCTCATTACTTCTGACACCTCCGAATAATTTACCCTCAACTCTCACACATTATTCTATCATGAAACACCCTTTTGTACTCACTGCGTTTATTTTTGCACGTGACGAAGGTTCGATACCCCGCTGGACAAAGCCGTATTACCCACTGTCATAACACAAAGGGTACGCCTAACAATATGAGGATTCGATGATGTATTTTAATACGATCGTGTACTGACAGCCATTGTTGAAGTTTCAGTCGCCATTGTCAGATTTAGCGGCGTCCCGAGCCCGACACATAAATAAACAGGTATTAAACGTCTAACTTGATTCGCTTAATTAAATGCTAAAGATAAAAAGTTATAAAACGCTAAGTAATGGGACATTAAACTTGTAATAATTAATGGAAAAAATTTGACGCGGTCATTGACATGAAAATACTTATTCGAATACTTTTACTTAATAGGACCGGAGTGAGATATTTTGGTTTTAACAGATATTTAAATAAGCATTCAGGGCAAACAATAGACATACCTATTATTTTAATAAGAAATACCTACAATAGAACACACCCTCTCGTTCTAGATCTTATTTGGTATCTAAGACAGCTTTCTGAAAATGGAGATAACAGAAAAAAATATGTATTAAGGATTTGATAATAAATCATAATGGTACATTTCCAACACGAATAAATTAGTTATTAGTTATTATAACATGCAGTGTACTTTTTGTTAAGCTGGGAAACCAGCAAGGAAACACCTTGCCCCGCATTTCAAGATATCGCACGTCACTATCTCTTGGTTTGTGTCTCGTAAAGATCACCTCGAGTCAGTTTTCTCCTCCACTCGTTAAACTCCAAGGCCGGAAACTCCATGAGATTGAACCTTGTCACATTGAATTATGAAAAAGAAACAAGTCACATTAGGTACTTGATTTTAGTCATACTAGGCCTTAGTGAAATTAATTATTTGTGACTAACAGACATATCTCCAAGAGGTTTAGGCTATTAACATTTTAATGATAGCGAAATAGGTGCTTAAATAAATTCCTGGCTTAACTGCTGCGTCTGTAATGATCACCTCGCAAGGAGTCAACGTCCTAATTCCCGAGTTGACACAGTTTCCGCGGAGCTTGGGGCATTGTATCTTCTAATACAGCTTAACACAGAATTACTGCGCTCATGTGTGGAATTCAAGATGTTCCTAAATTTTCATTGTTGTACTGATAATTGTTGTTTATGAAGGCTTTTGTGAAATGGGTGGTGTTAACTTTTGGCTAAGGGAAAACAGGGTTAGGCATATAAATAGTCTAATACGGAGACGCATTAAAATGATCCACCGATAATTTTATAAAAATCAGGGTGGCAAATTAAACAAAATGTAACAAAATAGATAGTTATCTGTATTTCCAGCACAGTAGTTACACTTCTCAAGTTACGTCCGTCTCATTCGACGGTCGGCCAAAGAATGCCTTTTCCAACCCGATTCTGTCAACTTATTATTATCTGTTACAATCGATTATCGATACTTCTTAATCATAAACAAGTTAAATAAATTAGAAATAATTATCCAGATATGATTCTTACAATTTTGATAAGTATTCTTACATTACATTTAATAAACATACATTTACATCACTTTTTAATTGTAGTCAAATTACATACTTTTAAATGTATTCTAATATCCGTTTTTAAATTACTTTTATTAGAATAAAGTTCCGAATAGAAGCAGTGTAAAATATACGATTACCCATAACTCTAACATTCGGCCTTTCCTGACAATAAGTTTGTCCTCAAACTTAACAACAAGTAAATATTATAATCCTACTTATATCTATTCTATCACAATAGTGTCTCAAAATTAACTTATTACAAAAAAAACACCCATGGATCTGTCAACATGGTCTCAAGTGTTTTTACTACCTCTCTACATAGTTCCGGTTGAAAATACCCATGGATCTGTCAACATGGTCACTCAATATTTTCAACCTTGGCAATCAAAATGCTGATTGATCTATCAAAATCAAACATTTTAACTGCATTTTCGTACCTTTCACGCTTATCATGTCCATGAAGAGATTGAAAATATCCATGGATCTGTCAACATGGCAACCAATATTTTCAATCTCCATTTATTGGCCATAAAATGTTGATTGATCTGTCAAAATCAAACATTTTAAATGCCACTATATATTTACTTTTCCAGAATCACACATTACATTCACGTACCTGACTCTCTTTTTAATTTTCTCAAAGACTGAGAATACCCATGGATCTATCAACACGGTAATCAATATTCTCAGACTTTCGGTTAGTGGCACCCATATTAATAAAAATTCTTAGTATGAAGAAATCAATCCTGCTATAATTGAATTAGATTTATTACATAGATATTTAGTAATATATTCAGTTCTAAATCGCACTGTAAGACATAACTAAATTCGATGACCATTACATATTGCAATCTATGGTATCCAATATCATGTTGTTATAATTCCTCAACAATTAATTAACATAACCAACTATTACATATCAAAATTTCAATAAACTATTCTCCAGTGTAACAATTACATAACAATAACATTACAATACTAGTCCCTGTTGGACATACATAAACTTATTTATTAACCACGAAATTCATGCTGGTAGTTTATGAATACATTATATAATTATAACCTAAGATTACATTACAAATAACATAAAAGCTCAGCTAGTTATAATTCATTAAGGATGACAGATTTTATGTTCGTCAGCTACTTTTCTTGTCTCATTTTACTTAATAAGTTAGGTGTTGGACGCCATTAACAAATAATTATAAAACACATTTCCTCTAATCAATACCTTTCTCTCGTCCTAAAAATCCGATTCATTTTCAATCAACTGTAATTACAAATTTTTAGTAGCTTTGAAATCAATATATAAGTAGTTTTTCAATTGAGTTAACTAGTAAATGACGCCATAAAAAGTACGTCAATTGAAATACCCTATTACTGTGACTCAGATTCGCTAGTACCGCTAGTATCATCCTTGTCATTCAGTTCGTCATTACAGATGGATATCCAAGGTTTGATGCGGTCAGCCGCCCAAACATTACAATAACTCTTTTGAGTTATTTTTGTACCGGGTATGCTCGACACTTCGTACCTATCGTTTTCGAGGATCTTCGTAATCCGAAAGGGTCCCGTGAACTTTGGTAATAATTTCTTACTATTGCCGTCGTTATGAGGGGTAGGTTTTAATATTTTTACTAAATCACCTAATTTGTACTGTCTAGCTTTAATTTTAGTTTTATCGTATCTACTTTTCTGAGCCTCTTGGTTTTTAATTATATGCTCACTTATTTGTCCTCTTATTTCTTCGACGTTACCTAGATGCCGCGTCTCATTTAAAATAGAGCTAAAGATGTTATCCCCTCTGCTTACCATAGTGATAGCAAAGAGTGCCTCAGCCGGTGTTTTTCCTATTCCTTTGTTGTTTGTGTTATTTAAACCCCATTGTAATTTACCTATCGATCGGTCCCAATATTTTTCACCCAGTTTGTCCGTATAAGCTGTAAGCGCATCTAAAACAGTTCTATTGTACCTCTCTACCTGCCCATTGGCACGGGGAGAGGCCACCGCATTGAGAATATGGTTTATTTTAGCGTCATTACAATAATCCTTGAACTCACGAGAAGTAAAAGACGAGCCTTGATCCGATATTAATCTATTAGGGTAACCAAATATGCAGAAAGTATTCTCCAAAGCACGGATAGTAGGTGCAGACTTCAGATTTTTTAATGGTGTCAATATGCAAAATTTGGTGAAACCATCAACTAAGACAAGGAGATAAGAATTACCGTTAGCACTTTTGACGAAAGGCCCCAAATGATCTATGTGAATAGTGTCAAAGGGCTTGTCAACCTTATGGATCGGATGCAAGAGGCCTTCCTTCGGTCCAGCTGGTTCTTTGCTATATGCACATTCCAAACAAGAACGTACATATTTTCTTATAAAACGTTTCATCTTTGGGAACCAGAAGTCCTTACAAATTTTGTCAATGGTTTTGTCAACACTAAAGTGGCCAATCTCATCGTGATTAAGTTTACATAAGTGAAATCGAGCCATCTTGGGTACAACCCATTTGAGGTCGTTTCCAACTTTCCGAAATAATTTATTGTTTTTAAGAACGTAATTTTTCTTAACATCGGAATACTCATTATCTTCTAAAATTTTTCTAATTCGTTGTAACTCAGTATCTTGTATTTGCAACGTTAATAACCAGTCTTCTGGAGTTATTCTGAATATACCTAACACCGTTTCGTGTCCCGCATCCGATTCATAAGGTAACGAATTCCTGCTCAAGGCATCGACATGTGACATCGTATGCCCTGGTTTGTATTGGATGTCGAAGTCATATTCCTGTACAGCTATCCACCAACGTGCTATTCGTGGTATAAGGTCACGTTTACTGAACGTGGCTCTTAACGCGGAACAGTCAGTTACCAAAGTAAACCTAATACCTATCAAATAAACTCTAAATCGTTGGAGAGAGGATACAAAGGCCAATGTTTCGAGTTCATAGGCGTGATAATTTTGTTCATCTACCGAAGTTTTCCTACTGAAATAGGCAATTGGTTTTATTTCTGCGTCATGTCTTTTCTGTAATAGAATTCCGCCTAAACCGTATTTACTAGCGTCTGTGTGCAAGAAGGTTTCATTTTTAGGATCATATATACCTAACACTGGTCTTTGTATCAACGCTTCTTTTATTTGTGTAAACGAATTCTGCTGTTCGACACCCCAACACCACGACGCGCCCTTTCTGGTCAAGTCAGTCAGTGGTCTAGCTATACTCGCAAAGTTCTGTATAAATTTTCTAAAATAGCTAGCTAGCCCAATGAACTGCCTCACCTCATGCACATTACATGGAGCCGGGAATCGTTCAACTGCGCTAATTTTCTCTTTTCCAGGTCTAATCCCGTGTTTGCCTATTTCGTAACCAAGATATTCAAGTTCTTCTTGGAAAAAATTACATTTTTGTATGTTCAAGGTTAATTTCGCTTCTTGCAATAGCTTGAATGTACTTTCTAATCTGACAAATTCCTCTTCAAAATCTTTTCCGGGTATAAGAATGTCATCCATGTAGGCAAGAGCGGAATTAAACCTGGAATTGCCTAGTACTTGGTTAATTGTTCTCTGAAATACCGCGGGGGAATTGACTAAGCCAAAGGGCATTTTTTTAAACTGATAAAGCCCATCTGGTGTTATAAAAGCTGTGAGGTGCTTACACTCATCGCTTAACCGTATTTGGTAGTAACCGCTAGCTAAGTCTAGAGAAGAAAAGTATTTGTTGCCATTAAGCATGTCTAACTGATCGTCTATTCTAGGCATTGGAAAGTGATCTTTCTTAGTTTTTCGATTTAACGCTCTAAAATCGACACATAGACGGTACCCTCCTGTCTTCTTTTTGACAAGTATTATTGGACTTGAGTAAGGAGAATTCGATTCTTCTACGATATCATTATCAATAAGTTCTTGTACCATTTCACGGACTTTTTCTCGCTCAGAATAACTTAGGCGGTACGGTCTATAGACGACAGGAGAGGTATCATCTAGTTCAATATTCATTTCGGTTGCATTGGTGCATCCTAACTCAGACAATGTTTGTGCAAAACACTCTCTATATGCATTAATTAGGTCTAAGACACTCTGTTTCTGCCGTGGTGTTAAATTAGAATTAATTTTTATATTTTCCATAGTAAACGGTGTCAGAGGGTGACTGTTAATTTGATGACAGGTCAGATTTACACCATTAGTGGTGGAATTGGATGTTAAAATCTGTTCCCCTCGCGATAACACAGAATTATTCCGAAAAAAAATAGGTTCTTTTGTTAATTTACAGACTACAACTTGACATTCTCCCTTATTAACATTATAAACACCTCCTACAATGCAATAATTTGCATTGTCTACTCTTCGGACACTATTCTCTATGTAAACATCACAACTAGATCCATTATTATCTACGCATTTAACATAGTCGACTTGGTTCGCAACAACAGTGTCGGTTTGTATTCTTAAAACGATTTTATGATCACTATGATCGTCTAAGTTTACATTTGATAATTCGTTTGAGAACGATATTTTTAGAATATCTAGTCTATCGTGCGTTTTTAGAACCATCACGTCTGCTCGTTCAGTAAAATCTTGGCCTACCAACAATGGTTCACTAAGCAACGAGGGGTCAACAACGTACGCGTCAATTTCTGCTAATACTTCACCAATATGCAAGTTTATCTTCGTTTTACCCAGCGGAATGGTTGTCCCATTGCCGAATCCACGAATACGTGGAACATCATTTTGCTCTACAGGTAACGAGTATTTACTAACAATATCCTGACGAATTAGAGTGCAGTCACTGCCAAAGTCCAGATAACATTTTAAACTAATATTATTATTTATGAGTGCGGTTTTGTAATACTTAGAGTCAGAACCTAATTTTTGTGTAAATAAAGTTTTCTTATCAGATTTGGAGTTGTTATTTAATTGCTTGTCATTATCTCTAGACTTATGACACTCGTTTGTATTATGCCCGACTCGTCGGCAATTATCACACCGTATTATTGGTTTTGGACATTTATTAACCGTGTGACCAGGTTCTTTGCAATTATAGCAGGTAATTTCATTTGTGCTTTTACTGCGACATTGAACAGCCCGATGACCGGTTTTATTACATTTAAAACATTTGATATCGTTCGATGTAGAATTAGAAGCAGATTTTTTGGTAAAGCGAGAGACAATAGATTCCCTACATAAATCTTTAAGAAATTTGAATAAATCTTCTGGATCGTGACATCTGACTGACGACGCGCTAGCCCTAATCGTTCTATCTTCTATCCCATATACGAGGCAATCGACGGCTCGTTTTTCTGTTATTCCACACGCGTTTAGCAATAGCATTTTATCGTAGTAATATTCATCTACTGACTCGCCTAATTTCATTCGCCTGTCTAACATTTCAGTTAATAAAGCTGCGTAATTACTTTCAGAAGGAAATGCTTTCATCAATCTATCCTGCCATTCAGTCCATGTCAAAAGTATGGATTGTAGTCCTTCATACCACTTCTTAGCGTGACCTTCTAATTTAGGCAAAGCGTAATGAGCAGTCTGTTCGTCAGTCCATTTGTATATCTTTGAGCATTCGTTAACCTTGGCTATCCATCCCTCAATGCGTTGATTCTTTTGCGATGGGTCAAATGTAGGTATAATATTTTTATCGTATGTAATCCTAGTTTGATGAGTAACGCTTCTAATAATTTGTGATATATCACTAACACTTAATAATAAACTTGATTTACTTGTGGAGTCCAACTGCGTCCCCGCTGGTGGCTGCGCGGCAACATCTGCATCGTCAGGTCCTTGCAGCACAGGTGGAGTCATCAACTGTCCGGTCTGGGATGGGGTGATATCCTGTAATGTTTCATTAGTGCGGTACATATGCAAGAATAATAAAATATTTAAAAAAAAAGAAGGAACTTAAAGGGGTTACAAATTACAATTAGCCAGCAGTTTAAAATAAACGAGACAATGAATTACTATTTGTAAATAATTTTGTACTCATGAGTCGTTAGCGTTTGGTAGCATTGAAATAATGTTTAAGACATAATTGTGATATACATAACCTACTTAACCAATTATGAACTCCTTTAATGTACCTATAACTTTATATTATACTAAGTAAACGAACTTATTTTTAACCCTGAGTTAATCGCAAAAATGAATAAACATACATACATGTACAGGTGGCCAACCAAAGGCTTCTGTGGCGGACCAGATCAATTAAAAACATCCGATGTATTCGAGGGAACTCACAACGAAATTTAAAAAGATGCTATGTGAGTTTAACTTGCACATAAGGGGTTCAGTTTCCCATGAGGCAAAAAAACGTATCTCAATTAGCGAAGTATACAATTTACCGTTTGTCAATCACTCACATTGTCATAATTATTTTATTTAATATTCTCTAAGTTCCCGTTATGTGAAGGTAGTCGTAACAGCATTCGTTATATCCATGTAACTTACGTGGCTATTATAATACTAACGTTATTCTCGTATGATATTATTGCTACAATAAATTATTTATGATGCGGTTATCAATATATTATATAGTTAGTAATTATTATTTTATTTAAATCTATTTTAATAGCCACGTTATCAAGAGAGGGAAAATAAAAAGAAAGAAAAGAAAGAAAAAAAATGAGAAAAAAAAAAGTTAATGTAGGTACTTCTACTTGCCTGTGATAATTGTTTCCCCTCCGGGTTTAAGCTTTCACTGTCGCGCTCCAGGGATTGGTTATCACCAGGCCCGCTCCGCGCCCTTGAACTGCGCCGATGGTGCCGTCTATGGCGACGTTTTCTCTTCGCATGTTTCGTCCTCCGACGACTGCGATCACGTTCTGAAGGTGACGTTGTGGTTGCACTTTCTGGAGTGGTGCTGCTCCGATGGCGACGCTTATGACGGTGAGCGCGTCTTGCAACGCTTCGTGAGCGTCGATCGTATTGTTCACTGTCGTCACTACCCATTTTGGTTCAAATCCCTACTTCTGATATAAAAATCAGGGTGGCAAATTAAACAAAATGTAACAAAATAGATAGTTATCTGTATTTCCAGCACAGTAGTTACACTTCTCAAGTTACGTCCGTCTCATTCGACGGTCGGCCAAAGAATGCCTTTTCCAACCCGATTCTGTCAACTTATTATTATCTGTTACAATCGATTATCGATACTTCTTAATCATAAACAAGTTAAATAAATTAGAAATAATTATCCAGATATGATTCTTACAATTTTGATAAGTATTCTTACATTACATTTTATAAACATACATTTACATCACTTTTTAATTGTAGTCAAATTACATACTTTTAAATGTATTCTAATATCCGTTTTTAAATTACTTTTATTAGAATAAAGTTCCGAATAGAAGCAGTGTAAAATATACGATTACCCATAACTCTAACAATTTTGACTCACGTAAGGTATATAAACTCCAAATTTATTGGAACACATAAGAGGTTTAAAAGACACATAAATGTTCACAAAGAATAATGCTTATCAAGGTTAATAACGTGGAACGGAAATTATTACCAGGGAGATGTAGGTATTTGAAAATTAACTCGGAAGTCGGTGGCTTTTCTAATGCCAGTCAATTTGCGTTGCCAACGACTTCCGAAATTTTAGTCATTTTTAAGTTTATAGTTTTTGAAGGCGGTTATTATTTTTTTGGAAAAAGTTTTTTTTCAACTAAAAATATCCGTTTCAAATACCAACATGTCCCTGTGCTTTACATACACCTAATGAATGTTCATTGCTTTGCATGCATTATCACTGTGCACTAGAATAAAATTTTTCCTTGACATGTAGGTATTTGAAACGGATATTTTTAGTTAAAAAAAACTTTTACCTAAAAAATAATAACCGCCTTTAAAAACTAAAAACTTAAAAAAGCCGCCGAAAAAGTTTTTTACTTTTTAGTGTCGAGCCCCAATGTCTGTCTGTGTTCTACAGTATCTTTGAAAATAATTAATTTTCAAATTAAAACTACTTACAATCTTATAAAACTAAAATAGAAATGTCAATGTATTTTTCGTCGATTCTTTTTTGTTCTTGATGAATTTTTCGAGAAACTCTGAACCGATCGCCATAAAAATGACTTATCAAACAAAAAAATAACCATCAACATCCGTTTACAATTGAAGGAGATATCGCGTAACAAACACAAAAAAAACATACAGACGAATAGAGAACCTCCTCCTTTTTTAAGTCGGTTAAAAATTGGTTTGGGAAAAGGCATATTTGTTCACACTCGTATACTTCCTAATATATTTTTATATCTACTCTTCTCACCGCTTTTTCTATTAACGCACAGTATTTTATAGATCCCGGCAAAGTACTTAGATTATTATTATGCTTAAATATTTTCTGGAAAAAATGAGGAATGTTTTTAATTTTGCCCGCGTGCAGAAGACGTCCTGATATAAAAAGTAGCCTTTGTCTTTCTTTGGGGTTCGAGTTTAGTTGATCGATATAAAAAAACAGTAGGTGGTATTGGTGGCGTTGAGTGCTACCTATCCGCGTGGATGACTTCCACGTGGCCAGGCAGCCCACAAGGTTCAAAGTTCAAACTAGGAAGTCTGCGCACCAATTCACATTGCTTTTTTTGTATATAGATTTATAATACTTTGAAGATTCTGAAATTGTATTTAATATTCTCTTTTATTTTTTTGCCTTCTCTAAATTTAGCTTACTCGTTTCATAATGTAGTGAAATTATTTAGCTTCGATAGAAGTTAAGATATTCGACAAAGATGCATTCAAGTATTCTCTGAGATTCTAAATAGTCAAGTTTCTTGCATGGCTGTATAGATAAGTACCCAACATCCCACACAAAATACTAGTTATTCGTTTGATAAAATAATGAATGAAAATAGATATAGATACTGAGTTACCACTTATATTAACAACGTATATAATATATAAGAAACTTAATCTCCCTGTTGGTCTAGTGTTCAATGACCCTGACTACTAAGCCAGAGGTCGTGGGTTCGATTCCCACCCAGGACAAACTTTGTGTGATGAGCATAATTGTTTGTTCTGTGTCTGGGTGTTATTTATCTATAATGTGTATGTATTTAAAAATATATATAAGCATGTATATCAGTTGTCTGATTACCATAACACAAGCTCTGCTTAGCTTGGGATCAGATGGCCGTGTGTAAAATGTCCCAGAATATTTGTTTTATTAATTAATTATAAAAAAATAATAATCATGGAACAACATAGGCGATATACGAAAACCAACCTACCAAAAAAGCATGTGAGCATACTATTATTATACAAAATTCTATTAGGTACGAGACATAATCAGACGCGTATATAAATTGCCAGCAAACAAAACACGAAAAGGCCACAAGTCGACATAAATTTATTGTGTGATATATAACAGTGGTCAAATCGTTGTGGCTCAAATTACCTTTGAGCTAAAAAAGGATCGACTGGGACGTATTGTGTACATTATGTTCGTGTTACCTTGATTGACCAATCGACCTTTTGAGGAAACCAATCCGTACTCAGTTTTAGTACCCGGATATCTCGGATATACGGCATTACGCAAATCGGAAACCGATTCTCATACATTTTCTCGGTAGCAGTTTTAGTGTCAATAAAATTGTAATATCCTATTAATACTTATTATTTAACCTTCAAACACACGTGATTTGAGACACAATAGACAATAGGAGCGCGACAGTCGGCTGTCGCTTGATCGTCGAAAGGTTAATGAGAAAGTTTGTGAGGATGGATGCGTGTTTGACTGTTTATTACCCTTTCGATTTTGTGGATACTTTTCCTAATACAGCTTATGCTTCAGAATAATACAAAGTATACCTTTTTTTTTTTTTGGTGAGTGTGAAATCATCAAATGACTGCTCCCGTCCTGGGTGCGGCGGGAGGGCGTGTCAGACTCTTACTGACTAAAACCCACTCATTTTCCTTCGATTGCCCTTTATGTTCCAGAGTCACGGATACAAAGCTTACATAACAACACGCTGCGACTTACGGGAGCAAGTAACCAAACACCTAACCGAAGAGTCAGCTAGTATTGCATAAAATAGCCAAGCAGACATTGAGATATAAGTACATTGATCCTTTATATTTAGATCGTTGGTACTAAAGTATCTTAATTGGGCGCCTGTGTTTTTCAATAATTCAAGCAGATTTGATTCGAATAATAAACTAAGTGAATCGTTTGACTAATACATTCCGTAAATCTTGGCTCGGAGCATTTATTCGACGTGAATTTTCATTTGATATCAATGGGTCAACGTCCGCTCTGGAAGTTCAGAACACTTAAGAAATGATTACAGGACTTGAGTATTTTCTTTTAAGTGACAAGTAGCTTTTGTACGCGGATTTGCCCTCGTGGGAAACGAAAAATAAAATCGTAAAAAAATGGCCGCATCGTATTCTGTGACCTGTCTGTCATACATAGAGTATCCGTGTGCCAAAAGAATACTCAAAAGCACATATTAACGAATAATTTACGGGAGAGGCAAATCTGAGAAATGAGAGTCCGTACAGATATAACATCATGACTGTATTATTTTTTGGATTATTGGCTTTCAGCCATGTGAAGGTTTTTCTTAGTGGATACCTTACGATTCGCAAAGAACACATCTTAGGCTGTGCGTTGATTTATCAACAATCAGTTAGTCAGCCAGTTAACTATTATATATAAATATATATATACACATATATACAGGGTGTCCCACGGCTATGCCACATGGAGGGAAAGTACCTTAAATCTTGTAGATAGAACATTTTACTGAAAGAAGACATTATTTGAGATTTAAAAACAATTTAAATTGCATTCATAGATTTTCAAATAATTAAATGGTTGGGCCGGGAATCGAACTTGTTCCACGAGAAAAAATAATCACCCTGTAGTTTTATCATACCAATCGAAAGGTTTTATCATAAGGATTATTTTTTGCTAAATAACATAGTGTCACAAATAAAAGGAAGACCGTGAAATTTAACATTGGATGTAAAATTTTGTTCAGAAAAGCTAAAAGCTTACATTGCCGTAAGGACATACAATTGACAATCATAACTTATTACTAATTAATCTACCTACTTGAGTAGTACGCATCATTTAAATAAATAAATATCCACCACAACAAGACTAAAAAATCGTCAGGGAACGAAAAAATCAAAATTTATCACTTCGTATTCAAGAAGAAGGGACTAGTAGTAGTAGTAGTAGTAGGGCATTTGAAAAATTGACTAATTTTGTATTAAAAGTGTTAAAATTCATGGTATTTCTTTTATTTTTGACACTATGTTATTTAGCGAAAAACAATCCTTGTGATGAAGCCTTTCGATCGGTAGGATAAAACTACAGGCTGATTAATTTTCTCGAGTAACAGGTTCGATTCCCGGTTCAACTATGTAATTATTAAAATATCTATGAAAGCAGTTTAAAATGTTTTCAAAATTCAAATAATGTCTTCTTTCAGTAAAATGTTCTATCTACAATATTTAAGGTACTTTCCCTCCATGTGGCATTGCCGTGGGACACCCTGTATATAGATTACTACTTAATTTAGATAACGTTTATAATGGACAGGTGAAGTTAGTCTAAGTTAAATTATTAAGTATGTGTTACCATATAATTGTTCTCCCCAGAGTGACTCAGAAGTTGAAAACCAAGACATGGTTAACAAAGTTACAAACCTCCTAAATTTCATGGAAACCAAATTATTAACAGGATATATTTCAGATGATGTTATATTCCTAGAATACCTCTTGCCCAATTATTTCTCAATTAATGTCAACCGCGTACAATATCTAGTCAGAAGCTCAAGTACATTATCCCCTCTAGAGGATATCTCAGTATTGGTTGCTATTACCACGACCAGCCTTTTTAAAAACCGACTTAAAAAAAGGAGGAAGTTCTCAATTTACTGTACTTACTGTATTTTATTCTTTTTAAAATAAAAAAGGTTTTCTTGCAAGTAAAAAAGTTTTATAATTAGCGATTTGTTTACCTCCGCGTCCACGTTAATAGGTCTCAACCTATTAACGTGGATGAAGACGCGAGCGAGAGCTGGGTCAAAATAAACCAAATAACTGAAAAATGACGAATATAGTAATAATAATGAACAACTCTTTAATAAAAGTGTTCACTTAAATCTACCGCAACGAGCCACCATTGCAAACGTTTATTTGCCTGTTGTTTATTTACATAGATCTCGGAAAATTCTGAGTTAAAGTACTTTCGCGACTAGGTAAATTTATTGCTACAGCTACCGCGCTTCGGGGCTATCCTATTGTGTTGATAGCCAGCTATTCTGCAAACCTAGGGTCACCGTACTGTAAACACTAAAAGCAAATGAACAAAACCACTATAAACCCGCCTGATTATCTCTAAACGGCCATTTATCATTTCTTTTGAAAGTTTATTTGAAACAATTTCGCGATGGCAGAAATATTAGACAAAGTATAAAGTGTGTACGTGGTATTTTGATCGATGAATAAATCTTCGAAAATAATATAAAAACTGCGAGAGTTTACTGTAAGGTTGTTCACCTGTTGGGGCAATTATCGGCAGTCAAGTAAGTGTTATGTTAACCTAATCAATCGTGCACAGTTGTTTCATATGGACAATATGTGCAATAGACAAGTCTCTGTGATTATTTTACCGGACCTTTTGGCAGATGTCGTCCTGCCCGGAAAAGCAGCGCCACATACCGAATTTAAATGTGTTTTCCAACCATTTAGGAACTTCATGAAAAATGCAATATTTCATCCAAAATTAGATGACAAACACGTACAGAAGAGTGATACATTAGAATGAAAAGAATTGGTGATTAATTAATCTTTCGACGACCAAGCGTCAGCCGGCTATCGCGCTGCTATTGTTTTACTATTGTGTCTCAAATCACGTGTGTTCGAAGGTTTAAGGAGCTGTCACATATGCATTGGATCAAGGAGTTAAAACTCACGATTTTGTTCACGTGAACACCAAATAAAATCGGATCCTGACCTGTCCACCCACTGAAACCAGTGGGAAAGCCACTGGTAGATGGAGGGGTAATTCACGATTAGTCATACAAAACTTTTTCCTAAAAAAACAAAATTATTCCAAATCATATTATAACATTTATTTTAATGTATGTGACTGACATTTTGATATCGCCATTTTAAGTCAGACCCACATAATTTTCACCAAATATGCTATTCCTTAATCAGACTCATCGCACGTGGGTGTTATACATCCGTGCCTACCACTTCAGGGAATATAGGCGAGATGTTAATGTTATGGGATGACCTTTAATTTAGTCTGGACTGAAATAGAAATGTGTTTACGATAATGTTAGTTTTGTATACAGCCGTAATATATGTCGTAATCGCATGTCCGGCTGGTGATGTATTCATATTAAGTTTATTTCCACGCACTGTTAAATAAGGCTGAGTGCGGGATATGTTGAGTTAGCAAGGCTAAGGTTATAACTATCATATCAAATGCTCTAGACATCAAAGAGGTGTTTATCTTAAAAATCAGGAAACCGGCGGCTTTGCAAATTGTAACAACTCGTAACTCTTGTAAAACCTATAAAGTGGTTCTTGGTCAGTATGAAAATGATACAAGGCAGATACTTATCTTCATATCAAATCATTGAGAATCGTTTTCAAGGAAAATTTAATTTATGATACGTGTATTTATAAACGAACCTCCTCGAAACCTTTAAAATAATTTGATTTAAAAAGTATTCAGGGTTATTTTTTGGTGACAGTGACAATCCGTCAATTCAATACACAATTTAGGGAAATTAATTTTGTTTCGTATTTTTAAATATATTATAATAAGCTATTTACATTGTTGAAATATTTACCGATGAATCGATAAAAATGTGTCCAACCATAAAGCTGTTTATTAGCACTTACAAGGGATGCAACGGCGAAGCTCTTTGACAGCCAGGACCTCCGACCGTGCGGCCTCGGACCCTCTTGATGAGGCACTCGCGAAACCCGACGACGAACAATTGTTCTACACGGCCAGCGTACACTTTCTTCGAAAACGTCTGGAGGAGAAGAGCAACCGACCATCGAAACCGCAGGACGCTACTCAAAGTTGTTGCAACTTGACCAGTCCATACGTCAACCAGCGCAGTCCTACTGCCCATAGAATCACAAAAGTAGACTTAGACACCTGTCCTCCTGCAGGAGAACGATCATTATCGATGAATCAGGTTCTACCATTTCCTAAATCTAGTAAAGACGGTTTCTTTACGCGGCTAAAGAACACTTTCCGGAAGTACAGGCGCCCCGTCGACATACCTGTGAGGAACACGGAGGAGGCTGAAGATAAAAACATATCAAACTTTAAATTTCCCAGATGTTCGCGCCTACGGCACCCTCACTCATCATGTTTACTTGAAATATCGGAGGAAACGTCCAATGAAAATATAAGAACTCCTAATTTAAGATATTCGAGAAATAGTCAAGACGATCTATCACAAGGTAACAAACGTGTGACTCACTCTAGGAGGTAGTTTTGTTTGTTCTGTTTTGTATATTTATTATATAACCCGTATTTTGTTAATGACCTTTTATTTCATTTATTATTCATTGATATTTATAATAATTTGACGATTAAATTTCAATAATAATATACAACCGATATTAATAAATGAAAACGATAATACTAACTTTTTATATTCAGTAATTTGGCATCTGCTATTCATTCGAGCAAAGTTGGGTTCTTCTGACCTATAGTAACGATATAAATATTACCTATCTCTCAAAAGCTATATTAATGCTTATATATTTCTTTAATCTACACCTCCAGCCTGAAATGCCAAAAATACCATATTGCTCAACACAAATGAAGTATCTGAAACTGATCATACGCTTTATTACTTTGAAACTGTACACCCACACAAGCTAAGTCCATTTAGCAAACTTTAATTAGTTGGAAACCTCAAGTGTGACTACAGAATGGTGTGTCATCATCCTATGACAGCTATAACGTGGGCAGTTTCTCGTACGTTCTTGTGTGGCCGACATTTTACTGCGAACAATCGGAAGCCATACTCTGCGCCCTTCAGCTCTCACAAGACACCACTTGTCGCCTGGGGGCGCGTCTCGTGGCGTCACAGGGTTTGCGTACAATGACCCTGAGCTCCATTCACGATAGACAGTGATCATGATTGATGAGTGATTTCTTGAAAAATCGTCTCCATCTTTGAAATTCGGTATGTAATCACTACAATGCATAAAACAAGCGTTCCGCATTCCGCTGTCTGTCCCTATATATGCTTAAATCTTGAAAACTGATCAACACAAAAGAATTTTGATGCAGTTCTTTATAATAGATAAAGTGATTCAAAAGGAAGGTTAATATGTAGTTATTATATATTCTGTGTAGAAGAAAAAAGACATGATTTTTAAAGATTTTTAACACCCGTGAGAAGCTGAGGCGGGTCGGTAGTTTTATTTTTATATCTTGTGCAAGTATACAAATAACAGGGATGAATGTTATGCCAAGTTTTATGTATTTACCCCCCAAAATCCTCTTTGTTATTTTACTTGGTTAAAACAATGTGAAAATGCCGACCTTCGTAGAACAAAAGACTCGAGTACTTACCCAAGTTTTAATTACACTCGATTAAGGCTCAGTTCAACGCCTTCTCGAGAATAATGTTATAATTTAAGTAAGTATTTTTGCTTATATATCTAACGTCTTATTGCCAAATAAATCACAGATAATTACTTTTATGAATTTACCTATACAAGTATTTTACGCCTCCGTAATAAATCAAATTAAGCCGATGACTTTTCATGTTCTTTCACCTCACAGAAAATTTATTACGACGCCTTAGAGCGTAGGATTGCAAAGGTCTCAAAATGGCCAATGAATGAAAAGTATTATAAAATTCAAGTTTTCTGCATTAAACAAGTTTTTACACAAATAAATGTAAGTTATTTATATACTAGTCACCATGACCGGTAGGGACTCATGAAAAAATTGAACTTTCTTAAACAAAACTTTTTGATTTAAAAGTAACGTTAAACTATTATTTTTTGTTTGGAAATATTGTTTGATAAGACGAGAACAATCATATTGTGGATATATCGGTGTTATGTGTGGCATGACCTGGCAAGGTCGTCGTATGTTTCCAGCGCCAAAAAGACGAAAAAAACCCAAATTACAGGGACTGCTGCAGTAAATAAAGACATGAAACCCGGGACCGACTGTCCTGGAGAAAAATAACTGGGAGACCCGACACCAAATAATGGTATTAAACATTTAGGCTAGGGTGAGAGCGAGAGAGTCACTTTCAGTCACCCTATATTGTAAAATATTAAATCCTGTGCCTTAAATTCTAACAGGTGATGGCAACGACCTTGCCTATTACATGAATTATAAATAAATAGGCGTAAGGACACGGTTGGAAAACATTTTTGTTATTATAAACAACATGCAGTACGTACCGATGCTTACGCAAGAATTAAATGTTTGTGTTGTCAGCGCCATTGAGTTTCTCAACGTATTTAAACGTTCACGTTTATTGATTTAACAGTGTCTATTTAGTTTCCGGTGATTTTTTTCTTAACGCCATGAATCATGCACGCAGAAATTTCAGGAAGGAAGTATTTTCACGTTGGGTTGATATTTAATCCATACTTCCATACTATATACTATAATATTATAAATGGGAAAGTGTGTCTGTCTGTCTGTCTGTCTGTCTGTTTGTCTTTCTTTTACGGCAAAACGGAGCGACGGATTGACGTGATTTTTTTAATTGGAGATAGTTGAAGGGATGGGGAGTAACATAGGCATGGGCAGAAGCTAGTAGTTTATAAACGAGGAAACCTTGGCCAGAAGTACAAACTTGAAAATTCATAAGGTAATCTACATCTCGTATCAGTTTAATAAAACCTCTGGAATCAATGTTTATTATTTTTGTTAATAATACTTGCGACACGCGTCAGCTTCGCTCAAATCACTGCTAAATTCACGGGATCACTCTCTGGGCAAATCAGAAGACTTCCTAACAATTTTATTCAAATCACACCAGCCTCTTTGGAATTCATATAAACCTAGTCAAGTTATTATTTAAATGTTAGAAAACATACTAAAAGTAAAATTAACAACAGCCACGACTAAAATTCTTTACATCATGCAACTTCGAAGACAAAGGTGTTTATGTGGGTAAAGGAAATACCTGCCTATACCTCTAAACTCCAAGACCATATATTTCTTAACTTGAATGTACGTTACGGGGACGACGGGAAATAAATTTAATCACGTCCCGCTGTCCCCGTGACGGGGATATGGCATACGGGGACAACGGGAACAAACCAATATCTTTCGACGAGTTGCGGAATGTTTATAAGTTGCGGAATGTTTATAAGTTGCGGAATGTTTATAAGTTGCGGAATGTTTATAATAGTTACCGTGACCCTGGAACATAAAGGGCAATCGAAGGAACATGAGTGGGTTTTAGTCAGTAAGAGTCTGACACGCCCTCCCGCCGCACCCAGGACGGGAGCAGTCATTGGATGATTTCCCACACACAAAAAAATATATATATATCTTTCGACGACTATAAAAAAACGCCAGCCGGCTGTCAACTGCTATTGTCTTTCCATTGTGTCCCGAATAGCATGTGTTCAAAGCTTAATACTTAAAATCGCTTTGAAAACAGCTTTGGGGTTTAGTAGCACAAGCTAAAATAATAACTCGGATTTTGTTAGATTTTGTATTATTATAAACATCCAGTGTTTACATCTAGAAGAAACTAATAACATAGTAAAAAATTAAATCTAAACTTACAACTATATATTGGTGCATTCATTTGCATAATTTGTTCTATCACAGGTTTTTTGACGAATTCTGTCGATATGCCTTATTTTAGCTAAAAAGCTATCTTAGTTTAAACTTAGACTTATTAAAGTATAAAACGGCTCTTACAACTATTGTTTAATAAAGGCTTTAGAAAGCTTTATATGTATTTCAATAACCAACTCTTTTCTTAGAGCAGGCGGTTAAAACTAATTAGTGATGTTTCAGTAGTGGCTTCTATCAATTGTGTGAAGATACATTAATTTTATTTGTCCTATTCCCTTAACTTTATCTTATTGTTGACTCTAAAGTTTTACAATTGTGAACAGACTACGTTATTCTAAATAATACAACACTAGTCTAAATTAGGAATGAAAGAAGAGAAAGCTGAACGAACAGCTCATTTATTTTAACTTGTCGAACATGATAGATTCAAGCTTAATAATTAACATGGCAATAATTATTTCACTTGATACAATAAATACGGTTCCAAAAAATTTTGGTTGAGAAAATCTATCAAAATGATCGAAATTATTAAATACTAGCTGTCCCCTGCGGTTTCACCCGCATTTTTCGTTACTGCTCCGCTCCTGTGGGTCGTAGCGTGATGGTATATAGCCTATAGCATTCCTCGATAAATTAGCTATCTAACACTGAAAGAATTTTTAAAATCGGACCAGTAGTTCCAGAGATTACCCTCTACATACAAAGCTACAAACTTACAAACTTACAAAGGACATTGCTATTCGTCCATACATTGTTTGCCTAAGAACCGACAGGGAGGTGTTTTTTCATTTTTGGTTCTAAATAATATATGTATTTGATTGAAACTAAATTGAAACTACGGACACTTGAGATTTCTAAAAGCCAGCAAAATACTTTAATAACAACATCATGTCACATCAAAAGTATCATCTATATTTTCGACCAATATACACATTTGCAGCGGCAGAAGTCTTTCCAAGACACTTATTGATGTTCCCTTTCTCTTTTAGTGACATGGAGCCAGAAGCTGAACCGCAATTTACACAAAATATAGAATAATTTTGGGATTCCATGTTAAATCTGCAATGTCCGTTTAATCTCTTGACACCCACCGCCATGCCAGGTCGTCGTTCTTAGTAGGTCCGTACATCAGTCAATCACAGCCGGAGGTCGATATTTCAAGAGAAAATCACAGTCCGTAGTTTAAGCCAAGTGGGTTGATAAAATCGGAAAGGAATAATAATAAAATGTAAACAACCAGATTACACAGAACCTGGTCAAATGTTGGCATCTGTCAATTCAATTGACGAAAAACAATAGACTAATGTGTTGATCTTTTTTTCTAAACAAATGGCTTGTTCATTTCACACAGCGCTTTCAATTGCTTTAATGCCCATTTCACACGAGGGCAGAACAGTGGGCAGAGCAGTACTGCTACTGTGTGAACGCACAAAACAGTAATGTCTTGACAGTAACTGGACGTTCACACAGTAGCAGTACTGTTCTGTTCACTGTTCTGTCTCGTGTGAAATGGGCATCAGGCAGAACAATGGGCAGAACAGTACTGTTTCTATTTGAACGCACAGAACAGTACTGTTCTGTGCCAGCTTCTTAAAACGATGACTCGTAAATATTATATGTTGCCCACAACCAAACTATATGACGAATGTAAAGTTTTAACCCTGAGACAACTCTTTATCCTCCTACCTTTCTACAGAAAACCTTCTCACATATGGCTCTTAAGCTGTACACATACAATGGATAACTGTTACTTACCAATTTTTACACCTCATATACACACACTGACAATCAATCCTCATACACGCACACAACACACATACACACACACATGCACGCACTCATGACTCGAGAGTTTATATGAATAATAATTCAAATCGACACTGTTCTCACTTGCTAAATCTTATTATATAATCAATTTAGTTTAAACCAATGGCTGAACCCAGTCTCTTAAGATACAGGCTAGACCTAGTTTAAGGGATAGAGTCCAATAATGTAGTTCTACATAATTATATAATATCATTCTAAACTGTTTAGTGTAAGCCTTTATGTATACAGTGCACTGTTCCATCTTTTTATGAAATAAATACTTATTATTATTATAACTGTTCTGCCTCACTGTTCTGCCCTCGTGTGAAATGGGCATTATATATTCGTATTAAAACCTTATACATAGATCAAGCGCTGAGAATATTTATTTTTTTTTAATTCGGTATATATACTTATTTTAAATACTTGGCTGCATGAGCTACGATACCTTAGGCCACGTTCACACGGCGATTATTTTCCCGTATACCGTATACGAGATTTTATCGAATAGAGTAGTGACAACAGAATATATATGAAAACTTAAAAATTGTTTACACGGCGTTCATACGGGTAAATCCCGTGTTCGAGAAATATATTTTAACGTATACCGTGCGAAGTTGTCACCGGAACGCCACGTCTCGAAACGATTATATCGAATACGACACGCAGTGGCGCTTATGTTCATGTTGTCTCGTTCACACGACTCGCTCATTCACCGAATTTAAAAAATCGACTCGAATGGTCGCCGTGTGAACGTGGCCTAAGTCTACTACTAACTTCAAATTAAACCAAAATATCTGACACCGGAGATTGAAACGAAATTGAGTTACTTTTTATAATGTTTCTGAAATTAGGACCTGTCCATTATATTGTAATAGTCGTAATGCACTTTATAAAAAAATTAGTAATTACTGTTAAGGTTTCATGCCAGCCAATTCATAGGCTATTTTGAGCAATCTCTTTTACCTCTTTATAATATTAGTATAGAAGAACAATGCATAAAGTAAGTTCTAAATATATCAGACGCCATTCGCAGTACCAACGCAGTCTGTTGTCTCGGTATCACGATGAGTCATATGGTACTGACCTGAATCTAGTTATTTTGACTGGCATTTATTGAATACTATGTTAAAAGTACTGTCAAAATGTATAACGTGCCCTAATATATAACAACAGTAGCGATCCTTTTGTTTAGCAGATCATATGATCGCGAATTGGCACAACGATCGGTCTCTAAAGATTCCTGCGAAATTGATTTCTTGTAAAAAAAGAATTAGGCCATTTCAATACAACTTAAAACCGTTTTCCTTCAGTTGCCGTACCACTTCAGGGTCGACTTCCTCCTCGCGGAATTTATATCCATAATTGATGACTTCTTTCGCAACACTATAGTTCTTTTTCAGGGAGTTTAGCCAGATGGTGTAGGAATAGTCAGGCCATATTCCCCCGTACCGTTCTGGCAAGTGGTCGGGCAATATGTGCTTGTGTAGGGAACTGTTGTCGTGTCCGTGGAAGTAGATCCTGGACCGCATGTTGGAGTTCAGAAGAGGCTTGAAGATGTTGTAGATCTTGTCGAACATCCACGAGTGGTTGATGATGTGTATGGCGTACGTCGTCACCGGGAAACATGACTGTAAGTTATATAAAAAGGCGGTTAACGAAGCAGTTAAAGAAGGTTAACTATGAAAGTATTTAAATGAATAATATGGGAATATTATACTTATTACTTCATTATTTTAATAAATTACGTGCACTACGAATTAAGATAAATCCTATAAGAAGCTTTAATGTTCAATATAGACACGTTAACTTCAAAATATCTTAGAAATAGAATCGAATGGTTCAATCATTCGTGTAAATGCTATAATCGTAAACATAATGCTCGTATGAGCAGTACGTATCGCGTCATTCGAGAAAGGCTAAGGTCAACATGTTTATTATTATCTTTAACAGCCTAAAAACATGTAGCCTAGAAGAAAATATACTCACCACCATGAGTTTAACCATTTTAGATGCGACAGAGGGTGTGATCTGCCACGCGTGCTGGGTGCCTATATTGTCTAGGTCAAACACTGCAACACCTCCTAATATTTGCGACCGCTGTTCTAGTAAACCAAGCTCCAGAGCCATGATGGTCGCTTTGAATAAGTCTTCGATTGGAATTACTTTTGGGTTCCAACAACCTGAAAATGAAATGCACAAATTAAGAGCCCATAAAACACAGGCAACAAAAACAAACACAAACAATAGATAACAATTCATCACTTAACGTAAAATTAAATATCTTCACCTTATTTTTTATGGTTTTTAGTCGTATAGTAGCATATTTATGCAAATAAGTACATGTAATGATATTTTACAAAAGGAACAACGTTTTTTTCGACTACTACAAAACTGTAATAGTGAATAGAGGCCTATAACTATTGTTCACGTTGTTTTTTGCCGGCCGTTAATATAGTATTATTTATTAGTCTACTAATCACGCTGTAAAAATATACTTCGGCGAAGCCTTCAGCAACAAATTATCTGATTTAATTACCTCTTTTTAAATAGACTGGGTTAATGACACACTTGTTAACCAATAGTTAACAGAAGTACGTCAGCTGATATACTTCGTGTTGTAACAGCGTCCTCACCACAAAACAAAATGTTTAAGATTAGCAATATGGCTTGACATTTGCGACACCTCTCCTACCAAAGGTGGTACTAACCACTTGACGTGGGTTGGTTGATTTATACAAAATACAAAAACAAATAGTTTGAGTCATTTAGATACCTGCCTATGTTCATATCACAAGATACAAGACTAGCAAGATAGCATTAACGATACCTCTTATTACTGTCACTCTAGAAGATGGTGCTAACCACTTATTTATTTATTTAAACTTCATGCACAAGCGTACAAGGGCGGACTTAATGCCTTAGGCATTCTCTACCAGTCAACCCAGAGTAGATGAGATATAAACACCACCACTTGACAATTAGTGGTGGGATAGTTATTTTGTACAAAACACAGTAGCATAAACAGTGGTTGATCGGTTATTCTGTTCTGTGTTACCTATTATCTATGCCACCTTGTGGTACAACGTTTTGTACTGTTGGGCCTTCTGAAACTGTATTCAGAAACTGTCTTACCAATTCTATAGAACAACAGCCTACGTCCATCTTGGTCCCTGTATGGAGGCACTGCCATTACATTAGTGTCCCCTATTTTTTTCAAATCCAACGGGAAAACGTTCTCGAACAGTTGCGGATTGTCTTCTTTGAATTGGTAATAGTTAACAATCTGGAAAATTTAAAACGATGAGAAAATAATTTTATATTACTTATATAATTTTTTTTTATTACGTGTTGTCGCTTAGGATGGAGTCGCATTTTAATAGTGTGGTTCTGGCTTGTATCGTCTATATGTTTTTTTTCTCTTTCCTTTTTATTATGTTTTTGTTTATTGCCTGTTTGTATTGTGTCTTTTGTTGCGCCAAATAAATGCCTTATCTATCTATCTGTTTTTCTTTATTTGGAGTTAGTACTTTTTTTTACTTTGACTACATTAGGAGTTATTTGTGTATAGAGGGTACAAACATAAACAAAATCTGTCCTTTGCGGGAATCGAACCCGTGTCACAGCGCAGCCGCTCACTCAGCAACTGCACCAATTATTTGATAAAGTTAAGGTAATCTCGCAGAAACACCATCACGGTATCACTAATAGTTCATAGACAGGTCTAGGTAAGTTTGAACAGTCTTCTATAAATTAATTTAATCCTGACACAAACACAATTTTAATGGCTTTAATATCTATAAAATTAAACCTTCACATTAAATTCAGATTTAGTAATAAGTTTTTAAAAGGTATTGTGGCTGCTGCCCAAAGTCATATTATATTGTGCACCCTTGTATGGATATGCGCGCACATATACGTATATGGATTTTCGGCGTCTATTTCTAAATATAAGCGCGTCCAACTTTTCTTTTTTAAGCCATTAAGGCAAAAAAGCGTCTGCCGTCGTAATAAAATATAAATCAATTAATACCTGTATTATACTATTACAGTGCCTCTTAATTGGTTCAATCAAACAATAATGAATTGATTGTCCAATTGGTTTCTAACAAAATCAAATCATAAACACGACTCTTTGAATAATTACATTATTTTCGATCTACAATTTGTGTTTTTAGGTAAAAAAAAAACAGTTACGCGACTTTTCCACTTAATTTTCAGAAGCCTTTCAGTGCTTTTGTCTTTTTTGAATCAAAGAAATAAAAATAGGTACACTTTGTTTTTTTTTTTACCTAATAAAAAAAAAATGGTTGCCTGTAAAGTCGGTTTTACGGGCGAAGATTTTACGTGACAACGTCTTTTACCGATCATAGTTGAGTGGGAGAGAGACGCAAGGCATTCGGCGGGCCTCTCTCTCGTTCGGTGACTCATCGTAACGTTACCGAGCGTTACACTTTTTCATAAGTGACTCCCAGCCGCAACCTAATTTAAGACGTTGTCACGTCAATAATCACGTAATGTGTACATTAAGCACGGTAGACGTAACATTTATGTTACGTAGGTATATTTAATTATGCCCCTACTAATTGATGTGCCTTTAATTCATAATTTATTTATCATATTAATAAGGGAGAAAGTTAGAATGTTCTAATACTGAATACTCGTAGGGTTTACTAAGATTGACCCCGGAGAACAGAGATTTATGATGGAAAGTTACAATTTCCAGTTTAACGTTACCTCTGGTTTTCCTTGGGTACTACTTGCGTAAGTAAAGAGTCATAATATTGTCGATAATAGTGTAAGTGAATAAATGAATATAACATTTATAATGTTTGCTTACCAATCTATGTGCACGTTTTGGAATGAATTTGCGCGCACGCAGGAATTTTATTAAGAAATCGTCGTCCATGCGGTGAGGAGTACATTCGCCACGTTCTGAAAAAAATAGAAATAAAATGTTAAAGGAGAATGACCAAATTGGACCAAAAATTGGTAAAAAAAGTCAAAGTCTGCCCCCAGATTTGCCACATAGCTCATTTGAAAGAAGAGTTCAAATGCAACATTTTATTCTATAGAACCGAAAAAATCTGTCCCACAGAAACATAAATATAACCTAAAATGTGATTTTATGAAAAAGTTGCATATTTTAGTTTTTTACACAGGTAGGTGAACTTTTCTTTTCGCAGATAATTAGCTTACACGCGAGTTTGTTTTCTTTGTACATTGTTCAATAGTTGTGTGAGCGAGAAGGCGATAGAGCCACCTTCTCAATGCTTTCCACGACCCAATCACTGATAATGTTAATGCTTCTGGTTTTATGGAGAGAATTAATAATAGAGTTAATATTGAAAACTGTCTCGCACAGTATGTCATTGACAATAATCTTAATAGCCAGCGGATTCCGTTTCAAAGTATGTCTGCCGAGTTACCTGATGTAAGAGAATTTCCAAGGTTGTCTGAGAAAGAACTTGTTATGTTTGCGTTAGGAACGTACCAAATAAAACAAGCCAGGAGTTGTTATAGTGAACACGCTCGTAATGGCGTATATACAATAGAAGAGTACAGAGAAAATGTTGGTTTGAATAATCTTTTAAGTAATTATAATATAACTGGTAATAACTTGCGGCTATTAAGAGGTAAAGTCCAATACCCGAAGCCGAATTTATCATACATATATACTTGTAAACTCAGACCACCTTGGGTTGGAGGCTTTAAATCATTACTATTGTTCGTGTAAGAGTGGCAGGCGTACTTTGGGCACATGTGCTCATGTAACGTCTATAGTGTGGTTTTTGGCATATGCGCGGTACGAAAATATTGACCATCCACCACAGTTTTTAGACAGTATTGTAATAGATGAAAATGATATATAATACGCATTCTATATTACCATCTGTGCAGAACAGTGAGTCATGAATAACATTTAAAATAAATTGTTCGAAAATAAACAATTATTAAATAACTATGTCGTTTTTTAAATTCATTATTCATCTATTTATTTAGTGAATCCTTATAACAATATTTTTAACAAGCAGAAATAATATACAAAAAAATATTGGTGCAAGCGAAAGTGTATTGTTACAGTATCATATAACGTTGAATTACTCTGTAACTGTGGGTTGGAATTTGATTCGCATTTGCACACATAGTTAGTCCAACAGTATTAACCCACCAACAAAGAGTCAACCCTGGGGGCAGCAATTTTTTTTTTGGTCCAGTGCCCATACTAATTTGGTCATTCTCCTTTAAGTAAAGCAGCAACTATCAACTGTACACATATACTTATAGAAATTAATACATTTTCCCGAGAAATAAAGTAAGAAACACATTATATTTTGTATAACTGAATAGGCAAAAAACGACTTTTGACAATTGCTTGCACTGTTTGGACAGGTCCACTCAAATCTGTGTGCTTCTCTCATCAAGAGATCACTTCAGTTATTACCTTCATGGTCCTCGCATGATTTGACCAATACAATATTGTATGGACTTTAAAAGAGACTTTGACCTCTGAGTTTGTTTCGGTTGTTTCTTCTTTTTTTCTTTGTTTCTCTTTCGTCCAGCTAGGAAACACCGACCCCACCGTTCGATTAAAATAAGAAAAAAAATGACGTGTAAAAGTGTAATTTTTTACCTAAGTATTTACAAAAATAAATCATTTTATTTTATTATTTTTTTTATTTTAGGCGCAGGCGCATTTTTATAATATTCGTTGTGAATGTTAAAATCCTAAAAGTTACTGTAATGTAAAGTTACTAAAATTCAACAGGCATAACTTAGAATTAGACAGGCAGAATTGCATTTGCAGTTATCCGATTTTTTTTGAGATCTTGACATATTCCACTTCCTGATAGAATAATCCCGTTAAAATTTGTACAATTAAACATAAAGCTAATAAAGATCCAAAATTTCATCAAATTGAAATATTTGAAGGGTAAGGTATTTTATAATAGGATGAGTTTTTCAAAAAAAATTTAAAATTATTATTTATCATTTATTAATGTTTAAGCTATACCCACTTTTAGTAAATTTTATTATTATTGCAATGAAAAGATATTTAATTTAATCAAAATAAGTATCTATTAAGTTTTTGGGGCCTTAACATTTTTCAATCATGATTTAATGTTTTTGATTCATGTTCTTATTATCGTAATGAAATGATATTTGTCCTACATCTTAAAAACATTATAAAACTGACTTATTTAGCCGTACGCAAGATTGTAAATTGAATCTGTATCTGTTTATTTCACTTACTGAGTCCTTTATGTGGATCCTTTCAAAGTTACATGCCCTTGAATGAAAAACAATTTTATACCAATAAAGCAACTCACATACATATTGGGAATTACATTACTGTATCTAGTTTCTCTGCCTTTTGCGTACTAAGTATATCATAGTTCATCGCCCTCTGCGAAGTAAGTATGCGCATGTATCTAAATAATTTCACTTAATCATTTTGGCCGGGGTCGTAGGACGTTTATCCAGTAAATAATTTAGTAAAACAACCACAAACTAGACAGGGTATCCTGCTATTTTAGGCTCGCACTAAACAACTAAAAAAATCAAGAAGAACTCATGAGTCTTACATTCGGCGTTGTTTGGAGTTTCCACACATTTCTGGGACTCAATATATTCATCTAGTTACTAGAACTCAAAACTAGATTCTAGTAGTATCTTGTTTGAGTTAGATTTAACGATATTGGTTCTCGGCTCTTCGTCAAAATATGTAAAGATTCTATTCTAGATTGTAACGCAAATTATAGTTTCGTAAATATCAAAGAACAGTAGAGCCCCTCGGCAAGCCCAACAGACTTTTACAATTATGAAAAATTTCGCTTCTCTAATAGCTATTAAGTCTTGTATATTATATAATATGTTTTATACCTATTTGTTTCCTAACTGAAGCTCATATCATATCAACTTCTATGAGTATTCAATAGCGTTTATTCTATTTCTTAGCAAATATTTCTGTTTGTGCAGTACCATAAGAGATTGCCGATCTTGACTTTGAGACAAACCGGATTGTAAAATGTCGAGTTAGTTTGACATAGTTCCGTTGCAAGCCATTAATAAAGTCAGTATATGCATCATTTAAGCTGCATTGGATCACGCTAAGCTCGTTGTGTCTCTAATCCGTGTTAGGGCCACTAAATTCTCGCCCACCTCCTATTGTTCGGCTATCAGAATCAGACGTTGTGCAATAGTATAACGTTAGTTAGTTAAATTATTAATCGTATTTAAAACAGTTGACTAGACAATATACCTACGTGACGTAATGGGGAATGCAGTTTAACTAGATATTTATTCATGTAAAATAACATTGTTGACATATTTTATTCAACAATACTCGTACGTCCCATAAAAAATAATAATCTAGCTTTGTGCAATCCGGTAATTTTAATCGTGTTTAGTCTAGTTATTTTTCTATTTTTAGTTTTTTATCATATGCACTTTTCAAGAGCCGTTAAAAATCGTTTTAAACTGCTGCAATAAAGACATTATTTATAAGAAATATATCATTCACATCTACGCCGCCCGTGAAGCTTCGCCAGACCTTTGTCATTTTAGCGTCGCTTATAATAGATAGTGAGAGCAATGTAGGTAAACTCATACATTTAAGTAGTAGGTACCTACGATTGATTTTTATATTAAAGAATTGTTCAAAATCAATAAATATTATTGCTAAACAGTTTCCATCGTTCTTAGCTTCAAAGGTCTTAACTTTAAAGCATGTAGCATTATATAACCAATTACTCCACTCACAGAGGTTACAATGTAACAAAATAATAATTACTTATAATTCAATACTACGTGTTCCTAATCTTACTGCAGCAATTCACTGTCCTTGCACGTGCTAGATACTGATTCACTACAAAGAACTACAAAGAACTCTGGCATTTCCATACGTGGTTGCTTTATCTACTCGACTGGCGTGTTGGTTGCTAAAACGCAGGTCATGGCTACAATTTCCATCCAAGATAAAGCTTTGTGTGGAGAGCATCAGTGTTTGTTCTGTCTGTGTGTAATTTATAAATATTTATTTATTTATTTCAGGTAACAAAGACCCATAACATCAAACCCTTATCTTATATTTATCGGTGGTCTAGTTGCAATAGAACAGGCTCTACCTAATATGGATCTAATGATCGTGAGTGATTTTCCCAAGATATTTATCTAGACTACGGTTCCATTAATCGAGGTGCTTCATATTGTTTATTACTAGTACCGGGAAGGTAAATAGAAGAAGGTAAATAGAAGAAGGTATTCGTCGACCCACCGCCTTAATTGCAACGCTCCGCGCTCAGTGAGTGAGTTATCGATGCAATTATTGGCTTTTACTCCGTCTTTTACTGTAGTTTGAAAGCAGAAATAACAAGTGATTGTATCATAGAAAATAACTGCTCCTGTTATGTGCTCCCTCTCTTTTCCAATGAAAAGTTTAAGCAATTACGATTCAATAAGCATACAGGCACTTAGTAACCTATTTTTTTTTGGTGAGTGGGAAATCATCATATAACTGCTCCCGTCCTGGGTGCGGCGGGAGGGTGTGTCAGACTTTTACTGACTAAAACCCACTCATGTTCCTTCGATTGCCCGTTATGTTCCAGGGTCACGGTAACTATTATAAACATTCCGCAACCCCGGCAGGCGTTGGCCCTGTTGGGCCCCTTCCTGTGCTGACTCCTTCTCTTTGAGGCGCGCGTGGAACACTAAGGCTCAATTCACACGTACCACAACCACACCACAGCGACAACCACACCACAACGCCGCGATGTGGTCGGGCGTAAATTTTGTATTGAAAATGAATATTACAATTCACACGCACCACATTTTGTGGTTGTTATCGACCACCTGTGTAATACGACTACATCGCGACGGCAACGCGGCGGCAGCGCGGCCACATCGCCACGACATGACGTCCACGCGCGCCTAGCTGGCGCCTGCGCTAACCACATCGACATTTTGTGGCTACCACAACGCAGCTGCAAAAAGCCGCTGCGACACTATTCACACGTAACCACATCTTGACCACATTTTGTCGCTGCGACGTGGTGTGGTTGTGGTACGTGTGAATTGACGCTAACGCGCCGTCGACGCGCGGGCGGCGAGCTACCCATCGCTCGCCATCCGCAGAACCGTGCCTACGGTGAACTTAGTTACCTATGACTTGTCAAAAAATCGGCCGGTTAGTCAGATAGGTGATGCTAGGTGCATTTTCCAAAACAGGTGACATGTATAAAATCAAGCACAGCACTCCACCAATATTCTTTTCAATAATTATTGCAAAGTCTTGATTACACTATTTTAGTTGCTTCTTTATGTGAAATCAATGCACCTGCATCGATTAATAATATATTAACAACAAAATAAACAATTTAAAGATAAGATAGATTGGTCATTTCTAAACTGCCATGGTTTTAATCTGTACCATGACAGTTCAGAATTGACTAATCTCAACGGACAGTGCCCGTTCACGAGCGTGACTTGTGGCATCAGCACCAATTAGCCATATTCAACCAGTGATAGATTCAATTAGTTGATGGTGGCGCGTGCATTGGAATCGCGCCATTATCAGCGAGACCTTTAAACGAGAATGACATACCTATAACCGCCATGCTCATTTATGTCGCACATAATTATGTAATTATCATCTATACTAATGTTTTAAAGTGTTTGTTTGTTTATGTGGTTAAACGCACAAATCTCAAAAACTGCTGGTCCGAATTGAAAAATTCTTTTTGTGCTGGATAGTCTATTTATCAAGGAAAATTTAAGGTTATGTAACATCACGCTATGGCTTACGGGAGTGAAGCAGCAACCCAAAACGCGGGAGACAGCTGGTAATGTTAAAAATAATAAATATCTTAGGACAACTCACACACGGCCATCTGATCCCAAGCTAAGCAGAGCTTGTGTTATGGTAACCAGACAACTGATAAACATAGTTATATAATTTTTAAATACATACATATTATAGATAAATCACACCCAGACACAGAACAAACATCCATGCTCATCACACAAAGCTTGTCCTGGGAGGGAATCGAACCCACGACTTCCGGCTTAGGAGTCAGGACACTAACCAATAGACCAACAGGCCCGTCACAATGTCCTCAAACAATACAGGAACTTACCATAAATCATTTCTCTGAGCTCGTATATGGCTTGCAGGCGGGTGTTGGGGTCTTCGCCCAGGTGCTGATGGGCGTACTCCACCAGCTCCGGCGGAGGTTCGCCCAGGTCCAGGTCCACGCTGTAGTCTGGAGTCGGCATTTCGACCTGGGGAGAGAAATAATATTTAAATAAAGTAAATATTTGAAAATAAATGTATGGCTTAGTTTCCAACTAGTGTGTCTAGAACGTAGATCCATGCGAGACACAACGCTTATATAATTGTGTCTGTAATTAGAGTATTCAATGGGTTAAATCACGTGGTTTTCTTTTATTTTGGTGTACCAGAGAGGTGTATTCGATCTGTCGTCAAAGATATTAAAGTCCAATATAAGTGCACCCTATAGCAAGGGGTCTTTGACCAATTGTTATTATTTGTACATCACTTATATACGTTTTTACGGCACTGATATATTCTTATCCATCTATATGACATTGCTTACACAATAATATTAACGTAAACTCGTTAAGTAATTTATCAATAGTTAGATAATCTTTAAAGCTTGCCAAGGCCGACCTTGAGTTCAATTAGAAATAATAATGTTTTTTGACTTCTATACTAAATCATATCACGAAATTAATAGCTGTTTTATGATAATGTCAAAATCCATTTTTCAAATATCAGGAATTATATTTATGCAAAAACTTAATACGTCATAAAAAATCTTAAACTTACAAGAAAAACAATTAAAAATATATTAATAAAGTACACGTCCAAAAGAAAATAAATATAAGTATATGGTGAAACGCATACTTAATTAATTGAACACAAACACAAAGTATATTTTTAACATTACGGAACTCGGTCTTCTGGTGTATTAACTTTCTTCTTGGTGTGTTTCAACAACTTATTAAGGGTACAAGGTAAAACTCATATTTTTACACCATGTATCGGTAAACGTAAAATATATCAGAAACCACATTAATAGATGTCTTGCAAAATATATATTCACAATAAACGTCACTAAACGATTAATAATAACTAGATAAATATCAACCAATAAAAAGGAAAATATCAAGTCATTACACGTGTTTCCATAACATAAAAAGCTTAATTTATCAAATGCTATTTAAATAAAAGGCGATTTCTAAAAATAGTTTTTGTTAAACAGGATCGGTTACGATAAATAAACATAATACTTTAGTATATTTCTGCTTACAGTCGTGAATTAATTTGCAATCATTCTGCAATAGAAAATTGCTAAGAAAAAGCAGCGTCAGTACGTAACTGCGGGATATTGCGGAATATAAAAGAATCACAAAGCTTTACTTAGTACATTGCGACAAATGGTGTAGACGCCTTCCTATTACTTAAGACACTGTTTACTTAGGACTTGCGGAGATGCATATAATTTATTTCCTTTATTACTAATATACAATAAGAAGGAAAAACTAAGAGAGTACCGCTTATACTTATAAACGTTTATGTTTAATGTTATCATTTTATCGTTTATTTATTTTTCATGGTGTTCCCACATTACAGTTTCTTTTTGTGGAGTAACATAATGCAGTACGGATAACAGTGACATTTTTTGCGATCACTTGTTGCTATTTGGCGAATGAAGCTCTTATCATTTGTATCACCAATAATATAAATTAGCTAAGAGTCACTTTGAACTGCAAGCAAGTGGCACTGCATGGTATATGAATATTTACAAAATTATTATGTTGCAGTGTTGAGGTAATGCTAGGAAAAAATCTGAATTAAGTATCGATCAGTTTGACTCTTTTCAAAAGTAAATGCTAACAACCAAAGACTTTTTGCTAATTATTACTTACTAACACTTGATTTACTTGTTACTCGCAAAAAAGTAACTGCGGTGTGAACGCACCATAAGAAATTAATAAAAGTGGGTTGCGGAATGTTATGTGGGTTGCGGAATGTTATGTTTATAACAGTTACCGTGACCCTGGAACATAAAAGGCAATTGAAGGAACATGAGTGGGTTTTAGTCAGTAAGAGTCTGACACACCCTCCCGCCGCACCCAGGACGGGAGCAGTCATTGGATGATTTCCCACTCACCAAAAAAAAAAAAAATTAATAAAAGTGAAAATGATTATTAAACTTACCGGTACTAACAGGGGTCATTAAAATTATTATAGTTTTAAGACTGCACGACAGCCTGTTAACAGTAAACCCATAAATTACATAAACACTTTACAAGTATAACCCGCAATTTCCTACAGTCATAAATATAATATTTTCTATTCCCAAGTCGATAAAGATTTTCCAGATAAAGAAGAGGGGTATTCCTCGGAGCGCTCCTGTTTTGAAGCGCTCCTAACGAAGCGCTCCCAAAATATTCCGCCAAGCGCTCCTGTTGGGAGCGCTTAGAAAATCAAACTAAAAATATTATTATTTCATTCCTCGAAGCGCTCCTATGACGTGACGATACTATAGGGCAGAGCAAGAAGGATTTGATTTGTAAGAAACGATATCGATATCGACGTTTTAAAGTTCAACTATCATTGTTATTTTTTTTTAAACTACTAGGGAAGCATAAATGTACTGGAACTACGTACTTTAGTGACACAAGCAAGACACTACCCGCTGTTGTCAACCCCGCTTCCCTGTTTTATCCTAGAGAGTCGAGTGGTCGCGTTACCAAGTGATTCCGAATGCAGCCGAGCATTTCCGGAACTATGTAGTTTACATCGAATACGTATTTTTTTGTCTTCTAAACTTATTATATGCGAGTGCGCCTACGTCACATGAAGTTGTGTACTAAGAAAAGTTTGTTTTATTAAAAAATTGGCGAAAAGTGAAAAGTTTTTTTAAATTTGTGATCAATCTATGGAACCTATTGCTGGGATGGATATGAAAGAAAGGAATAACATGAAAGTTAATTAATAAAACTTTATTATTATTATAATATACAAGTTGAGTGGTATCGCATAAAGAATTACTTCTAGTTCATTTCTGTTTTCCTGATAGCTATAGGTTATGTAAGTACATAAATCTATAACTACATTTTAGTTATAAACAATTACTAAATAATACGATCGCTATAGTAAATAATAACAAAATAATTTTAGACCTTAAATCGTTGGTGTACAATTTATATGAGATCATTTAGGTGCCTCCTCTCAATTTCTGCCACCCTGGTCTCTAATCGTTATGAGATCATTTAGGTGCCTCCTCGCAATTTCTGCCACCCTGGTCTCTAATCGTTGGTGTACAATTTATATGAGATCATTTAGGTGCCTCCTGGCAATTTCTACCATCCTGGTACTTTTCATCGAAGCTTTTTATTTTTACTATTCAGTTATTCTAGCTATTTCTAGTTTTAATATAAGCAACTCCGCCGAAATGTTTATCGATATAACTTGTTACGAACACTTCATGCTCTTCTCTATGTTTCGTCATAGGAGCGCTTCGAGGAATGAAATAACAATATTTTTAGTTTGATTTTCTAAGCGCTCCCAACAGGAGCGCTTGGCGGAATATTTTAGGAGCGCTTCGTTAGGAGCGCTTCAAAACAGGAGCGCTCCGAGGAATACCCCAAAGAAGAAAGTGACGCAACAAAATGCACTTTTACCGAACAGATGGCTTCCGGATCGGATTATTATATTTATAAATTAAATTATATAAACAAGCGAAAGGATCACTTCCACAGATAAACTTTACGGCCGATATAAACCCTCTAACGATTGAGCGGTAGTTTCATAAGAGCTGTTAATGAGAAAAGCGTTGTTGAGGTCGGTGCTATCTGCCCAGTTAATCTGTTTAGGGTACACGAGGGTAGCATTACAGAGAAAGTGCAGAGAATGTACCTGCACTAGTCGCACTAGACAGGAACAGGCTCCCACTAGATAAACTGGTCACGATACGCCCGTTTCTGCAAAGGAATTACTTTCATACGTCCGATAATACGAGTACTTGCTTGTTTGCCGCGAGCCAAATTGCACCGCGATTGTTTCACATAAACTATTAAATTAAATAATGTTTTTAGATGAATTCAATATTTTACATAAAGCAGCTAGCAGTACGTAACTTCTATCAATGCTTGGTACATAAATCTATTCATATTGAAATTTTTATGACAGCACTTTCATTAAACTATTCAATTCGTATTCATTATGTGTACATGAAATACCAGTACAAATATTTCATCGCACTTTTTTCAAATTGCATTAATTTTGTTACTATGTCCAGTTTTTTAGATGAAAAATGGAATGAAATAAAACTTTGTTAAGTAAGTATATTTAAAGTAATCTTATATCTGTACTTCTTTTTATAACAATCACATTATTTTATTACAAAGAACGTGTACTTTAGATTTATTATTTTCCAGAAAACAATAGAACTCATGCATCGAGTACAATTAAGGCTGCATAAAATATTAGAATATTTCTCATTACTACAATATAGTATAATAATTATAATTACTAAATAAAATATTTAAGTAGATAAGTTCTAACCATTTTTATTACCATCTCTATCTGCTGAAAAATCCGCACTCACGGCCCCACGCATACACAACAAAGGTCATACACACACATGACATTATTATTGTATAAAAGTTTACAAAAAACTTCGTGCTACTTAGGTGCAACATCTGGGTCATCGAATTTTGCCCTTTATCGGTTTTTGATGCCGTATGTACGGTCTGCCACAATTTTCATAATACATTTAATTCTTACATAACAAAATTGTTCAGCTGTTTTTTAAACTTGTTTTCGTGTTCAACAAATCTACTTTACATTTTGTAAAAACATTTTGAAACAAGCCGTTTTGCACAACAGCTTATTATGATAACAATTTGTAGTAAAGTATGGTGCCCAGTGGTGAAATAAAATAATTTCTGTGATCAAAAATAATATACCTACGATGAACACACTGTTTGAACAGTGTGTTCACGTACCTAGATGTATTATTTTTAGCGAAGGCTAATAAATGGTTAAATAAACTTTTGACATAACATTCTATTGCATTTTTTGTGGTTAGCATAGGTTAGCAGCACAAAAATATAAATGCATTTTCTGACCACGCTGATTGTTCATATTTTGACTAATATTATCTGGGTCAATGTTGTATCACACTCGGTATTATAAATTGTGAAACACACGAAATTATTAAATATAATAATAGTAGTAGATAAGTGTATAACAATTTATCTGTAGTACATACAAGAAGGTTGAGTGAAAATTACAAGGTTTGGATAAAATGGTAATTGAATAATTGTGTGTTTAGTTTTATTTGTGGTTTAAAACTGGCAGCCTGTAAGTCATTGACAGGTACTAATCGGTATTGACCGCATGGACACTCATCATGGCTACAAGTGCCTATATAGGGTGACTGTCAATTAGTGTACGATACTTAAACACGTGATTGTGCTCATGATAACCAACAACTCTTACTATGGGTATAATAAAAATTGACAAATAGGTATTCTAAACTATACCCATAATAAAAATTATATTGTTATCATGAGACATTTACGTGCTTAACTATCGTACACTAATTGCCAGTCACCCTGTATGTTTTTAGTCTAGTGACTTTTTTTTTGTGGAGTGGGAAATCATCAAATGACTTCTCCCGCCATGCGGCGGGAGGGCGTGTCAGACTTTTACTGACTAAAACCCACTCATTTTCTTTCGGTTGCCCTTTATGTTCCGGGGTCACGGTAACTATTATAAACATTCCGCAACTAGTCTAGTAGCTCAGTGTGCGTGCTTATGCTAATTATATTATGTATTTTTTAAACTTATCTAATGTCTTTTATCTAATGATTTAGGGACTATGCACACCTATTCAACCTATGCCCATAGAAAACAACTATCTTGTATAAAGACAGTACGCCTCCTTTCAGTTTTACGCGTATGCAGTGCAATTCCGTAAGAAATCGCGTGCGAATACGATTTCGATCTCATTCCCAATTTCATTTCATAACTCACCTGAAGTGAAAAGTATTTGGTATTCAACGTCAAATTAGACAACTTTTCACTAAAAATTCACCTACGTTCTTATTGAGTAGCGCTAGCGTAGTTTTCATTGGGTTATAGAATACCTAATACAGTTTTCACCGCGGAACAGAAGTGAGCACTGAAGTGAGATCCTACGGAATAGCATTGCTGGCTCAGTCTTCTTACAAAAGCCTGAATAAGTGTCCGTAGTACCTAAATCCTTATTCAATTTTATGCCGTTTTATCTGTCAGTAGGTTAGCAGCTACTTAAGTCCATTTAGCATATATACTTTACTTATTATCTTTTAATTAAAGACTTTAATAAGTAGTTACATAAATGTGTAGAGGTAATGTGAGAACCTGAACATTAAGTAATTACGTAATTACAACCTTCTTTAATGCAACATTACTATAATAACACTAAAATACCTCTTAATACGTACGTACCTAAAATCTTTTAGTTAAAAAGACAATTTTGTAATTAATTATTGAATAGGAAACCTATGGAATAAGTAAATTATTTCTTTCATCGAGGAACAAATAACTGTATAATAAAATAATATACTCAATTTTATGTGCATAATTATATGCTTCGCAAAAAATGTAGCCATGCGTGGCTTTATATATCTATATTTGCTTATGTACCGTGACCTACACAACCGGCAATAATCATTTCAAGTTTATACATAATATACCTATATATAGGCTTAAGATCAGCTGCGTGTTATCTAATGTTTTATAACCTTCACAAATTAGCATTATAATATTGAGCGGTAAATTTGTTTATATATGAGTAAACAGCAAGTTAACTTTGGCTTCCAATTTCATTCAAGCTTCCATAATCTAATTCAGTAGGTTGTCTATCTGCCCCCTTTTGCACGAGCCAAACATACTGGTGACGTATTTATTGAATATCTCTGTCTTATATTGTAGAAATTAAGACGTATCCGAGTTTTTACTTGTCCATAAATTAGAACGATTTGTCGGCGAAGCTCAGTTTGGGAGTTGTCGATTAATTCCAAAGGCATAAAAAGGGAAATTGTGCTATTTTGTTATCAATGTGTTGAGACAGTCTGTGTTGTCTCGGCGATAGAACTAACAATGAGTTTATCTAGTGTCCTTCAAGTTTTTTTTCCAGGAAGAGTGTTTTATTAAGTAATTAGGTAATTTAAAAATAGTACATACTTATGTAAAAAAGTTCGAGGCACGCGATATACCAGCTATTATAAATCAGTTCCAAAGTAGATCGTGCAAAAAGTAACCTTCAAGTTATATTATTTATTTTAATAGGCTTAAGGCACCGGCAAGTGCATATTTTAGTGCATTGTTTATATGTTTATAAGACCTTTAAATTGTCTGGTTCACGGATAATGTCTGGCAAAAAAAAGAATGTTGATTTTCAACAGTATTCTTGTTGTCCAATATCAACATTTATTTTTACACTTTACGACAATATTATTTCCTTAAATTAATATTAAAAATTCAACTGTTTTGAAATAATTAGAGGCTTGTGATTAACTGTAAAAGTTCAAAATAGAAAGACGCTACCAAAGTTTGGTGAAACCCACACATTGACAAGTTTTTGACGGTAATTGTTGCTGAGGTGGTATATTCTTACGACTTGAATTTAAGCATAAACATGTAACAGCAGAATGACATTTAATGAATCTTTAAAAATAAATAAATAAATATGTAATAGGAAATTATTATCAACATAAAAACCAACCTTTACGTCAATATGCATAGACGTAAAGTATAACCTAACTACCATAAAACCTTAGTGGTAAAAACTATTTGAGAAAGATAATACATAGTACTAAGTAACTCTAAAGCATAAAATAGTAATAATCAATAATCGCTGGTGTACATAGTAGTTACATTAATAACAGTAGTAAATTCTATACAAAACTTTCGCTGTCAGCTCTATAAATTATGCTAACTAAATCGTTTAGATTTAAGGTGAGTCCAAACGAGCGTAGTTTTCGCTTTCATAGAAAAAGTCTGGCAACGCAAAATGAGTCTGACTTTGCGCCGTCTGCACCGTACCAGAACAATTCTACGATTCACGACATGACTCACAAAATTAAGCTCGTTTGGCCTAACTCTTAGATGAAAAGAGTCTATAACCATCGTAATATTTGCTTTTTGTAAAGGTCTTATTATGTAACAAATAAATGTCAGCTCTTTGTGATTTTATATATTTTAACATAAATTGACACACTAAAGATATTTTTGAAATCGGTCCAGTACTTTTTGAGTCTATTTGTTCCAATGGTATAAGAACACAAATCTGATATCGTATATGTTTGAAAGTAGATATTCTCCGTACATGGGCCTATATCATTCGAGGTCTCAGATTAAGATTGCTTGTGAAATAAAGTTAAGTAAGTATTCTACCAAAAATGGTATATTTGATTTGCTTACGTATCATGGTCCAATTACCTACTGCTGTCTATAAAGGTACAATCAAGGCAAATTTTTTACCATTTTTGACGTAAGACACTATAATTGGTGTTCTATTTCCTGTCTGCGGCCAGAAAACCGATATAATTTTAAATTTAAATTAAGTTTTTCCTAAAACCCATATGCTTTATTTATCTCCAAATTATTCCGTTTATGTTGGCATTGAATTCGTGATATATAACAATTACCAAGGTTACCAACTGTTTCGCTCTGAAGGTAATTGTGTTGATAACTGATAACTATAAGAAATTGTATTTTGTGTATATTTTATATTTCTTTAAAGTATCTAAGCACAGTTTGGAAGCCACTACGACCAACGCCAGTAGCTCGAATATACAAGGAAAACTGCTAATGCTAAAACTTTATCTTCTGTAATATATTTAATTTTAAAGCACACTGTTTTTAAATTCAAACTAAATTATACAGTACCTAATTCTAGAATCCACCTGAGTTTTAAAAATAAAATCTTGTAAAGTATTCCAACCAGACTTATTTCATAATAAAATAAATAAAAAACAAAAAATAAAAATGATTTTTTTATAAATACAGTTGGCATTATAACCTTTACATCATCTACTGCGCGTTGCATTGATTGAATTCCTTATGTTTGTGCGCAATACAATATTTTTCTTTGCACTCGTCATGGAAGTGAATTATACATATAAAACAACAAATTACTCTCATGTTTTATTATGATTGTATTATCTATTGCATTTTTTATCATGCTAATAGGAAGATTGGTCAACACATATAAATATTTTTTGTTGCTGATCTAAACCTACAATCAATCGTAAGCCTAAAAACAATTGTGTTTTTATCGCCCATTAGAGACACTATGCTATTAAGAATCAGAATTTGACGTAAATATACCTTATTCGAAATCATCGTATTAGTTGATCAATTATCGAGTATATGTTAACACGTCACTTAATTTAGCTATATTTAAATATTAATTTAATTACCCTTTAATTCACTTCCTTACATATTAGCTTAAGGCTAGTCTTAGCTCATCTCTTAGAAGCTGTTCATGCTACTGACCCCGTCCATTTTCATACGAATTTCCAAATATCGCTTCTTAGTGTGCCTTACGTCATAAACAAAAGAAATGCATGTACAGAGCTTCAGTTGTTTCGTATTTATGTTCATTACCTACCACCAATAAGCCTGTCATTTTATACATGAAGATTAGAATCTCATGAGACTAAATTAAGACCATTAATATACAGAGTATGAGAATATGACACCGCATGGGAAAAATGAATTCTATGAAATTGCCGACCACACAAAATTATAACGACCTGTGTATGTGTATGACCGTAAAATAACCACTTAAAAATGCACCTACCTATTTTCTTGACCCAGTAATTTTTTGCTCAAAATATGAATACATTTTGTTAAAAAATTAGACCCAATAAATTTAACCAGCGACTAACTGAACAATTAACTAACTAAACAATAGCTAATTAGAAACAATTCTCACCACAATAAACCTTATGGCAATTTAACTCCAGGCACTGGAAACAGAAAGAACTATTGTATGTTGCAGCTTAATAAATAAAAAGCTCTTTTAGTTTATTTTCTTCATAGGAAACATAAATTTGTTTCGAGCTAAGCTTGTTTCTGAGAGAATACTGATTAGAACTACCTTGGTATGCAAATGTTCAACTATCCATTCAAAGTTACGTAGGTACACAACTTATTACGCAACAGGGTGCATTAATGATATAGGTGCCAAGATCATAATATGAAGAGGTATCCACTTAATTGGTCTCACATATTTCCCTTGAGACGGCTTACCAGTGACGTGACACGTAATTATAAATATTTCCTTGCCTATATTATTATGTAAAATATAACGGTACATCTCTAATCGAATGCCAATCACTAGCTTGGCAGTTTGGCACTCTTCTAAAAGTAAGTTCTACACTTGAGACTTTTATTTATAGAAATAAACTTAAACGGGGTGATTGTACGTCTGTACTGAGCCTAAATCGATAGAAGATCACTTGACCTATGCGCTACACCTTGGCTGATGATATTACACTAGCCAAGGTTACCGTGACGATTGTTTGGGGTGTCTGTTTTTGCGAGGACAACTTGGTCGTGGAGCAGGAAATTGTATATTATATAATTAATTTGGGCCATGGGGTCCGAGTGCTCATCTTGTTTTTCAAGATATCGCCAAGCGGCTAGTTGACTCTTCTCGTGACCAAAGGGCTGGCCTTTTCTTGGGACAAAGAATTAGCATTGCCATACAACGTGGCAATGCTGCCAGCCTTTTGGGCACCTGTCCTGTTGACAGTGATGTGGAGCAGTTTTTTGATGCTCTGTGAGCCCTTCTTGTTATAACTTGTATATATTTATTTTAGTATTATTTATAGGTTTTGTACATATTATGTTTAATTTATATAATTTAGTTTAATTTCTAGTTGAGTTTAATTTATATAAAGATGTAAAAGAATTAAAAATACATAAGGTTTAATATTAAAAAAAAAAATAATACTAGCCTAGCCTTCAAAAATTAGTAGCAAACTTTTAAAATTGCAATTTGTCTTATGCTAATGAGGTTAGAATTTTGAAATATAAATATACGTTTTATAACATATTTCAATGATTATCTTTAATATTAAATTAAATTTAATTAAGTATATTTCTATTTATATTGTGGAAATATAACTCTTATTTTTTTATAAACCGTGAATGTTTAAGGAAGTTTTTAAAACCAGTAGGTACTATAGATTACCTTTCGAAACACTAAGCCTTTTCAACGGTCAAGGTTAAGATTGAAACCAGACCTGTTTTGTGGTATTTGGTGCCAGTTTATAAGTGCAACAAGCAACAACCTACCTTACTGCCTAACAACAACCTTACTTCGCCGTACCATTTAGACAGGTAAAGTTTTAGTTTTTATCGCTCAATACGACCGTAGCATATTCAACGTCACATTGAAAAATAATAGTAGCTCAACACTTTTTTTTTTTGGTGAGTGGGAAATCATCCAATGACTGCTCCCGTCCTGGGTGCGGCGGGAGGGCGTGTCAGACTCTTACTGACTAAAACCCACTCATGTTCCTTCGATTGCCCTTTATGTTCCGAGGTCACGGTAACTATTATAAACATTCCGCAACCCCGGCAGGCATTGGCCCTGTTGGGCCCCTTCCTGTGCTGACTCCTTCTCTTTGAGACATAGTAGCTCAACACTTACATAATATAGACTTATAAATCAAGTTTACAACTAGTAATATCGATGATTGATAAACTTGTCTTACTAGATCCTGACAATGTTTAATGATACTTCACGAATGCTTGTCATAGGTCTATAGGTTATTGACAATTATCAACCAGAGGCATTTAGTTTATCTTTAATTGGTATGACGCAAATGCTCTTCCGTTTTAAAGATAGTCTTTAATTAATGATAGTCTGTTAATCGTTTCAGACGAATGGGTAAAAACAGTCATTATGCATTTAGGCAAGTCGGCATGTCCTTAACAAAGTGGTCAGCCAAAAAACTTAGATTATGACATGGGGCAACATATGAACCTTTAAAAATGTCTGTTGGGTAACTAGTCACCTCAGCAGTTCAGCTGTTGCACTGAGTTCGTGAATCACTGGGTTGTGGCGGCCGGTCAACTAGCTGCTAGATAAGAGAGCTATTGGTGCCGATTCTCTTGTGCACAAACTATCGTAAATTTAAGTTAAGTGCATCTTTCTCTTTCCTTTTCATTAAGAAAAGGACAGAAGATCAAATATTAGTTAAGTCCTGTCAAATTTAGACACTCCATAGATAATTTAGACGCAATTTAAAAACATGGCGTCTAAATATACGTCAATTTTCATCAGGCGCTGTCTATTTTGACAGGATTAAACTAAAATGTATCTTCTGTCCTTTTCTTTAAGAAATGGAAAGAGAAAGATGCACTTAACTTAAATTTACGATAGTTTGTGCACAAGAGAATCGGCACCATTTCCATATTAATAAGTAGGTAGCTATTCATATGTAAAGTGGCAGCTATTCTTTGTTCAGTAATATATGCCTTGTTGAGTGTTTTAGTGTTCAATAATATGTATTTACAAGACATAAAAATACATTAAGCATTATGTTATTAATAGATAACCCTGAATAAAACTAAATAATATTTTTGTAGGTAGATACTAGATAGAAACTGGAAACTTCCATTTCCATAAACAAAAGTGAACCTAGCACTTTTAAATAAACATATTTTTGTGACATAAATCATGTCTTATTATTTATATTATAATAATAAGTATTATTTTTATAATTCTTCATATTTATGTGATATGGTGGTAAAAATAACTCCAATCACATCTTGTGTAACAAAATAACACAATATACTTGTAATATGCTGATTGCTGATAAATAATCTTGTCTTTCAACATTTGAAATACATGAAGCCGTAATAATCTATGTCTTACCCGAGTGTGGAAAACACCACAATTGTACAATAGGCAACAAATACAACGCTGGTTCATTACCATGATAAAAGAAATGCGAATGTGAGCGGAGTTTATGTAATACATAATAATGCGGTGTGTGCCGGCTGTTTATTTACTAAACAACGGCGGAACGTGCAATTTGTGAGTCATCCTAGTCGCCCACACGCGGTAACAAATACTTCATACAACCTTCAATCAATATCGACCTTACTAAGTTCTCAAAATTTAATGCTATTTTTGGCAACTATGTATAAACAGAGCTTTTTAATCGGCGTCGTCGTACAAAGTCAGTCAACTGTCCCTTTACCTTCATCCTAAAATAGATATTTTTTAACAAGAATTACGTTTATTGTTGCGGTGAAACTCTTAAACACAATAGGTAGGAAGAGTAAGTAACGAAATTATCAAGTGTCGCCAATTCTAAAGTCAGTGAACGAGCGGGCAACAACCAGGAGGTCAAAGGTCACAAAACAAATATGTCCTTGTTTCCTCAAGGAAGAAGTATTTAAACTTTAATTTATGTTTCCGGAAGTACAAATAAACTTATCGAGGGACTCTTACTTTTCTGTAAGTATAATAATTTTTCCTCTAAACTTCTGAAACCCAATGTCCACGTTGAATTTAGGTTAGTTTGTGAACAAGAGAATCAGCACCAGTGTAAAACATAACAATAACAATATAAAATGGTAATTGTGTCCTCCACAGTGGATGGGAGGCTAGTCCAGCCCCACGTGTGCGAATGAATAGCCGCGCTGTGCCGTCGCCAAGGTCGGCGCACACGCACCGCCCCGACGCACTCAACGTGAAACGATACAACAACCGATCATTTTCAAAAAGTTTCGAAAGAAAGAGAACGTGCGTGACCGTTTTTGACTATTTCGTAACCACGTCTAGGGGGACAAGGTCAAAGTGCAATACCCCTTGCACGTGTGACCTTGAAACTTGTTTAGATAAACATAATTACTACGCATGTGATGTGATAAACCAGCTTTTTATTTGTTTTTATTCGTATCTGTTGTCGAGGTCAAAAATTAAGTCATTGCTTGATCAATGGATTGGATAATAAGAACGTAGTGGGAACGCATTATAAAGTTAATGAATAAATCATAATATCTCAAGGTATTAATTTATGTTACCTGATACCACCAACCACAGGTATAAATGACTCACGTGGCCTTGAAATTACTATGAGACGGTTGGGTAAGTGATATCAATCGGAATCGAAACAAATTATGACATAATACAATTTAAAATTCATCTCAAACTACGCATATTCAAAGAGGACACAGTGATTGTATTTGTTTACAAAATAGATAGAAAACCACAGCGGCAGTGGAAAATATAAATGATGTAATGTATAATGTATAGTACAAAGAAATGTTTGTCCCGTATGACATTTGCTTTTAACACCATATCGGTATTGTTTGAGTGTTAAAATTATACGTAAATAAAGCGTGCAAGCATCTTTATCTTTGTTACGTAGGACTTAAAATAATCTTATTGATCGTAAAAAAATACAATTTAAATAAACATGGAATAAAATTAAATTAAATATTGTAATTCATAAATTACATACCAAAGCTGGGCTCTTTGTATCTGTCATTATGCCACACAACGGTAACTGATTATATTTCATTTGTTTAATTATATTAATGTACGAACATTATCTTTGTTACAAACCGATTATCCAAATTATCTACAACGCAGAATAACAATGTGTGGAATATTTTAACATATTAGGGACAGTATCGTTACAAGGATTATTTGTTAATTCTATTAAAGAAACTATTGATAAGTGAGAATATATGTATTTATTATAATTATTATTTATTTACAAAAAAAAAGTAATAAATGTGATATTATAATCTTTTCAGTTTTGGTCAGCTTCCAAATATACATAGAAAAATATACTTATGAATCTCATTTATGTGGGAAAACTGGAGCACATAGGCTGTGATACCTATGATACCATTTATTGAATAGGGCATATTTCCGATTACTAGCAATATATGGAAAAATAGCGTTCTATTTACTAAGATTACAGTTATAACCATATTGGTTTACTACACTGATTCATAGTGGGCAAGCCTATTAATTATCTTAGACATGACGTCATTTCCATACCTAATCCAGGTGTGCGGAAAAAGTAAACAGGCAAGCTTTCAAGATTTTCATTAGTTACAAAACGTACACATAACAGCTTTACTCCATTTTAAAATACAACTTTTGCAAGTTCAATGTATCCTTAATGTAGTTGATCTAATTATTATCGTGCCAAAACTTAAACAAAGACTCAAAACAAAGCAAGTGCTGAATATTGACTTTACAAAAACGATTATTATTAAAGTTAATTGATAAATAAGGGTTTATTTTATTATTAATGTACACTCTCTATAGAAATTAAAAAGTAATATTAAAAAAATCATCTCACCCTTAAAACAAACAAAGCACAAACGGAGGCGCGCGCTCAGTGTTGTGGCGCGACGAGAACTGCGCGGACGCACACAACCACAACACACGCTCTCAACAGAGTCCTTTGGTTGCACTAAGCATTCGCGCAAATCCACTTGGATGCTTTATACCGCATACGTTTGGCACTGGCAGTACCATATACACGTGGGCCGTCGCCCAAAATAATTACCACGTCAATATTACAATGTAAAACAACCAAAACGAAAGTAATTTTCACGTTTGGAAACTAATTATTGTTTTTGTAAGTTTTGCTAAACAACTTTACTTGCTTGTAATGTTGTTTCCTTTCCCGGACAAGGTCAGTAATGTTTGACCTTTGTCTAGGGAAACAACTGCAATCTTTAACCTTTTGGACGACTCATTGCGGTTATAAATTTTAATTGATTACGCCGTATAGATACAAGCAAATAAAATTCTGTTTTCTGTTCGTATTCCTGCTTTTATAATTAGATTTGAATAAACCATTTTCCTTCTTAGAGTTCCGAATGGCTAAAGGAAAAAAGAAAACTTCCCGTATTTTTCTCAATTACACGTGGCGATATTGAGTTGAAATTAATATTCCTCAAACTTGGAATCCTTTGAAGCTGAAAAAAAATTAAACCTCTAACTCGACACAATGAGGGCTATCGTTTTTTGTTTCACCAGATGGCGCTACTGTAGCGTGAGGTCCTAAACTACGGCTGTCAAAGTTCGTATTACGAGCGCCAAAACTTATATCTACATTAGATGATTATATTAGATCATATCTAATACAATATATGATAGCCTATTTATCAAGGAAGGCTACAGGCTATAATTTACCGCGGGAAAAGTACAGGTTCCTACGGAAATCAAGATCAAGCGAGCGTGGTCGCGCGCGGGCAGCAGTACCTAATATTTATCTGTATGGGATGTATTATAACTCAATTCTATTTTAGGATATATTGGTCCAGGATAGATAGGTAGTTTAAGGTAATTATGGTCATTAGATATTCCATGCAGGGAAGCAACTTCATAAACACCACTTATACCGAAGCGTATTTTCTATAAAGAACAATAGTTTATTACATTGTTCCTGACATGAGCATACCATACCATACCAAAAAAACAAATTTCTTCCTTACAAATTTCTTTATTAAAATCTTTGTTTGCTTCTAGTAAAATCACTCCAGAATTGTATACATACTTAGTTTTGAGTTCAATCTTTTTTTTTACTATTTTTTATAAGTACCTTCACGCTATGTATAAAATGCACCCAGTCAAAATCGAATGTACATGTCCGATGGGTGGGGCACTGGTGATCCGTAACACAGGCATCTCACGCCTCTCACGGACACCAGCTCCTCACATATGTAATACATACTAGACTGAGTAATTGTACCGTTCTAGCTTTAAGCATAACATTGTGAGGAGAAATAAATAAATAATTATTATTATTATTATTGTATAGTGCTGCAAGTATTATCAGAACGTGGATTAAAACACATATTATTTCTTTTTGGTCTGGTGACATTATATTTTTGTATCTAAAATGTAAGATTTTCAGCTTTTTTCGGTGACAAGATCATTTTCTTTATTTTCATGCCATATCTGTTTGTTTTCTGTGAATGTTCTCTTAATACGCCATTCAGAATGCTCTTTAAACCGCAAAATTGCATAACATACACAAGCTATGTGCTGTGCTGACACACTGCTTTTGGTCCTATACCAGCGGCACACTCGCACATGGATTGTACAATTTTTCCATCTGATTCAAAGGCAATGCTCATAAAATATTTATGATAATGCTTTCGTGTTTTCAGAGTGGATTGTCCCCTATAAAAATACAAATTATTTTGTGTACATGTCACTAGAGCCACATCATATTATAGCCTTTTCTATGAACTGCAGCACACTCCGTCATACCCACATTGTCTTTGTTTTTTTTTTTTTTTAAAGAATTTATTAACTTAAATTAAACTAAATTTTACATAAAATTTGAACTCGCCAAACTTTGCAGTTTGATGGCGAGAAGCGCTCGTGTTTTATACAAAAACAAAATTAAAGTTAAGCCTAAACACAAATACATTAAACGTAAGCCACAACTTAGTCACTATTTTTATACCTACAGCTCATTAGTAAATAATGAGCCCCGTCTTGTTTTGGGATTCATTATTTGCCAATGAGCCCGGTAATAACTAATCTTCGTTTAAACCTCTAAAAAGTAGGTAGAAATATTTACTATATCTAAGTCGGATGATATAGTGAATATTTCACTTTTCAATGTTACACTGATGTATGAACTGTCCGTAGGCCACTCAACAGTATACACCAAATCGTTATTTTTTATTTCATCTGTTAGGTTTTTAACAAAATTATTATATCTATCACTGTCTTGAAACCTGTAAAAAGAAAAAAAACAGCTGTAATCTGTATAAATAAGCCAACTTTAGACAAGAAATTGTTTGTAAATATAAGTAATTAGCTGTTCTTTCAGACCGTTTAATTTTGCACCTCTTTGTCTTAACTCCACTTTTAAAGCACTGACATTCATAGATCCGTAATCTGTATTTGCCATAATTAATCTAAAGTATTGTTAAATACTCGCAATATTAATTAATTTAATTAGAAATATAAACCCGCGCGCGTAACCAACTAGTAAACAAACAGTGACATTTGACGTTTGGAAGACCTCACGCTACACAAGCGCCTCTAGCGGCGATTTCATACGCGATAGCCCTCATTAAACGATGGCCGTATCGTTTCATAAAATTGAAGCCCTCTGTATGTATGTAAAATGTAGATTACAGTTTTTTTATGATTCTAAAATTTCTGAAATGTTTGTCTGTCTGTCAATCTGGGTAATCCTCGAAACGGCTGAACCAATTTTGATGGGACTTTCAGAGACAAAAAGATGTCGCTTGGTCGTTAAAAGGTTAAGCTTTTAACGACCAAGTGACAGCCATCAGGACATTATTTCCTTTAATAATCCGGTATTCTAATATTCTGACTGCCACTTTTATTTTTGGGTACGAAATGAATATAAAATTAAAGATACTAGCAGAAAGAGGTAAAGAATTACTGCTTACAGGTATAGCGGAAGTTCTCTTAAAAAAGCCATAGATGTTTTCATATTTAATTTATTAAATAAATAAAAAATACATTATAGAAATCGTTGGTTTCTAAAAAAACTTCAACTTAGTACCTATAGTTGAAAAATTTAGAATAATTTTATCTCTTTTATGATTTTACCTACCATCAGTTCTATTTCAAGTTACCGATGAAATAGCAGGTATCTACGAAAACCAAAAACTTTATCAAAAGATGCATTTTTTTTAATGAAACTGTGACCAGCTAACCTTAACAAGCAATAACATTGATGTCAAATAAATCAACGTCATTAACATTTTTAATTAATAAAACGCACCTTTGGATAGAAGAACCAGAAAAACCTGTTTTCAAAATTATTACCAATTGATATAATTTTCGGCAATTCTGGCCTAACGATAAATATGTATTTATGTAAGTATGGCTAACGGTTTTCTTGGAAGAAAATAGGTTAGGAAATACATGAGTAAATTTTTCTCCAGTACTGTACAATTATACTTAAGTACGCTTATGATAAAGCATTCTAGATAGGTCAGAAAATTTTTGAATATCTGACAATGAGTATTTTAAAATTACAAATGAACATTATCCATGCGTGTTTTACACACTTGATTGGAAAATTATCTTCGTTCTGTCTAATGATAATAATTTGGTAATACACAAATGGATTTCTTTGCAAAGTGATCATTAAGGTCATGTTTATTGGATTTCGCAACGGGAAACATAATAAAGATTCCAAACTAAAAGATTTCCATTAATAAGCAATAACAACAACTGCGAATAAGTAAGGAAAGTTACCAGCGGCACATTAAGGTAAGAACAATGAAAGAAATTATAATGAGAGTAGATATCAAGAGAAACAGATGACCTTGGAGATAAATTCATATGCACAGCACAAAGACCTCTCTTTACTTAATACCTAGTCACAAGTGAGAATAACATAACATTATCCAGTTGTGACAAACATTAAGATGAATTAATGATGCCAAGGGACCAGGACTTAGTCGTACACCTTAGGTCATTTACCCTTGATCATAGTACGGGGTGAAAACCTTTGTAAATAATGTCTTTGTGGCAAAATGTATTTGTAAAAACGATGTGGAATGTGTGGAAATTCGCGTTCTGTTCACTAGGAGCTTAGCCATTACTTAAACTGCATCAGCGTCCGGATATTGGCGAAGTTATGAGACTATTTGTTTTAACCATGACAATCCATAACTCTTAAGGAATCTGGAAAATTAAATAGCTTGTTGAGCTAGACGAGGTGTTAAAATCTGTATTTCCGTATGTAGAGAAAATGCTCTTACGAGGCTTAAAGTTTACCAAACATCCGTGGTTAGTACGGGGACCGCAAACTTCAGTGCCAGGCAATGATGAGTTTAATATAATCGATCAGTTTGACTATAGGTTAGGATGGAATGTCAACTATTAATTTGTCAAGTATGCACTTGAATTAGAGAAATCGGAAGACATATCCATTTCATTAACATTTAAAGGTTACGAAGCCATCTGACCTTACCCGAATGCAGTTGCACTCATGCGATTGGTCTGATTTGGGCTATATCGTTATTTTTATTGAAATGCAAGTTACAACCTCGAATTCTAAAACTTTTACTAGTTTACAGATAAAATAGAACAAGTTTGTACAAAATATCATGGCCCGTATAATATCCGTACAATGCTTAATTTTTTTTTAATGATTAATAAGATTTTGGAAGTAGACAGCGCTCGCCTCTACGCCGCGACATCTACCTTTCAAACCACTTGTTTTTTGTCAACCTATTAACTACTGACCCACTGCTGGGCAAAGGTCTCTTTCAAAGCCTTCCGCTGTTCCCTATTTAGTGCTTTCTCTTGCCAGTCTCCGATACAGGTCTGTAAGTCGTCCCGCCATCTTTTGCTTTTACTATCTATTTAAACACTCCTTTTTGTGTCCTTAGGGAAAACCATGGCCTTCTCTGGAATAGCGACGTGCAAGACTAAATCGCCTGCAAAGTTTAAGGAAGAACTCCCAAACGGTGGCGAACGGCGTTTCAGTATCAATCTCAAATAATTCTATGGAATACAGGTCATTGTACAAGCAGTAGAAGATACATGAAGCCTGAAAAAGGCTGACTAAAAGAAAGACTAACTAATATCGGAAAACCTTTATCATAACTTATCAAACACATTGAAGTGCACTCTCCATTGCAGTTTCAATTAAGACCCTGTACACAAAAGATTTCACTGTTGCTCAATTTATAAAAAAGTTCACACAATAACAAGAACTGACTGTTGTGTTTACCATTTCATCTGCCGACTTTCAACACGATTCATCGCTTTATTAACCGTCTTCTTCTTTAATTACTTTAATTAAAACAGCCAGTTATAATTTTAGTGCCTAATTATTTTCATTAACCTTTGTTTATTTGGGCTCTGGATGAGCTTACCTGGATCTTGTATTGACTTCGGTGCTGTTATGATTTTTTGCCTACGTTTCTCTTGGACTTTCGTTGTTTATTTCTGAACCGTATATGGTGTAACTAGCTTTTGCCCGCGGCTTCGCTCGCGTTAAAAAGAGACAAAAAGTAGCCTATGTTACTCTCCATCCCTTCAACTATCTCTACTTAAAAAATCACGTCAATTCGTCGCTCAGTTTTGCCGTGAAAGAAAGACAAACATACAGACAGATACACTTTACAATTATAATATTTGTATGGATATCACTTCACTTCTAGAAAGAAAAGGCAAAGATTTAGATTGAAAGGGAAAGTATTTAACATGGAAAGTGTTAACTTTTAGAAATAAATATATTTCAAAGGCTTATCCGCAACTAAAGAATTGCCAGTGTGTCAGTGATGTAATATTTAACTGAACCTTAATTGGTAATTATTAACGTGACATACACAATGTTACAATTTATGTACCTTAATTATTATCAAATTCAATCAACGTTCACCTCAATAAGACAAAATTAAAAACAATTATCTTATTAATTCGGGAGTGCAACAACACTTTTCTAATTAAAATATAAAAAATACAAGAATGTTGTATTATTAGAACAACAAAACCCTCTTTTCTGACACTAAGTGACACATATGTACTAATTAAATTGTTATTTTCAACAGTGCAATAATATTTAGACAAGAAATGGCATCTATTATAATATACCAGAGAGACAAAGATTAATTACAAGAAATTAGAATTGGTATAGTAATTACACCCATAGGCTTCAAACCGGAACATATCGACGGTATGGGAGTATATTTAAGTATTATTTTTACACTAACATGTTAAAATATATGATAACTATATTTATACAACAAAAAAACAGTGCTGAATATTGATGGCGAATTTTGTCTATACTAGCGGCACCATTAGGTAGCATTCCCTTCAAATTTCTTTTTACGTAGCACTTTTTTTTACTCCCCAATAAATGTCTGAAGGCTAAGTAGAGAGCACTTGAGCCAGTAGCTTTAAATGCTAACTGCGTCCATACTTAATTATGTTATGTTGTTAATTGAGTAGTTGACAGGAATGTTAAACACCTTTGATTATATACATGTCATTTAACTTGTCCTTCTACAATACGTTACAACCATAAACAAGTGTCCTAGCTTCATCCAATTACACGAACCAATGACCGCAAAGTTTATATCTAAAGTCATATTAATTTCTTGTTAAGCAACGTGCCAACAAATCAATTTAGTGTTAAGCTATAGGATTTACAGAAAATCTTAACGAAATGTCTAGGGCATTGCCGAGTAGTCCTTTGCACATCGTTCATCGCTCCGTGGCTCAGTGTGTGAACCCTATGCTCATTCAGAAACCGGTTTTTCAAAGTCAACAACCTAGCCGATCGGAGGAGCAGATAATTTTCGAATTACAAACAGCAATAATTCTCTCCTTGAGCTCTTAAATCTTAAGTTAGCGATAGATGTGTCTAGTTTAATGATGTCTTTAATCATATGTTATGAAAAAAATGACATAAATACCATTAATCTATGCGCGTAACAAAGCACTGACGATGACAGCTTTTATATACTACTCCCTTGCTTTTTCCTACTATGCTTTTGTTATACTAAACGGATACCATTATTTTACTTGGAGCGACTGCCTTTCAGACCTCCAAGACAAACCGGACCAGCAACTTTACGTGCTTCATAAACTTAGAAAGCATATATGATTGAAAGTTTTAAATTGATACGGTTTCAAACCCGCAACATCTTGCATGAACGTCGGGTTGTACCTGAATTATAAAAACTCGCAAAATCTCTGACCCATGGCTCAGCCAAATATTTTCAGCAGTAAAACACAGGTCTGGCAAATATTTTAAACAATCATAACTAACAAATTGAGCCGTTGAATAAAAGTCACGGTCACGTTCTGTTTCGTTTGGTTTGTCATGAACACGTCATTTTATTCAAATAAAATGACGTGTTCATGACAAACCAATCAACATGAGTAAACTCTGCTGTCCTTAGAACTGGTACGTTTTATGGGACCTTATGACGTCAGAGATCAGTCTGCAAACAGTAGACTACGAACCACAAAATAATTTTATTTAACAATATTTTACTATCGTCCTTTAACTTTTTACAAGCTAAATGTCCATTGTTCCCCTAAAACTCACAAAATAAATCATGAATGAAAGTAAACTGAATCTAGACAAAGCTGACTCTGACAATGAGAAAACTCCTGTTGAACAAACGGTAGAATAAAAAGCATTGTTTTGTCTCGTGACAATACCCACGCTTTAAGTGACTCCTGAATCTAAATGTTAAAGGTGGCTAAGTTCAATGAACAAAGTAGGCAGATAAATTGTATTACACCTTTAGCTTTAACATGTTATTGGTTTTATCATGTTAAGTAAGGTCACTGTTTGGTAACTGAATCTTTTGGCCTCTGACGTATTACTACGCACGATCACGTATTTTTTAAACATTCATAACTCCATTTCTCAAGTTATAAAGTTTCGTAAAAGCACAGATAATATAATACTTTTGATAAAAGTAAGTGCTTCGCTCTCTAGTTTATATTATAACCTTTTTATCTGTTGATAGAACTTTCCGAGCTGATTAAAGGTTGACCGCGGGTGGCCCACTGGTTGACGGCGGGTGGCCCACCCATCGACAATGAGTTGACGACGTGCGTCGAGGCGGTGCGGAGTGGCTGCCGGGTGGCTGTAATGAGCTATGAACTTAAAATATCTTTCGATTTTGACTCGTGGTCGAAGTTATAACATTTCCGAGAAAATTCTTCAAATTTCCAGTTTCATATCCTGAATGCTTTAAAAAGTGCATTTTTTTTCAAGAAAATTAAGTCTAAAGGTGTTATACAGTGAACCAAATTTTGTCATTACCTAGATAGCAAAGCCAAGCTCATATTATTTTATTGGTTCAAAAAATAAAGTTTTTTTTAATAACTGAAACCGAAACCCTTTTATCTACCGGAATAAGGAATAATATTTTACATAAAATATTTAATCAAATAAAGGAAATGATGTAGAGTTCTGATACATTACGCTTTTAGCCTGTATTATAGTTACGAGTCATATTACCCACTTATAAAGTAATAATTCTTGTTCACTTAGGTAACAGTCAGCATCAATAGATTAATACTAACATTTATACTGAAGTACTTAATTCAGCGCATCGTTTTTTAGTGACTATGGGTTTATCTTATTTTGTTTTATCTTAATTTTTTTACACGTTTAAAGATTCGAGTCTCAATTATAAATGATAAAAACCGTGAATTTAAATCAACACTGCAATTTATTTGTATTCTTTGCTGATGATAATATTTGTTACATAAGCGCACACTAAGCGAGCATTAAGTTTTCATTTTAAAATTAAATCTTGTCGTTTGGTAGGTACTTAACTAAAATATTTCATGGTAGATTACTTAGTAATTAAGTCAAATATTTACAATTCACAAAATTCAAATTATTAAAATAAAAAACACTTTTACTTGTGTTGTTTCAAAATTTAAATAAAAAAAAATTTATGACACTTCTAATCATTTTAATCCTTCGAAGTTCGAACACACGTGTTTCGAGACAAAATTAAAACACATTAGCAGGTCGACAGCTGGCTGCCACCTGGTCGTAGAAAGGTAAAATTTGTTTTAAAGCCGGACTCTGTATGTCAATGTCAATCTTTAATTTAAAAAGTTACAATGTTATTCAAGGGAGTCATCTCGTGTTCTTGGTTATAAGAACACGTGTATGATCTCCATATAATAATTTATTAACCGTACAATTGTCATTTAAACTGAAATATTATTTTCAAACTGGTCATTGGCAGAAATCACCGAAAATTCGGTGGATTGCCACAATAAATATAAAAGTTGAAGTTGAATGTTATTCAAACAATAAAACAAGGAAACATTAGATTTTTATTGACAACATAATTAATAAATGTTACACATAATTAATAAATAGACCTGTGTTAAAATGAAATCACACTCGTAAATAGCGCGGGCATGTTTTTTGACTTGAAAAAACACTAGAGACGATTTATATACCTAATCAAATATAGTGTCAGTCATAATACCTCTTAGTCATAACACCTCTTAGTATTATTTTTCTTGTTTATATATATGTAGTTTAAGTTCATAAGTTCCTGTAATGTTTTCTTTTTGTCAAATTCAGTTTAATGTGTGTGTGTGTGTTTTTTTCTCATGGATAAGTGTTTTTTTTTTTTTATTATATTTCATTTCATATATTTTAATTTCGTGTGCGCGCAGATGTGTTTATGTTACCTCAACAGTCAGGGGCCATCTGAAAATCAGTGTTGTGCATTAGCACAGCATATACTGAGATGGACCCCTTGCTACGCTGTATTTCTTTTTTTTCTACATGTTAATTTTTTTTGTGTTCACTTTATGTTTGTGTAGCAAAATAAATGGTTTAAATGGTTTATATTTTCCAAAACGGTGTTTTGGTAGTAGGTACCTAAATATGTTAACATGCAAATTCAAATGAATTTCCTAGAATGTATTGGTTTGTGGTAGGGTTTTTTTCGTAACAAAAACCCATGGTTTACCAAATACGTAAAGATATTGAAGAGTTTGTTATTCACATACCTATTCACATTTATTTATTGTCACGTAAGTCGGACGTTGACGTACAGCTACACAAGTAGATGTTTCATATGTATGCTAATATTATAAATTTACAGAGTTTATTTGTTTGGCACTTGTACAATTTCGTGGTTTGGTTGAAAGTATTAATCTAAAGGTGCGTCTACGCTAGGCAAGCCGAGCATGAGCCGAGTACGAGAGGCGGCGGCGCCATTCTCAGCTTTTAGGCCAGTCATCTAAGACATAAAAATCGCGTTAGGTCGCAATAAATTGCAAGGTCCTGATTTTTTGTGATGTTGTTAGGATAGATACCAATAGTGTAAATCTAGATTTGCAACCTCGAAAGACCTGTGCTAACTTCGTGGTGCTCGAAAAACCTCGAAATTTTCGAACTTTTTTCAGTTTTTGGCTTACAACTTCTAAAATATGCATTTTGCAGCAAAGTCATCTATGAAACTTTTATATAAGACAAAATAAGCAACAAAATGAGTGTAACTCTAGCTCTGTATGTTTAATAGATCTCAAGATATGGCATTTCGAAAATGGGCAATTTTTTCCAAATTTTATCAAATTTGTAGTTAGCTAGACTTTAGATCGAAATACTGTCTAAATTACTCATCCTACAAGGAAGGTCAACAGAAGTTAAGTTGTAGAGCAGTTATTTAGCTTTAATTTAAGTGTAAAATGAACTGTTCAGGACCAATAGTTCTCATATTATGAGGTAAAAAGTACTAATAAGGATCGAATTTCGCAAGAATAAGTTATGTTTTCTTATACATTGTTGAATGGAATTTACAATACTAGCAGTCCGCCCCGGCTTCATCCGTGGTACATACATAGCTTATGTCACTCACGGATAACATACCTATCCAACGGGGAAAGAATTTTTTAAATCGGCCCCGTAGTTTTTGAGTTTATCCATTACAAAACAAACAAATAAACAAATCTTTTCTCTTTATAATATGTATAAGTATGATTGATGGCGTCATAAGTTCTGTCAAAACCTTGTTATTTTAACTTTCGAGTACTGGCCAGATATACTTTGACTAATTTTAAAAATAGAACATTTGTACTTGCCGAAAATAAAAAATAAAATATGAAATATAGAGTGGTCGAAAAAGGAAGATAGAGTCGCGATTATTGCTTTGCACCGCTATGGTTACGCGCCAACAGAAATTTTCAAAATTCTGCAAAGGTTGAAAATAACACTACGGTTTGTTTATCGCACTATCAAACGATACATTGAAGATTCAAGCTTCAAAGATCGTGAGAGGAGCGGCCGACCTCGCACAGTTAGGACACCAGCGGTCATCAAAGCAGTGAAGGCCCGAATTCAACTAGATCCCTCGCGTAAACAAAAAATGTTAGCTCTTCACATGGAGCTAAGCAGAACCACGGTTAGAAGAGTGTTAAACGAAGACCTGGGACTACGAGCTTATCGTAAAAAGCCGGACATTATTTGAACGAGCGTTTGAAAAAAATTAGGCTGGAAAGATCTCGCGCTTTGTTACGGCGGTACGCGGGAAAAAACATCGCAAAATTTTATTTTCAGATGAAATAAATTACTTTTGAAGAAAGACAAACAAAATTATAAGGTGTATGCCCACAGCAGGGGGGGGGGGAAGTATTCCGAGGGTCCAGCGTGGGCATTATCCTTCCTCACTCATGGTTTGGCTTGGAGTCTCATATTCAGGCTTAACTGAGGTGTTTTTCTGTGAAAAAAGTGTGAAAACCAGTGCCGTTGTGTACCAAAATACCGTCTTATCGAATATAGTGGAACCTCTTTCTCAAACAATGTTCAAAAACAGACATTGGATTATGATTCTGACAAGATTCTGCACCAGCTTATAGGGCACGAAGCTTGCAAAACTGGTTGACCGCCCATGGAATTCACTTCATCGGGCATGAAGACTGGCCCTCTTTTAGTCCAGATTTAAACCCCCTGGACTACAAAATATGTCAATATTTGGAGGAAAAAGTCTGCGCTAAACCTCATAGGAATTTGGAGTCTCTCTCTCTGAGTATCTCTGGTTAAAGCAGCGGCAGAAATAGATATGAATGTGGTGCGTGCTGCGATCGATGACTGGCCGCGTCGATTAAGGGCATGTATTAAAAATGGAGGGCATTTCGAATAATGTAAATAAATTTGTATTGTACATTTAATTATCTTTCATTTCATATATAATTTTCAATTAATTATCAAAAATTATATCGTTAATTACATTAAAAGTTTTTGACAGAACTTATGACTTGACTAGGTATTTATATATATGTATATATATATATATATATATATATATAAATACCTAGTCAAGTCATAAGTTCTGTCAAAAACTTTTAATGTAATTAACGATATAATTTTTGATAATTAATTGAAATATATATATATACCATATATATATATATATATATATATATATATATATATATATATATATATATATATATATATGCATATATATATGTATATGTATTTTCAACATACGCATTGAAAACATTAAAAATCTCACTACAGTGGACGCCGCAGGGTGGTAGATTGTAAAGACGCTAGAAATCCTTCGCGATTTATATATATATATATATAGTTTTCAATTTTATTTTATTCAATAAACAGTTTTTACTGAATTGTCTGTTTTATTTTATTTTTAAAGTAATATTTATATTACTAGAGAAATTTCGAAAAAAATCTGATTTCCTTATTTACCTCATAATATGAAAACTATTGGTCCTGAACAGTTCCTTTTACACTTAAATTAAAGCTAAATAACTGCTCTACAACTTAACTTCTATTGACTTTCCTTGTAGGATGAGTAATTTAGACAGTATTTCGATCTAAAGTCTAGCTAACTACAAATTTGATAAAATTTGGGAAAAATAACCCATTTTCGAAATGTCATATCTTGAAATCTATTAAACATACAGAGCTAGAGTTACACTCATTTTGTTGCTTATTTTGTCTTATTTAAAAGTTTCATAGATGACTTTGCTGCAAAATGCATATTTTAGAAGTTGTAAGCCAAAAACTGAAAAAAGTTCGAAAATTTCGAGGTTTTTCGAGCACCACGAAGTTAGCACAGGTCTTTCGAGGTTGCAAATCTAGATTTACACTATTGGTATCTATCCTAACAACATCACAAAAAATCAGGACCTTGCAATTTATTGCGACCTAAATGTCTTAGATGACTACAACGATACAAACCTACAACGATCAGTGGCCTCGTGCTCAAGCAATCCCTTCGTGTTCGAAAAAAACCGACAATTGGCGGAGCACAGCAGAGTACGAACGAAATGCTCGCAGCGCGCTCGTTCGAGGCTAGTTAGTCGGTCCATAAAGTAACAGTAGACGACATAGGTAGACGAGCAGCGGGAAGGCAGCAATAATCAAAAATATGATATAACGCAGGTGAAACCGCGAGGGACAGCTAGTTTTGAATATATCTACATATACTGTAGATTTTCAACAAAACATGTTCACAAGTTCTTGCGTGAGAGAGTAGCAAACATCCTCACAAACTTTGACATTAGTAGAATAATAATCAAGAAGGTTTTACCTATAAAATAAAACTCACATAAATCATTCAAAACTGGCCGCCATATCCAAAAAAGAAGTGACGTCCATTATTAATTGAAAAAAAATAAGAAATAAAAAACAAACACAAATGGCGTTTCTAATTTTTTTGACGAAAGAAGGCTAGCATTCCTTATTAAAAATCAAAGAAGATCCAATAAGGTTCTTTTCAAACTTAAATTAGTATGTTAGTTTTCCTTTAAGGAGTCTATAGTCTACAAATTAATAAAACTATAGACTGTATTCTGTGTTAATTGATGCTGGCAATTTAATAAAAATAATTGAAATGTGCTGCGTTTTTTTTTTGTTTTTATTTGTCTAGAAATAATGGCAGTCGCCTTTTTTACAAACACAAAATATTATGATACGACGTATTTTCTTTAAGTTGACATTCGTTGGCTTAACAACTGAATGTCATTCTGTCTCATTCACTCACTTTTCTTTAATATGAGGCTTTTTGAAATCAGATTTACCTTTCAACGACCAAGCGACAGCCGGCTGTCGGGCTGCTACTGCGTCTCGAATCACGTGTGTTCGAAGAACGAATATTATAGAATCATCCAATTTGGGGAATTTATCACTTTTGCGCGCACATACACCTATGTATATTTGGGCGATATTTTTTTATTTATATAGAAAGATGGTAAACTGTCTGAATGGCTGACTGATTGTTAAATATATCAACGCACAGCCCAAACTACTAAGAAACGATTTTTGGAAAATCGAATCGACCCCTAAAAGGAGTAAATACGCTGTCGATGACGCGGGCGCAAGCTAGTAAGAAATACATTTCTACGGTTGTTATGCCAACAATATTTTTTGTCGGAGTCACATTGGAACGAAGTTTAGTGTCAGACTTACACTTGACTGCTTTTCCGATGACCGTTCGCATAACCGCCTGAGAAAAATACCATTGTCCTTTAATTATTCTCTTAGTCATACATTAAGTGAACGTATTCAGACGACCTGCTGCCTTAATTTACAAAAACCCTACCTCGTTATTATAAAACTAGCTTTTGCCCGGGACTCCGTCCGCGTGAAATAATAGTTTCCGTTCCCGGGGGATTTCTGGGATGAAAACTATCATGTCCTTTCTCGGCCCGGGTCCCAGACTATATCTGTACCAACATTTCATTCAAATCGGTTCAGTCATTCAGTGGTTTAGGCGTGAAGAAGAGACAGACAGACAGAAAGACAGACAGACTGAGTTACTTTCGCATTTATAATGTTAGTACGGATGAGACCTGTGACAATAGCATCGCGCTGGCTGCAACCCCTGGGAGCGGAGCAGTGATTAAGATAATTACGGATGAAGAGGCGGAGAAAGTTATTGTAAAATAAATTATTTAAAATGATTTACATACATTAATATGTAATAACAGTAAACCACTATTATGTCACAACAATAAACGCAAGTTCAATGCCTCTATTATATTGCTAATAAGTGGAACTGTCTACAGCGCCCCTAGCGGAAAATTGAAGAAGTAATATCTACAAATCGCCGTAGCGCCTGTAGCAGTTGATCGTAGTTCGCGCGTCTTGCAAAGGCTTTATGAAATCTACGTAGTGGGCCGTCTTTATAGTGTTGCTACTCGGCAAAAGATGTCGCTGTAACAAGTTATAGGCATAATCCTTTTATGTTTTAACTACGTTACGCCAGATGTCATAGGTATCAAAAGTTCAACTGTATAGATTTTATTTTATTTTTGCCTTGTTAGAAAGTTATTTTAGTTAATACACACGTGAATTTAAAAAAATATAACTTTATTATGTTATGAACAGATTTGTGTGATATTACAGGTTTCGTGTTATATGTGGTCAGGAGCGTAAGCATGAAGGAAGTAATTAAGGCTCAACATTACTTATTCTGTGGCTCAACTAATGGGCTCAACATAGATGTTACAAGTTACAAACCAGATCATTTATAGTGGCATAACACAAACACATTAGAGGATTGTTATTGTCAAGCAATGTAAGATTTTTAATTTCATAAACTTAAGGGTACTAGAGTACAGTTCAGATAGATTCTATCATAGATACCTATATGATCTTTGGTTTATATCTTATATTTATTTATTAAATTTTATTTAACCCGCCGGAAACAGTTAGTAATATATAAATATTACTAACTGTTTCCGGCGGGTTTGCCCGCCCATTGGCCATCCTTATCTCTAAGGAATATTAAAAATTGTTTATGTTTTATTCTCAGTCATACTAAACATTCACACAAAATTTCATAAAAAGCGTAAGTCGTTTCGGAGGAGTTTTGTTAAAACCCTAAACGCTAAACCTTAGAAATATGTACTTTGATTAAAAGATACCGGTTTTCGTAATCAACGCTTAGTGGGCTGTACTGAAGACTGAATCCTGAAAACAATAGTTTATTTTAAGACTACTAATACTGAAAAGCATTTTTTGGAAATTCAACCCTCGACGCAGAATAATAGGGGTTAAAATTGTGTACTTAAAAGGTCTGACAAAGCATAGGGAATTAATTAGTGTTACATACAATAGAACACTAATGAAATCACCTCTGTCATGTTTGTTTGTCACAAATATTTTTTTTAACATTACTTAATTTGCAGGTACTTCAATTACGATGATAATGAAGCCTGTATAAACAGTTGAATTCTTTCTGAGGGCTTTACTAAAGGTTAAAGTTTACGGGAAAAGTACAAATATTATCGGAATAAGGAAAGGTCATGTTGAGATAAGTCGAAATATCTTTAAATTAAGTCCATACGGAGAAAACAGGACACAATGTGTTTACACTAGCTGCGCCCGTGATTTTGTTTACGAAGGTGTATTTAATTTCTTCGAATAATCAAACAGTGTTGATACAATTTAAACCATTCTTATATTCATATTTCTTTTTATTTAAATAAAAATGATACAAAAAAACTATACATAATTTCATAGATTCAATTCTTCAGATAGTCTATGCAATTATGACTATAATAACGAAGATAACTCTGTCTGTCCGTTAAGCTTTCATGTTAAACCACCATACCATACCAACTGTGGGTACGGTGTAAGCTTAAGACTTTGACGTCATGCGAAAACCGGATTTCCGCAGACCAAGTCACGGGTATTTGCTAGTAGGCGATAAATTTTCCAAAGTATATCATATTTTATTACGTTATAACGTTATAAATAACATGTTTTTTTTAAACAGACTTTTACGGAAATTCCTGTAATAGGTAAGTATAGTAGGTAATAATATAATCCAAGATCAACGTAAAAACTTCAAACAAAACAATCGTTTGTATCTTTGTAGCATTCACCGTGAAGTATTAACTGAACATATAGGTACACATATCTGAACATCTCACACTGCCAAGTTATTTATTAAGTTTACTTTTTCCTCGTTTTTAAACTACTTAAATATCGCTTGATTCTATCTCTTTTACAAGTAAACAATTTGGGACTGCTAGACAAGTGGCATTGTAGAACAGATGGTAGAATGCAATACATTGTTATACTCATACAAGGTGTATTTTTGATCCTGCACAACCCGCTAGGAGATGATTCTACCCATGTAAACAAACAACTTTTATTATGGAACCAACTCTGAAATCTCGAAAAAAATAACAGCTGTTTCATACATTATAGTCGGGAAGGCATTGAACTTTTGTTAGAAAAAACTGATATTTTTTTCGCTAAAAAGATAAAAGTTTTTGACATAATCTTTTATCTTTTTCGTTTTTTATACAGAAATTATATATAGGTATAATTTCTAGTCAATGTGATACTCCTTCATAAAAACCACAATTATAGCGTAGTTTGACGTAGGTAAAACAAACTTCATATATCCAAGTTTTTGAGTTCCTGTTTTTTACAGTCTTAAAAAAGCACTTCTAGCCTTGTTTACCTACTATACGGTTGAAGTCACACTAGTAACACAAAATAATACCTAAATAAATACTACCGAAAGTTGCTTTGTTTGGTGCAGCACCGGTTACACTTGGCTTGCCAGATGTCCGGGTAATCCGGAATTGTGCCTGATGTAGTTCCGTGTCCAGTAATTGGACCTTATTTTGTATAATGGTCTATTACGGATTCCGAACACCTATATTTTTTTAAAGAAAATATACCGTATAATGTATATGATTGTCGACCAAAGTTTAAATTTATTGATACGTAGTTCCTTCATTAGCGTATTAATTTTAATTGTCCCGGATATAATAGGTTTCTATCTGGGAACCCTAGGTTACACCGGGAACTAGTGATAGATGACATGCTTCTAGAGCGTTCCAACACTTTAAACGCATGGCAAAGTGTAGTGCAAGTTTTCTGTCCCTTTATAAAAGAAGACTTTTCATCGAAGTGCGTGTAATCGCTTCCGCGAACAAATGCCACAGGACGCAAGGACAATAAAGACAATAAAGTTCAAAGTCAAGTATTATTAACATAGTTCTAGGACCTATATATTTACTAACAAAATACTGTTTTATTCAGTGTTTAGGTGTTACTTTATAGTGTGCACATGAAACGTCGTTATTGTCTCTGAAATGGCAATGGAACTGCGTGGTCATCGCCTATAGACAACTATACTAATTTTGTCAAAATGAAAGATGTTTGTTTATTACTAACAAACTCTAATACTACTGAACCGATTTTTTAATTTATTTTCATTCATTTCTAGTATAAAATAAGTTATCTGCGAGTAACATAGGCTGTTGAACATCACGCTATACCCCACGGCAGCGAAGCAGTAACCACAGCTAATACAACACGAGTAAAACCTCAAAGAAAAACAGTCAGCAAATCTCTGGTAATTTTTTAATATGGTGTTTTTTTTGGGGGGATTGGGACATTATCAAATGACTGCTCCCGTCCTGGGTGCGGCGGGAGGGCGTGTGGTGTAAACACACCATTTTTTTTTTTTAATATGTTGTGTTTTGGTGACCTAGCATCAACTCTGGGAAGACATTTGTTTTCCATTAAGAAATATGCATTACAAGCGTGGTAGTAAATACTTTTTATTATTGCAATGACTGTAGTAACACCTTTTTAATGTGCTGTATGACTAATTTGTTACCTAATGAGTTCCTTATTAATATATGATATTATACTGAACTCAATTAATGCTTTGAATTAATTATTGTATTTGAATACAAAGTTGTTATTTACAATTTGAGTTTTATTGCACAAAATGTTCAACATTGTGGCGACTAGTAATGAACTGAATGTTAGCTCAACTACATAATAATTGTAACTAGCTTTTGCCCGTTAAAAAGAGACAAAAAGTAGCCTATGTTTTTTTTTTTTTTTTTTGGTGAGTGGGAAATCATCCTATGACTGCTCCCGTCCTGGGTGCGACGGGAGGGCGTGTCAGACTCTTACTGACTAAAACCCACTCATGTTCCTTCGATTGCCCTTTATGTTCCGAGGTCACGGTAACTATTATAAACATTCCGCAACCCCGAGCCTATGTTACTCTCTATCCCTTCAACTATCTCCACTTAAAAAAAAAAAAAAAAAACTCGTCAATTCGTCGCTCCGTTTTGCCGTGGAAGAAAGACAAACAGACAGACAGACAGACACACTTTCCCATTTATAATATTAGTATGGATGGATATTATTTAAGTTCATAAACATATATTTTCTTAAAATTGCGCTCACATTTTCTATTAACCACTTCACACAACTGCGCGCCTAGTACTTTTGATTGATTTAAGTACTAAGTATCTCAGTATTTTAAATTTTCTCACATTATCACTCCACATTACTGCGCTCCTAGTACTATTGTTCTCTTAAGTTTTCAATCTTTAATTGAATTTAGAATTAACTATAGGGGAAAATGATTCATCTTTTATAATTATGTTCTCGTTGATTTTTCATTATTTTTAAGATGTATTCTGCTATTCGGGGCGGGGACAAATCCAACGAACCAAAAACCATGAAAATTGGTCTAGCCGATCTCGAGTTATAAGTGTTGTAACAAACCCGACTCTGTTTTATATATATATATAATATATATATATATAAGATGATATTTTTCAATAGATTAGTGTAGATTATACTTAGTATTTATCGTGATGCCCAGCCCACCCTAAAACAAATGACGGGTTGGTGCCTTGGTGTTGGTATCTTTCTTTATAAGTTCAAAACTCAGAATGAATTAATGATTTCGAGTAAATCAGCATTCAAAATCATCAATGGGCCAATTAATAATAATAATACCAGCCTATAACTGTCCCACTGCAGGGTAAAGGCCTCTTCTCACACAGAGAAGGCACGAGCATTGATCGCTTGCTCAAGGCGGATTGGCGATTTCAGACTTATATATGTCACCGGAAAATAACAAGATCCGTAAGTTTATCAATCTACTAGGAAGTTTATAAACTTCCGTAGGATTCTAAACGGGAGATAAATTGTAAAATTTCCTAGTAAATTGATAAACTTACGGATCTTGTTATTTTCCGGTGACATATATAAATAATAATATAAATAAATATCCTAGGACAACTCACACACGGTCATCTGATCCCAAACTAAGCAGAGCTTGTACTATGGTAACCAGACAACTGATAAACATCTATATTAATAATTTCGTCAAGGGGTACGGTAGACTCGATCGAAACATTACCTGAATAACAAAACATAAAAAAATATCGATTTCGAGTCGACAACATATATCCGCAAAATTCGGATTACGGAGATTATTTCGTTTTATTAATTCATTTTAATGACACTGGCGGACAAACCGCAGTCGCCATTTTGAGTAGACAATATATTATATAGCTCTCAAAAACGTCTCGCCAATCAACACGTTGTCGCATTAAAAAAGTATAAATTACAAAAAAAGGTGAATAATGTGACCGTGTAAAAAAAGTGTTGACGGAAACATTGAGTGAGTCATAACAAAAATAAATATTTTTATTCTGTTTCAGTTCAAATGTCATTTAGTTTTGCATAGTGATTTACAATTATTATGTTTGATGGTTTATTATCAAAGTTCACGTGTTATTGGCAGAATTGTGGTGTCTTTTCCACAAAGGCCATTCATTAAGAGTTGAAGTTGAAGTTACAATTATTATATCATTTATTTATTTTAGAATTTTAGATTACCTACATACATTATGATTGATACCTATATATAATTTTGATAACAGCCGAATCTTCTTGCATTTGGTAAACATTGTCACAAATGTGGAAAATGGATGCAGCGAATGGCTCTTCGTAAAGATGGTGGGTAGTATTTTAGTAGGTATGTTGTGCTTTTAAGTGAATTTTGTTCTGTTTTATGCTTATAAAGTGAATTGTAAGAATTTCTGCATTCAAATAAAGTAAGGATAAATCAAACTGCTCCTGATGCATCTGACCAATCAATGATACAATCCCAAGATTTATTTGATGACTTTCTGGTAAGTTAATGGTGCAGTTCACCGAGTACAGTAAAATGAAAAATAACTCTTATTACCAGATAGAGGTGTGAGGATATACCTACATACATCCAAAATAATTATTTATTATTGTTTGAATATTTGTATTTTTTCTCCTTTAAGGTGGATAATGAAGAGTTGACGCTAACAGAAGAGATGATGTTTCTTCGTACCAACAGAAAAAAACGATGTAGCTCCAAGAATCAATGCTGTCAGTCAGCAGTGATTCTGTTTCTTTAAAAGAAGATTAAAAAGAAAACATTTCAAATGGCAGGTAGACCCCCGAAGAAACGTAAATATTCAAGCAGATTTACTACAGAACTTCAGCCCCCCGGACTAACTATGTATATTTAGCACTTTCAAATAACACCATTCAAGTATCTGTACATTCAGTTGGTTCTATGATTTATGAATGTGTTTAATGTCAAGCACTTCATTTTTTAGGTGAAAAAATTAAAAATCATTTTAAAAACTGTTGTCATAATGGGAAGGTATACATAGACGCAGATAGAACATTAAAGCTAATTCCAGATATATTATTAGATTTATACAAAGGCAATACATCTGATGCTAATCATTTTAAGGGAAAAAAAAATTTGATGATATAAAAATTCACATTACTAATACCACTGAACAAAGCCTGAAAGGTGAAAAATATTTAACGAAAAATGTTATATATAGAAAAATTTTATGATAATCAATCTGTGATGTTTAATTGATATTTCTTAATAAGTACCGTTGCCAAATTCTCGGGTGAATACTAATTGTATGATTACAATTTACACTATTGGTTTCACAATATTATTTTTGATTTAGCCGAGTTAAATAAAGAATATTTTACTTTTTTTTTCTTAATTAGTAGGTAGTAACTTATCTACCTGCCAAAGTAAAGAAAGGACTATCCATACTAATATTATAAATGGGAAAGTGTGTCTGTCTGTCTGTCTGTATGTCTGTCTGTCTGTTTGTCTTTCTTTCACGGCAAAACGGAGCGACGTATTGACGTAATTTTTTAAGTGGAGATAGTTGAAGGGATGGAGAGTAACATAGGCTACTTTTTGTCTCTTTCTAACGCGAGCGAAGCCGCGGGCAGAAGCTAGAGAGAATAAACCTTAAAAGTTATTTGTTTTGTTAATTTATGTTAGTTGATTTAAAATAAAAAATATTTATGTAAAAACTATTGCAGTTTTTATTTACTATATTTATTAAACACAATGACCGAAGCTATACGAATCTATGCCTTGCTTGAATATAATATTCCTTGAGAACTAATAACTACAGAAATATCTACCAACATTTTATATCTAGAGGTGTATTGTGAGTCACATATTTCACCCGAGCGAAGCCGGGTTTTCATCTAGTACTTATATAATTTTTTAAATACAACATATCGAGGGTTTACTGCGAAAACCGACTAAGTGCGGTCAAGTCAGTTTTGAGTTATTGCGTTTTATAAGTTTATACCTAATTAAAATGCTATATTTTCAGGAGATCCGTTACTGCTTAGTAACCATTAGATGAAATATATAATACATATTAAATTTTTATATAGTCTAAGTAAATATGTGTGATAAAAATCTGGAAATAAGGAAATTTATGACTAAGGTCGCACACTTAGTCGGTTTTACATGAATATTGTGAAAATGCGCCTGAAGCTAGATTAATGATGTTTTATATGATTTATATTGAAAGTTAGATAGTTTTGATAATTTACTGCATGTTTTGTGAAATTGATAACGCTAAACAAGGGAACTCATTGTATAGTCTATCAAAGAAAAAAGTTAGTTGGTTTTACCTGTAAATGTTTATTGACTTTCAAAAAAGTGAAAAGGGTAACTTGCACAATTATCTTAATTAATTACGTTTAATCTTATTTTTATTATTAATTATGGGCTTGATCTTTGTCCTAGACTAGCCCGAGGGCATAGACGGGGCCAACAATAGAGTGAGCTTACCCAAAAGATGTCTATGCACTCGTCTCTTGAATACATCCAGGTTATATGCATTTGGAAACACAGACGCAGGGAATTCCACTCTTTTGCGGTATAATAACAAACTATGAGAAACGCTGCGTGCGGATACCAGGAATATCGACCAAGAAAGGGTGGTATCCCGCCGTACGTCTGGATGTCCGGTGGTAAAACGGAGGTGGGGAATGAGCTCGTGTAGCTCATAAGCACACTCCCCGAAGACAAGTGCAATCTGTAAAATACCGCCAAACAGGCAACTTTACGCCGATGTGCTAGAGGTTGTAGTTGGGCCACCAGCTTTTTGTCGCCAATCAACCTCCTGGCTCTGCGATCTACCGAATCCAATGCGGCCAATTGGTATTTGGCTGAGCCATCCCATAGGTGACTGCAATACTCTACACACCGGACTTAAGCGTTATAAGGTGTTAGAAGCTGTCCCGGCGTGAAGTGTCGCTAAACCTTGTTATGGATGCCCAACTCTTTCGCCGCAGCCTGTGCGTTGGACTCGATGAAAGTGCCGAAGTTGAGGTCAGAACTCAACTCCATGCCAAGGAGTTCAAGGCAGCCGGTTACATTTACAAATGCACTTTGGAAAGTAGGAGCCAGGTCAAATGGGCTCCGTTTGGCGGCGGAGAACAGATACGTTGCGTTTTGGCGGCATTGAACTGCACTAGATTGTCATCGCCCCATCGACGACCACTCTAATCTACCGTCCCGTCAAGAGGTCCGATACCCTGCTACAAAAGTTAGCCAGGATGCCATAAGCAGGAAGCTTGCTAAGGTGTCTTGCGTGCCAAACCTAGAAAAGCCTTTGAGATGTCGAAACAGCAAGTGATTCGCCGTTTGTCTCAATGGCTTCGCCACAACAATGTGTAACACACACTAGAAGATCCCCAGTAGAACGACCACGGCGAAAGCCACATTGCTGGTCATTGAGTAGATTGTTGTCTTCTAGATATGCCAACAATCTGTTATTTAGAACCCTTTCCATGACTTTACAGTTACAGTTACAGGGATCGGCACGGCTGCCCTTTTTGGTCACCGGCTGTACATTAGCAAGCTTCCAGGATTTTGGCACCGTTCTAGTTTGAAGAGAGAGGCGGTATAGAAGTGTCAATACAGGCGACAACTCAGGCGCACACTTTTTAGGTATTCGCGCAGGTATTCCATCTGGACCGCTGGCTTTATACACGTCTTAATTCAGCGGAACCTTCCGTACCAATATCCTTTATTAAGGAAGCTCCGTTGAACAGCAATATCATTCATTGAGGAATCGCAATGAGGTATATTGGTGGGAATCAACTTTAATATCTTGTGATTGTGATAAATAAATAATAGAATAATTGAGGCGGTTTAATTTTTCCAGAAGTTGAAGATTAACAGGTGGTAAATGAGTTTCAGTAGACCGCTTCTTATTTCGCGTAGAGTAGGCGTGATCCAGCGCACTTTATAAATCACTCTATTAATCAATCAAGGGAATCAAAATCTATAGGGTACTTCCCACTGACCAAGAATCATAAAAATTGGTAAGAAGCAAGGTCATGTAGCACAAGTATAGTAAAAACTCCGAAAACTGTAAATTTGTAGTTACTTCACATCCGTCGGTCCGTCCGCCTGTCCGACTGTCAAGACCCTTTTTTCAGAAACGCGTCAAGATATCGAGCTAAAATTAATATCACATACTCAGGTTTGCTATTTCTCAAAGCAGTGAAAAAATCAAGTTTCTAAATCCATGCAATAAAAAAATACGGCGTTTTATATTGCATATTTAAACATTTGCAAGGGAATCAAGACCAAAAGGGAAAAGTATCATGAAAATGGCAACAAGCAATGTCATGTAGCACAAGTATAGGTAAAACTCCAAAAACCGTAAATTTGTAGTTATTTCACAAGAAAAAAAAAACAAATTTACGGATCTCTCGTTGCGCGAGTCCGACTTGCACTTGACTGTTTTTTTTTATAAAGCACTATCACGTTTTCGCATTCCTGCCACTGTAGGCATTGGTCGCTAAGGAAGCTGACCCCCTCTGAGTCTGAGCGAACTGACTGAACTAAGCCACTGAAAGTCACCTGTCACAACATGATAGGAGCGCGTATTACTCTTAGCATACGCCATCTAAGATAATATTTTTGTATCGTTGAAACTGGCTAAAGGAGTTTAGTCGGTTTTGCATGTCAACGTTATCTTAGTAATTTTAATAATTTGGTACATGTAAAATGTTATTATAGTTTATAATTAGGTTTTTGCTGTAAAGATATAACAGCGATATCAACAAGGTTCTTCCGCTAAAACCGTTTAAGCTCTTCTAGACTATATTTACTGAATGTGTGTAAGAACATTTTGTGTAACTTATAGAAACGAAAAAGAGATTATTAATCCTTAGATTTTTTTGCATGTTTACGTTTGTTGAGAAAATATTACTAAAGTCGTTTATGTTATTTTAGCAAACGAGTGTTGAGCGCTTTGTTGTATTTAACTGCTTTTTCCATGACATATCTTCTAAACTGTTTGGAAAAACGCTTAGCCGGTTTTACCAGTATAAAAAGCTCAAAAAAATAAACATTTTAATATATATTTAACTCATTTTTGGCAAAAATGTGGGTTAGCCGGTTTTCGCAGTAAACCCTCGATATTATAGATAAATCACACCCAGACACAGAACAAACATTCGTGCTCATCACACAAAGTTTGTCCTGGGTGGGAATCGAACCCACGACCTCCGGCTTAGCAGTCAGGGTCACTAACCACTAAACCAACAGGCCTGTCAAAAAAAATATTCACTACAAGTCCAGGTTTCCTCACGATGTTTTCCTTCACTAATGTCGTGATGGCCTAGTGGTTAAAGCGCCCGCCTCTTATGCAAGAGGTTGTGGGTTCGAATCCGGGCGAGTAACAATATGACTTTTTCAAGATTATCTTAGACATCACAGAATGGGCCAATTAATAACAAAAAAATATCTTGGTAGGAACTGTCATGTTAAGAAATAGATAGCTTTTTAATTTAACTGAAAATGACTTGACCCATTAGAGATTTTCGTTAATTTCATCTCATTCGAATTATTTATTAAACAACTACAGCTTTGAATACTAGCTGACTTTGATAAGCAACAGTGTAAGACTAAGTACAGCATTCCTAGTTTTTTGTATTATTATCAATCTTCGTTAACATTTTGACAACAAAAAAATTGTTGTTTGTAGAAAAAGTCGTTACTTGGTAGAACTAAAAAGTCATACAAAAACCCTGTCCAGTTTATACAAAGTTAAGTTTTTGTGTCGTTTGCAAGCTGCAATGTGTTTTGCGTGCATAGAGGTACCGTACATTTGAACTTGACCATACGCCTACTCACTTATGTATACCTGGCATCGATTCAAAGTTACTTTGATAGTGTCTGCATTCCTATATTTCTGTACTGCTTCGCTCCCACAGGGCGTACCGTAATTATAAAGCTGTCACAGACTCGCAGGCATTTTGTCTGTACGGCGTCATCACCTCCCTAGCCTTTTTCCCAACCGTGTTGGGGTCGGCTGCCAGCCTAACCGGATTCAGCTAGATACCGGTGTTTTACGTGGAGCGACTGCCTATCTGACCTCCACAACCCAGTAACTGGGCGACACGATACCTCTTGTCTCTCAGTCTGGTCACAGTAGCTGACTAACCAGTAACGACTGTCAAAGTTCTACGAATGACAACCGGGACCAACGACTTTACGTGCTTTCCGAGGCACGAGATGTCAGTGATGTCTAAGATAAACTTTAGAAAGTACATATGAATTGAAAAAGTCACATTGGTACTTGCCCGGATTCGAACCCACAACCTCTTACACGAGAGGCAGGCGCCTTATCCACTGGGCCATCACGACACCTACGGCGGCGGCGTCTGTACGGCGTAAATCGGCAAAATGTCAGAGCTCTCGCCTTAGCCTTCCAACCTATCCGGGTTGGATCGCTCTGATCGTCATTTTACACATTACTGCGAGCGTTATAAAAAAAATGAAAAAAAAAGCATAGGCATTGTGTAAATAGCAGATTATACAAAATGCCTGCGACATAGCCATTACCATTCTTAGCGTCTGTTTCACAATCTTTTGATAAGTTCTAATTAAAATATCTAGCAGATAACTTCATACAAAATCTGTTCCATTTATGAATTTGTCACGTAGGGCTTGTGTCACAATCTCGAAATACCCCTTTATTTCGAGATTGTGAAACAGGCCCTTATAATATGTTCAATGTATTAAAACTATGCATATTATGTTAGGTTAAGGTGTTTATGTATGGGCCTATGCTGCCTGCAATAAAGGTATATTTTATAAATCTGTTTTTTTTTAACAAACCTCTTACGCTCTTATTATATTAGCGTAAAGCTCATACTTATATGGAAGACCTTAATGCCCATGAAAATTTTATTTTATCGCTTGGTTGGTATGGACATACACGGAATATGATATAATAGCCGATGAAGTAACTTACTCACCTAGGTTGTGTCTATGTTTAGGGCATATGTATGCTTGTAATCCATATTTGTAGTTCATTAATGTTAGTATAGTTCTTTAGGGTTCGTTCCCTAAGGAATAAAACAAGACTCCGCTCCGCTGTCAATCCATCTGTCCCCAAGCTGTATCTTATGAAGGGATAACAGTAGGACCGATAAAATTGCTCATGCATAAGCAAACAATGTTTTACAAAAAAATTTAACCTTTCCGTTGTACACTTACATAGGTAATGAGTGCAACACGCGATTGATTCTCTGATTAATATATTCAAGCTTACTTAGACTTATCATTGTTTTGATCTACATCCATCTTTTCCCCTGAGTACTACAGGCGAAACCCCAGCGAGTTGCAGGAAATGGTTTAATTACTTAATTACCTATTAACCTTACATGCATTCACAACTTCTGGTTAGTTCATTAATTGACACCTTCAACTTTAACTGGCATTGTGGCGCTAATTACTCACACTTGGTGAAACAACCGTCAACAAAGTATAACGACGTAAACTTGCCAGTAATGAACGCAGAAAGTGAAGACAAAAGGTCAAAGACAAAAACATTGCAATAAAAATATTGCTCTTGAACTCTGTTTGTTGTATAGCATACTAGCGACCCGCCCTATCGTTACAAATCTTTGAATATCATGGCTTTTCCCTACTGTTATTAAGAACCCATCAAAATTCGTTGCGTAGTTTTAAGAGACTCATATTGCCGGATAGATGTTTTTTAAAAGACAATCCCGCTACACTATTCTCAACCACTGCAACTCCTGGAAGCCAGAATCAACAGTGGAGTCCATGCAGTGAAGCTCGACGAGTCCCTTAGAAACGATTTAACTGCCTTGGATCCAGCCAACAAAATTAATCAGAAAAAACCGCGGAGCAGTAAGAAAAAAATAGTTTTCACTTCCACTTGTACGATAAGTGACCGATGGTCTGACAGCGAAAAGCGACTACTATGTAGTATACATACAGCCACCTCTGGAATTTCCGACCACCTGTTGGTTCGTGTAACAGTTAGACCGGGACGGACAAATGCCAACCCTTGCGGGTTGTCCGTCCCGGTTGGCTGACGCAAGCGTCCTAAAAGTTGTAACCTGTGTATCATATTTAACCGAAGTAATGCAAAATATATTGATGGAGTGGACAACTAGAAGCTAATTTACTCGTTTATCTCCAAAAACCATCAATACTATGATAACGTCTACCTCAGACCATCATGAAGCTTGTGGTGAAACATATGGCAAAACAGTTAACGATGCCGCCTGCACTCGAAAGACCCGAGGATTGCCTTAGACCGTTTCAGCACAACACTTTCCTCCGTGATGCAAAATCAGAACAAGCGAGACAAGCTCAACTTAATGTAACAACAACATGAAGGCAACGTGTAGTAGCCGAGCACTCCGATAATATAGGAACGCGGAGAAAATAGAGGCGCGCGCCGCATTCTGCCGTCAGTCCTCGCCGAGCTTCGCGCGACGACGCTCGCTTACCATCACGTTACACTCACACTCCTAAAAAAACATGACATAAAACCCATTACTCATTCAGTTCTAGTCACGCGATATAAACTGCTAGTTCTTTAAACGTGTCAAGGACCTCCCTGTGTGAACTTAAGGTTCAACTTACAAATCGATCGCTAAGCTTCCAAAGTTGTGGTAACCATGCCGGCTGAAGCAGAGGCGAGGATCGTGCTGCGGGATGTTACACCGGAGAGTGAGTAATTTTTACTTTCTTTTAGGAAATTAATAGTATCTTTTGTGTTAACTCTAAAGGGCTCCAAATCATTCTGGGTTTCATTGACGGCAATGGCAACTTTTATGATATAAAGCGACAGACAACTGGGTCAAACTCTCGATGTAAGTTAAACAATACAAGCTTTTCAAAGCATGAACCATTCAATTGAACTTGACAATTTCAGTTTATTATTATTATATGTAATATTCTACTTGCTTCACAAAGCATTCGTCGGGCGAACTACAACAGCTGTAAGCTCGTCACGTGTTAAATCCTCTTCAAAACATTGCAAACGGAAAACATTTTCAGCTGATTTGAATTGTTTTATTGTAACAAAACAATTGGAGGGACAGATGGCAGTGGCTTCATTGTCACCGGCAGTGATTCACGCAGATCAATTCAACTCATTGTTAGTTGACAACATTCATGTCGTTGAGGAAGACATTAGGTAGATAGTTTAATCTGAGCTCGGGTTAAGGAAGTGTGTAACTTTTGTTTGCAATAGCAATTTTGTTTGGAATTAAAGGGGCCTTAATTAAACGTCCAAATGGGTAAAATTTTAAGTGGTGAAACCCAAAAGGTTAGTTCACGAATATTAATTCGTGTCTCTGATGAATCTGTCCGTTACAAAACAGACAAATATAAAAACGTGAACCTCCAATGTAGCAACTTCACCAAAACAGAGTCATCGTACGATTGAGAATTGCGCCATAACCCGGCAAACAAGAAACTGATTAATCTTAAACATATATATGTAATCATCTTACGAAAATATAAACATATTAAATGCAAGTGGGCCTATAAATATTTCTTAATACAGACAATGTGGTTGACACGAAGGTTTCGGGTTTGTTAATTCAAGGTTAAATAATCCGGGTTTAATCGAGTGCTGAATAACTTGATTCTGGCCTTGGTAAGACTGTGTTAGGAATAAACAAACGACAATACCGCCACCAGTACCACTGTTAATCTGACTTTTTTTAAACTAATTAGTTACAAATTAAACAAGAGACCACAGTAACGTGTGATACAATTATAAAAATAATTACCTAAAACGTTTGAACTTCAATAACACAAGTATATTTTATCATTTAAATTAATTTCGGACCACCTATTAAGGTCCTGCAAAACAATTTTCCTTGAACTTACCTTCAAAGTTTCAATTTTATACAAGCGTGGGAGAAATGGTGGGTCTTATGAATACCACTCAAGGTTTTGAATGATATATCCAATGACAACAAAATATCCATTTAAGCACTGTTAAGCTCTAGAAAGGAAAGAGTAAGGACGAAATCGAGACCATAACTACAAATCTGCATTTCAAAGTCAGAGTTTCAAAGACATTGCCGAAAAAACAATTCATGGTCGTCAGGTTAACATAAAACCTCTTTTCTGATTCGGTGCGGTCAAGTCGGAACCGTAAACATTAGAGAATAATTGCTATACATTTGATTAATGTAACAATAAATTAGCACACATTAGCAAAAAATTATTAATTTATGTATGCAGCTGTTTATAAGTTCAGTTGGGCTGTCTACGAAAACTAGTTTAATTTAAAGGACACAAGGAAGCATAAAGTTCAGCCTCTAAATATTCAATTTACCTTTTTAATATTAATATGTATTACTAAAAGGTAATGGTTATTAGGTTTTTGTTTTTGGTTTGTGAAAGGCATTATCTGATCTATGGCAGCATTAAGGCCTCATCCAAAAATTTCCGGTCTGGTATTCAGATTCTGATTATAGATATATATTACAGATATATAGCCTCAACGGATTTACGAAAAGTTTGGATTAAGAGTATAGTATGTAGATCTTTAGCATGGCATTTATTGTTAAACTAAGGATTTTAAAATCGAGAGTAGGCCTTTAATTTCAAATAATAATCATAAAAGCATTGACGAGTGTTGTTTAATAAGGAAATAAGAGAAGTTTTTCACTTCATTGGGAGCTGAGGGAGGTTCCTTCTTATTAAAAAGGGTTGTCTATTGTTTGCCCGAAGATTATATGCCATAATCATCATTTTCCCGAATTTCATTTACCCGAATTTCATTTGCCCGAATGTTTCATTTGCCCTAAAAGACATATGACATACTTTTAATTGCCCGAATTTTAGATACCATAAGATACGAATGCCATAAGTATTGTTTCCCATATTTTTATGTGCCATAATAATTATTAGACATAATATTTAAATGGCATAATATTTAAATGGCATAATATTTAAATGGCATAATATTTAAATGGCATAACAAGTATTAGACAAATATTTAAGCCCCGTAATGGTTTTTTTTTCTGTGCATGGTTGATGGTTGGCTAGGTCGACGGAGCCCCGCTTCGCGGGGCTCCTACTTCTGTGTGGTTTATAAAAAAATAACCACGAAGGGGATGGCGGGGTCTATTCGCTCGCTTCGCTCGCTCACACGACCCCGCCATCCCCTTCTAACCTAACCTGTCCGAGTCGGGGTACCCTAAAGTCCCAATTGCATCCAATTTCTCTTGATATAAACAACCGTTATACACCCGATGTCGATGGCAAATTATGTTATGGCATATCATAATTATGGCATGTGATAATTAGGACATGTGATAATTATGGCTTACAATGATTATGGCAAATGATGTTATGGTAAGTGACTTTATGGGAAACAATGATTCTGGCACGTGACTAATATGGCAAATGAGAGTAGGGCAAATGAGTATTATGTCGTATGATATTATGGCTGTTGACTATTATGGCAAATGAAATTAGGGCAAATAAAATTCGGGTAAACGGCGGTATACCATTAAAAAGACCATTGTATTATCCAAGGCCTGCTATATTTTTATTATTGCCAAGTATTATAGGGCATGTTTTGAGAAGAATATGCTAGAATTTTAAAAGGACGATGGTGCGAGATAAAATCTAGACAGCAGTTCAATACAACTTTTTTTGTCGTAGTTTTCGAAACAGCAGCCTAGACTATGTAAAAAATAACAAGTTTGGGCAAAACACGCAGACTTGTAAAAAAAATTATAAGTATTTTGTATTTATCGTTAAGCTTAAACGTCATTTTTTCGTGGTATTCCCAATTAATATTTAGAAATTGATTTATGTATAATTGACCGAAAAAAACCTAGGTTTCGTGCCAGAGGTATTCAGTAATTTTGTTGTGTTGTTTTTATAGACTCTCTTATTAAAGACCAATCCGTGTTACAAATAAATTCGTGAAAACATTTTTAGTTTCATTCACTGGTGCTGATGGCATTAATGGGTACAATGGTTTGCTTTTTAATCTTCTTATGAAATTGTTTTAAAAATATGTATAGATTGTTTTAGGACATTAACATAAGACCATCTTTGTCTTTGTCAAGGCGCCTGGAAGGCGGTGGTGACCACTAAACATTTTCCCCATATTTGCTTAATAGAATAGGTAGCGAATCAAAAATTTTACTAAATATTTGCTTAGTGTGTCTAACAACGGGCATTATTTAACTTATAATAGTTAAGCAATATCAACACTATTATGATATTTAAACAGTAGAGTATCTACTAGAAACAACTGATTGTAAATGACCACAGATTATACAAATAAACATATATTATGTTGACTATGTACACAAAGGGCCAGTGAAGTCAAAACTAATGCATATTAAATTGAGGAAGTGTGACTGTTGCACTCTGAGCATGCATATTTGTAGCGGTACTCATGAGCAATCTGCTATGGAGACACATCAATCATTTACGCATTAAAATTCGAATAAAATTGGGAATTCAATTTGCATCTTTACTGTGAACTTTATGGGCACCTATTTTTAGGTACCTGAATCTTTTTTTAACCTTGTTATTTTTCGGCTTTACTGTTGGTCTCGTATAGTCCCAGTCCCAAGCGTGACGTCTGAGCATGCGGTTCTTGTTTCGATACGGGTCGGTCAAAGTTTTTGTTGGGTTTTTCTCAGAATGACGGCGCTCATACGTCGGCGGACCTGCACCTAATCTCTCCCCGGTCAAGTTTGCATATTGTATACATTTGTGCTCTGTAATATTGATCAAAATCCTTTTGCAGCCCATCCACTACCGTACGGGTCACTGACACTTACAATGAGGAATATCAATGACGTAATTCCCTTTGAATAAATACAAGTAATTGAGTACGGACTATATTAGAACCCAATAAAGGCACGTCATTTTTAATTGGTGTCAAATTTCGAAACTTTCCCAATTCTTATCACCCATAAGAGGAGAGAGCGTAACAAAACATTCATTTTTTGCAATTAAACATTACTAACTACACTACAATGGAGGCATTAGAACACTGGAAAAGGAACTCCATTTAGTTTCTTACGACCTACAACAAATAAAGCAAGGTCGTCTATATGTGTCCCCAATATATCTGCGACATTTAAATTCGCCTTTGTTTACAAAAGTGGACGGTAGTCATTACAAGTTATAATATATCTAGGTATGGCCCGTTCCACAGCGGTCAAATCTACATAGTTTTAGCATAGGAGAGCAATTTTCTAAAGCCCATCCATTTTTTTTTCTTTCATTTCCTGCTTTACTCCTTTTTCCAAAAATCGCTACTTAGTATGTTTATGTCGTATAAATAGCTTTAGAATCTAAGTTTAGTTGTTTCGACTGTGCCAGCAAATAGCCAATAATATATTGTATATGTACTAGCTTTCGCCTGCGGCTTTGCCCGAGTTAATGTCGATATATTCATCCCCTATTTTACCCCTTAAGAATTCGAATTTAGAAGAATTAGACATTTTACTTACTAGGATTTAGTAAGACGGATAGTTTTTCAACATAAGTAGCCTTTCCATAGTGTCTTTAGGCGCAACTTTCAGGGGCACCTTTAAGAAGTCTGATAAGTAGAAGTGGATCTAATAATCTTGGCACTATATAAGGGCCAATCATTGTAAATGATGGCGTTTGCGGCTTTTATACTTTAACCTTTTTTAGGGTTCCGTAGTCAACTAGGAACACTTATAGTTTCGCCATGTCTGTCTGTCTGTCCGTCCGTCCTCGCTTAATCTCTGTGACCGTTAGCACTAGAAAGCTGAAATTTGGTACCAATATGTATATCAACCACGCCGACAAAGTAATAAAATAAAAATTGGAAAAAATGTTTTATTAGGGTAGCCCCCCTATATATAAAGAGGGAAGTGAATTTTTTTTAATTTCAACCCTAACGTGTGATATATTGTTGGATAGGTATTTAAAAATGAAAAGGAGCTTACTAAAATCAGTTTTTGATAATGTCAATAATATCGGAAATAATCGCTCCAAAAGGAAAAATTAAAGCGTCCCCCCCCCCTCCCCTCTAACTTTTGACCCGTAGGTTTAAAAAACATGGAAAAATCTGTAAAGTAGGACTTTATAAGTACTTTCAAGGAAAATTATTTTGAACTTGATAGAAAGAACAGTTTTTGTACAAAAAAGACAAAAAGTTTTTACAAAATAATTTTTGCGTACTTAGTATGTCAACGTAACCAATAGCCTTTTTTTTAACTTATAAGTGGGAACACTTATTGTGACGGACGGGAAACTACGGAACCCTACATTGAGCATGGCGACACGCTCTTGGCCAGTTTTTTATAACATGTTTGAGGAGGGCGAATTTGCCAACCAATCTGCCCCTACTTTTCTTTTCGGCCCAAAGGCGCCACATGTTAATAATTATGCCCCAACGCATACTGCTCAAAGTAGCGGTCATTAGAAGGTCCTGCTAATCTGTGAGTGGTTGCCGGACTAATTTCGTTTAATTTGTTTATGCTGGTGATGGTCCGGCTGAAAATTCACTGACGCGAACGAACCTACAATATGAAACAAAAATTGTTTTACCCTTGAATTAAATTTCAAGTCGAGTGGCTATTCACCTATAATTTTAGATAAAATACATTATATTTAACTACAAGGTTTTTTGAACGGAGGATTTAAGTATCAGCTTGTCGCAGTAATTATGTTTTAGAGTTACTTGTTATTAATTTCAATTTTCTTAGACGTTATATTATGCTGTCCGTTCCGTTTTGACTGTTTTTCTTCTGCAACATTGCATGATAAATCTATTGGTATGTTTAATACCATTGATTTGAAACTTGAACGGAACAAAATATTAATATTTCCACAGAATCCTGTAATTTTTGTGTGTCAACCACCGACAGACTGAGGCATAATTACAGTACATTATCGCTAATTTTTTATAGATTTTAGTCGCGTTGCGTAAAATCTGCTACATTTTAGCGTAAAAAATATTTTTCAACACAGGCGTAATTACGGCTTCGGTGTCTATAATGTGCAATCATTGCTGGTGTAACAGGTAGTGTAGAGATCTAGTACAGTCACCAGTGAGATTGACTGACCATTAACTACATCAGTAGTTAACTCACGAGGGAGTGACAATGACATGGTTTTGTCACTCACTCCGAGTGTGAAGCGAATTGCTTTAATCTTTTAACAAGTGATCGAGTTAATTACAAAGGCCACTGTAATAGTAAATTAGACTTAACTAATTTAGGCGAACCAATCCTCATGACAAAGTGCCTCCCGCATTCGAAGCAATTGCATTGATTTTGACAACTTTACGCTAAATTATTTGAAATATATTTTATGCATAAGTTGAAATTAATAGTTAAATTAAATTCAAAGAAGGTAAGAAACAGGGCCGTCAAATATAATTTAAGTGTTCGAAACACTGACAGACGTGTTCTTATGAAATTTTTATTAATTAAGGAACTATTTATTTTCTACTTTAATTAAAATTTACGTCAGTAGAAATTTTTACAGACAGCCCTACTTACCTAACTGTTTTGTTGACTGTACTATGTATTAAGAAGATTAAAAAAATAATAAGTAAAGTCAGGTTGGCTTAGCTCATTATTTATAGAACTACGCACAATAGTGCCTAAAATAACGGCTCTGTTGCCCTCAGGCCGCAGATCACTGAGGGCAACAAAGCCAATGAGAAAACGCTACCATTAATCACTGTCATATAAACGTCATTTGACTGACATTAAGTACAGATTCCATTTTCAACTTTTTATATACTGAAATGTTTAATTGCAAACTATGTAGCTTTGCCACACAGAACCCTTCACGACACGTTATTATTCAACTGTCATTTAATTTTGTATTTATCTACTAGGTCACGTCAACGAAACCTTAATTTTGTTTATAGTTCGAATCACGAGATCATTTACATTTTACTTCATGCTCAATTTGTTTTTTTTTTATTAGATTATGATGTCCCAGGCAAAGACTCTCTTTCTTTCTTTCAACCTCTCTATCCTGGGCCAAACCTGTATCCAAGCATCCAGCTCCTTTCGTCAGCTTGGGTCTGCCGCGTTGTTGTTGAACGTCTTCTGGGGCGCACATTGTGGGTTCAGTGATTCACATTAATTGTAAATATTTCTTGTTATGTACATATGCCATTATTTACCTTCTACCTGAAACTCATAAGTGATACCTACCTAAAACCGCTTTTCAAAGGTTTGTAGGCATTACACATTAATGTGATGCCTACAAACATGCCTAAATAAATATTAACACTAAGGTATAAATAAATAATTGCTTTACAATTAAACTAAGATGCAGTGAGTGACCTTAAGTTCGCTCGTGCTTATCACTGCACGTCTTAAGGACAAACACTAAGGGGGCGTTTGATGCTTGATAAAAAAAATCCCAATGGCATCTTGCCAAGTCAACCAAGGAGGTTACTTAATAGGTCAACCTCCATTTATTTACATACCTAATAGGGTACGGACCTCGGCTTGAGGACCGATCTTGGTTTAGGTATCATCTCCAAGGGAGGACAGTAAAGGGACAGGTTGGGGATCCTAATCTAATATCATTGAGTGCCAGAGTACGAGGGCGCTAGTGTACGTAACGTAAATTCGATCAGTTTTTAATTGCATATACCAGATTTGCACATAATTTTACTTAGTATGCCATTTTTATTCATTTGAAAAAGTTACTAATATGCGCGTCGTTTAATAAAATAAAATAATCTAAAATATATGTGAAATACTTATATGTAAGTAGATGTAGGTAAATAATCGTATTTTCAATTCGGAAATCAACTCAAGCACCTAATACTCTTAGATAAAATTCTCCTTAAATAAATGAGGTAACATAGGGTAAGTTCGCCTGTTCGCGTCCATAGACCAATTCGCGTCCATTTTACGGATCTCCTTTAAAAAATCCTCAAAATTAAGAAAACTTACACACCAGTCAAACGAATAGTAATTACCGGTAATACCTCAATGTACAAGAGACACGCACATAAGGTCAAAAGGACCGTGCGACAAACCAATCCTGTTTAAAAAAATATTTAGTCCCGGCTGTTTAACAAGGAAGCGCGAAAGCGCGGTTTTTTAGATAAAAAATAGTGTGCAGCGGTGCGTTCGATGGTAAGAATTTTATTGTCTTATGTGAATTTTAGGATTAATAGCTGTTTCTAGACTTTTATAATGAAAAAAGGAATAATGTTAATCATGAATTTGCTTAGGTTTTTTACATTTAACGGTTAAAATAAGGTGGACGCGAATTACTACATAGAATTTACAAAATTTCCACTTTGCGTCCGCAATGGACGCAAACTGTACCTACAGTGGATAATAATAAATCCAATTGCGTCCACTAAGTATTTTAGTTAAATACAACTGTCTTCCCGTTCCCGGGGGTTTCCGGAATGAAAACTATCTATCCCATTTCCTTTCTCGGGTCCCAGACTATATCTGTACCAAATTTCATTCAAATCGGTTCAGTGGTTTAGGCGTGAAGGAGAGACAGACAGACAAACGGATTATTAATCAAGACTGATATTTTGCAAAAAGAACAGAACTGATTACTGTTTATTGTAAACGTGCAATCGTAATTTATTGCAATCATTAGTACTACTTACAGTCAATGTTGAGATGAAATATATTTATTTTTGTAAAGTAATTTTTAACAAAAATAATTTTAATTTTTAGGGTTCCGTACTTCTGTTCTTAGTAAAGGTAAAAACGGAACTCTTATATGATCACTTTGCTGTCCGTCCGTCCGCCCGTCTGTCAAGACCCTTTTTATCAGAAAGGCGTCGTGATATCAAGCTGAAATTAATATCACATAAATAGGTCTGCTTTTTTCTTCTTTTTGGTCGATGAAACAAATAATGAAGGGAACACTCCATCTTTCCCTAAAAAGGAAGCTAATGGACATGTGCATTCTGCCCACCCTCACCTACGGAGCGCAAACGTGGTCATTAACCAAGCGTCAAAAGTCCGCACTCGGGGTTTGCCAGACAGCAATGGAACGCAGTATTTTAGGAGTAAAACTCGCAGATCGCATAGGAAACTCGATACTGCGTTCCAAAACTAAAATTGCAGATGTAGGGCACACGGCTGCCAAACTTAAGTGGAACTGGGCTGGTCACATCTGTCGCATGCCGGAAGAGCTCTGGGCAAAAGTAAACACATTGTGGATCCCAAACAGCAGTAAACGGCAACGCGGCAGGCCCAGGCGGAGATGGCGGGACGAACTTGATAGATATGAGAAGGATTGGTCTGAAACCGCACTAGATAGGGATATGTGGAAGGAAAGAAGGGAGGCCTTTGCCCTGCAGTGGGACACAGACGGCTGACAATAATAATAGGTCTGCTAACTCTCAAAGCAGTGAAAAAATCGAATTTCTAAATCAACGCAACAAAATTGTATGGCTGTTTACTTTCCATTTATATTGCACATTTAGACATTTGCAAGGGAATCATAACCTATACTTCCAATTGACCTAGAATCATGAAATTTAGCAAGAAGCATTGTCATGTGGCACAAGTAAAGGAAATCAGTTCAGTTTTTTTTTACAAATTCTTAAAAACATCACCCCTATATTCCTTTTTTAAGTGGTTGGACGCAAAATGGTCCACGGGTGGACGCAATTTGGATTTTTTGGACGCAAACTGGGTAAAACGCCTAATTCGAAAACTTTTCTATTTAAAAAAAATCACTAAAGGTTTCGAACAAAACTGCAAGTAAATCTTAAAATAGACTAATATAACTAACACATCACATAATTTTTTCATATATAAAACAGTTTTAGAACAATTTTATTATCGCCGTCAAAGTTGCCAACTGCACTAAATGGACGCGAACAGGCGAAATGACCCTATCATTTCGAAAACAAAAAAAAGCTTTGTCAAATGTATTGTTGCAACTTAACCTTTCGACGACCAAGCGACAGCCGGCTGTCGAGCTGCTATTGTCTTTCTATTGTGTCTCAAATCACGTGAGTTTGAAGGTTTAATCAAGTTTAGAATCGAGAGTTGAGAGTTTCGTGAGTTCAAGTCAATCTAGGTGAGATTTCGCCCACACGGAAGGTTTTAAGAGGTTGGAGTGCATCCACCTTAACATAACATTACTCAGCCAGTCTCAGAAGAACCGGTATTCTCTGTAGACTTCTAGCTTTTGATGCAATTAGATCAGTAAGTTAGAGGTAATGGTTATGCCTGATAGCTCATCACCAAATTTATTTACAGAGAAGACCACGGCGAAAACAACTTACAATCATTTTTATCTGTGTTACAGTGGTGTACCTAAGAGTCCAAGTTGGTACAAGTCCGACAGATTTTTATAATGAAAAAAAAAACAACTAAGTAAATTGCAAATTTTTATAAAGGAACCAATTGATACATTTCCAGACACAGAACCTATACCTACATCATAGTTGTAATCCTAATTGTTACTGGCTATTTTGCAATAAAAACTTCAAAGTGCCATAAAATATATTTTTTATTTTATTTCTACTTTTGTCTAAAAATGGCATCTAGATTTTTAGGAAACTCAGTTTTTTTTTTATTGTAATTTATTATTCTTAACCTTATTCCATATTTAAAACATACTCTCTAATGACTATTCGCCCTCAAAACTCTATGTATGCCATTAATTTTTTTTACGTCTTGAAATGTCATCGTGTTTTTTAAATTGAGACTTTTCTTCATAGCTAAGCTTATGTTATGATCTCATTAGACGGATTTTTTCCAACTTTTAAGTATAAATATGTAGCTTGATCACGTTACCGTTTTGTTGATGATGTAACGAATATTAAGTGTGTATGTGAGATGAACTGTTACTAAGTGATTCTTTAAAGTCTAATCTTTTAAAGCCTAGCCTTACGCGACTTGAAAATTATTATTATGACGTGGAGTTATTAAATCATTTACTTAATTTTTTGTCAAAAGTTAATCAATCAATATTGAATGCGTTACAATCAACAAGTATAGCAGCTATAAATTACAACAACGTGTAAAAAACATCTATTACCTGGCTGGCTAAACCTTTTTCCATCGAGCTGTGTTTACTAATATTATTTATTATTTTCCTGTTTTAGTGACTCGTCAGATATTATCAAGTGATTGTTAAAAAAATGGGATGTGTGGCGCATCTACGTCACTCAATAACATCCAAGCCTAAAAAATAAATGTCATTTGGCCAAATGCTCAAACGACACTTAATAAAATTGTTACTGCACTTAAGTCTAAGTCCCCCTTAAATCTTTTGCTGTCATCGTCGTTTTAAAGTTATAAAATAAGGACAGCAACACGTCTTGAGAACGTCTTAATTTGAGTGGCGTTTGAGTATTCGGCCAATTAGCACGTATTTTGCCTTAGCTATCCTCTGTCTTTATCTCACCTTTGTGATTTGACAGTAAACGACAGTGACAGGTATAATGCTTAAAGCACGTGCTTATAAACGTCTATTTAAAGCGTATTCGTCATTATACGCTTGGTGTACGCCTGTATGCAGCTTCCATGCAAAACTATAAATCGACGAAGCATAGGCGTAAACGCGACCGCGACGCTGCGCGGCGCTCCTCTGTGGACATAGTTTCATAGTTAAGCTGCAAGAAAGCGTAAAAATTGCGTTTAAGCTCATTACAGCCACCCGGCAGCCACTCCGCACCGACTCGCCTCCTGCGGCTAGTATTCTTTATATGGACTGGACTTGTATGGGCATGCGCTCACTAAGTATATCAACTCCGTACCGTCACCGGATCGCCTCGGTTATAAGGCGAGTCGGTGCGGAGTGGCTGCCGGGTGGCTGTAATGAGCTATGACCTTTAAGCGTTATGCCCCAAACAGTGATTTTAAATCAAATAAATATAACGTAGTCTTACTCTCAGGTACAAAGGAGTCATGGGTCATAAACAGAACATTAAAATTATGTGTGCTTTGTCTCGAAATTAACTAAAACAATGGAAATCAACCATATCCTAACCTACAATCATTTATTATGAGTGTATATGATTGAAGTAGTCGGTAAATTTTATATTTTAATTATAAGTTTTAAAAATATTTAAATATAAACATCCTTTTAGTACCCTTCCGTGGACCGTTTCCAAACGAGGTTTCAAACTTCATGATCAAAATTAAAATATAATAATTTATAAATATTAATACACCACCTCTTTTATGCGTTACTCATACAATCAAGAAACATTTTTCACCGTTACAGAATTTTTGAACAAAATTTCTTCAAATTATGATACATGAACAATTTGTTATTAGTACCGCGACTCCTTCCGTGGTCCAAACATATTCAATGTTTGAATTCTTAATACTTGGAACGCAGCCAATATTATTTATTTTACCTGGTAACATTTCAATCGCTGTCAGTTTAAGTATAACTTAGATTCGGTGTGCATGCGCTCCGTCAATTAAAAAACAAAAATCGCTTATATCTGAGATTATTTCCGTGAAATATAAAAGATCGTTGGGACTTTTCTGTGGCTTGGATACCACGGTAAGTGTTTAATCAATTATTATGAAAATCTATTGACAAAATTGTTATGGGACGCCATTTTCAATAACATTGCATTTTAAGTTCTAACCTAAAATATTGACGTGTTATTCCGCTTGATTTGATTGGTTTTCTCTTCCGTGGACAAACACTTCCGTGGACAGTCACTTCTGTGGACGCAGTCTTTTCTGTGGACATTGACACGGAAAGGACTGTGTCCACCGAAGTGACATCTCTTTTAACTAAAACTTGCTTTTTGCAAACAAATCCTGTGTTAAACAGTTAGAACACTTGTCCTTGTTACTTATCCTTGCATTGTATATTATATTATGTTATATAAATATATATATTTATTGTCATGTTTATTTTATGGGATTTTTTCACCAATGTTGTTGTGTTTTGCACTAACGTATTATGCCTTCTTTAATGCTTAGCTTGGTGTGTACACGGTTCATTGTCATTGTTTCAGTAAACTAAAATGCCTAGAAAAAATAGTCTGAAGAATCTTACTGATGAAGAAAAAAAGATAAGACGGCGTGAACAAAAAAAATTAAGTATGCGTCGAGCGCGGGCTAAGTTAACTGCCGCTGCTGTTGATGAGATACGCAAAAAAGATAGAGAAAGGTACCATAAGAAAAAGGATAGAGGGGATATCAAAACTATTGATCAGCATACACCGAGACAACAGCGTCAAATAAGAAAAATGTGGCGCGAAAAATCGAAGAAACGGCGAGAATTATTAAAGATGCGAAAAATTACAGAGGCACGCTTACAAGAAGATACTCCACCACCAAGTCCATCTTCATCATTCTCGCGAGTTGAATCTGGACGTGCAGTAGCTGCCCGAAATAAAAGAGCAAGAATAGCTGAAAATGAGGCTTTAAAGAAAAAGGTATTTCAGATGGGGAAAGTAATTAAAAAGTATAGAATGAGAATACGAAGATTAGAAGAAAAAAAACAGAAAGCGTCGAAGTCGAATTCTGACAACAAAGTCTTGAAAACGGATATCAGGAAAGCTGTGCATGATTTTTTAGTAAATGATGAATATTCCAGATTAACTGCAGGTAAAAATGAAACAATAACTAGGAAAAAAAGCAAACGGCAAATTCGTTTACTAAATGACACCCTTTTAAACTTACATATAATATTTAAAAGCAAAACAGGATTTAATATTTCTTATCAGACCTTCAGAAGATATCGACCTTTTTGGGTTCTGTTTCCAAAAGCAGTATCAAGAAATACCTGTCTGTGTACATTACACGAAAATAATAATCAAATAATTCGATCACTTCATAAATCTAAAGTTGTTTCTTACGGATCTGCTTCCGATGCTATCAAGGTTTTGTGTTGTAATAATACACTGACTCCTAAATGTTTAGAAAGAGAGTGTCAGAGCTGTCTTAATAAGAAACTGGTTTTTAATAATTTTAACGAAAACGATCATATAACTTATGATAGATGGGTTACAAAAGATGTGGATGTAATTATCAAAGGTGTACAGAAAAAATGCAAGAAATGTTTTAAAGAAACTGTTAAAACTACGATAGGTGCTCTAGTGAAGTTATTACACATAAATTTACCAGTATTCATGCAACATGTATCTAATATGATTCATCAAATAAGATCAATACAAACATTTAAACAACAATTAACGTCTTCCAAAGGTCTGTTGCATATAGATTTTTCAGAAAATTATTCATGTAAATATAGCGCTGAGGTTCAGTCGGCTCATTTTGGTGGCTCTAAGCCTCAATTGTCTCTACATACTTGCGTTTATTATAGCGTGGCTGAATTTCCGAATAATGGTTTTAAAACTACGTCCATGTGCTCTATTTCAAAAAATTTGCGTCATGATCCTGTTATGATCTGCGCCCACCTTAAACCAATTCTACAGCGAATTAAAGAAATTAATCCAAATTTAACAGAACTACATATCTTGAGTGACGGCCCGACAACCCAATACCGAAACAAAACTATGTTTTTATTAATTGTTAAATTCATTAGTCGAGAATTAAATGATGTGACCGATATTGTTTGGCACTACAGTGAAAAAGGGCATGGCAAAGGTGCTCCAGACGGAGTAGGTGGCTGTATCAAAAGGCTGTGTGACAGTTCAGTTGCAATGGGAAGAGATGTCTCTGATTATGACTCTCTTATGTTATGTTTAAAAGAGAATTGTAAAGGTATAGAGATTTACGGAATAGGAGATCCAAATGTTCAAGACATTCAAGAAATGGCCGATAAGAATACGTTGAAAGCTTATAAAGGGACATTTAAGATACATCAACTTTCTTGGAATCGAAATGAAGCAAATATTTTACATGTAAGAAGGCTTAGTTGTCTGTCTTGTGCTACAAATGTTATTTGTCCACATTTCGAAATTGGCCAGATAAAGATTCCGTCCAATAATGCACAATTACATAGTCCCTTGAGTGTAGCTGACGCAAGGAACGAATCTCCGAGAAGTGAAGACACAGCCAATGCTTCTACAATAACTTATAGGTCAAATCAGGTTACACCTGAAGAAGGTACTTCTCATAATCTCCCATCACGTCCCTGTAAAAGATTTTTCCTGTCAGACTCTGATGATTCCGATGTAAATTTTACTCAGAATCTCCCATTACGTCTCAATAAAAGATCCAGATTTCAATCAAGCTCAGATGATTCAGATGTGACTTTACCTCCACACGATGATAGATCCAAGTTCCTATCAGACTCTGAGGACTCTGATGTAATTTTCAATCAGCGTGATCGTCTTCCATTACCCACAGACAGCAGCGGTGAAGGCGACTTCATTCTACGACCTCAGAAGTCGCAAAAACCTTTTGTCGATCCCTACACTGATAGTGACGATAACGAATAAAAAATAGAAATTATTATTCTAGCGTGTTACAAATGACGCTCGTAACGTCTTAGAATAAAGATTAGAATATTTTTTTTAAGATCTCAATATTTCCTAGTTATGTTTATCACATTATTTCATGTTCAGTTTGGTTGACATATTATGTTTGATTTAAGTCGACCGAAAATAAATCCTTTCTGTGGACATAAATTCATTATTTTTTAAAACGACATGATTGTTTATTTGTAAGGCCTTTTTTAATGTGAAGATGATTAACACAATCAGATTGTTGTAATTTTAAGAAAGCTCGTTTTTTTAGTTTAGCATTTTTTAGACAAAGTACAACTTTTGTCTTTTCTGTTGATTTTTTAGTCTTTGCTGTGGACAGCTATAAATTAAAATATTGAATAATTTATTCAATTCAAAACTTTGATCTTTGGTAATATTTTTATTATGATTATTTTATGTTTCTACGAAATAAATGCTGATTGGAACCAAACAAATATGACTTTGTTATTTTTTCTTTTTTGAAACCCAAGTTTGTTTATGACCCTCATGCGTTCTGTAATAACTAGTAATCATATCCTTTTTTAAATAGTTGGAGGCTGGCTTAGATTAGCTTCAACAATGCTGAGACTGTAATAATTCCAACCTATTATTATGCTATTGCAAGGCAAAAGCAGGAAGTCTTTGCCTTGCCCTCATACAAATAACAAAAGAGCATTAGTCACCACGTTTGTTTAATTTAAACCGAATTGGCGATTTCAGACTTTACGAGTGTTAAAGTTAACTCACGATGTATCCATCATCAATGTCAGTGATTTTCTAGATAAACATAATAATATAAAGCATATAGGGTGACTGGTAATTAGTGTACGATACTTAAACACGTGATTGGCTCATGATAACCAACTATTTTTATTAAGGGATCAAAGCCAAAATCGCGAAAGAAATATCAGCTGTTCAGTTCATTAGGCAAACATAAATGTACTGAACTGCTGTCTTTTTTTGCGAATTGAGGTATGCTCACATAGTAAAAGTTGTTGGTTATCATGAGTCATGAGCACAATCACGTGTTTAGGTATCGTACACTAATTACCAGTCACCTTATAGGTATATGGATTGAAAAAACCCATTTAAACCTAGCTGTCCAGTTTTGAACCTGCACTCTCAAAGATTCGTCTTCACTTGGGGTGTTTGGCAAAATATGTGCATTACATAGGTAATACAAAATATACTCTAGGATTATTACATAAGGTTCAGATAACGTGGCATCGAACACACAAATAAAGTGAAGTCGCACCTTTATATTTTCTTACAAAAGGGTAAACATTATACCAGAAGCCATTCTTATTTAAATAAACGAGATAGAACCCCAGCCACTCGGCAGCGTTATTATGTTGAAAAATCTAAAAATCAAGTATGTTACTACGACTCAACTAACGTATGTAGGCAAATGCTGAAATTAAAGAACTCGTTCCAGCGAGAGTTCTTAGACGTATGTTACCATATCCAGTCTACCATACAATTACAATGTCGAGCAAAAAACGTCATGAAAGTCAAGTTTCTTGTGGTCATATGCGAACACAAAGATATTAAACGTACTGCCGACCACAAGAAACTTTTCAATTTTTATTTTTATTTTATTGTTTTTTTTTTTGTTATAGCGTCAATACATCCTCTGTAAAAATTTGTACCTATTAAGGTTTATGAGATACCTACAGGCCGGTGGCCAACAGACGGAGACTTTGTAATGCAGGGGCCTTAACAGTCTTTGGACCTTGGGTACCTAACTAGTGCGAAACTAGTAATTTTATACATAGATTATATCATAAAAAATATTTAATAACTTTAACGAATCAAAAATCATAAACATTTCCAAAAATTTAATTACGTTCTATTTTTATAAAAGTAAGCAATCAATGAATTTCCAGTTTTTGTTATTGTAAACTTTTTATACATATCCTACCTACATGGTATTGTAAGGCATATTGTTACTGGCTATTTTGCAATGGAAAAGTTCGAAAAGCCATTAAATTAATTGTTTTTATTTTACTTTTAAGTCTTAAAATAGCATCTTTCTGATTCTTTTGATCATATTCGGTCAGTATTTTTTTCTTTATTGATGGAATCCTTATTACTTAGTTCAAACAGAGCCAAGAGTACTGGCTATTCACCTTGGAAATGCCATAAAAATATATTTTTTACGTCTTAAAATGTCATCTTGTTTTTTAACTCAGTCACACAGATGTGGGCCTCCTTAGTATCCAATCATCAAAACTTCATCAAAATATACATAACAAAATAGGAAGCAATCTCATAATAGTACTTAAATATTCAGTCTTCTGGTTTTACTACTTAAGTAAAAACCCTAAAGGCCATATACTATTATTAAAACTTACGAATCAGTAAATATATCACGTTTTTGAATATTTAACATTGAACCAGTTTAAAAATAATCCGGTATATTTATAGCACCAGTACCTAAGTGCTTAACATAGACCTTAAAATTTTTCCTACGCTGTAGAATATGCGAGACGTGGTTCAAACCGGCTTGTAGAAGTGGAAGGTGAACAAACTGCGCATAGGTACGCACATTTACTTACATGCAATTATGATATAACATAGTTATCGCCATGGACAATTTAATATACTTACAAACATTAGTGCTTGTTTTACTTTGTTAATAGTTTTCCCGTGTATGAATTGTTCAAATATAAGCTGTTATTCTACGCAAGTAAAAAGTAATAAAAGTGTTATTACAAGCTTTCTTTATGTTTAGAGAAGAATCGTGATGACTCAGTGTCATTGTTCATGAAGGCGTAGCTGCAAACTACGAAACTCTGTTGAAGAAGCGTATGCTTAGTAACGTAACGTACGCTCCGTTTTGTATGACAGCTGCAAGCAGGCTTACACCAAGCGTATAATGACAAATATAGGCCAGTCATCTAAGACATGTTAGGTCGCAATAAATTGCAAGGTCCTGATTTTTTGTGATGTTGTTAGGATAGATACCAATGGTGTAAATCTAGATTTGCAACCTCGAAAGACCTGTGCTAACTTCGTGGTGCTCGAAAAACCTCGAAATTTTCGAACTTGTTTCAGTTTTTGGCTTACAACTTCTAAAATATGCATTTTGCAGCAAAGTCATCTATGAAACTTTTAAATAAGACAAAATAAGCAACAAAATGAGTGTAATCCCAGCTCTGTATGTTTAATAGATCTCAAGATATGACATTTCGAAAATGGGCAATTTTTCCCAAATTTTATCAAATTTGTAGTTGGCTAGACTTTAGATCGAAATACTGTATAAAATACTCATTCTACAAGGAAAGTTAATAGAAGATAAGTTGTAGAGCAGTTATTTAGCTTTAATTTAAGTGTAAGGGGAACTGTACAGGACCAGTAGTTCTCATATTATGACGTAAATAAGGAAATCAGATTTTTTTCGAAATTTCTCTAGTAATATAAATATTACTTTAAAAATAAAATAAAACAGACAATTCAGTAAAAACTGTTTATTGAATAAAACAAAATATATATAAATAAATAAATTGAAAACTATATATATATAAATATATAATATAGATTTATATATATATAAATCGCGAAGGATTTCTTGCGTCTTTGCAATCTACCACCCTGCGGCGTCCACCGAATGAAGTGAGATTTTTAATGTTTTCAATGCGTATGTTGAAAATACATATATATATATATATATATATATATGAAAGATAATTAAATCCATTTTTAATACATGCCCTTAATCGACGCGGCCAGTCATCGATCGCAGCACGCACCACATTTATATCTATTTCTGCCGCTGCTTTAACCAGAGATACTCAGAGAGACTCCAGTTTCTACGTTCTACGTCTCAGTTTCTATTAACTTTAGTTACTCGACACAGGGTCAGCCGTTACTATAATGGGAAATAACTTCCTCAAAAGTTTTGCTTCTTCCAACACTGTAGGGAAAACCTGTCAACCCCTAACATTTATTGCGGCGGGTGGACAGAGGCTTTCATCTATGGGATATATTTCCTTGCCTATAACGTTGGAAAATCAAACTCATGTCTTAAACGTCCATATAATTCCAGACATACATAACTCTTTAATACTAGGAATGGATTTTTGGCGTAAGTTTGGTTTGTTTCCCAGTCACTTAAATTCAATTTTATTCCTAACACCATCTGACGCTCAGTTGGCTGAACTGAAGTCAGACAGCTCAGAACACCACCTTCAGCGCGTCTACCCGTGCTGCGCAAGCGACTAGAGGTCCAGGAGCGGTTACTACTGCTTTTCACCGCCGTGTTCAGGGGAGTGGCTGGGCAACCCTGCAACGCGCTACGGGACCCTGGCCTACCTCCAGTCTCCGCTACCTACGCCTAGAATCTCCAGGACAGTAGTGTTCCGTAGGCGGTTTAACTTAACGCGATATCGATATCTACCCGACTCATCCCGGCTCACCGGCTTTTCTAATTTTAAATAAATTTGTAACGTATTTCCATATTTTTTTTATTTACATCCACCACCGCTAGCCCTACCTAACGCTTAACGTTACAGTGGCTGACGTACTGAGACGTCCAGGGGGTTTAAATCTGGACTAGAAGAGGGCCAGTCTTCATGCCCGATGAAGTCAATTCCATGGGCGGTCAACCAGTTTTGCGTGCTTCGTGCCCAATGAGCTGGTGCAGAATCTTGTCAGAGTATCCAATGTCTGTTTTTGAACATTGTTTGAGAAAGAGGTACCACTATATTCGATAGGACGGTATTTTGGTACACAACAGCACTGGTTTTCACACCTTTTTCACAGAAAAACACCTCAGTTAAGCCTGAATATGAGACTCCAACCAAGCCAAACCATGAGTGAGGAAGGATAATGCCCACGTTGGACCCTCGGAATACCTTATCATTTTGTTTGTTATAACTTTCTTGAAAAGTATTTTTTTTTTTCATCTGAAAATAAAATTTTGCGATGTTTTTTTCCCGCGTACTGCCGTAACAAAGCGCGGGATCTTTCCAGCCTAATTTTTTTCAAACGCTCGTTCAAATAATGTCCGGCTTTTTACGATAAGCTCGTAGTCCCAGGTCTTCGTTTATCTCTCTTCTAACCGTGGTTCTGCTTAGCCCCATGTGAAGAGCTAAGATTTTTTGTTTACGCGAGGGATTTCGTTGAATTCGCGCCTTCACTGCTTTGATGACCGCTGGTGTCCTAACTGTGCGAGGTTGGCCGCTCCTCTCACGATCTTAGAAGCTTGAATCTTCAATGTATTGGCGCGTAACCATAGCGGTGCAACGCGATAACCGCGACTCTATCTTCCTTCTTCGACCACTCTATATTTAATATTTTCTTTTTTATTTTCGGCAAGAACAAATGTTCTATTTTAAAATTAGTCAAAGTATATCTGGCCAGTACTCGAAAGTTAAAATAACAAGGTTTTGACAGAACTTATGACGCCATCAATCATACTTATATAACTACTTATACTTAATAGAAAGAGAAAAGATTTGTTTGTTTTGTAATGGATAAACTCAAAAACTACGGGGCCGATTTTAAAAATTCTTTCCCCGTTGGATAGGTATGTTATCCGTGAGTGACATAGGCTATGTATGTACCACGGATGAAGCCGGGGCGGACTGCAAGTATTGTAAATTCCATTCAACAATGTATAAGAAAAAATAACTATTTCTTGCGAAATTCGATCCTTATTATTACTTTTTACCTCATAATATGAGAACTATTGGTCCTGAACAGTTCCTTTTACACTTAAATTAAAGCTAAATAACTGCTCTACAACTTAACTTTTATTGACTTTCCTTGTAGGATGAGTATTTTAGACAGTATTTCGATCTAAAGTCTAGCCAACTACAAATTTGATAAAATTTGGGAAATATTGCCCATTTTCGAAATGTCATATCTTGATATCTTTTAAACATACAGAGCTGGGCTTACACTCATTTTGTTGCTTATTTTGTTTTATTTAAAAGTTTCATAGATGACTTTGCTGCAAAATGCATATTTTAGAAGTTGTAAGCCAAAAACTGAAAAAAGTTCGAAAATTTCGAGGTTTTTCGAGCACCACGAAGTTAGCACAGGTTTTTCGAGGTTGCAAATCTAGATTTACACCATTGGTATCTATCCTAACAACATCACAAAAAATCAGGACCTTGCAATTTATTGCGACCTAACGCGATTTTTATGTCTTAGATGACTGGCCTAATACGCGTCTATGCAGTTACGCCTCCGTGGACAGTGACATCGTGTGTAATGTTTACCATATGGTAAACTAGCTCTTGCCTGCCACTTCGTCCGTGTGGAAAAATAGTTCCCGTTCCCGGGGGATTTCCGGGATGAAAACTATCCTATGTCCTTTCTCGTGTCACAGACTAAATCTGTTCCAAAATTCATTCCAATTGGTTCAGCGGTTTAGGCGTGAAGAAGAGACAGACAGAGTTACTTTCGCATTTATAATATTAGTATGGATTCCCACCGTGATACCTTACCGCAAAGCGCATATAACCCTTTTGATTTACTTCAATTACTCGCCCTATAAAGTCAAAATTGATTACGCCCAACTATGGGTACCAATAATTATTATATAATATAAAATAAATAGTGACTTGGTGGTCGAGTGGAGTGGACGACAGCGGTCGTAACGCGTACAGCCGTACATCCGTAGAGTAATATTTATAATTTAGCGGTTATTGTATTACTTAGGGCCGATTTTTCAATCGCCAGATAACTTTTATCTGAAGAGTATGTTTGATGTTTTGACAGCTTTTGTATAGAAAATATGTCAAACTGCCTAGTTTATTGCTCAGATAGAAGTTAACTGATGATTGAAAATTCAGCCCTTATTATAATAATAAATATGGGTACGGCTTAATACGCGTTTCCACCACTGTCATCCACACATTTAAAACAGGAACTCTATTATTATTAACCACAAATTATTTAATGGAAAATCCCTATCATTCTCACCGTTCAAAATTAATTAATAAGCTTTTATTTCATTTTGCTTTGTGCGGTTAAATTACAAAGGTTTTTCCTTCTTTGTACAAAGTTAGCTATCGTCCGAAACCTTGTGCCTTTGAAATGATCTATTAGAAATCAATAATTTAACTTTGACTTTGAAATACCCCTTAAAAATATTAATAACTAGCTTTTGACCGCGACTTCGTCCGCGTGGAATAAAAGTTCTTGTTCCCGAAGGATTTCCGGGATGAAACTATCCTATGTCCTTCATCAAGTCCCAGACTATATCTGTACCAAATTTCATTCAAATCGGTTCAGTGGTTTAGGCGTGAAGAAGAGACAGACAGACAGAGTTACTTTCGCATTTATAATATTAGTACGGATAATGATTTTTCTCTTTCAACCGGAGCGGTCGAATAGCAGCCAAAACCCTAAGCCACAATTACATACTTGTAACCAATTTGGAGCTTTTATAGTACCGTCTAGGAAATCCAATGGGCAGTCATTACAGCGAACATCGACCTACATTTAATAGATAAAAGATCATTTATTGGGAACATCGTAATAAGCATTACGGTCGCTATCAATATCACTTGCCATTTCTAGCTGACCACATTCGACCTCATTTTGTAATCGCTATTATGATTGGCTATTGGCCATATCGTGATGATGTTGTATGACAAACTGACTACTGTTTACAAAGAAGTTCCTGTGTACACTTCATACTTTTTTTTAAACATTTGTGTAAAACAAAACAAAAAGTAAATGTTGGTAACATTACAAGTTTAAAATGACACCCACAAAGCAATGCGTGTTTAAAGCTTGCACCAAATTAACTTATATGATACTTATCACATAATATAACTTATAAGTAATAGTAATAAAGTACTCATGATAACATACAATTTAATTTTTTTATCTGAAAACCTAAACGTTTGACGTTATAGACAAAAAAAGATTTAAAAGAGATATCAAAATATAGATCCAAAAATACTCAAGGTAAATCCGGGTTATACATTATTTTTTTTCTAACTCAATAAAGAATAATTAATTTATTGCTTTCATAAAAACCTGTAATGTAAATGAAACTAAGTACGACTTCTAAAAAACCTGCATTAATTATAATAAAGCCAAATTACTACACAGGGCGTACCATAAGCCCTTATAGCAGTATTACTTTAATATTACTTTCAGTGGGAAAGAGACGGCGCTTGACAACGTGTCTAACGCTGTCACTTGCACACTCCTGCAACGGGACTAAAACAATCTTACTTTAAACGTCATGGTAAGGGGGCTGGTCATCCCAGGATATGAAAATGAACAGTTCATTGTGGAAAAACAAACAACTTTAATCAAAGATTTCATGTATTTCTCGTAATTACAAGAAAATGACCAAAGTTTGTAGTATAATATTTATCTATACCTACTTATAACAAAACTGTAGAGTGGTCAATTCTGTACATTGAAAATATATCCAAAATTAATATTGGAGGATGATTGGTGATCGATACTGATTCCAAAAATGCAAACAGAAAATTTTTTGTCTGTCTGTCTGTTTGTATATGCGCGCATGGGTTAAAAACTACTGAAAGGATTTTAATGAAACTTGGTACGAACTACGATTGTAATACATACTCTTGGGCAGGTTATAGGCTATATAACATAACGCTACGATACATAGGAGCCGAGCAGTACCTAATGAAAAGTGTAACCAAAACGGGGAGAAAAATATTCCTTTTGAGAGATTCCGTTCCGCAGGCGTAGGCGTCGAGAGACGTAAGACGACTACCAGACATGAGACTTTGAGGGTTTATTCTTTTTGAGGAGTAAATAGCCACTAAGATAGATTTTTTAAATTAAATCCTTAAAGGTTTAAAATAGTGTGAATCGTTGTTATCATTATTATAAACTAGCTTTCGCCCGCGGCTTCGCTCGCGTAAGAAAGAAACAAAAAGTAGCCTATGTTACTCTCCATCCCTTTAACTATCTCCACTTAAAAAATCACGTCAATTCGTCGCTCCGTTTTGCCGTGAAAGAAAGACAAACAGACAGACAGACAGACACACTTTCCCATTTATAATATTAGTATGGATTATTCGGAAAATTGTTATCTCACTTCAATATCAATTTTTGGATCTTTAATCATAAAGATCGTGCATCAAATTGCGTGACTTTCATGAGATGAAGACTCCTTTATCATCTCACTTATCGATAAATTGAGTAAACAAAGGAAATAATAAAATCGATATGAAACTGTGTAACTGATTAGGTTACCGACAGAAGTCACGTCCCATTAAAAATCACGGCCAGCCTTATAAATATGACGTAAAGGAAATAAGAAATACTATAACCTTGATTTCAATAGATGACGTGAAAAGTATTTCATAATGGTTAACAAACAACTACAGAACAATAATAATTTAATTAGATGTAAAACAAAGCACAAACATGCATTACAGCATAAATTAAAACTGAATAGCTTTGTTCTGTCCGTCTTTGTACTTTTTTTTTTGGGGGAGTGGGAAATAATCGAATGACTGCTCCCGTCTTGGGTGCGGCGGGAGGGCGTGTCAGACTTTTACTGACTAAAACCCACTCATGTCCCTTCGGTTGCCCTTTATGTTCCGGGGTCACGGTAACTATTATTAACATTCCATAACTACTTAAATTCTTAATTGAGAAATTCTGTACTATGCCATGTTTTTTACCTACGGTAAGTACCAATAATAATTCTAATTCTCACCACTTTTTAGGCTCATTTTTTATTTTTTTGTTGCGTTAAAAGAAGGATAGCTTGGCAATAAAACGTATGTAAAAAAAAACTTTATAAAACATTTACAAATCGGCTTGAATTTTTAATCTAGCTTCGAGGAAATCCTGTATTAATTATTTACATGTTTGATCATAATAATAAATCAAGTACCTACTTACCTAGTTTTTAATTTAAGGCTTGGCCACACTGGTGCAGACAGACTAAGCCTTTGTGGAGTACCGGTTGTATACTGCAATAATATTGATACGGTCGGGTCCTCAGTTCCTCACCTCTAAACACAGCAACCGCTCTGTCGTCGTTCACTGCGGCACAAAAAACAAAATTAAAAAATACGTACTAAAAAAAAGATATTAAACTTAGATTACTAATCTAAGCTTTAATGTCTTTGTGCTGCACTATTAAACTTTTCCGCTTCAGAAAAAAGCTCATTTCAGATAACACTACAATAAAATATAGATTATAGTTCATAGTCAGTCACAGTAATATCGCTTTTGATTATTACACATTTCGTACAGTTTGCTGTGAGTCTGTGACAAACAAACCATATAAATAACTAAGTGTGAACGTTTTCTAATTAAATGTATGACGAGCGATATTATTGTATTATGGACGTTATGCTATATAATACATAATACTATTATATTATAGCCTAGTCTGAAACGACTTTTAGTTGTGCTTCAAGTTCAGATTATGCAGTAACCGGTTCCCTGTGACGAACTTTAGTAAATGCACACTACGCATCAGCACGCACGCAACTGGCCTTGACTTTCTCGTAAAATTAAATATCCCTACAGTAACCAATGGATTAATTAATAGCCAATCAACATTGTACATTTATTCTGTATCAGCAGTTGAATGACAGTCAAACAACAAAAAGTTGAATGTCCATCTTAGGTGCACCGTGTCACCGGGAGCATTCACGTGTAATGTAACATTACACGCGAATGCTTCCGGTGATTCATTATAATAAAATATCTACAAAAACATGAGAAGGCGAAGCCTTGTGCGTTTTTGCTAATTCTGTCTTGTATCTAAAAGCCATTATTAAACTTCAAACGTGAAAAGGAATCTTCATTAAAGTATTCATTAAAAAATTAATAACTCCCAGAATTCGTTGGTCTTATTCCAAATGATCAAAATTGATAATTTTGAGGAAAAATCTTTTGATTCTCAGTATGGTGTATCACGCGTACCTACTCTCCGTATAAGAAATACGAAAGTAAAGGTTACCGAAATTGATTGCGAGAAAAATGTTCGTTGCGCAAGTACCTGAACTCAAAGGTGCCCTACATTGCTCTCGTATGATAATTATAACAAAAATATTTCCATTACTTTTTATTGTCCACATTTTCAGGACTAAATACATACCATTCGATTCTTACCCGCTTCTCTTTGTAACCAAATACAAAAGTAAAGTTTTGAGTTTATGGCGACTAACAATGAAACGGAGTATGAGGGATTAGGTGAATCATGTATGTACAATGCATAAAGACATGGACCAGAGTGGTAACAAAATATGTATCGGAAGACGGGACATCTTCGCCAAAGGAAATCTAAGAAACACTGGAAGGATGTCATAGACTCTTTTTTGGGTGTTTATAGGAGAAGGCAAACATTCAGAGCAGAGTGGAAAGTAAAGGGACACAGTGGGATGTTCTCGGTGGACAGAAAACAGAACCATATTTTGCTTTGGCTTTCTTAATACCAAAATTGACCCTCCTGACAGATGAAAATACATGATCTTTAGTATTTATCTGACGCACAACAAGTTAATCCTGCTCATCGTACGAGTAAATATTTACGTCAGCAGAAAGGTTTGGCATCGAAATTCTGTGTGTGAAAAATGTCCTTCGATTTGCTACCTGACCAGCAAGAGAGGTGACCTGATAATTGTATGAAGTTTTCCTCAACGCACACGATAAGCATAAAGAAAATACCTTTGCAATCAACTAATTTATTCGCAATGGAATCTATCTACAGTTAATTATTCATGCGACCATCTGTTGTAATACGTGGGACAATGGTAGAATTCTCTACATGACTAATTTTATTAAACATCAGCAGCCAATGGTCAAAGTGCATACGAGAATGACACATTTTACTATGACCATATAGCTCAACAAATAGCCACATTTATCTCCACACAAATAGATAATGTCATCCTGCTTTATATTATACATTATTTAATGACAAATAAATTAGGTCGTTTATGATAATTTTGTTTTTTGCGTCCAACGCCCGGAATATACTTCCTATCGTAGGCTTGAACCAGTTGCATATCTATGTAAGTGAGAACAACAATTAATTAATCATACTTATTTACAATTTATTATTGTTTGTTTACTATTTATTTTAACGGCACTAGTATTTTCCAATTTAAAAAATAACTGGCGCTGCCAAACTGACGGCATCCGTGACATTTCATCCCGCCATTTTTAACTTGTCCTATTATAAGCAAATTGCAAATTACTACATAGTATCACCGATGTGTGATAAGTATTATTTTTAGACTAGACAATGACCCATTATTTTGATTGGAGACTGTATCTGTTTACGTAGTGTGAGCACGTGCAATCGTGCATTAACCTATCGCTTTGGCGTCGCACCAAACATGCGCTGTGACGGCTCTCCCTTAACACGTGACGTCATCATATCATCACCTCTGGGTATATAATTGGAGAAAGTATGCTTTGATGACAGTTACGATTATAAATTTGACCCTCTCTATCACTCGATGTGAAGAACTAACCATACTTTTACTTTCTATCTCCGATTGAAGATGTTCTATGACCTTATTGATTGTAAACGGAATCGACGAGCCTTTTATGACCTATAAGCTAGAGGAAGTAATGAAGTCTCTAGAGGACATCAGTCTTTACACGCAAAAGTACAATCACAGCAAATGTTGTAATAAACACTGATCAGAGATTCTTAAAACAGAAGATCATAGTTATGATTTGAGAAAAAAATGCAAAGCAAATATATATTTACCATTATTTATAACAAAGGATAAAAATGTATGTCCTTAATACGGATATTTAACACCACTTTGCGGTTGCAATACGCCTATTACAGACACGCTGAAGTAATCTCAGAGGTTATTTAATTTGCACATTTGAATAAAGCAAAGCCAAGGCCTCACTTTCACAGACTAGACTGGCTGACCTAGAATAACGCTACAATATGTAGATCAGTGAGTAATTTTTGGACAATATGGTTCAGAACAGCCTTCTTGCCATCTTTGGCAGTATTTCTCCCACGCGTGATAATTTAATTTTCCGGTATTAAACTACGAAATGTCGGCTTTCAAGCGATGTCTTTTATCATCAAAACTGGTCCGGAAACTTACCAAATGCATGCAGAAACAGACTGACAATTGATATCATAATATTTATTAATGTGAGATTTGAATGATGATTCAGGCTGATTGAAACATCCACCCGTTAAATCATATCAAATCAATCCAATATTTCGAGTAAACAATAACAAAGAGTGAATAAATATTGTAAGCTAATCAAAATATTTTTAAAGAGATTGCAGTTCAAATATTTTCAGAGATAGCTTCAGTAGACTACCTCAATACAATGTTGATGACGTTTATGAAGCTGTAATAGGAATAGACTTGGCCTAGCGCTTGGCAAGCGACGACTATGTCTACCTAGTAGAGAAAAAACATGGATATGACCCCACGTGTATTTATTAAGAGTTTTAGTACGTTTTTTAGTACGCACATCCCTAGACGTCAATTGAGTGAGAGTGAGTTGTGAAGAATTTGTTAATACTTATATTTTTTCTTTCAATGGCAATTTAGCAAATAATTACACGTGTTACTTAAGGGGGGTAGTACGGCACAATGACAAAGGTGAAATTAGGTACTACAAAGTGTCCAAAAGTAAAGCAAAAGGGACAAACCATGTAATGTTTGAGGAAAGCTTGCCCATGCTGATTTGTTCGGTGAACTAAATAATCACGGTCCGTTCGCCTGGATTTAATGGGTCATATTCGTTTAGTCTGTTTTTCTTTGTTCGTCCTGTCAGTTTTTTAAGTGTTGGCCTGTCGCATAATGAATAAGCACAACTTACACTCATACCACACCTGATTTATACTGAAAATATAAATTATGTTGATTTATGTAACTGGTCTTCGGCCGTGTAAAAGAAATAAATAAATAAATAAATATACTTAAAATAACAGTTTCATAGCGGACTAACCTTTGGTAAAACATTTTTTAGAATACAGATCCAAATTATATTTTATATTGTTTTTTTTGTACCGAAACATTTTGTGAGTAACGAATAATGTTTTTCAGAATATCTTTCTGGAAGCTTATAGCGCCATCTATTGTCTAATAGATTAACTAAAAGCCTGGAACTTCGTCACTTGACCAATCGTCAACGTAATTGGTACTGCTACTTGATGATAGATGGCGCTGCTCTTATGCTGTTTGATTGAAATCTGAATGTTGGTCGTTTCCATATTTGTATTTTAGTCCAGATTAGTTCATTCATTTTTTCAATATAATTACTCCTACTTAAAATCAAAGCTTAGCTTAAAAGTCATTTAGGCTAAAAAATCCTTGAACTGTCCTTGTTTCAATAATAAGTGATGATGAACTTAATGTTATTATTAGCGCCTAATTAATAACTTTTACCATTTTCTCTCGTTTTAAAATCTTTTAATATTTTTTTTTTTATGATCAAGGTTAACTTCTGACTGTGGCTTGACTTCACTCAATCTATATGCCCAAATGGAATGATACAATACAACGTCAGGGCCATGGACGAATAAGTTACCGGACTGAGCTTCATTACGAACGAAGTGATTGAAGCACCAAAATGGCGATGGCGTAACTATGTGAGCGTGTAAATAGGGATGCCAGATGGAGGAAAATTACCCATTTTTTAAATAATATTTTAATAAGATCTCCCTTGAAATTTAATCTTTAGTTTTTGTGACGAATATTGTTAAAACAAAGGTAAAATAAATAAAACACATTGGATATCTTTACATAGGTATAATAAAACAATAAAAAAAGTGCCTGTACATTAGATAATATATTTAAAAAAATCGAGGGGGTTTAGAAACAGTAAGAGCACGAATCCAAAAAAAAACTGTTAGTTTGTCTGTTTGTTTATACACGCTAATCTTCGGAACTAAAAAAAAAGCAAATTTTGACAAACTATTTTCATATATTAAGAGATAGGGTTATTAGGAGAGGACCTTAAATTAGGTAATGGATTACCTTTGTTTGTTTTTTGGTTTTTGTTTGCCCCAACGCGAAAAAGTCCACCATTAGTTCTGTACAAACTATTCTCTTTAAAAATGTCTACTGCAGATCACAGTTGATTTTGCTGGATTCCAATTATTGTTATTGTTGTCATTTCTACACTTCCTTATTATTTTTATCCATTCATTTTTCCACAAATCATTAGCTGAAGGAAATCTGTAAGATGTCCTGATACAATAACGATAAATAGTAATCAACACTATAAAAATCTCCCACTTTTAAAGTAAATTAAAACTTGAATTAGTTGCAACACTGATTGATTTTATGAGTGCTTAAATTTATTTACGGAAAATCGAGAAATAAGCTTAAAAATGACATGCTTACCTATGAAAAGTGATCCTGTGGTTTTTATTAGCTGAACCACTATGGTTTCGACAACTTTTCACGATACACGAAGGCATAGTTTATTTTTTATGAGCGAAAATAACGCAGAATAACACGCGAGCGCAGTTCAAAGCGTAATGGCGGACGGCTGGCATACTATTGGTGTGGATGTGTGCGTGCAGGCTTGTCTGTATAGAGCACTGACATACTATTGGGTGCTTCATTTGTAGTTTAATAAGACGGAGTCCGGTAACTTATTCGTCCATGGTCAGGGCCGGCTACTTACATTTGTTTTTTTTTCTGCAAACTCCAAAATAGAGCAAACTTAGCAAACTCAAAAATAGAGATAAACTTTTTATTTAGAGATAGTAAATAGATTTAAAAAATATTCAATTTATTCTATCCTAGAAGCAACTACGATACGACGAGATATGAGTAAGTTATGTAGAACTGAGTCTGTATGTTCCACCTCCTATTCGGCTTTTACTTAGAAGCAAGTAACAAATGTGAGTAGGGAGGTACTTGTAATACCTATCGAATTGTAAAAAAAGAACTTGCGAATTACAAAAGATAGTGGCGCTGATTCTCTTGTTGACAACCTTAACTAAATTTAAGTTAAATGCATTTTTCTGTTTCCATTTCTTAAAGAAAAGGACAGAAGATACGTTTTATTTTAATCCTGTCAAATTAGACAGCGCCTGAAGAAAATTGACGTACATTTAGACGCCATGTTTTTAAATCGCGTCTAAATTATATATGGAGTCTCTAAATTTCACAGGACTTAACAAATATTTTATCTTCTGTCCTTTTCTTAATTAAATGGAAAGAGAAAGATGCACTTAACTTAAATTTACGTTAGTTTGTGAATAAGAGAATCGGCACCATTGATTCCTGCTACAGTCATTATGTTAATTACGACCTATTATCTAAAATAAAGAGACACTTGTTTTATTTAAAAAAAGTATACCTAAAAGAAAATGAATCGCCAACATGTGTTACATACAAGTTGACCATTTTCATTACTTCCGACCTACAACACCAAATTGGACAATTCTTTCTTTTTAGGGTTCCGTAGTCAATTAGGAACCCTTAAGGCTTGGGCACACCAAAAGCAGTTGCAGTGCGGTAGCAGTGCGTCTCCGTTAGAAAATAATGCAGTTATATGAGGGACGACACACTGAACAAACGCGGGCCCGCTGATCCTACCTGCTCCGCCACTGCACCGCGCACGCACTGCTCTTCTACAAAACTTTTGGACGGGAGCAGCGCAGGCGCGGGGCGGTGGCAGCACGGGCGCAGGGCGGCCGCAGTGAGTACACGTTGTATTACTACGTCCGCCATATTGACTAGTCACACCAAAGTAGTTGCGCGGGACAGACGCAGCGCGGGTCGTAAACGGTTGTGATTTTTTACAACTTTATCATGGAAACGAATGAAAAATTGATTGAGTTGGTGAGGAAATAGAAGGAAATATAATGTAAGCTCTGTAGCTTGTATCAGTTTTCATTATTTTCAATCGTATCATTTCATGCAATTCTTCAAAAGAACTCTTCGACATCCGAAAATAAGTATTTTAAAACCTTTCTTCAAAAGATTCTAATTCCCGACATAGACGATGGTACTCCCCATATTCTTCTCTTCTCTTATTTACATCGTGAACCCATAGTCTTTTTTTTTTACTTAAAGCTAGAAGCAACAATAGCTCTTCTTCGTCAGAGTCAGAACCGTTCAACATTTTGAAGTGTACTGTGGCTATCGATACGACACACATAACGCAGTTACAAAGCAGGCCCGCATTCAAACTGCTTTCTGACTGCTCACGTTTCTGGTGTGACATCAACCGCGGTGCAACTGCCCTGCCCTGCTAAGGTGCTGCGCTTATCCTGCTTTTGGTGTGCCCAAGCCTTTATAGTTTCGCCATGTCTGTCTGTCTGTCCGTCCGTCCTCGCTTAATCTCTGTGACCGTTAGCACTAGAAAGCTGAAATTTGTTACCAATATGCATATCAATCACGCCGACAAAGTGGTAAAATAAAAATTGGAAAAAAATGTTTTATTAGGGTAGCCTCCCTATATGTAAAAAGGGAAGTGATTTTTTTTTTAATTTCAACCCTGACGTGTGATATATTGTTAGATAGGTATTAAAAAATGAATAGGAGTTTACTAAAATCATTTTTTGATAATGTCAATAATTTCGGAAATAATCGCTCCAAAAGGAAAAATCAAAGCGTCCCCCCCCCCCCCCTCTAACTTTTGACCCGTAGGTTTAAAAAATATGAAAAAAAATCTGGAAAGTAGAACTTTATAAGGACTTTCTAGGAAAATTATTTTGAACTTGATAGAAAGAACAGTTTTTGTACAAAAAAGACAAAAAGTTGTACAAAATAATTTCTGCGTACTTAGTATGTCAACGTAACAAAAGCCTTTTTTTAAACTTATAAGTGGGAACACTTATTGTGACGGACGGAAAACTACGGAACCCTACATTGAGCGTGGCCCGACACGCTTTTGGCCGGTTTTTTTTTCTGAAGAAGGAACCTATACCAAAAATAAAGCAAAATAAACCAGATTGTAATATAAACGGTATTTAACACCAGCTGTCAAAATGCGATTCTTCAATAGATTTCAAATCAACTAAAAATCTAATTTTACAGTTAATTGAAAATTAACCGATTTATAGGACTACAATTAAGAGAGGTTTTATAGAAATCGTGTCTTACATTTATTAGTTAATTATAATTATGTAAAATACCAAATTGAAGTGAGTGAATCAGACCTTTTCGTTTTGTTTTCAGCCAACGAATGTCAACAAGATCATAGTCATAACATATTTTGTGATTGTAAAACCGTTGACGGCCATTATTTCTAAAACTAATAAATACAAAAAATAAACAAAATGACAGTTGAATTTTGTTATTTTTTAATTGCCATAATAGTTATTAAGACTATGGCCTCCTTACAGGAAAACCCCACTATATTTAAAAATAGTTCTAATAGGTACAATTTTGAATAGAACTCATTAGATCTTTTTCTAGGGTTCCGTAGTCAACTAGGAACCCTTATAGTTTCGCCATGTCTGTCTGTCTGTCTGTCCGTCCTCACTTAATCTCTGTGACCGTTAGCACTAGAAAGCCGAAATTTGGTACCAATATGTATATTAATCACGCCGACAGAGTGGTAAAATAAAATTTGGAAAAAAATGTTATATTAGGGTTGAAATTAAAAAAATAATCACTTCCCACTTTACATATACCCCTATATGTAAAGTGGGAAGTGATTTTTTTTAATTTCAACCCCAATGTGTGATATATTGTTGGATAGGTATTTAAGAATGAGTAGGGGTTTCCCTCAAAAAGTAAAAAACCATAAGTTTAAAAAATATGAAAAAAATCTGAAAACTAGAACTTTATAAGGACTTTCTAGGAAAATTATTTTGAACTTGATGGAAAGAACAGTTTTTGTACAAAAAAGACAAAAAGGTTGTACATAATAATTTCTGCGTAATTAGTAAGTATGTCAAATTGTCAACGTAACTAATTTTTTGTAAACTCATAAGTGGAAACACTTATTGTGACGGACGGGAAACTACGGAACCCTACACGGAGCGTGGCCCGACACGCTCTTGGCCGGTTTTTTTATTATTTAATAAGAGTAGCTGGCCTTTTGTCGTCAAAAAAATTAAAAATGCCATTTGTGATTCTTTTTTATTTCTTTTTTTTTCTGAACACTTATGGCCATCACTGGTTTTTTTTTTATATGACGGCCAGTTTTGAACGTAAGTTATAAGATGAGAAAACTCTTTTGTGAGTTTTATTTAATTGGTAAAACTTTTTTAATTACCCTACTAGGATAATATAAATAAAGAATCTGAATCCGGTTAGGTTGGCAGCCGACCCCAACACGGTTGGGAAAAGGCTAGGGAGATGATGACTAGGTTATAATATAAATTTTAATGTTTGTGAGGATGCTTGGTACTCTTTCACGTAATATTCTAGCGTAAAGTTAAGTAATATAGCGTACTAGCTTTTGCCCGCGGCTTCGCCCGCGTGGATGTCGGTTATATCGCGTTTTCAAGAGAACTCTTCAAAAGTTTAGGATAAAAACTATCCTATGTTCGTTCACAAGGTCAACTCTATCTCTGTACCAAATTTCATTAAAATCAGTTCAGTGGTTTAGAAGTGAAAGCGTAACAGACAGACAGACAGAGTTACTTTCGCATTTATAATATTAGTAGGGATACATCAGAATAACGAATAGTGTGATATAAAAGTTTTACAAATAGATTTAAATGCTTATTTAGGGTCATAACAAAATTAATGTTTTACTTAATGTTATTTAAGGTATAAAATTAATTCATTGTACCTATTTAATTCATTACATTAGTCAAGTCACGTACTGCAAGATTGGTGTAAACACAGAGATACATATATGTAGAACCTACAGGTTATATCTATGTACTCATCTGTTTTACTCCATCTAGATTTCCATATAATGAAGTAGGTAATAGTAATCCATATTTAATAAAAAAAACAATTATTCGATATTAATTTAACTACCGATGTAGTTCTTTTTCACGTCCTTTTCTCAGTTCCGGTTTTCTTTATCTCGAATGGCTGAAACGGATGGTTAAACAAAATTCTGGCCATGTGATCTCCGCGCTTCGATACTTCGGTACACGCACGTTACAGTCTAATAACCATACGACCACAGTGACGTCACAATCATTTACAACCATTCAGGACCATTCACGACCAATCTTCCTTCACCTACCCCCCATTACTTGATGTCAGTATTAAGCTATTGTTCGTGAACTTAGTTGCAAATACCTGTGGAGCAATATCGTAGACAAACTCGACGCCTAATATAAGCAAATGTTAGACATTCAAAATTCAGTCTCGTGGTTAGGCGCTTACAACGAAGACGTGTTGTGAATCGTATCATATAAGTGAACAAATATATCGATAATTTTGTAGCAATGGGGAAAAGTGAGTAAAATTAACAAATAATTTGAGATTTATCTTAATAAAAATATTTTTAAGAATTTCCGTTTCAAAGTTTGTTCAAAGAATTCATATCGAAAACGTGATTATCTTAATCGTGCATGCCTGTTTTATATCATTGCAGTGTTTGAGTCAGCAGTTCTGAAGGTTGCATTATAAAAACAAACATTTAGATGTGATAATAATGTGTACACCTTTCTAATCTTTCATTCGCAAATTGAATTATTTTACGTAGGTGAAAGCGCAATGAAAAGTGAAAAATCTGCCATAAATATTATCTTTCTTTAAGGAAAACCCAGTCTAGTACTTACAATAATATTACAATGAAAACTACTACAAAATTGTTATAGGTTCAATTGATTTAAACCAATGTTGCACCAACTCGGTATTGGATAATTCAAGTCTCGAATCAATGATAAATATCGCTCTAGGAGTCTAGTCACATTCCTTAGAACATGGCACTAAATAACCTAGCTTTTACTTTCATGTAAGTGAGACTGTTATAAACCTACATATATTTATAAAATGACCAGCATTTTTTTTTGTCAGATCAAATTCTTGTGAATGTCGCGACATTCACACGAATTTGATTTGACGAAAAAAATATAAGTGTAATAGATGCAAACGGCATGGCCGTTTGCATCTATTACACCTATATTTTTTTTTGCACCATTTATGGCACCTATGCGTATTTAATTAATAAAATATTTTGTTCTTGTGAATCTGAGATGATGATGGACTGAAAGTAATGATTTTCTAAGAAAATATATAAATAAATATATTGACAGTACTCGTAGAAAGAAATCAATTAAACTACATACAGCAATAATTCTGTTGCTTATTTTGAGTTAAACAATATGATCAATGTAGTATCCTAAGGGTGTCTTCTTTAAAACCTATACAAATATAAATACAAACATCGATAGATATTTTTGAATGAAAATGCAAAGATTTTTATAGTAAGCTGTTTGGAACAGAGATAGTATCGTTGCCAATAAATTCCTCAAGTAATCGCAGACTCAGGTTCCCGCATATTGGCACGGCTAAACAAATAGAACGGAACATTCTAAAAGAGAGTGTATACTATTGAATAAACAAGATATTTCGATTTGTTCTAAAATTTTGAAGATTCTTACAAATATCATTTTTAACTTCCTAAAAATATGTTATTATTAAATATAATAACCTATTCTCTCAATATTTCCATTCGTAGGTATTACTTAATATTTTCAGTTGGATTTTCTTTAAGATTCCATGGTTGTTCCCGTTATTTAAAATTGGGCTTATAAGCATGTTAGCCAATATCCACCTGGTTATCGATTTATTAAAAATACAATGCGAAACAAAATAAAAATAATGTAGCTAAATCATATAATATATAATGTATGTATTATCTGAGTTTAGAGTCGGGTAAATTAGAAATCTAGTATTTAAATCTGGAACTTGATGATATAAGAATTTTGTGAATTGATAAGCTAAAAATCTTTATAATAAACTCATCAATATTAATCAATATTTTAGACTAACAATGACCTCTTTTAAAACTAAATTATAATTAAGGTTGTCTGGGCAGGTTTAAATCATTTTTAAAAAAAGGCTTCTTCCGTCCGGTGCTCTACATATGAACAGGTTTACTAAAATATACAATGGCATGTTTGTGTTCAATGTGATTTTAATCATATATTGTTTGTGATTTATATACCTATATTGCACCAATTTTGTTAAAAACAATAGATAATGTAAACACTATCGGCCCTGAAAACATCCGCACCAAATAATGTTGCACCACATTTCGTGTCCTCCATTGTACCGAGTAGTAATTGGTACTACATAGTTACTTATTAATTATCTTAAAAAAACAAGTAAACATCTAGAACCATCTAGGATTTTCTATTCGAAACCTTGATAATCTACATAAAAACTAACATGAATCTGTTGATCATTATGTATCAATTAGTCTGTATAGATTTGATGATATTATTAATAGTGTAAAGTTCTTTACTTAGAACATTGACCCTCGCGGTGCGGAAGGTTCTAACAAATATTCCACTGCAATTAAATTAGTATTAAGCCGAGGTTATGACTTGAAAAAGATTAAGATTGCATTAAGCTGGAAATACACTAGTTTATGAATGTAACGTAACAAACACTTGAGAAAAAAAAATATTTATAATCATAATAATTTAAAGACAAATTAAAGATTAAACAAACTAAACAAACTAACAAACACAACAAAATAACACTAAACAAACAAACAAACTAAAGAACAAAATTACACTTTTGTGAAACGTAATATTTTTTTTTAAATAAAGGTTCATAACCTTTAAACTAACGACATAACGTTTTACATTGCACTCTACGACAAACAGCAACTTATCACACCGTAAATAGTAATTTCCCGGCAATGTTTTTTGCTTAATGTTACTTTGATAGACAGTCCATACTGCTTAACGGAAACGCTTCAATGTCTAAAATCTAATATTGGAATTAAAATTGCCAACATCAGTGCTATACTTTTCCTTTAACCTCTCGACGACCAAGCGACAGCCGCCTGTCGCGCTGCTATTGTCTTTCTATTGTGTCTCCAATCACGTGTGTTCGAAGGTTTAATTAATAATCGGTAATTTTCGGCGAAGTGATATTGAGGTGAAAGTTTGAAAGAACATTAATTTTAAAAACACAAATGGACATGTATGTGGCATTAATAATTAAAAATACAAAACAGTTGTGCTAATCACAGTCGTTACGCAAAGAGTGGATGCCCAGCTTTACAACCAGTTGGCGCGGATGCGAATGAATGACGCATATCTCACTTCACAAATTGGTTTGCTCATAAAACAATTTGTTAAGTAGACGCATCGCTTTCATTTGTAGAGGTCATGAGAAGGTCTTTGGATATATCGGACCATTGAACATTCATTAACCTTTTCTTGTTCACATGCACAAATAAAACTACCGTGCGTATTGTCAAATCAATAATAATTTTAAAATGTTCGTATATAAGAACCACGACCGTAATACCTACCGCATATTTGCTAAATAAATAATTTATTTCTAACTGTTGACTTTCATGGTATTGTTTTAACGTTTTTGTTATAGTGGCAATAACGAACTAAAATGAATTTTGTGTTTAACATTTTGAAATCAAATGTTTGAACACGAAACAGTTTTAGTTTTTTAACATTTGCCAATAAGTATGAGCAAAGACAAAATTATTTGTTTTACAAAAACAAAGGTTATATTTTTGGAAGATTACTAGTCGGCCACACATACATTGTGAACACAAAGTACTTTTTTCTTTTCCAGTATCGCAGCATATGCTGACAGACCTGGAGAAGATCCCAGGAGTGCAGCTGGGCGACTTCCTGCTGCAGTTTGAGCTCGACGAGCCGCGGGAGTCGGTCCGCGAGATTGCCAGGAAAGAGCTCCGGGAGACGCCGGAGATCGTCCAGCCAGCTGTCGCTGAACTTAGAAGGCTGCTTGAAGGTAACTTCAATACTGAAACTGATTCACGCAAACTATAGATACTAATAAATTAATATCTGGTAACAGTCCTTACACGACCATCTGAGTTCATCACGCTTTTCACCCTGAACTCGATTTTGTTTGTAGTTATAATTTGTTGCTATTAATTTGTTGATTTTATTTGTCAAGATAAATTATTTTCTACTTTTTAGTTCAGTAGGCTCTATAAAAGCGTGTTTTTTCAGTGTTTTAACTATTATTTTTGGTAATCATGAAATCGAAGTTACCTTAACCAGAAAACTGAAGCGCAACAATTCATTGACTTGTCGAAAATATATGTCAATGTTACGATGCGATCGCGCATTGTTCCCTTTGTTTAACCAATAAACATGAGTAATTATAACCTTACAAATGCACTAGTCGGAACGTATAATTAACATTTTCTGAGTTGGTAATAATGAACTTGTAATTAGATACATACGTGCTTCTATCAAGGCTCAAAGATCCTCTTCATTGCATTCATAGATTTTATAAAACAAAATCCCTACGTATGTCCTTCTGATAAATAGTCATGATGTTCGCAATAATTTCGAAAACTCACGAACTGATGTTCACGCCGTTTTTAGTGATAGATGATTTTAGTGTGTGAAGATTTTAAAATACATTAGAGTTGACAAACATTCGTAACACACCAGTAAGAAGCTGGGCTCTATAATATTCATATACATACTATATTATTCATATAGGTACATACATTCATACACATACGTAGATAATTATCACATAGGCAGGCACTAATGCTTTGTTTCTATATCCGGCAACTGACAAATCAGCAATATAGGTGTACATAATCAATTATTTCTACTATGTTGTAACACTGTGGGTGACAACAAAGATTCAAACGATTAAAACAGTTAGTGGTAAATAAAGAACAAATAACAAAAAGTCAAATTGTTTGGTTTATATTAAGCTGTATTAAGCTGAAGATAAATTAAGTAAAAGTTAGACATTGGACGTGTTATATCGATGTCATCATTGATATTGTTATGTCAGGGTTAATATATTTAAAATATTCATATTACTCATATACATAAGATTAAAATGGTTAGTAACAATATTTACTTAAAACTATGTTAGTACACAATCATTCATAATAAAAATTAAAATAACAAAACAAAATCAAATAGAATCTAAATCAATTACATACATTACATACATTCATTATTATTAATAAAAAACTTTTTCCAAAAAAAAGATAACCGACTTCAAAAACGAAAAGCTCAAAAATAACTATTTCGGAAGTCGGTGGCTTCTCTTCTGCCGGTCGAATTGTGTTGCCTTGCCACCGACTTCCGAAATAGTTATTTTTGAGCTTTTCGTTTTTGAAGTCGGTTATCTTTTTTTTGGAAAAAGTTTTTTATTTTTTACTTTTTAGTTAGAGTCCCAACTACGTTTTAGAGTAACTTTCAAAAAAAAATGTCCGTTTCTATAAAAAAATTGAGTTGTTCCCTCGATTTCGGCATGATACCATCATCAGATCCTGGACCTGATGACAATGGGACCATTTGGGAAGTCTACCCTTTCAAACAAAAAAAGAATTGTTCAAATCGGTTGGCAAACGACGGAGATAAGCGCGAACAAACATAAAAAAAAAAAAACATACAAACATTCGAATTGAGAACCTCCTCCTTTTTTTAGAAGTCGGTTAAAAATTAAAATTCGCATCCAATAGTTTTGGAATGGGCAGTCAAATCTAGCCGCAATCATTTGCTGGATGCGCCTCAGCAAACATGCCAGATGCGCTACAAAAGCGAGGCAACCGCAACAGCATCCTAAATATATTATTATATTGGACCTTTATGTGACACTTTAATCTTTTTTATATTATTTACGCGGCTCGGTCAACAGGTTTTAAAGCTGCAGGCAGTTAGGTACTATTTATAATCACTACATTTCTATTTATAGTCATTCTATTTGTGGAACTAATGTTTCACAGCATGTTTTTACTTATTGTTTTGATTACATTATTATCGTAAAGATATTGAGCTGAAATCTACCAGTTAAGGTAGCCATGCACATCAAGGTATGCCTATGTAAAGTCGAGCTAAGTGATGTGGAAACCTGCAAAGTTTTGCAACATGCACGCTATTGTTGACCTATGCAGCTCAACTATACAGGAAACTTTGTAAGGCACCCTTAGGTGTACGGCCATCTTAATATTCTATGATCAAGAATTCATTTAGAAAAATATATATACAACCAAATTTTCAATTTTTTTGACAAATATATCATTTTGACCGATGAACAAAAAGGTTTCAGAAAACATAAAACGATTAACATGGCTGTCTACGATTACTTAAACAAAGTCATCACGAATGTTGATAGGAGAATACCCGTGTGATCCGTATACTGCGACATGACTCAAGCCTTCGACTATGTGGACTATAAGATCCTGCTTGAGAAGTTAGAAGCCTCTGGAATTAGATATGGTGTACCACAGGGGAGCGTGCTAGGCCCCCTATTATTTTTAATTTATATTAATGATTTACCAAAGGTGACCATTCATCACATGTCACTCTTTGCCGATGACAGCACCGTAACTGTAAATAGCACTAACGAGATACAACTAGAAAATAAAATTCACAATACTATCCGATCAATAATTACATGGCTAGATAATAATAATCTTAGGATAAATATTGACAAAACGAAATTAATGTTGTTTAGTCAGCGACCAAAGGCATCGAATATGAAAATAGAACACAGTAGCAAAATAATTGAAAACGTAGGTACTACTAAGTTTCTAGGTTTAAATATAGATCAAAGGCTAGATTGGAAAGAACACACAGAGGAATTAAGCAAAAAACTAAGTAAATCTGCTTATGCTCTTTATAAACTGTCTTCGATCATGGGTACCGAGGCTTTGCTTACTGCATATCATGGCATCGTTGGTTCAATTTTAAGATACGGGATTATGTTTTGGGGCAACTCATGTAATAGAGAGTCACAAAAATGGTGTCTCAGAGCGATGTTTAGACTATCATGTACTGATACGTGTAAGCCATATTTCATTACAAATAAAATATTAACACTCCCGTCATTATACGTTTACGAGGTTGCGGTCTTCGTCAAAACAAACCCAAAACTTTTTAAGAGGCTAGCAGATATTAATACCCGAAGTCGACGAGATTATGGTGAATTGGTGAATTGTGTGTTAGAAGGTCCAATACGGCAATGATGCATAAAAGTATGTTCTGCACGGGCGCCAAAGATATTTAATCACATTCTGCCACACATTAGACAACTAAATATTAACTTATTTAAGAAAAAAATAAAGAACTTCCTAATTCAAAAAGCATATTATTATAATATTTCCGAGTTTCTTTCAGACAAGGTATTGGTGTAGTTTAATTTTTTATCAAATTGACATTTTGTTTTGCAAATTGATTACTTTGATCATTATTTGATGTTCTATTTTTATATTCCCAATACCTGTATTTTGTATTCAATTTTAATTTTTATTTAATTTTAATTTATTTGACATTTAGACGACGAGGTTTTGGCGTTATTATTATTGCATATTTTATAATTTGATTATTTTAATTATACCTACTTGTTGACACTTTCTTACATTAAATATTAAACAAATATCCATTATTTAAAAAAAATATTTGTACGCCGTTAAGGCAAAACATAACTGTGCTGAATATAATAATTTTAATTTAACATCTTACATGCCATGCGTGTATACTTATGTTTAACAAATAAATGATTCTTATTCTTATTCTCATGTCTGTTCTAAAAGACTACTGCCCGATTTTCATGCTGTTTTCAGCAATATACAGAGTAATTCATGAGGACGGTTTAGGTATATAACGAAACAGGCGCGGCACGGTAGTAAACAAAGACGGTTACGCAACAGGTCGTGTTGCCAATTAGCAGAACCTTGTTCCCGCAAGACCTCACAACTACATGAAACATAAACGTAGTAATTTGTGACTCCCAACACTACCCGTGTAATGGTCGCGGTAAGCAATGAGTCATTCGCTTCATATAGCGAATGGGTCATCGACCGATTGACGTTTATTGGTGACCATAGGTTGCTAGGTAGTAGATTCTACGCCTATAAAGGAAGATCCTAATATATCGCAAATCTGAGACATGATGACAATGAGTGATTATTGCCAAGGAACCACGCACGAAAAACCGCTAGTGATAACAATGTTTTGTTATAGTCTATTCTATTGAAACAAAGACGTCTATGAAAGTATCTTAGTCGTAGTTTTTCTAGCTAGACCCAGATCTTTCATTAATGCAAATAATCTTCTTAATGTTAAAATCTTAAATACTGTTATGAAATATCAAATTAATGCAACGATCGTTAGCTCTTTTTTGTTGTTGGTCTGTTCGAACTCTAAAAATAGTACCATGTTCGAACCTATGCATAGAAAATTATACTTAATCATTGTTGTTCACGGAAGTTTTGATCGTTACGTCAGTGGATGGTTAGTGATCAGATTGCCTAGACAACATGATATGTCATGGGGAATCCACGCAAAGAAAATATAATTGAATCTTACCTTGATAATGACCGCTGACATTAATTATGAAATGTTTGTAAATATCAGTTTCGTTCCTCGCTAGACGCTATCAGCGGCGGTCTTAAACGCGGTTTTGAGATGCTAGTTAGGTAATCTTTGATAACTCGCTAAGAGAAAGCAATCATTAACTAGTTTAGAAAGCAATTTTACACTTCTTCGTTCAAGATCTTTTCTGCATCGGCAGTCTTTTTTCAAATATAAAGCGAAGAGGAGATGTCTCAAGCAGCAAATCGGCTTTTTTTACATTCCAGCGGTTAGCAATAGCGCAATATCCTATTGATTATTTACGAGACATCTCTTCTTCTCTCCGTTTTGGTGAAGTACGGGTCTTAGAGTTGCCTAACCGCATGTAGATCTTGAAGTACCACAGCGAATTTGGACGTAACCAAATCCATTGGAATACCAGAATACCTTCATAATATATTAGGTATGGAGGACCGAATGAAGTATATTGAAACCTAATCACCAAAGTCTTCACGACCGACGACGCGACGCCTGCAAACGCCTTGCCTTTAATAGTATACCATCCACGAGAAAGCAGTTTGAGTATACCTACATGTTAAAACAAACAGCATTTCAACGAATATTACTTTTGCAAACAGCTAAGAGTCGCTGTACTTATGTTAATTATTCTTAAGCTATGGTTTTTCTATTTTTTTAAACAAAAGTAAACTTTGAAACTAGCAAATCAATAAATTGCGTTTTTAATCTGCACTCAATTACTGCAAATATTAGTGGATTATAATTGATTTCGTGTTAGATATTAGTACCTAATATTGGATACAAATACTACATACGTAATTCGTTTGCTCGCAGCAATTAAGGTTACTTATCTAGCTGAACTGTCTTAGTTAGTATAGTAAAAAATGAAATATAAATGTGCTCATTGTTTATTTAGGAAGATTTACTACTTTGTTTTTAGGTTTTTAAATTCAGTACTGCGATATTAATGTTTAGAGGGAATAAGAAGTAGAGAAGTCTAAAAGTCAATAATATTGTCACCGACCTGACATACAAGCCCGAGTTACGTATATAAGTACATCCACACTAAGCATCCACACTTCTAGATAACATTGATTTACACAATAATGTGCAGTTTGCTCCTCTCTCCAAACTTTAATTTACATAGATATTTTATTCATTGATATTTTCGTTTGAATACTTATTTTCAAAAATATAATAACCCATCGTTGTATTATTTTTATAAATACAAAATCATACTAGCCTTAGGTATCAATACAAATGTAACCTAAGGTCATTCAAACACCATTAAGTTGTCTATCATGTGTCATAATAGTTTTTATAAAGTATGTATATTTTATTAAGTATTATCTATACTAATATTATAAAGAGGTAAAATTTGTAAGTTTGTAGGTTTGTAGGTTTGTAAGTTTGTATGTAGGGGGTTATCTCTGGAACGACTGGTCCCATTTGAAAAAATATTTCAGTGTTAGATAGCCCATTTATTGAGGAATGCTATAGGCTATATATCATCACGCTACGACCCACGGGAGCGGAGCAGTAACGAAAAAGGTGGGTGAAACCGCAGGGGACAGCTAGTATAATATAATTATTTTAATAACATAATATTAAACATCTTATATTGTTGCCCCCAAATATGTAAACATTGATTAAATGTAATTAATTTTTGTCTAAAATTCATATCTAAAATCTATAAATTTTGACAGATGCGACAAGTACATGGACAGTCTGTCAATTAGTAGTTTTTTTTGGACATTGTTGTGTCACGTCAAAGAATATTTACCTATATCTTAGAACGTTATTGTGTTTGTATTAAAAGTGACATTGACATTTTTTTTATTTATTTTGCTTTAAGATAAGGCAAAGGTTACCGATGAAGACTTAATTTTTTTCGAAATACTAATCATATTTAATAAAGGTATTTATATATTTACCGAAGTTTGTTTTTCTGTTTCAGAGGATCAAGACTTATATGTTCCAACTGATAGTGAAGCCTGGTTGATCAGATTTCTGAGGCCATGCAAGTTCTACCCTGAAAGCGCTCACGATTTGGTAAGCTTACCATACATCTAAAACAACAAACTCTTAACTAAGTATTTTGTTATTTATAATTTTTATTTTTAGTAATATAGCTTTTGTTAGTAATATTGATGTACTCTTATTTTAAAATAAGCTAGTCTAATAAACGCTTCATCATTTGAAGCATATATCAGAAACCAGCTAAAAAAAAATATTCCTAGATTGAATCATACATATTGTACGGGAGAGCCATGTGTTTCCTCTTCACTACTAAACTCCATTACATCCGTACTAATATTTATAAATGCGAAAGTAACTCTGTCTGTCTGTCTGTCTCTTCTTCACGCCTAAACCACTGAACCGATTTGAATGAAATTTGGTACAGATATAGTCTGGGACCCGAGAAAGGACATAGGATAATTTTTATCCCGGAAATTCCCCGGGAACGGGAACTATTATTCCACGCAGGCGAAGTCGCGGGCAAAAGCTAGTACACAATAAAATATCCATTATCTTGGTTACCTGAGAATCATAAAACATTTAGCCTACTGAACTACTATTAATATAAACGGATGTAGGTTTATACTAGTTGATATACTGAATAAGATTATACTAAAATGCATTGTCAATAACTTATTTAAATTAATGTAAATACTTCCTTCCTTTTCTATTTTTCAGTTTAATTGCCAATTCTAGAGTTGTATAATTTTCAATTAAACGTAGCGTGTTTTGTAAATAAATAATTATAATTCAAATTCATCACGATATTATTATGTGTAATTAGTTCAAGGCATATAATATGCAAAATTACTTAGACCTTTATAAAAAAATATTTCTTTTTCTGCCTGTTTCAGATTAAGCGATACTACGGGTTTAAACTGAAACACTCTAAGCACTACGAGGGTCTCATACCTAGCAAGGAGACGAACGTGTTCAACCAGAATGTGCTGACAGTGCTGCCCACTCGCGACCAGTATGGGCGGCGAGTGCTTGTGCTGGAGTTGGGAAGTAAGTAGCAGTAGAACTGAAGATATACTAAGAATTTTATTCTGTTTAATCAAGGACAATTAGAATAGATTGTAAAAGAAAGATATTCCACAGAAACGTCCTAAATATATTGTAAACATGCCCCCAGTATGGTCGTAGTTAAATACTTTAAGACCAATGTTAACAGTAATAATAATAAATAAATAAATATCTTGGGACAACTCAAACACGGTCATCTGATTCCAAACTAAGCAGAGCTTGTACTATGGTAACCAGACGACTGATAAACATACTTATATAATTTATAAATATAAATACATACATATTATAGATAAAGTACACCCAGACACAGAACAAACAATCATGCTCATCACACAAAGTTTGTCTGGAATCGAACTCACGACCTCTGGCTTAGCAGTCAGGGTCACTAACCACTAGCTAGACCAACAGGCCGGTCAAATTAATATTATTAAGAGTGATGTTAGAAAAATCTCAACATTATAACAATATTGTCAATATTCAAAAAAGTCGACCTTAACATAAATCACTCACAGTGAACAAGTTGATCAGAGATAATGGTTTTCATAATAAAACAAAAATTACCAAATATTTCCTTCTGACGTGTAAAGATAATAAGTAAGATAAATCGTATTAGAGTTTCTGGCTACTCATATAGTCACGCAGTGATGCCCAAGTTAATGATGAACAAATAATACGTTGCATACAATACCTACACACATACATAGCCAACACGCACACTACGTCATTTAATATTGCGTTCATCATCATTGCCCTCAGTATTCGCGTAAGCATTGAACAGACAAACGACAAAAACTGTAAAATTATATGCAATTGAGGAAATATACGGATGTTTTGTATGGAAAAACCAAAGAAAATTCCGTTGGCTTACTGATTCAATGATCGCTGAACTCAATATTTAAAGTAAAGATTTCCGTTTTTTTTTAAAGTACAAAAACGTTGTATTTACTCGACACTCAAAAAATCATTTTGTATTCTTAAACCCCAATGATGATGTCAGACAACGAACCTATTCTTTTAAAGTAAGTCCTCCTCGTCCTTGATCAGTCCCTCATTGCTGAGGATCGTGACTCTTAATCTTGTCAACGAGTTGTCGCCATAAAGTAAGTACCCCATTAACTTGCAACCTGACTGACTTGTTACAGAAAAATGGAAGCCAAGCAAGTGTTCCCTAGACGAGGTGTTTAAGGGCTGCGTGCTGTTCCTGGAGGCGGCCATGTTGGAGCCCGAGACGCAGATCTGCGGCGCCGTGGTCATCTTCGACATGGACGGGCTGTCCATGCAGCATGTGCTGCAGTTCACGCCCAGCTTCGCCAACAGAATCGTCGATTGGCTACAGGTTGGTTTAGCTGAATAGATCTAGACTAAGTTTAAAAATGTCCGAAAGATTTGACATGGCGAAAAGACATGAAATATCAAAGGTCCTCTGTGTCAGTCAGTTCTAAGAATTAGAATTTAGTCTTTTCAACTCTTTTTCTAAACCTAATCTAACCATGTCATAAATGGTCACTAAATATTTCATGAAATGGTCGGCTTGTACCCCTATCATATAAACTCCCTGAAAACTACAGTCAAAAAATCTGCATCTTGTAAAATACCCAAATAAATGTTTATTTTTATCTATTTTCAGGAAGCCATCCCACTCCGCATTAAAGGTCTGTACATAATCAATCAGCCATTCATCTTCGAGATGGTGTTCAAGTTGTTCAAGCCGTTCCTGAAGGAGAAGCTTCGCTCTCGCATCGTGTTCATGGGCAGCGACAAGAAGACGCTGCACGAGTACATCAGCCCCAAGTGCCTGCCCGACAAGTATGGCGGAACCTTGAACATCCCCAGCGTGACTGGAGGCCAGTGGCTGGAGCTACTCCTCATGTGTGATAAGGAATTCAGTGGTCAGTATAAACTTCAGTATACGAAAGATACGCCGATAGTTAAATACCCCACGGAAAACAGGCGCTTTTCGACTTAGGTCATTGGAAAGACAGAAGTCCTTTTGCGTCATAGAGCAGAATAATTTAAAATAGATAAAAAATAATTTCAAAATAGTAGTATACAAACGTTTAAATTTTATATATTAATTAATTACAATACAATTTATAATCGATTCTTTATAATAAATCATTTGAAGTCTGAAACGTTTCAAACTTCAATTGACCTGAGTATAATAATGATGATGTATGTAGAGACGTAACGAATGTTGTTAAATTTAACATTTATTCAAGTAGGTAATATTACTCGTATATGACATACCTAATGTTTTAAATTTTATTTCAGCAATTAACTCATATGGATACAAGAAAAACTGAATGGTGAATGCTGCGCGGGCGCACAGAGTGAGATGGACGATTTTATGCAATGTGATAATGAGTATGCATATCGTGATATACTATTATTTAGATGAATGTTACTCGTACAAACCATAGTTTTAAGGCCGTAGCCATTGGCATTTTGTGTATCTAGGTATGGTGTAGAATTAATTAGTCGAGAATATCATTTTTTTAATAAATAGAATAGTTGAAAATATGAATGTTGCTTGATACGCTTAAGCATTTTACAGTACATTGGACCAATATTCGTTTATTTTTAATATGTTTAATTAATAGAAAATTACTAGTAAGCTCAATGCTGTGAATACATATGAGCTGTGATTCCAATAGTAATTTGATATTAATATAGTAAAAGGGTCATAACACGTAATTACAATATACTAATGTTATTCGTAAATGTACACTGCATTTCCAATGGTAGACATAGATGTCAGAAATGTCAAAATAAGTCTCAGGTTTTAGTACACTTTCAATGCTATACTGGTCACCATTTTGTTGTCAACACAGTCCTAAATTTAAATTCACAAACTTTTCAAAGTGATCTAAATCTTTTTTGTACAAAAAAATAGGAAGTGGCTCAATTCAGGTGTCTGACGATGTATTCCTTAGCACACATTTTCTAAAAGAAAGCAGGCTGTGAATTCACTTAATTGTATTATTATATTGTGGTTATAATGAAAAGGCTTCAAGTCCGAATAATATACTACTCAATACTGAGCTTATACATTTTTAAAAGAAATTTTATTGTGATGGACAATAATCAGCGAATACAGGGTTATTTTTTACCTCTAATAACCTCGCACGACTACGTTACTGAACAATAACAAACAACAACTACCAAATAATTAAACAAAAATTTGCTGCAACATTACATTTAAGTTCGCATAATACGGCAAAATGTACCTGTTTTTTGTTGGATTGATAAATATCATAGAATAATTAGTTATTGGTTATAATTAATAGTATAGTCCTGTAGGGTAATTATAACCCTGTATAATTTACAGTTTGTATTGCCCAGACCGTATCTGAGTAATATACATATAAAAAAATATGAAAATGATGAGTCCATGACAAAACTTCATGATATTGCGTCAATATACTTAATGATATTAGTAAACTAATTTATAAAAAATAGTATATATTAGGTTTAATTTTTAATGTTAAAGACTTCTTTTTATCTATGTGTAAAATATGTAATAATTATTGTAACTATAAAAACGAAACTCATGAGATATAACTATTTATGTATTTGTATACCTACCTATTATATACAATAAAAAATATAATGATTGTTCAATCAATCAGAAGTTACAAAAATATTTACCTATTTTATGTATTTTTATAAATCCTTATTCTAAGCTTACCTAATGTTAAGAAAACGGTAACATTATACCATTTAAATTATCCTCTTATTTATTAAGTTACTTTAGTAGGCAACCTTATGGAGTAATTAATAAAACAATTTTTGTATTTAAAAACTGGCTTCTTATTTTATTAACACCAACTACGTTGTACTTTCATTATATCGTTACAAAAATATATAATATACTTAATTAATTAATCTATACATTTTTTAAGATCCATTTAAAATCATAGAGCACTAGATTAACCTACTTTCTCACCTAAATATCTTACTGTGCCTTATTATTAAAAATGCAAATAAATTACATTTTTATTGAATATTCCGCGAGTCCACGCTTGAGTTCCACTTTGTACAGCAGCAACATGTGTTCTACGCCTTATTATTGTTCACATTCTGGACGTAGCCGTAGGAATTTGCCACTGAAAAAAGTTTAAATATTCAATGGTGATTCTCTTGTTGACAAACTTAACTAAATTTAAGTTAAATGCATCTTTCTCTTTCCATTTCTTAAAGAAAAGGACAGAAGATACATTTTAGTTTAATCCTGTCAAATTAGAGCCATGTTTTTAAATCGCGTCTAAACTATCTATGGAGTGTCTAAATTTGACAGGACTTAACGAATATTTTATCTTCTGTCCTTTTCTTAATTAAATGGAAAGAGAAAGATGCACTTAACTTATATTTACGTTAGTTTGTGATTAAGAGAATCGGCACCATTTTCAGTTGTATTGGCGGCTATTATTTTTAAAGATAAATAAGAAAAAAAATGAACACAAATAACATTTTTTTTTTATCTTCACGTTACATAGTACAGATACTCATAGCTACAAAAAACCCTATGACTGTAGATTCCTTACAAAAAACCTTTAATACTACAGTCACATTTTGTAATATATCTAAAACTATTTTAAATAGAACCTCATTGGATCTTTTGTAATTCATAATTTAAAGGGTTGCTGGCCTTCTTTCGTCGAAAAAATTTGAAACGCCATTTGTGTTTCTTTTTTATTTCTTATTTTTCTTAACAAATAATGGCCGTCACCTGTTTTTTGGATATGACGGCCAGCTTTGAACGTAAGTTTGAAGATGAGAAAACTCTTTCGTGACTATTAATAAATTGGTAAAACCTATTTGATCATTAACCTACCAATATTAAAAATGTCAAAGTTTGTAAGGATGAAGTATCTACGTATATTGTTGAAACTTTTCAGTAATGTAACTTTACAGTAATCAGAATAACAATAGGCTACATAACATCGCGCTGTGAACTAAATTTAAGGTAAGTACATCTTTCTCTTATTAGTTAAGTCCTGTCAAATTTAGCTGACCCTGTCTAATTTGACAGAATTAAAGTAAAATGTATCTTCTGTCCTTTTCTTTAAGAAATTGAAAGAGAAAGATGCATTGAACTTGATTTTAGTTAAGTTTGTGAACAAGAGAATCAGCACCATTGTCCTAGGCGTGCCAGCAGGAACATCGTAAATATAGACGGTCACAGTCATGTTTGAGTCACATGTTATGTCAATTGCCATTAACCGCTTAATTGGGTGGGGCCCCATTTGTACCCGAAAGATAATAATAATTATTATTTATTTTATTGACAGTAATAATGATATGATACATGGTTATATGCAGTACATGAAGGGCTAATAATACATTCTAGAAACAGAACACAACAAATAACATGTAGTACATACAAATACTTAGGCGAGGCACTGATCTCCTAGCTAGATCACCAAGTGATCTGTGTTAAGGAGAAACAGATTCCACTCCCTAGTAGAGTAACAATAACATTGATGGTTTTAAGCCTTAATATAGACCCATTGGGACTATCAATTAGTCACGTGGTTACAAAAATAAGTGAAAGAAAATCAATACTTATTAAATGAGAAAAAACAAGGCATTAGTATTCTAAAATGTGTAGTTAATTTATAGTGTGTTGTATTGTTAGGTGATTTGGTGTGCTGTGCTGTCTTGTGTTGGGTTGTGTTGCGATGTGCTGTGCTGTGGTGTGTTGTGTTGTGTTGTGGTGTGGTGTGGTATGTTATGCTGTGGGTGTCGTGTATTGTGTTGTAATGGGATGAGATGTAATGTGGTGTATTGTGATGAGGTGAGGAAAGGTGGAAAGATGTAATACTACTGCCCCCGCTCTTACCAGCAGCGTTAAGCTAGCTCTATGGTCACTGCTAGTCCGCTCCAGTGGGTCATGCGTGTTGTTATAAATATGTATAGGTATTGTGTTATTCTAATGTATAAGCTACATTGCTGCAAAGTTACTTCATGCATACATAAATCCATTGTCACATACTTTCACATTTATAATATTAGTAGACTAGCTTCCGCCCGCGTCTTCGCCCGCGTCCTTATCGAAACTTCCTTTTTACCACTTTTTTTTTTGAGGGCGTGTCATACTTTTACTGACTAAACCCACATACCTATGTTCATTCGGTTGCCCTTTATGTTTCGGGGCCACGGTAACTATTAGAACTATTCTGCAACCCCGGTAGGCTTTGGCCCTAGAGGGCCCCTTCACGTGCTGACTGCTCTTTGAGGCGCGCGTGGTACAAAACGCGCCGTCGACACGGGCCGACCTAGTCGGGCAGCGAGCTACGCACAGCTATCCCCCGCTCGCGCCTATGTGCTACGGTGGCCGGTAGTCGTCTTGCGACTTTAGACGTCTACGCCTGGGTCCCTGCCCGGGGGTGAGGCTTGGCGCTGCCTCACGTTGACGGTTCCTCATTAGGCCTTTCTTGTTGTATACTTACTCTTTACAAAGAACATATCCTGCTAATTTCATGTCTCTAGGACCAGCTTTTTGAGCTGTGTGTTGATATATCAACCGTCAGTCAATCAGTAAGTCAGTTTACCATTTTACTAGATATAGTTTAGTAGAAAAATATTAGTAATATACTCACTTTTATACTCTTCCTCGTAATGGCGAAGCATCTTCCACAGCACATCTCCAGTGATCTCCGGCTCAGGCAGCAGGCCGCCATGACGCTTCCTCAGGGCCTTAGGGTCCACATGTTCCATCAACGAGTTCATGTTGCTGCCGTGGAAGTGGATGCGCGAGCGCAACTTCTCCCTCATGAATGGCTTGAAGATCGCGAACAGCATATTGAAGATGTACGGCTGGTTTATTATGTGGACGGCCTTGACGCGGATCGGCACTGATTCCTGGAATTATAGAGGGTTTTTATTAATTTTGTGATCGTTTTTCAAAGGGTTTTTGGGTCCTGTACCACAGTGGGCTAATAGGATCCTGTTGTAAAGCCTGTGCTGTCAGTCCGTCTATTCGTCTGTCGGTCAGCGGGGTGTATATCGTGAACTGTAATATGTAGAGAATAAAATTTTCAGAAAATAATGTTTTAAATATTAAGGTCGAGTAAAATGCCAAAAATAAAACATTTACTGTAGGTATAGGTATTTCAGTTGATAATTTTATTAAATTTTGTTCCTATATAGGTGCAATATTTGCGAGTTCTACGCATTCTTGGGCGATTTTCAAATACCTTAAGAATTAAACCGCTATGAACTGCGTAAGTATAGACAATGGGGTTAAAATACTGCAATAGTTCAACTATTATCAAAAATAGTCAGACATATTGGAATGTTAAAATAAACGTGACTAGAGTACTTGACTAAATTCATGAACTAAACTGTGCCTACCTACTTATTATACCCAATTCTAGTTCAGTCAGCAACAAAACACCATTACCTATTACTTTTAATTATTACCTAGTTAGACACATCCATTTCGTATTCCTATTTGTATTGTACTCTATATTAATAACTTATTACGTTAGACTATTAAGGTGGAAAGAGAGTCGACCCTGTCTTAATTTTTTTTAGATTCTTTTGTAATAAATATGGGATTATTTTTCTTACAAAGAAGCGAGGGCCTAAAACTGATAAAAACGGTCTTACGTAATAAATGAATGGCCCTTAATTTTGACTCAAAAATTCGAAGTGTTAAGCATCTTTTGTTGACCGTACCCAAATAGGCCCAGCAATGAAAATGGCAAAATAGCTAAGTTTGTTTACAGTAAACATTTAGACTGAACTAAAGAACTACTTTCAAAATTCTCAAATGAAATCTATTGACCTAGAAATGCAGTTTACTAGTCAAACAGGTAGTTGTCTGCCAGCCCACTTCACGTGCTGCCTTCGTTGCGTAACATATCGCACGGGTCAATGGCCTCCGTTCGACCAGCAATAAAACTAATAATATTGAGACCAGTTGTATCAAACTGCGAGAAACATATGATTGGACATTATTACGATTCAGATTGATGTGCGAACTAAAGATGAACTAGGTCGTTTTCGCCAGTTAATCAGACATTACATTATAAAACTACTTATTGTTATTATAAAACAAAATGCCTTTGCCGCGACCATCTGTATGTATTATACACCGTGTTCGGTAAAACGGGGGACATATTGAAGGAGGCTATTCTATATTCGATTCTCATTCCAAATATGTAAAAAAGCAATATCTTATTGTTTTACCAAATACCTCATTAAATCAATATGTTTGTGACACATGCGCTAGATACCCATCAAAGGAAGACGATTATATCTACTTTACTCTCTAGGTGAGTGACCCGACCCGATGCAACCGCGAGCGCTTGGTTGCTATTTTAAGACTGTGAGAGCCTTATTGCGATTCAATTGTGATTTTCTTTATTTACATTATTATATGTCATATATGAGCACATATTATCGCGTCCTTAAATATGTCTTTCGACTTACCTAACACGGTGTATTTCATAATCTATAAAATCAAATACTATCGACACTATTTACTAGAAATACACGTAACGATACATAAAGAAGGTGTAGGAGAAAAGGAATCTATTCAAGATCTCTAAAAAGAGATCCTTTCAGTAAATAGGAAAGTAAAGGTGAGGCCAGACTAGGTAATAAAACTTTTATTATAAGTAAACATGGACATAATATTTATTTTAAAATACTTATAACTTGTTTTTGCTCTTAACTTGATTGAGTGCCAGTTATAGCAAATGCATACGAAGTCAAAGCCAAACAGAAGTACATAATTTAATTATTCTTACTAATTTCAAATTTAATCAAAATCAGTTCATTGGTTTAGCCATGAAAGCGTAATAGACACACAATGTTATTAGTAAGAATTATTTTGTTTCTACCGAGTATGTAAATTTATCTCGAGACCTTAGTAGCTAATTAACACTACGATAAGTAGTTGAGATAAAAAGTTTGCTAGTTGGAGAAAAAACAGGTGCAAAAATCATATCCTCAAACGACAAAAACAACAAAATTATATATAAATACAAAATTATAGTTTGGTTTTTAATTAACATACTGACTCTGATGGCGATATAAATACTAAGCACATACTTTACTGGCTAGCCTTTTTTAGCACTATACCTGTCACTGTTGCACTACCGTCAGACGTCAAGTGCACGATAGAGACGGAACATGGCTAAGACAAAGTCAGTGCTAAGTAACGTCTATTTATCTTGACATGAGATTACCAATTTCTTTCTAAAATACATAAATACGTGTTAAGCTAATGTGTGTATAACTAAACTATGTGTTTTAGAAGCAAAACCAATTAGGTATTAATCGTGGTATTTAAGCCAATAATAATGTATTGTGTATGCGATGAGGTCGTGTTGACCAGATTTAAAAATATTGTGTAAAATGTCTGTGTGACGAGACGAGACTTTTTTAGATCTTCACAGACTTGGTATTTTTTGCGACTGATTGGTACCATTTTTTTTTTGCATATAAGAATGAAAAATTATTATTGTTCAATCAAAAATCATCAATTATATCGTGACCTATGAGCTCGAAGACATGATGGTCTCTAAGTACGGAGTAAACTGTTTCTCTACTAGGTGTATTTTCGGGCTTCGAATATCCCGCTACGAGATGATTCTACTCATAAAAACATACAACTTTTTTATGGCACCAACTCTGAAATCGCGAAAAAAATATCAGCTGTTTGTGACAAAAGTTCAATGCTCTCCCGATCACAAGTATGAAACAACTGATATTTTTTTCGCGATTTCAGAGTTGGTTCGAAACCAGGACCGAAAAACCTGGACCTTTATGTTTGTACCCTACGGTATTAATACTAACCTGTATCCAATCAAGGACCATCTTCGCGTAAGAGGGCGTGAACTGCATAATATGTTTGAAGGACAACCCCTTCATGTCGAAGACACTAATGACGCCGCAGATCTGCGTCTGGGGCTCCGCCATCGCTCCCTCCAGCCCCACCTGGATGCCTCGGAAAACGTCCTTGAGGGACACTTCTTGAGGGTTCCATCTCTCTGGAATATTAACAAGACAGCTTTAGCAAGATAGGGGTATTTCACTACAAAGTAAAAAAAAAGCTGTCTGTCAGTTCCTATGTATGCTTAGACCTTTAAAACTTTATTTATTTATATCGTACGTTGACAGTCGTGCTACTGTAGCAGTAACATTGCTTAGTTGAAGCACTTGCTAATCAACCTAAGTAAAATCCTTGCTATAGCCAAAACTTCGCTAGAAAACTTTCTTAGAATGAAAACTTTGCTAGAGATAGTCGATTGCTTTTTTTGCAATGTCGGAAAGAACGTAATGTTCGGCTTAGTAACGTGAATTTTTACACCTGAATAAGGAATATCGTCATAATTCAAAAATAAATCTAACTTTTTTTTAGTTACTCGTAATTACCCAAAATGTCAAGGTAAACTTTTTATTGTGTTGAACTTTTAACAGGTTCCTTATTAACGATCTTTTATAATAATTTAAACAAATAATAAATGAGTACCATATTCATCCATTGTAACAAGAACAAAACCGGATTTTTGACTGTATTATTTAAGAAGATAAAGAGTTCCATTATCTTATATCCAATTTTAAACATTCAATATTAGATTTACAAAATCAATTTTAGATTACCTATAACAATCAGAGATCCTTCCTATTCTAACTAATCCTTCTTAACTATTGTTTTACCTATACCTAGGACCTCTAAGCTAGCTTAAACAAATGAGGAAATACAATACATGTAACAATATTACTATTTAAATAGATTTGAGTTACGTGTCTGTTTGACACGCCTAGCTAAACATTACAATATGAATTAATAGTTATAATATAACTATAGGCACTTTACGCACTATTTCATCTAAATTACGTAGCATATCAATTTCATGTGCACAGACCGTGTTCGCCCTAGATATAAATGGATAAAGTAATGATTATCAAAAACTAACGTTAGATACATCGCAACAAATTGGTCTTTTGTAGATATCAGAAATACAGGTGCATAAAAATCAATTTGAAGACTTTATTACAAATGTTCAATGCCATTATAAGAAGCGTGTTTGCATAACCTTGTACTTGGACATATTGATGATTTACTGTTTTTAATAACTTAGGGGGAAAAGGCGCTGATAACCGAAATACAGGCTCTGCCTAGTTCGGTTACAGATGCTCAACTCTTTTCGTTATAACAATATTGTTGCCAAGTTGTTATGTAACTTAGTATTAAGTTGTTTGAAATAAACATTACTATTATTACTATAAAACTTATCACAAATGACCCCAAAATAGGCATAATTTGCAACGTTTCGACGTCATGTTGCAGCAAATTAAGCAAAATTGTTTTAAAGTTTTAAATTTACGGCATTCGCATTTATAAACAGTAGACATAATAATGATTACGATGATGCCATGACTCACGTAAGTGTTGAAAATTACAAAGCGCTGCAATATTATACCTAAGTAGTAAGTCTTGTACACCGCAAACTTGAGCTAAACCTAAACTTTATATTCAGGTATATACATTTAATACCTAAACATAGAGATTAAGTGTATGTATTATGAGTTAGTGTGATATGTCCTCCTAAAAACTGGTGCAATGATTTGGGATATCCTATCCCCTCAAAATGCCAGACCATTAGCCCAAGTCAAAAACTTTTAAAACAGTTTAAAAGTGTGGATACTCTTTAAAAACTATCCATAAATAGGAGCCCTGCATGGCGGGGTTTCGTCGAGCTAATGCAATTCGGATTGCATTAACATTTTACTAGTTTACGCCGTTTATAAAATGCCGACGCCACAAACAACAATGTAAACACCGGATTCGAAATTTGCATGCGACATATACAGTGATAATTGGTGATAATGAATACCAACCTCCGGATTCAACTAAAATAATACGCCGTCCGTGCTGGTCCCGTGGCGCCAAAATAGAAATAATGGAGTGTTCAAATGGCGCGCGGATGGCCGACGGCAGCAGATCATGGCAGTAGTCCGCGTGTGACAGCCTGAACTTGTAATATGCTTGAATCTATAAAACACAAAGAAAATATCATTATTTGAAATGCTCGTTTAACAAACAGATTGGGTTTTTTCAATTTACAGTGCTTATTTCAGGGGGAGAATATGAATAACTCATAAATATAAATAATTTAAAATAATAGTCTTAGTAATATACTTTAAAAAAATATTTTGTTTGAAATAGTAGTAGACTTCAACTCGTATTATGCAGTGACATAACAACCGTTGTTCACATTAATTAATCAACCCGAACACAGCCCACACTCATAACGATAATTGACGTTCAACAGTTTATGCAAAATGTCTTGACTTCTTGAGTGCTATTGCATTCGTCTCGAACAGTTCTTAATAATCTTGAATTCATAATTTACAATGATGAGGTCTCCTTTCTATAAATATAGCATCATAGACATTATGATGCAAGTATCTTAATAAAACTTTGATGACCAAAGTGTTAAATGATTTATTAAAATAGCTAGAGGTAGCATTTATTGCCTTGTGTACAAAAAGTATGTTTTTTTTTATTGTACAAAGAAACAATTTATTATTATTACCCCGGTTACATCCGCGTTAAGTCTTGCGTCTTCGGTTACTGATAATTTCTCGTAGTTGCATGATTTTCAAAATACATGATATATAATCATACTCTACAACATGTAACCTTACTAGGAACCCTAACAAAACACGAAGGACTTAAATTAAGTTACATTATAGAACTATATCTAGAAAGGTAAACAAAAAGCTGAGATGTATGAACAAAGATAGGATCAATAATAAATAAAAACCTTTTTAAAAGCACTTTCTGGGTAGAACTTGCACGGCCGGAGGAATTTCAGGAGGTAATCGTCTCTCTCGAGGGGTACGTACAGCGATGGCTCCTCTGAAAATGAAAAAACACCGTATCATCACTACATAAACATAAAAAAACTCCTGAAACTTCCAAAACATTGAACAAACCGACACAATAAGTGGTCTTGGGAAGTTAGAGCGGTAGCGAACACTTTATACAAGCCGAAAACCCCAGCTTTTACTAATAATATAACATGAGCCGCTAGTATTAAATAAAAATGATTTATTATTAAAAAGTTTACAGCTATTGGATGTGTCTTAACATCGACTTGCAGGGGTTTTTCCAAATCGAAAAAATCTGTTAGTTTTATACTAAAATTGTAATTAAAAAAAGTACGTGCGCGTTAAATCCCGATTAACAGTGAAGTATAATATTGTAATTTACGCAAGCTCCAAAGTCGGATTCTCCATAATATTCAACTTGATGTCACAAAGCAACATGATTTATTCGAAGTCAACTGCGCGCTACCAAGTCTCGCTACCAGAGTTGCACATCCGAATTTTTGTAAGTACACTCAACACTTTGTCAGAACAAAAAAGACAACCTTGAATCACTTATTGTATCACAAACTCATCAAAAATCACAATTGTTACGAGTATGCCACCACAGGGACAATGCACATTATTTGTATTTTAAATATTTGCGAACATATTGAATATGTAACAGATACAGATAGTGATAATAAATTGTTAATAAATGCATTCGTATACATATTTGAGTTATGTTTGTTTGACGTAAGGTATATTTTTTAATGAAGTCGAAGCCAATTTGTTTATTTTACCATTTAGTTTTAGTAAATTAGACCATCAAAAAGGCACTTCGGAACGTCATATTGGTAAAATAGTTAAATCTAGTCGTTGTAGGTAAATAAAAATTGCATTTAAACAAATGTGAATATTTAACAAATCTATATATTTGTTCTTGCACAGTTACACATACAAACTTTGCACAGATATTAAAGCACGATGCCAAATGTGAGATTTGTCTTAGTTAAAGCGTAGAATATTTTAAGGAGATGAAGTTATGAACCTGAATGAGACTGGAATTATTTTTAAAAGGTAAAATGAACGCAAACTCGATTCGACAACATTTCGTTTACAGAAATACAAACACAGTGCTGTTATTGTATATATTGAAGGAGTACATCGACAGATAACCTTTAGTTAATGGAGTATATGGTAGCATACCAAGACTATTTGTAATCATAACAAGATAAGTTCTAAATATACGTTAAGCTTATCTAAATGCTTATTAGCATTATCGCAAATTAATCATGTTAGTTTCTAAGTTACTTTATGTTATACAAGCTGTGCCGAATCCTATTGAAAGTTCTAGAGATTAGCGTGCTTAAAAAGAAAATCTCCAGCTTTAATATGTTATATACATAAAACAATACAACATATACATATTAGCATATATTTTTTTCCAAAGGTGGTAAGGTTGGCTTGCAGTCCAACTGGACTCAACTTAATAGCTGTGTTCGTGCGTGCGCCTCAGCCACATCGTGATATATTGCTATCATTCATTAACTTTATTTTATTTGTCTTCGCTCAAACGAATAACTTGAATGCATAACTTTTCTAGTCAACGTGATAATTAGAGATCGCGGAACTCAACCTTTTCAATGATATTATATACCTGTATGATATATATGTCTGTCTGTATGTATGTCTTTCTTTCACGGCAAAACGGTGCAACGAATTGACGTGATTTTTTAAGTGGAGATAGTTGAAGGGATGGAGAGTAACATAGGATTCTTTTTGTCTCTTTTTAACGCGAGCGAAGTCGCGGGCAAAAGCTAGTATGATGATAATACAAACCGTGCCCAGAAGTAGTACCCGTATATTGACATGACTGATGGATTTTATTTTGATACATATATTATGTACTAACACTAGTTTTTGTAAGTTGTTTATGTATTTACTAACAAAATGTGGATATTACGCCGACTGAAGAGAATGTTGCGTGATAACTTAAACCAGTTCGTTATGTAGAGGAGCAATCGGACAACATATCTAACACTATTCTATTTGTCAGTGCGATATTTTTTACTTTACAAAACCTTATAGAGTTATTGAAGGTCAAAGTTCTATCTTTTATGTATACTTTTATGTATTTTTTTAGGGAAACAAGTTTTATTTTTAATAAAGGTGAACTTTATTCACTATTAACTACATATGGTGCTCACTTAAATTTATGCGCTACTGTAACCAGATAGAGATTATTCTTACCAACTAAGAAGTTAGCGTTTTTGTGCAATGTTATTAAACGGCTAATTATCTAACAGATTTCCGCTACCTTACCGATACGATGCACCATGTTTAGAATTTCGTTGATTTTCTATTATTTCGTATATGTTTTTGTTTTACCAAACATTGGCTTCAATATTGAACCGTAATGCATTATGGTTCAATTTGCTTCAATCGTTGGCTGGGATGCAAAATCAGTACTAATATTATAAATGCGAAAGTAACTCTGTCTGTCTGTCTGTCTGTCTGTTACGCTTTCACGTCTAAACCACTGAACAAATTTTAATGAAATTTGGTACAAAGATAGAGTGGACCTTGAGCAAGAACATAGGATAGTTTTTATCCCGAACTTTTGAAGAGTTCTCTTGAAAACGCGATATAACCGACATCCTCGCGGGCGAAGCCGCGGGCAAAAGCTAGTTGGCGCTAAATATTAATTGACATAAACAAAAATCTTAGTACCAAGACCCAGCGACCCTACATGAGCAGTGGTCAATTGTATTGATTGCTAAATATTTGCTTACAAGTTTCCAACTAACAGATCGACTCATATTGCTATTTATTGAGACACAAAACGAGAAAACTTTAACTAAGGTGTTCCAATATCTGATCATAAGTAAGCGAGTACTGTACTAAGTACTATCGACCAAATTGAATCATGACCCATTTCGACGACAAATCGTTTGAAGCTGTCAAAATAATAAGACTAGACGTGCGACATTTTTAATACATGTTTACGCGATTGTCGACCTAATTGTATTTAAATGTCTGTAGGAAAATAATCTTATGATGGGTCATGATTCCATTTTGTCGATTGTACATCGACCTTAATTTTTAGAAGCTGAAACAATAATAGTCTAGCAAGGCTACAGGAAACGGCCAAAGTCTTGTAAACATACATTGATATCAATTACCATTAATAATTACAGTACTTGTCTATAAATAGGCAATGTCTTCAAGCAATTACAGGCTTTGACATACCTGGAGGAGTTATTCTCCATGTTTTTATTAGTCATATCAAGATTAATTAAATACGCTTTAATGATAATGCGTCCATGGTTGACACTTAATGGCATAGACAAAAGCTTCGACCACAACCAGAGGACGTTTTGCTCTGATTAAAAAAGCGGCACTTTTTGACATGGCGAGTATTTTTGAAGGTTCCTCTCTCTGGAGCCCTGACCAATGACCATAGGTTTTTTCAGCGAGTTTAACACTATGCGCCTTACTAATAAACGCTGCATAAAGTTATGACAGGTTTATACGTCAAAAAATGTATGGTTACACAGGCTTTATTCATTGCATAACTTCACACAGTGATTATTAGTAAGGGCATATGTATTTACTTTTCATCTATGGGCTATTATTTTGACATATTTTTATGTTTTTTTTAATACTTTAAAATTTTATTAATCCTTCAAACACACGTGATTCGAGACACAATAGAAAGACAAAAGCAGCGCGACAGCCGACTGTCGTTTGGTTGTTAAAAGGTTAAATGACAAAAAGGAATAAATTTATTCATTCATTTAATTAAATAACAACAGCGGTCAATAGGTTAATGTCAGCCTGTCAACTAGAGGGTTGGTTAGTTTGTCCTTGGATGTTGGACTGTCTGTCTTAACATATATTTTGTAGACGATAATCTACGAAAACACCAGTTTAAATGAATCAAAAATAAATTATACATAACGAATGCTGGTTCAGCCTCTAAGGCCCGTATTAATAGACGTCACTCAACTCCGAGACGCTCTTAAGTCTCTTGCTGTCCTTGACATTCTAAAGGGAAAAAATAAGGACAGCAATAAACTTGAGAGCGTCTCAGAATTGAGTGACGTCTATTAATACGGGCCTTAATGACTTAAGTTTTTGTTTTTACGGGTATTAATGGGTGAAGCAGGTTTGCTCTTGTTTTCTTACTTATATGTACTGTACTGCCGACCAGTTAGTAAGAAATTGCGAGCAATCAACATCGCGGAATAAGTAGAATATATTATATAATTAAAAAAATATAGGCTATGCATCAGCTGTTAATGTTTCTTATATAACGAACACGTGCATATAAACTTGTACCTCGAATACCTTCGAATTGATTGAACACAAACACGAACCGGTTACCAAATGTCGGAAAGTATCAGTTAAGTTGAGCAATCATTTAGATTATAACTACATTCGTGGGTTAAACTGTTGAACACGTAATGTAGAGAAACTTTATAGTTTTAACTTTGTAAGGTTACGAATACTTCAACTCTATGGAAATTGGTATTTTAACCAAAATGAAGTGAACCAACCAAACTTTTAGTCCTACACCTACTTCATTTTCACTAGGGATAATAAATGCTACTGTACTACAAAACAAACAGCATTCAGGGACACGTGACCTATTTGTTACCGCTACGCCGCCGCGTCGTCTACGGAGGTGCTACGCGGCGTCTACGAAGCGTAGAGGCCTACGCTCGACAGTCGCTGAATGTCCCATTTGATTGTTTGTTATTGCAAAACGATCTTACAAAATTGCAGTGTATATTACTTAAATTACTATTTAAGTAGGTAAAATTGTCTAAAATAATATACGGCTTTTGTATCTACGCACCTACTGTGTAATATGAGAGATGATTCAATAGAAACCTTGTTTTTTCAACCTAAACGCTAATTTCATAAAAACTGCACCAAGCCGTTCATGATGAAACAGTGTTTCTAAAATAATGCACGAATCACTTCAATGTTTTGTAAACTAACGAGTTCTTAAAGCAATCGATTTAAGATGTTCAAAGTAGAATTTTACGCAGAATTTTATGATTTAGATTTACTGTTTGACTAAATATGCATCTCATGTAACTCATGCAAAGTATTAAACAGAACCAATGTTTAAAAAACCTTTGTTTTTAATTTAAATTAAATAGAAAAAAATCTTGTCCATGTCAGCTTTTACAAGAGTCATGCATTTAAATCATGGTTATAGTTAAACGTTTTCAGATTCTTAATATAAGTACCTAGTAAAAAAGATGACATACTTACTGGTATGGCTTGAACAATAACTGCGCCGATTAAAACATAAATATTTACTTTTTAGTATATTATAATAAATCGCTATGTAAAGCTAATGGGACAATTTGGCACACCATATCTGTATTCTAATTTAGAGAAAAGTTGATCTCATTTCTCCACCCATCGTTTAACACGGCAAAGTCAGCCAGTCTCTACAATACACTCTTTCAATGAATACTTAATTAAAAACATGTTTATGTTATGGTTGCGGTTATGTTATTTACTAATTGTATCCTTATGATTACTGTATATCAAAAGGATAAACAATTAGCTACTTTACTAACAACATTATCATTAATCATTTAAAAACCATATATCACGCATCAATTACATATTTTTTTAAAAACTGTCTGTATTCGTCAGATAAAACAAACAATTGATATTATATATTTATTCGTTATATTTTTTATGGTCCATCCATAAAAAAATTAAAGAGTCGGTTTAGAAAACTACACTACGCTTGAACAAACCCATAAATGAGAATATTCTTTTAAGTGTTTATTCATTTTAATTTTTTTGCGGTTGTTGGTACGAGGAGGCCGAACTTCGATCGGCAATTTTGCTTTATTTTAGGTATAAACAGCAAATGTAAAGGCAAAATGACCTAGATCTGTATCAGTTAAGTGTTAATCATTGTGCAATAAGGTTTTCTTTGCCATTTGTATGTGTTTTTATTGTTGTGTACAAAAAAGAATATGAATATGAATCTGTATCAAAGCAGTTTATAAAAGTTCTCTCTCCTCGTCTCCATCCTCCATCGCACGCTGCTCGAGATGTGAAAGGGAAAGCATTGAAATCTCACTTTATACTGACTTTCGTTTATACACGCGTGCACTTTGATGTTATTCCAACTCTCGCTTTACTTTAAATTCTCACTTTTTCAGTTTTTCTTTAACATGGATTTTATTTATTGTAGTTTATCAGTTAATAAATTTCTTTATTTTTATTTAATAGCTGTAATAATAATAACTGATATTTACTAAATTAAAAAATGTTTCTATAGAAATGAGGAATGTTAAAATCCATTAAACGTTGCTGTACTTAAATATCCTACTAACATACCGGTACTTCTTTAAATAGCAAAAATATGTAAATATCATTAAAATAAGAATATCATTAGACACGGTCATGGTAAGTACCTTCTTACTCATGTAAATAAGACAAATTCATAACCTATTTGCTCCAAAAAACAATTTTATTAATAGTGTTAATTTTATTTATGAACAGATACCTAAAAATAAATATTGCTGATAACTACTAACTACTACCTACGTAATTATCATAAGATAATCATTATTATCTATCGAATAATACAAAGTACACGTTCTCCTGGCATAACTTATCAGTTTTCGTAATGTAAACAAAGCCTTATAAGTAGCATTTGATAAATAAATGAATAAAAAGTAATTTGACTCACTTTTCAAAAGTTGCCGTAACTCTATGATTGCTTGCTCGACGACTTCCGGAGTTTCTCTCAATTCTTTCTCAGCTTTTTCCTTACAGACTTCATCGACTTTCGGGTCAAGCTCCAGCATGATCTTATTGCCACCCCATGTCACAAACGGAACGCCATCAGAACCGAACTGAATTTCCATTTTATTTTTAACTATTTTCACTATAAATATAAGTATGAATATAATTCGCTGACTGTGCACTGGTTAGTATAAAGCAGATAATTCACGTCTGACTTGCAATGCGTGTCAGCACAATGACGGGCACTCGACACAGTTTTGCAGCAAATTAATATTATCCGCTCGAAAGATTAAAATAATGAGTTATCACTGCTGACACATGCTCCTAAAAAAATAAATACTAGTAATTGTTGCGTGCGCGCCTAAGTTCCCGAAGCGTTTGAGTCGGGCGTTTGAAAAGTTGTATGTACTTTGTAGTGAGCACGAGCGTTCGAGCGCGCACCGACTGATTTTGTGCTTATTAGAGAGGCCGTTGTAAGCCCATCTTAACGGTATCCCACCACCACCACCACGGCATGGTGGCGGCGCCGGCGCCGTTCACTTTTGTGCTAAACAAAATAATGGGCAAATGCACTATAACATTTAAGAACTAAATATATATAGATATATACAACTAAATGTAAGCGTAAATACGTGCTCTGAATAGTAAAAAACTTAAGTGGGTAATAATGTTTCCTTGCATATTTCCTGTTTATTGAAGACACTAAAAATGTTTCGTTTCCCATTGTTGTAGTTGACGTAGTAACAAGAGTAAACACAAAGATTCTCAAAATATTGGGTGGCTATAGTGTATAGGTATTTCGCTATCATATCAATACCATACTTACACAATATAACGGTTGCTATCTAAATAAGGAAGCCGTACTCATTATAATCTATTACTACTATTACCACTTCAATAAAGCTAAAGGGTTCGTTTGTTTTAATGCCTTGTCTCACTAATTACTAGCCCGATTAGAAAAAAATGGTTTATCCGGTAGACTTCATTACGCTTTGATTAACGTGCGACGGGCAGTACGAACAAGATGTAACTTAATTCAGGTTAAATAGTGCCATGACGAGTTCAATTTCACAGACAATATCCTAAACAAAAGGTAGAAACTTGATTTTGTTATACACCTTATAGAACATGTTTTTATAATAATTATACGTAGTCTTATTGAGAACAACATCGCGATGAATAACGCCTGAACAAAATTTTACAGCAGCTATTGGCGCGTTTGCTGAAAGTCGCATAGCGCGTTCATGTGCGCTATAGCGCGATTTTACGCGTAATGGTGCATAAAGATAAACAAGTTTTATTGACCTCATGATTGTATTTTCTAGCATAAACTTTGATTTTAGGTCAATGATCCTTTGGGGTATGTACACCACACTCAGTAGTTTCATCAATTCATTCATAAATAGAACAGAGGACAATTTCCTAACCCATTTTGCAAGTAACCAGCAATCATAGTTAAACTGTGACAATAAATTTCCTCGCGTCACGCGACCGTTTGCTACTGCAGTCTACAGGAGTCCACGTTCATTATAGTATGACTACATACTACTATGTATAGTATATAACGGTTGATTGATTGAAGTACTTACAATTAAACCTTCGAAACACGATTCAAAACACAATAGAAAGACAATGGTGCCGATTCTCTTGTACACAAACTTAACTAAATTTAAGTTTAGTGCATCTTTTTCTTTCCATTTAATTAAGAAAAGACCAAATTAGATCCGCTCCACCGATAATTTAGACGCGATTAAAAACATAGCGATTAAATCAATTTTCTTTAGGCGCTGTCTAATTTGACAGGACTAAACGAATATTTATCTTCTGTCCTTTTCTTTAAGAAATGGAAAGAGAAAGAGGCATTTAACTTAAATTTAATTTTTATTTAGAATCAGCATAAAAAGCAGCCCAACAGCCAGTTGTCGCTTGGTCGTCGAAGAGTTAAAAAAACAAGAACTCATCATCCTATGCTTATCCTAGTTATGCTAGAGTCGGCATCCAGCTCAACCGATTGTAGCTGAATCTCAGTGTTTACATGGAGCGAGAGCGACTGCTAATCAGACCAACACAATCCTGCTACTGACTACATCGACATATGACAACTGGAACTAGCGACTTCACGTGCTTTCCGTGGCAAGGGATCACCATCTGGTGGGGTATATGCTGAGCCTATACCTGACATATGCTGAGCTGGACACCCATTTGGTGCAAACCAGAGACACGCACTGCTTAGTCACTTTAATTTTCTTTTTTGTAATATTTTTTTTTTGTGTATGTCATGTGTTTTGCTCCAAATAAATTTGTTATCTATCATCTATCTATCTATCTTCCAAACTCAGGCTGGGCTGCTATCGAGAAACTTCTAATGGACAAATTCATGTCATTGGCCAAATAGGTTTATTTTTCTTCTCTATTACTCAATATTTTTCACTAATTACTTTATATCTATCACAAAGGGTGGCATAATCTGTCGATAATCATAAAAGATTTTACCAAAGGTAATAGTAAGGAATGACTGCCTAGTAAATTTTTAATAGCACATTTTAATAAATCGTCTGACAACTCATTACTTTATAAACGGCTATGCTTTAGACAAGTAACATTGTAAAGTTACTTGTCTAATACCTCGAAATGAGTTTTATATATTGATTCATTCTTTCGTGTTGTATGTATAATACTGCTCGCACTTGAATGTTACAGGCACATTCCATGTTTCCAACTATCTGGATAACTGTTAAACGGTATTCTCACAATGATTTCTTTTGCGGCAGATAATATCTATACATATAATAAAATCGTAGGAAAGTCAAAACTGTACATTGAATATTTTTTAAAAATAATACTTGGGGCGTGATCTACAATCGATACCGAAGCCAAAAATATAGTTTTTAGAATTTTTGTCTGTTTGTCTGTTTGTCTGTTTGTCTGTATGTATGTCCGGGATAAACTCAAAAAGTACTGCATGGATTTAGTTCAAATTTTGCAGGGATGTTACTAAGAGGTCGGGTCAAAACATAGGCTACATATTATCACGCTATCACCTACGGGAGAGGAGCTGGAGCCTTCACGCTGACGACGTCGCAACTATCTTCGGATGTACTCAACGGATTTCAATGTTTTTTTTTTGTTGTATAGGTATTAAGTCCAAGCGACATATAGGCTATAACTTATCCTGGAAACTTGAACCTCTGGTGCAGGACCGCAACAGACCAGCTAAACTATAAGAGATACAAAAAAAGTGTCGTAGCAAAAATTGCTTCATGTGATAAGCAATTTCTGTTAAGAGAATAAATTTGAAGATCTGCAACACTTGAGGTGGAACTCCATGAGCCCAGCTAAACTATAACATATATAAGTATGACGTCTTAGCAGAAGTTGTTCAGCTTGATGAGCACTCTCTGTTGACGTATAAAAATTGAAGATCTGGAGCACCTGTTGTGGACTTCCATGAGCCCAGCTACGTACACTATACCTAATATATATAAAAATGACGTCTTAGTAAGAGTTGTTCAGCCTGATGAGCACTCTCTGTTGTTGACGTATAAAAATACAGATCTAGAACATCTAATGTGGAACTCCAAGCATCCAACTACACCATAACACATTAAATAAGAATGATGTCCTAAGCAAAAGTTGTTCGGTCTGATAGGCATTTCCTGGTTTATAAGATTGAAGATTAGAAACATCTGATGTGGAAATCAAAGCTATCACTGATTTCAATGTATAAAATAACTTAAGCTGGGAGTACCTCCACACGATGAAGGTGGAGAAACATGCATACAAACAGGTCGAATAGAGAACCTACTTTTTTTGAAGACGGTTAAATCCATTAGTGTTATATTCCCCAGAATGTAACGAACACTTTACTGAAAATCGCATCAAAATTGGCTCAGCCAAACACCCATACAAACAGGTCGAACAGAGAACCTACTTTTTTTAAGTCGGTTTAATAATGATGATCATTTCTTTATCAATTTCATGTTTTTAGTACTGACACCCTCGCGGAGGCGAGCGTCAGTGACAGTTCCAGTCGCATGCGTCCTCTGTTTGCCGTCATCTTTGTGTTTTGTGGAGTCGCGAACCCGGTAGCTTTGTGGGAGAAGTACCGCCATCTTCTGTCCGAGGACTTTTTCCGAGCTTTAAGGCGTGCTTCTGAAGGTGAAACCGAAGCAACTGATGAACGCATGCTTAACATCTGTCTTAGTTTACTTCAAGATGTGTTTTTTCAATCGGCGGTAAACCACTGGTAGAGTACGGGTTACCAGCTCCCAGATCATTACCCCATCAAGACCGTGGAAATCGGGAGTACACCGCCGAAACCAATTACGATTCGGGTTTAATGACCACTATCCGAAATGACCACGTCACTAGGTTCACCTCAGAGCGAAAACAAACATATGATACTGTTCTGGAAAGCATTGGGCTCGACCAGGGTAAAATGTTTTTCCTGGATGCTTCTGGTGAAACAGGGAAAACATTCATTATCACTGGTATTCTTGCAGAGGTCAGGAGGCAAGGCAAAATTGCCATTGCTGTCGCATCGTCAGGAATCGCTGCTACGCTGCTTCTTGGTGGCAAAACAGCGCATGCCATGTTCAAAATACCCATAGATTTAGAAAGCGCCGAAATGCCTGTTTGTGGGGTATCCCGTAACAGTGACAAGGGACATGTGCTCAGGGATTGCTCTCTGATCGTATGGGATGAGTGCACGATGGCTAATAGGAAAGTGGAGGCCGTGAGCAGAACCCTGCAGGACAACCGCAGGATGGAACACTTGATTGGTGGTGTTACAGTTTTGTTCAGTGGTGATTTCCGGCAAACACTCCCTGTGGTGACGCGGGGGTCTAGGGCTGACGGGGTGAATGCTTCGTTGAAACGATCTTCGTTGTGGTCACAAATTCATAGGCTGCGTTTGACCATCAATATGCGAGCTCAGCTCGGTGGCAATCCACGTGCCCAAGAATTCTCAGATGTTCCTCTAAGTCTCGGCGAAGGTACTCTACCAGAGGAAAGAGGTGAACCGGTGGTGCTCCCAGAGTCTCTCGGTAGAGTGGTGGCCTCCTTAGAAAAACTCATTTGTTGTGAGTATGGGGACATCAGTCGAATACCATACCAACAGAATTCTTGGGTGTGCCAGCGAGCCATTTTAACACCCAAAAATGATCAAGCTGCAGCCATCAACGAAAGCATAATCTCGGAAATTGATGGAAACGAAGTAGTTTATACGTCCATAAACACTGTAGACGATCAAGAAGAAGCCACACATTATCCCGTGGAATTCCTAAACTCCCTTACAGCAAGTGGACTTCCAGCGCACATTATCAAGCTGAAGGTCGGCGTCTCAATCTTGCTTCTTCGGAACCTGTCCCCTCCGAAGCTGTGTAACGGGACCCGGCTCAAAGTCATCTCACTGCAAAGGAATATACCTAAATGAAGCGGAAATTCTGACGGGTTGTGGCGTCGGTGATGCAGTGTTTATAACACGTATTCCTCTCATACCGCACAACTACCCCTTCCAATTCAAACGCGTGCAGTTCCCTGTGAGTGTGTGCTTCGCCATGACAAGTCGCAGTGGCAGACGCTGAAGGCTGCTTGTGTCGACCTTAAGACGAGCTGCTTCTCACACGAGCCTGCCACTCCTAATTCTCTGTAAATTTTGGCTGCTGAGAGAAAAACTACAAACGTAGTTTACAGAGAAGTTTTGTAACAGTTCACAATCGTTAATATTTTTTATATCGTGGAATGTAGAAAAAAATGGTCAAGTGCGTGTCAGGCCACGTATAGAATAGGGTTCCATAACGCGACACACACACAACAATTTAACAACGATTTCATCTGAGCCGTTATAGCTTTCTTTTAAGGTTCAAACCATCATGATTTTTTTTTCGAACCAGTCGTTTAACTTTAAGAGAGGGGGAGATTATATTATTGACAAAAAAACGCTTGAACGTTAAATATCTTTTGTTTGTCTGTATGTATGTCCGGGCTAATCTCTAAAAAGACTGCATGGATTTACTTAAAATTTTGCATGAATATTACCAAGAGCTCAGGTCAACATAATTGTAAGCTACATAAATATATTATCACGCTATCACCTACGTACGGGGGCGAAGTTGAAGCCTTTACGCAGACGACGTCGCGGGCAGCAGCTAGTAGGTATCTACAATTTATTTTTCTGCCTCAAAAATTCGGTGGATATCAGTAAGTTATGAATAGAAATTGCCAAACAATGCAACTGTAGTAAGGTATGCAATGCACAGAAGATAACTGCGCCGGATACTAGTTTCCGAGGTGTTTATCTCATGTCCTTATGTTGAAGTTAAATAGCATTGAACAGTACGTTGACTCTATAATTAGCGGTAATCTTCATTAACTAAGTTACGACATTTATAAGACATACTTATGAAATACAAAGTACCTTCTGTTTTTAAAATACGATGCTACGATTTATAGATAGATAAATACGTATGTCTATAACGTTTTATCTATCTAGTAATCGCAGCATCGTATTTTGCTTTTTAATTATCGGCAGTCAAAATTTTACCTAAATGAGATCTTTTGTTTTTATTTGCGACTTCCATGTACTTAAGGTATGTTTCTTACTTTCTTTCTTTTCAAACTAAATCCGTACTAATATTATAAATATTATAAATGCGAAAGTAACTCTGTCTGTCTGTCTCTTATTCACGCCTAAACCACTGAACAGATTTGAATGAAATTTGGTATAGATATAGTCTGGGACCCGAGAAAAGACATAGGAGTTTTCATCCCGAAAATCCCCCGGGAACTGGAACTATTCTACAGTACTAGCTTTTGCCCGGACGAAGTCGCGACTTCGTCCGGGCAAAAGCTAGTACTGTATATAACTTAAAGCAACGATTCAAGCAAGCGGTTGGTATCGGTTTCAAACATATTAAATTTGTAAAGAGAAGTAAGTATATTAAATTTTTAGTGTGTTCTACAAATATCGAATTCTGTATTTTCTTTAAAATGACGAATATCTATTTTTGGTCGTATAGTCCATTTCCAGTGACAAAATAAATAATTTGCTGGACACATGGACATCGCTCAGCAGAGCAATCGGGCCCAGAAATACCGAGAAAACGTAATCTTCCGTTGCCTTTCCAATAAGGTTTAAGTACGTACTACTTTTCTATTTTCCCATCCTCGTACTTCAAACTTGTTTCTTAATAAGTCAGCTTAGGACTACGCTCGCGATTTGCTGGAGCGAAGTATTTTAGATATAAATACCGTCAACTACCTATTCTTTCCATCACACATATATTGAATGCAATTCTACTGGGCACATCATAGGGCTAAACGCACAATCTTAGATTTTCATATGGCCAGCGATATCACAATTTATAGCATGCAAATACGGACATAGGACATAGTAGGATGAGATGTGCTTCCAGCTCGAACCAAATTTATCGAAAGAGTCTCTAGCTCTTTCGGCAAAAGCTAATATTCAACAACCCCTTATAAAATAACCTTTAAAAAACCTTGCAGTTTTTATAGTCATTAGCTTGTTTAAAAGTCAGAATGACAGCTAGGAATATAGGATAGATAGGAACTTAGACTATTAACTTCTAGACGTAACCATGAGGTTGTAAAGAAGTGTGAAAGTGAGAAGCATATATACGAATTTCGTAAGAAAATTGAGACAAAGCATAACATGCTCAGTCTCGTTCGGCGTGGCCGGTTTTCGCTTGGCGAACATTGAAAAGTTAGCCAAACAAAGGGATGTCACTGTCATTGAATGGTCGGCTCGTATTAGTTTTTACAATTTTATAACAATTTCGGTAATTAAACCAATAGTTTTAATGTATATTTGAGAAATTGACTCCAGTAGTTAAGTGTTTAGTGCGTTTTCTGTGCTATAAAATGGGAGGATGCACTATTTTAGGCTGCAAAAGCCGCACAGAAAGAAAGCAAGATAAGAATGTTACTTTTCACTCGTAAGGATGCAAATATTACAAGTTATTGTGCATTGATTGAATAAATACATTTGTGTGTATGTAATTACATGGCTTTCGATCAAAATTAAGGACATTTTCTAGCGATATCGTTTATATTTTTATCTACATAACCTATTACTTGTTTTTCAAAGTGTTACCATACCTCAGTTCTATTTTTCCCATAACTTGATAATAAAATTGCAACTAGTTAAATAAATAAAATTAATCAGATGATTAATTAGTTCTTTGATGCCCTGTGAGGTATCCTCTCCCTTTTAAAAGGAATTTTATATAATTTTTATAGTTGGACATCACAGACATCAGTGAAGGAAAACATCGTGAGAAAACCTGGACTCGTAACTTAAATAATTAAGTATTATAATTTATTTTGCACTCTTAATAAGGATTATGATACGCAACTTAGTACATGAATGTAATAAGTAGTTGTTGCAACGGAACATCTCACGGTTTTGGTCATATTTAGGGAAAATTTTACGTAATGACAACATTGAAATTTTATAGTGCTGTCTCATGTGCGGCCACGCGGTGGCTCAATCTAGAAGTTAATAATCTAAGGATAGGAATGACAGAATGTGAGGATTTATCAATAATGTTGTGTGTTCCTGTTGTATTTAGGAAAAAAAGCGTAAGGTAAAATCTAAATCCATCTGAAAAAAGTCTCAAAGAAAAACACAAAATTATATTTTAAAATTGTATTTATTAATACCTAAACAAAACGCATAAGGAATTGAATGCGTTTCGTATCAAACATATGTATATATTGAGCAACTCAGGTATTATCATCTTTCGTACAATAAAGTATTACAAACCTATAAAAACAATACAAAAATAAGTTTGGAATGCGTCTACTAAAGGCACATTAGGCATCACAAGAGAAACCATGTTGTTGATATAGACAAACGCACGAACGTCACATTTTTAAATTCGTAAATATCGCTATAAACTAATTACTAGGTGTTGCTAATGCTGAAAATTATACATTCATTTTTTTCAACAAAGTTTGGTGGCTAGTGAATGTGCACCCCGACAACCACAAAGATACGTAATCATTGAATTACGAAAAAGCATATATACAGTCGAATTGAGAAACCTCCTCCTATTTTTGAAGTCGGTTAAAAATAGACACTTCGCATTTAAGAAATAAATGCGACGAAATGCTATTAAATTATTAGCCAGCGGCGCTGTTCAGTGAAATATCCCTCAGGCGGCGCCTGAGATAAGTTGACAATTAACTAAAGATTGCCAACTCGGGATGAGTTTTCAATTCTTAGTAAATTGCCACTGGTCAGAATACACCGGCAGTTCATAAAAAAACTTATGTTCAATATCAAGAACTACGTATCCCTGAGAATTGGATTTTGAAAGAGTAAATAAATTAATAAAGTGTACTGTGGTTTAAATGTTTCCGACCCAACAATATCTTATAATAAACAATATCATAAAACGTACAGTAATGTTAAAAATACACAGTTCAGCTGGTACTGTACGTCATCAGTGTCACAGCCTTATCGACATGCGAATTGTGCACAATCAACGGGAACATTTTCTCTCTATATCTAAATAAATAATAAAACTCCGCCATCGTTACAAAATGTTACCAACATGTCATGAAATCCGCTCACATCCCCATGGAAATAAACATTACTCAAGTTCAACATACAAACAATTATTCTAATATAACACGAATCAACCAGTCGTTGCAGTCATCGTATTATAAAAACTACCTAAAACCTGCATAGATGAAACATACAGCGATTGATTGCTCAAGCGCAGCTATCTAGCCTGTGTCGTTCACTTAACATTTTAATTATAGCCTTTTATTATAAACTTACATTACTTGTCAACATTTATCACATAATATTTGTTGACCATTCACACACTCTTAATGTTTGGAACTATGTTAATCTACCAGCTATCGTCTTCTTTAAAATTCATTACTATAATTCTAAAAATTTGGTAATCTATGCTTATATAATATAGAACCCTGATTATGGAAGAGCTCAAGTATTATACTACTGGTGCTCGGGCACATGGCATTATCTAACGATTATCTAATCACCACTCTAAGCCAGAACTTAAGAACAACGGCTATTCGAACACGTACTTCACTTTGTTTAAGTCTTCTAAAACTAAATTACATTGAGAAAAGCATAAACAGGTGTGATCTGCCAAACGTGATTCTTAAGAAGTATGTTTCATTTAAGGGGTACGAAGAAATAAATTATACAAAATCATCTGAAGATTAATTAAATAAGATAAAATAATAAAAACTTGAGGTTATAAATATGTTGTACTAAACACTGTTTTGAAGCCCTTCTAACCTCGGCTGGCAGTCACAAGTTTACGTGGCTACTGATAGGCTGCGCCTACGCGTCTTTCTTGGCGAAGCCGTAGGTGTTCCAGTTGTGGATGTGCGGCAAGACGTCGTTGATGACGGGGTACCAGTCAGCGCCGGAGTAGTCGATGGCGGGCAGCTCGCCGCCGTAGTCAGCCGGCAGGTGAGACGGCTCCAAGTGCTTGTGCAGAGACGACATCTTGGAGCCGTGGAAGAAGATCTGGAAGGAAGGATGACCGTGGTTAATTAAAGTAGAACTTGGAGCAACACTTTGTTAAAGTAATATTTATATTAACTATCAACTTAACCGTTTCGATGATACGAGTAATTATAAGAAACCAAAAACATTTTCTCGTACATGCTCTATTAGCCAATTAATTAGCCTTTTCACTTTATCTATTTTAATTTCCCCTATGCTTACTCCGACAGGAAATATAGGCTGAAGTTGTAAGTGTCTCTTTGATAACAGAGAAAAATCTCATAACAGCGACGATCCTTCAACACAGTATAGGTACATACATAAGGAATTGGCAAACCACCTATTCTACAAATAGATATGTATAGATTAAAGAAAAAGTTTTCACCCCCTAAACTAGACCTGAGTCTGATGGCAAGAAAAAACATTCGGAAATAAATTTTCAAACCCAAAGCTAACCATGTGTACCAACACGCAAACTTCTAATACAAGGTAAGGAAAAGCCGACGCAACAATGATGAATTTCCCGATAATTATTTAATTACACTCCTTCAAACGTGCAATTTGAATAAAATGTTGGTGCAATGTCACGAGGATACTCATTTCAAATAAGCCCAATCGTAACTACTTCACCATATATGTGTTCATTGACACATCGAAAACTTTGAGGAACCACTCGACATAATTCCATTGTGCATTTTAATTAGCGGTAATATATTGACGACTTGTAACATGAACTTGAAATTTCTTAGTTTCCATTTCCGTAATAGTAAGTACAGTACATATTGCCGTGGTAGTGTAAATATTTCCTGTCTAAAGAAATCTCATGATATTATTCTTAGCTAATGTTCTAAAGCCGCGTTCTTTTTAACCGACTTCAAAAAAAAAGTAGGTTCTCTGTTCGACCTGTATGTATGTATGTATGTATGTTTGTCCGCGATTATCTCGCGTTTGGCTGAATCGATTTTGATGCGGTTTTCAGCAAAGTGTTTGTTACATTCTGGGGAAGGTTTTAGTATATAACACTAATGGATATCCCGTGACGTTGCCCGCATAGATCGCGTTTTGCTTTCTAGGATTGTAGTTTTTAAAAGACGATTGTATGTTTGACCGCGATTATCTCGCGTTCAGCTATACCGATTTCGATGCGGTTTTTAGAAAAGTCTTTGTAACATTCTGTGGAAGGTTTTAGTATATAACACTAATGGATTGTGACGTTGCGCGCATAGTGCCGTTTTCATTTTATAAGATTATAAGTTTATTTTGATAGCTAACCTAAAACGTAGTCAGACACTGAGACTCTAACTAAAAAGTAAATAAAAAATAATAAAAAAAGCTTTTTTAAAAAAAAAGATAACCGACTTCAAAAACTAAAAGCTCAAAAATAACTATTTCGGAAGTCGGTGGCTTCTCTTCTGCCGGTCGATTTGTGTTGCCACCGACTTCCGAAATAGTTATTTTTGAGCTTTTAGTTTTAGAAGTCGGTTATCTTTTTTTAAAAAAAGCTTTTTATAACATTAAGAGAAAAGGCAGCTAAATAACCATTGATGCACTTTATAACAATACTAGCGACCCGCCCCAGCTTCGCATGGGTGTTACAAATCTTTAAACATCACGGCTCTTCTCTACTATAATAAGCATTAATTATACTTCAAAACCTTCCTCTTAAATCACTAATATCTATTAAAAAAACCGCATCAAAATCCGTTGCGCAGTTTTAAAGATTTAAGCATACAACATAGGGACAGAGAAAGCGACTTTGTTTTTAACCGACTTCAAAAAAAAAGAAGGTTCTCTGTTTGACCTGTATGTATGTATGTATGTTTGTCCGCGAATATCTTGCGTTTGGCTGAACCGATTTTAATGCGGTATTCAGAAAAGTGTTCGTTACATTCTGGGGAAGGTTTTAGTATATAACACTATTGGATATCCTGTGACGTTGCCTGCATAGATCCTGTTTTGCTTTCTTGGGTTTTTTTTTGTTTTGATTTTGATTTTCAAAGACGATTGTATGTTGGACTCTAACTAAAAAGTAAAAAAATAAAAAGCTTTTTAAAAAAAAGATAACCGACTTCAAAAACTAAAAGCTCAAAAATAACTATTTCCAAAGTCGGTGGCTTCTTTTCTGCCGGTTGATTTGTGTTGCCACCGACTTCGGAAATAGTTATTTTTGAGCTTTTAGTTTTTGAAGTCGGTTATCTTTTTTTTAAAAAGCTTTTTATATACAATGTAGTGATACAATTTTCCTAGTCAATTAACCTTCGTTGTCATATATGTTCTACTTACCCTGTTCTTAAGCTTCTCCCTGATGAAGGGCTTGAACATATTCCATACAACGTTGAAGATCATGGGCTGCTTCACGAAGTGCACCTCCTTGAGCCGGAGAGGCATGGCGTCCTGGATGAAGGTCAGCAGACGCTTGGAGAACGCCGGCGTTAGACCCATAGTCTGTGAACAAAACGAAGTTTGAGTTTAGTACAAGTCATTGAAACCTAAAAATACATCTTTTGGAATGTTTTGACTATAACTTAAACTAACAGAACAAAAAGTTCTTATCACTTGCCAATGTTATCACACACATTTTCATTTTCAAAAGACGTAGTTTCTGGAATATTCTCAGAATAATTGACATATGACCTCAGTACATCAGTATCGATTATAACCGCGTTTAAACCGCAGAAATTCTTTTTCATTAGGTAACTCATAAGTACTATTATCAGAGAAGACTTCATTTAAATTGAGTGTTACTCACATTGAAAAGGCTTGATAAGACTAATAATATTTTTAGTATATTATTGTGATATTGTCAACATGGAAATGATAACATGTGGAACTTTTAGAGACAATAAATCGTTATGAGAAATTTTAATCAGCTCGATTGGGCATCCTTTGGCGAAGTTAGTGGGTGAGTGACCGCAAATAGTTGATAACCTACGCCCTACGGCTTGGCAAGCGCGACCAAACCTCGGTTCCGCCTCAGTTGACTTCGGTCAGTGATCCGCGCAATCGCATCTCAAATATGTTTTGTATGCGTCTATCGCTACTCTGGCTGAGCCAGAATGGCTCACGGTGTTCCCATTTATGGGATGAACAACTCCGAGGTCAATTTGTAAGCGACTATATTAAGGTACTGCATCAAATGCATAAATTACTACGCATCCCCGAGAAGACTTCGTTAGTAACTTGATTCCTCATTGACTTCTACAAGTTGGCTGGACGTGAAGTAAATGATTTATGTTCTTTATTAACTGAGGGATAATATTACTTTTATGGTCCTTAATGAATGATCATGGGTCATGGTCATGTGGATTAAATATCATTAACCTGACACCTACCGACAATTAAAAAAACCATGTTTCACGAGCTGATACTGGCCCAATGCACCTAATTTTTTAACTTATGTTAGAGCACATATTATTCTATACAATCCAGGCGAAATACTAATTGCACAGTAGAATAAATATTTTTTTTTTTTAATATCAAGAATAACTTTGACTTTGTTACATTGATATCGTAAAAATATTCTACAACAAAGTACAAGACAGCTACTAAGTATTGATTGACAGTTGTATAAAAAGCTGTCGGGAGAAACATCAACCATTTTAAACAGAACCACCAAATAAATAAATGAATGAAGTGCAGATACTGACAAAGTACTACATAATAAACTAACAATTGAGAAAAGAATAATTTAACAATTTTTGATTCTTTGCATTTGTGCCACCACGTGCCAGCAAATCCGGAAATATTAAGGTACGAAATATTCTAGATTAAGTGCAATAAACTAAAAAAGTCTACTTGATAATGTAACAATTTATCTAGACACTACATAATTAAATTAATCATGCAGGCTTTAGGAACATATGGCATTGTTATCGCATTTTCGTAACTGTGCTATCTATCCATATGTAAAGCGTAGGGATCTAAAGATAATCCTTAATCCTGAGGAATTCGTGTTTAGAGCAATAAAATAATGTATACCATGTGGTATAAATGAAAATTTATCTAAAAGGTTTATAGTAATAAATCTTTTACGTCATAGATTGTTTAGTGTGACTTATTAAAATATAAAAAAATACTTTACAATGTAAGGCACTAGCACAGCTTAGTTTGATAAAGTAAATAGATCCCTACTTGTCAGTCTCATACATCACGACCTAGTTGCGGCTGTGGTGACCACGAAGGTCAAGAACTTGGGTTTGAGGAGCAAACAAGTGGAACCACGATATCAACTGTTTACCCAACGTCCGTCTCGTATTTACCATTCTTAACAAAAGGAAAACTCATTTCCTTAAATATCAGACAAAGACGCACCTATGTTTGACTAAAATATTGATCTTCATTTAGTTAAATATTTTTAAAAGTTGCCCTAAATGGCATCACGGACGGCTTCAATCATAATCAAGCCTGCTAGCTGAGCTTGCTCAATATCCGCTCCGATTTTCGTAACTTCGTCATTTAGAGCTGTAGTGCTGCGGTTAGTTAAAATTACGTTACTGAATTGATTTATATATTTTATAATATCAGTGATATTAAAGATCGACCAACCTTAAAACTGTAACAAGATAAAGATGCAAGCATATTAAATGTACTAACTAGTTTCAATCTGCGGAATGATCTACAACCTCGGACGTGACGCCCCTTGAGAGAAAACCCTGAACAGGTACGTTTTCCCTGTAGGCAATGATATGAATGACTGATTTCTTAACATTTTCATGCAATTACTCATAAATCTACAATGATTTCCTTTAATCGATTAACTAACCACGCTATTGTTTAGGAAGCTTTAAGCACACGTGATGTTCTTAACGTTATTATACGCTTTAAATAACATATAAATTTTAAAATACGTTTCAGATTCAACTACAGTTATTCGATCTATTTGTCAAACAGTTCGTTACTTATATCAAGGTATTATTAATAACAGAAGTGCACTCACGTACGTAAATGTTAATATCAATCAATTTAATTTCGCCATAACTGAGCGTAACAATTGCATTATCGTAATTAAGAACGCGGTAGTGGTCATTCTCATGGCTTTAATGATATCAGTAGGGTCATTTCGCCTGTTTGCGTCCATTTAGTGCAGTTGGCAACTTTGACGGCGATAATAAAATTGTTCTAAAACTATTTTTTATGAAAAAAATATGTGATGTGTTAGTTATATTAGTCTATTTTAAGATTTACTAGCAGTTTTGTTCGAAACATTTAGTGATTTTTTTTTAAATAGAAAAGTTTCGGAAATATGCGTTTTACCCAGTTTGCGTCCAAAAAATCCAAATTGCGTCCACCCGTGGACCATTTTGCGTCCAACCACTTAGAAAAGGAATAAAGGGGTGATATCTTTAAGAGTTTGTAAAAAAAAGCTGAATTACAAAATAAACTTTATTTATTTATAAAAAAAAATGGTCAGGTGCGAGTCGGACTCGTGCAACGAGGGATCCGTTATTATTTTATTTTTGTAAAATACATTCAAATTTACGGTTTTCGGAGCTTTTCCTTTACATAAGCCACATGACAATGCTTCTTGCTAAATTTAATGATTCTAGGTCAATTGGAAGTACCCTATAGGTTTTGATTCCTTTGCAAATGTCTAAATGTGCAAGGATATAATTTAAATGATCAACAAAAAAATCTTTTTGGCTACCAAAATGGATTAATGATCACCAAATTGTGTTAGGTTAGGTTAGAACTGTGACCACAAAACGCGGATCTACTAGTGATTCATATAAAGTTTCAGTTTTCAGTCAAATTCATAAAAAAACCAAATTAGATTTAGTTCATAATATTTTAAGAAGCGTTATTTGATGACCGTTTAGAACTTTTTGGTAGTAAAATTGGTACTTTTTTGGGCGGTGTTTAAACACAAGCAAATGTGCAATATAAATGGAAAGTAAACAGCCATACATTTTTGTTGCGTTGATTTAGAAGTTTGATTTTTTCACTGCTTTGAGAGTTAGCAGACCTATGTATGTGATATTAATTTCAGCTTGATATCACTACGCCTTTCTGAGAAAAAGGGTCTTGACAGACGGGTGGACGAACGGACAGCAAAGTCATCATTAAGAGTTCCGTTTTTACCTTTACTAGGAACGGAAGTACGGAACCCTAAAAATTTACATTATTTTCATTAAAAAATTACTTTACAAACATAAATATATATTTCATCTCAACATTGATTGTAAGTAGTACATAAATAGTGATTGCACGTTTTACAATAAACAGTAAACAGTTCGGTTCTTTTTGCTAAATATCAGTCTTGATTAATAATCCGTTTGTCTGTCTGTCTCTCCTTCACGCCTAAACCACTGAACCGATTTGAATGAAATTTGGTACAGATATAGTCTGGGACCTGAGAAAGGACATAGGATAGATAGTTTTCATTCCGGAAACCCCCGGGAACGGGAAGACAATTGTATTTAACTAAAATACTTAGTGGACGCAATTGGATTTATTATTATCTACTGTAGGTACAGTTTGCGTCCGTTGCGGACGCAAAGTGGAAGTTTTGTAAATTCGATGTAGTAATTCGCGTCCACCTTATTTTAATCATTAAATGTAAAAAAACCTAAGCAAATTCATGATTAACATTATTCCTTTTTTCATTATCAAAGTCTAGAAACAGCTATTAATCCTAAAATTCACATAAAACAATATTAAACTTATCATCGAACGCACCACTGCACACTATTTTTTATCTAAAAAACCGCGCTTTCGCGCTTCCTTGTTAAACAGCCGGGACTAAATATTTTGTTAAACAGGATTGGTTTGTCGCACGGACCTTTTGACCTTATGTGCGTGTCTCTTATACATTGAGGTATTACCGGAAATGACTATTCGTTTGACTGCTGTGTAAGTTTTCTTAATTTCGAGGATTTTTTGAAGGAGATTCGTAAAATGGACGCAAATTGCTCTATGGACGCGAACAGGCGAACTTACCCTATATTCTCAAGTCACAATCATGACGTTGGCGACGTGTTCAGTGAACAAAGTGCCTCTATTAATTTCGCAGATCATCCTAATATATAAGCCGGCGGGACACCTCATAGCTCTGACCTTTCCACCGATCGTGATTTGACTAGCTAAATAATGAATTGTGTTTATTGGTAAACACTTCCTTACTCCGTGGAAATCACATTTTATAAGCAGATGTACCGGAAGGAGGACACCGTTTATTTGTCATTTTAAATGCAGATCTTGTGTTACTGGGCTAGTTTTATGTAGAAGGTTACGTATTGTAAAATTTGAAAAGAAAAAACATTCTCTTTGCAATTTTTTTAAAGGTTAAGCCATGTAAGATACAGTGAAACGTGCAAAACTAGCATGTTAGCGATAGCCCTATGATATAATATTGAAAGAAGTTAATTTTAATCTTTTAATACTAATAAACGCTAATCTGCTCACAAATGACAGATTACTATACGTACAATATTGATAAGATAAATATGTACTGATAGCCAAGATCCTGTTCAATGTTTACAATTAGAGTACTAAGTACCTATTCGTAATCTACACGTTTTTATACATAATCAAATGCAATAATATTCAATGCATAACAACTGCAGTAGATAGGTACGGAACGTTTTGCTAATTTCTATGTATGACTATGTTTATCTGCGTGGAGCACAATATTTGTCATCCAGTCGTAAAATTGTAATGTTTCTATAGTACTTGAGTATCCGTATAATAATTTATTTGATCTTAAGAACACCTCAAATACACGTAATACAGATTATTGCAAAATCGTGATTTATTGAATCTTCTAATTCGCACACGGCGCATCGTCAAAACAAATCTATCCAATTCCTCGACTTTGAGACGGTGTTAATCAAACCGCAGGAAATGTTTATAAGTACAAGGTTCTGTTGTTAAGCCGAATAAATAATAATACACCTTATATGCGGCGTATTAATGCACATGTTAATATTTCGTAACTACGCATTGGAAACAAAGATAAATGAACAATGCAAAGAGCGATGGCACGCTAAGACATACTTTACACATTTCTTTGTTCGTTACACACAGAAACATGCACATTGTACTTTGAGCTAGGTACCTACACTTTGTTTTAGGGCTCGCGGGGTGGCATGATTCATCAGCTCGCTCTGTTGGCGGGGAGACTCGCGGGCGGAGAAACAATAATATTTTTATTTTCAGACCCAACCAAAGGACATTTTAAATATGTTGAATGCTAATGTTGCTGTATCTCACGAACGACTCGGCCGTGTGATACAGCACAGTCGCTGACACTTTGTTGCGGTACGGGTATATTGAAATCGGTGCACGCGCAGTGAAAGTGCTCCGGTCACTTCCAACACTGATATCGAGTAGCCATTATCTCTCTACACTAGTATACACATATTTTTTTTTTTATTTAGTATACAATGACGTTATCAATCCGATAATCTTCACATTTTTTGGATTAACGCCAGTAAACATCCAAAAGACATTGATAATTCAAACAATGCGTGGTTCAAGTAATTTTCACCTTCTATCTCCTTGGTAGTTAGTTTCAATTTTCCACTTCAATAATAAAGAACAATGCACATTATGTATGCAGACCCATATTGAATTAAAACAACGTCCTAGAATTACTGAATTGTTTGTATTGGTAATTTCCTGAAAAGCAAGGGATTGTCTGTGCCAAAACACTTGTATAAACTGTAATGAACCTTAATACAATAGCGACAAGAGTCAGCGACATTTGCAGGAACTGCGTAGTGTTGTGCCACAAACTAGTTCTAGCAAATAAATCGTGGATGATTATGACGACACGACAAGTTGGCACAAATAGCGACATTTAATTTCGTCATGAAAAAGTGGGCACTCAGCGCGTGCACTTGACGTAAACTCTAGATAAGCGATACCACATAGGTTACAGTTTTAATTTGTTAAACGCAATAGTCACTTTACGGTACGTGAGCGGTCGAAATAGCCACTGCGTTGTTATTGCACAAAAATGTAAATAAAACAGTATTTTACTTGTAAATCAACGACTTGAGCGAAATCAAATTCATTAAATATTTACGTTTAATTAAATTAAAGTAATGCGCATGTCCCTATGTTACAATTTTTAATTTTATGTTGAAAACCAACTTACATAATTATTGTGTATTTGTCAATAAAATTATTTCATACTAGCTTTTGCCCGCGACTTCGTTTGCGTGGAATAATGGTTCCCCTTCCCGGGGGATTTCCGGGATGAAAACTATCCTATGCCCTTTCTCGAGTCTCAGACTATACTATACCAAATTTCATTTAAATCTGTTCAGTAGTTTGGGCGTGAAGAAGAGACAAACACACAGACAGAGATACTTTTGCATTTATAATATTAGTATGGATTACTTAGCATCTAAGTAACTAACCATAGAAACTTTCGTCAAAAACAAGAAAAAAACGTGTTGTACTGACCTGTGTCCATCCCATGTTGTGGAAGTCCATGATGACGACAGTACCCCTGACTTGTGACTCGGGCTCCAACATGGCCGCCTCATGGATCAAGTAGAACAGCCTGAACAGCTGGTCAGCAGTCACCTTCTTCGGGTCCCATTGACCTGACAGATTACAGACACCAATCGTTAACTAACTTACAAAATTATGTGGACGAATGAATAGCATGAATGCATGACTGGTCAATAGATTGTTTACAAAATCGATGCTCATAGGTACTTCGCTGTTGAAAAGCATTACTAATCTACGAGGTAATTACGTTAAAAACTATTAATTTTCCAAGGAAAATGGAAATATCATATATTATATACTATACCTTATTCAGGACAAAAGACTATTAGATAATTACTTTATGGCCGCCTCTTGTGTTATATGTCAGCTAGAGAGAATGGGTTTTCGTAATGTTTTGTATGCGGTACACCGACGGACTGTCACTGTTTATGTATATTGCGCATACGCTTCGAATACGGAATTACTTGGACGTCGCTTTAGAGCAATCCCACAATTTACAATGTTGGCGCCTAAAGTAGCCAGTTTTTTATAAGACTGAGTGCCTAGGGCGATCGTAAATGGAATAACAGAATTGTATCAATGTCGTATTGAATTATTCTTTGCCTTGTTGTTACTAGGCAGTAAAAAAAATAAACAAAATGAAATTTCCGATATACAGGTTCATAAACAATATATATAGTAAATTATTAATAACCACAAAACAATTCGATAGAAACGCGTGCCCGATATTACAATGATTAATATTGAAGAAAAGCAGAAGAATTTTTATCGATAGATCCGTGAGATATCGTATCATCTTGTACAAAAATAGAAAGTAATCCACATTGTCTCACAAGTACAGCCAAACGATTAATCACAGTTTATCACTATTGTTGTTTTACGGGACAAAGCTACTCGGAGTCTCAATCACGACGCCATTTTTATTATTTTGACAGATTGATATCTAAGTACGGTGACTGATATTACTTAGAATTCTTATTTTCAATACGTTATCTTGTTTTTAAACAAATATTTATCCAATACCTAAGTATAGACAATCACATTTGGAATAAACTTTAGGTATTAAGGGTAAATATTGAAAGAGTGAAGTAGCGTTGAAGTGGTAAGTAGCATTAATATAGGTAAACGTCTTGACATTTGAACTAAAAATAAACATTGCCCATTGGGTTCAAAGGTCGATAATGCATGAATGGTAACGGTTTCTCTTTCTCAGCTTTTGAACATACAATTGCAATGATTAACAATCAAATAATCAATGATTATAACTCGTGGTTTATCCGAAGATCAGATATATTATTCAAAAATTATTTCTTCATATGACTGCCTTTTGGAACTATACCATAAAATTAGATTTAGTACAAGATTAGACAGACACACTTTTTGTTTTTAATAACGTTCCGAATTGACCAAATTGCACGGTCTCATTGAAGTCATCAGTCTCACTCTAGAATAAGGTGTCAAGTAACAAAAAACGTCTTTCTTAGTGAAGTAATAGTTAAAAGGCCAGCTTACCTCCGACGCTAACGATGAGAACTCTCCTGCCCTTGTGGTCGCGGCCTTTCAGAACGTTCACGACTTTGTGATCGAGGAACGCAGTTTTTTCTTGCTCTGGCAATAAATTATCGAGCAACGACGCGTTGTCGCGTTTAAATTCAGCTATGCGACGCATCTGTAAATAATAACAATATTTATTTATCACGAAAATTGTTGTAGATACTCATGCATATAAATAAGAATAACAATAAAAAAATTGCTATAAAAGCTAAATAAAACTTAAAAGTATAATGTGAGTAATAGACTACCTATATAGATCATGGTGTCATACATCATTGTCTAATGTTCAGTAAAACGTCTATTATTAAAAGAATGTACTCCTTATCGATACATTATTTAACGGATAACATCTCTTCGCGGTCTATAGAAAAGACACAAACGCGGTGACGTTTAGGGCCCCTTGCCATTCGCTCAAACTTTTTTTTAATAAATGGATTAGAGTTTTATGATTTATAAACATTGAACACCAGTTACCGACAATCAATTGGAAACAGCCAAAAGTGAAAATAGTGAAGTAGGTACATGAATAGTTGCTGTAACTTTAAAGTCTAGATTTACTGCTTGTAACGTCTCAGTGCGACAGAGACGCAACACAAATCAAGTTCTCACTTAACAAAATTTCCATACTTGAAGACTTGAACTTATTTAGTTTATGCATAAGTTATCAATGTACAGTGCTTTCCGGCGAGAAACTTTAGCTCCGAAGAGAAAATATTTAATGATATAATTAAAGCTGGGCTAGACGTGTTCATATAATTTGCTGCTAACCTGCCTGCTGTCTGGATCTAGCTCATTTGGTAGAACCAGTCTCGTGCGTTTAATACTAGTTATTACGAACCTGAAGTAATTTATCAGTCTAGAACATTTTTGGCAATAAGGAAATATTGTTGAAGTAATTTAATAAATATACTATATAATTGATATATACACAAAACTAGATTAAATATACTAGACTTATGCAATATAATATTTTTGTCGACACGGTTGGCGCAGAAGTTAACCGCGTGGGATAAATATTTGTATGATTTGCACGTAATATGTTTGTAAATGCACTCATGTTACAGGAGAAAATTCCAGTGGCAGAAGAACAACAGGAAAAAGTATTAAAAAAGCAAAATAATCCAATCTCCCGTTTCATTTGTCTATTTAATAATACTTGATTAATACAACTTTTAACAAATACTTAATGTGTACAGAAACGTAAAAGCTATCTATACAATATTTATTCTCAGATATCGGTAGCAAGTGTAGCAACTCAGAATAAGGGTTCTAATAGATTAAAACAAAATTATTGTCACAAACTCAATTGCGGTCTCATCTATATAGTAATCATAATAATCCAAATATGTAGTTTACACATTACCTACGAGAACAGTATCTGGGCGAAATACAATGGATCTCATTTCCTTGTTAGTTTTACAACTTATCGTTAACCATTTATTTATCAATATTACAGACAATCGAACAGTCGCAGCCGGTGAGTAATTTATTTGGAACAGAAGCACACAGAAGTGTCCATGAGGCGCTTGAAATACTTACAATTACAATACGTATGTGCAAAGTGAAGAGTGTTATGTAAATCACGTAACGAGTGATGAATGTGACAGCTCACTAACGCGACTCATACAAACTACAGGTAATCAATAGTCTATTAATTTACTTCTACTTGGCATTGCACGCACAAAATTTGGGACGGACAATAACTAGGTAAGTATGCAGGTCTGTGCGTCAGCCATGGTATTGGAATACTTATACGTCATTAGCTACATTGTCTTCTCAAAGAAAATTGCTGATATTAAAATAATAAGAATAAGACACGCACGCAGCAATAATTTGATTCTTGCACCCCAAATTGCTGCAATTTGACGATGCAACTAGGTACGGTGCAACCGCTCTTTATTTACGCCATAACCAACTTTTTCTAGAAAAGTCATAGTAATAGTACTTACTAATCGATACAGACTTATATTAAGCAATAGAAGACTGTATCGATTAGTAAGCTCCTATTTCTCTCTGACGTAAAATACGTATAAGTACGTATGGCCGCCAAAATCATTGTGCTAATAAGATTGATTGCCCAAGCGCAAGTGGCCGGTTAACGACTGATTGCAGCGTTGCAGCTCCCATAGTTGGCGCGACCACCATACCATCGCACCGGCCTGTTGCCTAACCCCTCAGTGTTATTAAACTTAATAACCTCTAATTATATCTGCCTTTGTGAACTAGTACTCACATTCACACCTTATGCAATCCACAACAATCTGCGATTTCATTCATTCGATAATTACGTTTGTATTTATTTTTGAATCAGCGCCTTAACGTAAAAAATTGCTTTGCTTTACCTTGATACAACTTTGTTTTACATAATTAAGTCTACAAAAAACTTTTCAATGCAATAATAATCGCACTACTTATGAAGCACATTACAGGTTTATTTATACAAATTATTATCATTTAAACTGTCACATTATTTCCATCCAACACGCAAGTATATTTTATACAAAACACTCATTGATCTGAGTAACCGTGAACCGATACATCGTTACATTATCAGCAGTTGACGCCCGCGCATGTTATTCGAACAGTCAACTGTTATCAAAACAGATAATCCCGAACATCCAGTACAAAGGTAATTAATTATTACAAACAATTCATGAATTAGTAATAAATTACTCGCATGCTATGTTTCATAATTTATTTTATGATCCACCTTGCGTTAGTATTGCATGCAAGGACAAAACGTTGCGTTTGGAATATTATACGAATCTATGTCTATCTTAAAGATCAAAATAGCTCTAAATGGTTTTAGATCAGGGTTTCTTAATCTTATATCTAATGTACTTCTAATTAGAGCAAAGCACGACCTATTATATAAACAATGTTTATTGTTTGAAACTTAAATAAGACTTCTTATCTTTACTTTTCGGTTACAAATTATTATTTTTCAGAAAAAAAAATACGCACTGAGAGACACAACTTATTTAAAAGATTCAATGATTGTGTAGAAGTAAACGTTTATGTAAATGACGCTAATTAGGAAGACATGACTAATAAAGAAGAATCAAAAATTAAGTGACGTGACAGTTAACATTTTTTGTATTATAATAAGCCGACTATAGGCATCTGCCAAACCACAGACCTCACAGAATTCGTTGCCATCCCAGAGACAAAGATGACATGTGAAAAAAATGTAATTACCCATACCATCTTCATCCTGTCGTTACACAGTTATTATAATTTCGGCATATCAAGTTAAATAAAATAAAAGTAGATATAGAAATTAAAGTAACTATTCTGGAGTTTTTTAATAACGCGGGTACAAATTGCAAGCCTTGCAGGCAGTAATATGTGTGCGAAAGCCTAAATGTTACACTAGCTATTTACCCCCTAGGCCCAACCGACGACGTACCCATTAGCAAAGATCTCAGACCCAAAGATTCTCTTTCTAAACAATAATCATTTCTAGAAATCCGAAGAGATATGTTATTGTGTGTACTTAGTAATTTAATCATATCTAATGCTTCCTGAACAAACAAGATAATGGAAAATAAACAAGCTTGTTAAAGTTAACAATATAACTCAGTTACCTTTATTTCACAATAATGTTTTAAATGCAATTCACAATAATGCAAATGCCCGTACTAGGTACACGCAATACATTGAGTAAGATTGATTCGCTCCACCTCAAAGTACATCATGGAATCGTGTTTCTTAAATATAAGTTTAATTGGTCTTATATCTTTATCACGGATATAATATTAAAATAATTCACGCTATAATGAATTAACTTTAATCAAATGCTCGATCAAAAACATTATTAGTTGTTATTCGGAAGCCAATGCGTTCATAGTGGAAGAAAACATTGTTTTCAGAAATGACTCACGCAGCGCGCAATAAGTGTAGAATTTATCGGTTCATGAATTAGTTATTCGTCCTTGCTTACCGATAATACTTATAAATGCTTGTTTGTGCGGTGTCTATTTGTAAGTATATTTGCACACAAACAACAAGAACTCTTTGCCAACAATATGTTCGGGACTAAGCGGTCGTCGGGATTTCAGGAAATACTCAAAGGTAAGCAATAGGCAGCTCTAAGTAAAATACCCCATTTCATTCAAGATTAAAAGTACATAAAGTCCACTTTTGCTTCCATGCACTGATTAGGATCAACGATATATATGGGTATATACAATAGTCGTGTTGACACAAGCGATAGTCTACTATCAGATGCAGACTGGGTATATCCGGGTCGTGAATTGATAACCGGCTGGTAAAGTCCAGCGATGAATACCTCAACAATGTTCAACTAATTAGATCATGAACACGCCCTTTGGACAATAACTACGTATCGTAATCAACACCAAGGTTTCACTTTGTTTTGAAATTCTAGTCTTTGTCAATTTCACTGTCTTTGGGTTAATTACCTTTGTTCTATTTGTTTAACGTTTCCTTTGAATTATATTAAACAAATATCGAAATAGTCAAATGTCAGACAATTTTACGAGACTTTGGACTCTTTTTTGCTCTAAATTTATTTTGGTTGTACAAATAGTTTTTACTAATACAATATTTATAGATGCGCAAATCTGTTATTCATTACTTACACCCCAGTTAAAAAAACAGTAAAGTCTTAAAAAATGAGTCCTAAAGTTCAAAAGGGCAAAGAACACGTGACAGCCTAAATTTTCAGTAAAAGGAAAGCCAGCGTGCGCGCGCACGTGCTGTACCCGACAGCTCGTAGAGACCTTGCGGCCCGTTTTCCCGGCATTTACAGCATGTATAACTGGTCTATTGCAAATCTTCCGCGTGAGACATGCAACACCGCGGACTTGTTTGTTCAACAAATACATAAACGAAGACTGCAGCAGTTTACGAAACATTAATGCACCATCCAACACTAGATTTCAACGTAAATATTAAATAAGCAGCTAATCTATCATCTTTATTTCATACTAAATACAGATTACCTTCCCCAAATTGCATCGTGTTGTAACGATGAAGATTTCTTTTGAAATATACAACAATATAAGAGTAAATGTGAGTCTACTTGCGGAATTAAATCATATAGGTACCTACTTGCGGATTTAATACCTCATAATTATGCATGCTCTAAGATGTAAACGAATGACGAATGGTACGAATGCTCAACTACAAATATCCATTTTAGGGATATGTCTCATTGTTATCTTAAAATGTGAGCGGATCATGGACAAATATTCTAGAATTGAATATTATGCTCATAGCTATATATTCACTACAGAATATAACACACAACACTATTTATATGTATTTTGGTACATTACATACATATTGTAGTCTCTACAGTAAAATTCGTAGTACTTTATTTGGAGAGTCAGATACGAAGCAACAGCAACAGTATACAGATACACCTACGGAGGAATTGATTTGAATCGACAAAGGGGCCTATATTTTATATATATGCATAAAATAGTTGTTGTTGTTGTCAGAATAACCGGCTCAACAACATCTGCTCAGTGCAATATGTTTAGTTGCAAATATGGGGTAATTTATAGAGAGGTTAGCATTGAACGGAGTCAATGTTTATCTGAACTCTACGATATTGGCGTATCGGACAAAGACATATATTATTTTGATACGTAGAACTCAGGTTTTTGATGAAATGTAAAGACAAAGAAACATCAAATCTGACGAAGTTTCTGTAATTATTTAGGCGTTTGTAAAGATTTGTGTAGGCTCCCCTGCTTGTTTAGGTTAGTCCACAAATTTAATGTTCAGTTGTAATGTGTATCATTCAATAAACAGCAACAAATAAATCAAATTAATTCTAATTATAAATTCGTATCATTCTAACCCTAATTTACTCGTGACCCCGACAACTCGACAAATAACATTAATTTCTAATGTATTGTTTACCGATACGTCCGATACGCCGACAATTTAAAAATATACCGACAAATAATGATGGCGGCGATAACGGTTATCTCACCGTGATAAACATTGCACTTTGACATTCCGTCGAGTGGCTTATCTCACCCTTTCCGACAAACGGGCAGATTCCTACATAATATTTATAAACAGAGGAAATTGTTCTATCAGTTAGCTGGCGACAGATAACACGGTGACTTTACAACTGTGGGATCGGACAGATGCACACAACTGGCAAAACAATCTCTACTAGATGTTTTAAGAAAACGAAAGACTTCTCATGTAATAGACAGTGTACCTAATTACATCTTTAAATGTGACAATAATTTAGTCTGATATGTAACTGTTAATAAATTAATTTATACAGTATGATTTAACAATCATTGATAATCAACCAAAGCTAATTTCGAATATTTCAGTATGAAATCAAGAGTTTCACTCGTAGGTAACTTAACTGAAAAATAGCTTGATTATTAATAAAAATAGAAACACATAAAAAGTAAACGTTCTCAAGATAGTCTTCTTATAACAATGTCGCTGCATTACGACGTATATTATGAAATCTTGTAGCTAAAGTGTTTATCTACTGGTAATGCAAATAAATGGATTCCATAATTTATTCACATAATAAAATTCTCGAGGTGTCAAAGTAGCTAAGTGTGGAGTTGCAACATTTTCTAAGGCCCCTACACTTTTGTGCACGTAAGGTAAAATAAAATTGATCTATTATTGGTTATTACGTAATGCATTATTGCAATTTGTTAAGATACATTTAAGTAATTAAGGTCCTTACACTGGCATTTAAATAATTCGCAATCTAAGTACCTAAGCATATGTTATGTAAATAAGTCTGGTTATAGTATTTACTCATTTACAAGCTTTAAGAGATTATTCACAACGTCTAATAAGAAGTTCTTTAAGTGTTTGTGTTCGTTTAGTAGCTAAATTGTTAATAATTGCGCCTAATGGTTGTTTAGACAAATTATTGACACTAAGCGCTCTTAATGATCGAAAAGACAATGAGCCTATTTAATGAGTCAATATTTTTGAACATTGATTTATACATTTATAGTTTACAATTTTAGAAATATTGTGAAACGAATTTAACAAAAGATCTTTTATTATATCAATAATTTTCAAATACAACCTTATTATTTTGGAACTTAAAATGTCGTAGAACATGCATACAAGTCAAGGAGACGCTCCATCCTCAACGAGAGGCTCCATCATATTTAAGTAGATTATAATCACTGTTTAGTATCCTTGGTATAAACCGTATAATAACCGGGGTCTAGGACAAGTCCAACGAAATCACTCGTTAACCGTTTGTAATAATAATTGTAGTTGCCAAACATCACTACATTATGTAGCTGGGGTTACGCAAATTTAGTAGGCTGTAACAATATGACCCGCTTACCTTACACATATTATATTTGTTCAAGATATCGAATGGTCCAATTAAACCGTATTCATGAAACTGTTACAGATTCAACAATGGTTTTAACAAAAAAATCAAGATTTAATAAGACTCGCCTACATGAATGTGGAACACGACCAGTCCTACTTGATATAGTCTATTAATCGCACGTCAATATTTGAAAACCTTTACATTAAAGTCGGATTTCAGTCAAGTTTCAGTATTGTTCAATCGAGTCACTTTTCACTAAATATTAATTGGAAAAAAAAAGAAATTTAGGGACTTACAAGTGCAATTGCGCTCTCTGGGTACCACTTGCATGGCCGCAAGAAGATGGTAAGCAGCTCATCATCTTCTCCGTAGTGCAAGTCTTTGTTCTCCTTGAGGAGTTCCCGCAGCCTCTCGAGAGCCTCTCGGACCCTGTCCGGAGTCTCTCGCAACTCTTTCTCAGCGAAAGCTTTTGTTTCAGGTGACAGCTCAACGCTGCGCTCCAGTCTGAATTCGGTTGTACTCATTTTTGTATCTGGAAAGAAGAAAAATGAAAATTTTCTGTTTTTAACAAGAAACTATAATATCTAAAACTAAGGAGACGGAGCTTCCATTATTTGTGCCAACTTTCACAACCTATCTATGGCAACCTGTACGGACATTTTAATACAACCATTCCTATTTTTGTATACTGTTTGTTTAATTACGAAATATGATAGAACAACAAGGTTTCTAGACATCAGCCAGTTAAATCGATCAGATAAAACGTTAACACTCATTATTCTCAAAGAGCATCGTTAAGTTACGAGCAGCGGGGTGTGTTGACATGACACTGGCCGCAAGGCAAGGACTTGTTGTGGATTCAGATCACGCTGCGCCGGAGCACGTGTCGTGTCGCCGACTCCACGTTTAAAAACACATCGTTGCGTCGGAGATCGATTGCACAAATCTATCGACCACTGCCCATTGCTAAAATGACCCGCCAGTCTCTAGTAGCCGCTAATAAAGTATTAATTATTTCTGATGGCATTAAGCAACTAGGTACTATTATATAATCTACTGGTTTTATTTGTCATCAGCTCAGACTGCTAAGTAATTTAGCTAAAGCTTTCACTTCAAAAAATAAATTTTAGGTATTTCTCATTATAATTCTTTGAGAGTTTTTCAGCACGATTTCTGATACCTAACAAGATTGACATTGAAAATGGTAATCAGAATGAAATTAACATTCACGTACGAAATGTAAATATTATTATGAGAATCGACAAAGTATAAGTAGATATAACTATGTAGGTATTTACTTAAGTATTATTTACACTCGGGATAGTTGATAATGATTATCAATACGGATCTTGTAGCCTTAGTAACAAAAAAGAAGACGCGTCCAAGAACTGTTATCAAAAGTTTCTACAAAAGCGTTTGAAAACAAATAGATAAGTGAAGTGCTCTTAGACTAGAAATATATGACTATTTGCTATAATTTATCTTGAGTTCAATCAACTCGACACGAGTACATCATTGTTCTACATAAATCGCTTACCTAATAGTCTAGGTACCTAATGATTTGTACGTAGGTAAGTTTGTCTATATGTGCGTTTTTATTGTGCTCTCATATCACTTTTGAGCCAATTATTGCTAGTAATCAGTCAGTAAAGATCAATTTAAAAAACACTTTTTAATGAATCAGCACTTGTAAGATTATCTCTCAATATTTAAAGTACTAATTACGTGTAACTAATTCAAAATGATAAAAGTACCTAAATACATAGAAGATTTTAAATTAATCAGGTTGAACTATTCAAAATAATTTAATATTTTAATATACAACTATAAATATTCAAAAATAAGAGAAACTTTGACATAGATTTAGTAAAACTAAGCCTAATTAAAAAAGTTATTTAATTAGTTACAGCTCCTTAAGTCCGAGTGTCGTTAGAATCCATGAACCACAAAGACCTTAAATTGAATGTCAATACAAGAGCATCGTAATTTTTAACAGATTTCAAGAACAAAGAAGCTTTTTGATTCGACCCGGTTGTTACTAATTATTGTTTTTTTAACCTACACAAATATAACAAAGAGGTAAAATTTGTTTGATTGTTATTTAGTTTGTATGAGGTAATCTCCGCAACTAATGACCCAATTCAGATACTAAAAAATATTGATAGCTATTTTTTTTTAGTGGTAAGGGCTATAAAATTACTCGCAAACAAAATCACAGTCAAAAAATATTAATAGTTATTAATTTTTTAACATTTAATCCAATAAGTGATTGATACGTTTTATGAAAAGCACACTTAAAAAAAATCGTTCATAAACACCTTGTCACATTCAATATTGAGGTAAACTCAAAAAAAAAATTATAAATATTCGGCCTATTAACAAAATGCAGGTAAGTACAATTCCATTCGTAGGTATATCCACAATACCGTACATGCACAAAACGGGCACAACACAGTTGGAACACAAACTCTTGCAAACCTTCGCTCTATTTTTTTCACTAATAATACAACTGAATTGTGAAAATACACTAACCTCACTCGCGTAGGTTTACGCGCCGGTGGAAATCACAATAAAGGGCGGAAAATCGATCGTGCGGCAGTGAGAGGTGTAAGCGAGTGTGCGCGCGCGCAACCACTCACTCAATATATAGACACGATAAGCGCACGCGCTTACTTTGTGCCCCAGCCTTAGCGCCTTTAACATACACTGGGTATTGTGACAGTTTGAAAATAAGCCCGCCAAGTGTTCGCTTCAGATCAAATCTTGTTGAACTTCAACAATTGTTGTGTTTTAGCAACTATTTGCACACCAACATTCTTTACTGGTATAGTCACTTTTCTCTACACAGAGATGCCATACTTACAAGACTTCACCCCAGAACAATGCATGCAGACTTTGTACCCCAGCATATGTGGACTTTGTACCTATCATAGTATATAACAACTAGCTGCCTCCTGCGGTTTCACCCGCGTTAAAAATGTTAAGGGCAAACAACCCTTATCACTTAGGGGTATGAAAAATAGATAGTAGCCGATTCTCAGACCTACTGAATATGCATATAAAATTTGGTAAAAATCGGTAAAGCCGTTTCGGAGGAGTAAGGTAACTAACATTGTGACACGAGAATTGATATAGGATAAAAATAAGATATAATATATAATAAGATAAAATAAGATAAGATATAATATAAACCCCACAACCAAGTATTCCAGCTGTCGCTACCACGTTTCCACTATATGCGACACACTCTACATTGCAGTTGAAACTTCATTTAAATTCAGAATTTTGCCATAATAATCCCTTCACTTTCTTTACCGCCAAAACATAAGCAATAATTAGGTAATATGTAACTTTAATGTCTAGCCTTCCAACTCCAATAGACCAGTGTCAGGACTCAGGAGAGAGGGTAAAGGTGCATCATGAGAATGTTGTTAATAGATACACATACTATGTTGACTGCAGTTATAGTTAAGTAATGCTAGATCATTATGATGAACCTATATTACAACTTACTCTCTATCTACGTTACGAAAGCTTAAAAAAATTATTACTAAGCAACATTACACTAAAAGTAAAAGTATATGAAATGGTTCTTATGCAAGCCGACAAATCATGGATGTCTGTATGCAGATACATGGCGTCGGACTTCGTTACAGTGTAATATAAAAATGTTTAGATAGTTCAGTTTACCTACTCCTTCACAAAGGAAATTATCACTTGTTGAGGTACCCATTACTCATAAGTTAAATCTAACTTGCACGCGGCTGATCTGTGAAATAAAAATATCGTGCTAAGTAACATATACAATACACTAACACGCTTGCCGAAATAAGAAATTGTTTGGACATAGCGAGTCAACCAAATCTCTTCTTTACTTATACGTATAACTCAAAGTCAAAAACGTCAATAAAAATTCGTAGATTATTTATATGAGCAAACGTTTTAATATCCCATTACATATCCGCAATTCACCATATATGTAATTTAACCAATTCTGGTATGATACCAGATTGTACAGGTTGGACTACTACTTTTGTGCTTAATGAATTTGTGTTATTGTATGAATAATGAAAATATTGATCCCTTTAAATATTTCATGTCATGTATCATTCAGACCTTACCGGATTGATGACCGCATTATTTACATTCGATTGTTTATCCATCATCTTCGAATGAAATTGTACGTAAAACTGAAGGCGGAAGATACCTTCTTAAGTGGTAATCAAAAGGGCTGGCTTTTGTTTTATTCTTAAAAAAATCTGCCCCACGGCACTCGAGTAAGATCTAGATAATTCTGTAATTCTGACGTGCACGAAGATCCGAACTTGATACATACTAGGTATTAACATAAGTTCGTAGTTGTTTGAATCAAAAACATGTTCCAAGGTTCCAAGGCGTATAATTTTATCTGTGCATTAGTCCATAGTTCACAGATTAAAGCAGTACCTACTGCTTATATGAAAAAAAAAACCCTATACGTGACTCAAAAATACATAGGTATTGGACGGATATACATACATATGATTTACACAAAGACAGTTGTTGCGAAGGTTGTTGCGATAGAAACTGAGCTGGGCAAAGGTCTTTGTTTGTTGGACTTCAAGACAGAAATCATGACTGCTCTGTTAGTTGTGGAAGGTACAGTTCCTTGGTCGAAAAAAAAATTGTTTGGGTTTCTACTTTAGCATGGACTGTAGTGTCGTTATTAATTTGGTGGTGTTATTTGCTTATGCCTCGGAAACTGTGAACTAATTATGTCTTTTATTTTAGCAAAATCTCTTTCATAATTGGCAACCTTTATCGAAAAATTAAGCCAGGAGTATTACATGGGGAAAAACTGATAAGTAGTAATATTCTCTTCTTTAGAGGCAATCATTAGGATTCTAAATGTGGAAACCCTCTTGAACCTATCGACGACCAAGCGACAGCCGGCTGTCGGGCTGCTATTCTCTTTCTATTGTGTCTCGAATCACGTGTGTTCGAAGGTTTAAGCCAATTTATTGGTAGCTAACGCATTTCTTCATTTTTTTTCAGCCTCAAGGAACGCACCATGTTTACAAAATTACGCGTCTGCTTTTTTGATTCCATACCTGGAACGAAATCTTTACTCTTACTATCGTCTCCGTACCGTGACGTCATAAAACGACACATGGGCCCGTCCCAAGGAAGGGCTTAAACAATAGAAACGAGCCTTTAGTAAATGAGCATCTTATCCTTGATCTTAAACGGATGCCCATCCTTGTTTTCGGTACTTACATTTTTCTAGTTGTAAGTAGATACTGTTATTTACCCATATCTTTTAGCGTGTACTTACATGATTGAAGAACCTGAGACATATAAAGATAGATTGTGTTAAAATTTTGCACATATACTTCCCTCACTAGCCTGATAAGTCTATAGGCTACTTGAATGTCATTTGCAAATTATTGCAATTACATACCTAATATCACGAGATTCGCCATGAGGGAGGAGGTAAATTTGTGGAGAAAAATACATTTTTCCAAGCAATTACTCTACTAGGTACTTAAACTAACTAGATTTACTTGGAGGATTGTGATGATTCAATAGTTATTTCCATCACACTTAGGTCCACCCACGTGTTATTATAATATAGAAAAACAACTGTACAGTGACTCTGCGAGCACCTTATCAACGAGTTGCTTTCATTGAAACCGTTCTACAGGGCCACATAATTTTTTCCTTTTTCAGGACAATCTCTAGATTAGTAGATTACTGTCGAAAACTTGTCTGATTTAACCTAAATACCTATTAAAAATTTTCGTTGGCCATCTGTAGTTTTTGCAACAAGACAGATAAAATACTTATAGTTATTAATTTTTATTATATGTGATTCATATTATAATTATCTACTACTGTTTAGGCACCTATGAAGTTACAACAACGACTTTATATCCGGATACAAAGTTTATCACATTAAGTCATATTGATTTAATAAAAAAAAATTAAAACATATACCTACAACACAGATCCTCTTTGTTTGAAAGTATAACTAAGAAGACAATGGTTTTGTTCAGAAACTTATACGTATTCATATGGACTTAGCCCAAAACATCTTTGTCACAATAATGACACACAGAGCGCGCGTGATACTCAGCTAAAGAAACATTTTGATTCCTTTATTAAGTATATTACGAAATAAAGGATAAAGATGATAAATACCCATAGTGGTTAATTACATAAGTACTGAAAATCAGATTATAATATGTAGGTATATTAACCCGACTGCGGCAAAGCCTAAGGTAAGTTATGATTTCGACAGGCTATGTATAGGGTAAGTCCGGGGGAGTTGCCCTACTTACTTTGATGTCATATTGCTAAGAAACGACAATGAAGAATCATTTTAATCTAATCATTTTTTTAAAGATACACACATCAAAAGTGTCTAGGGATCAACATATATTTTTGCAATAACTTTTCTCCTGATTGATATTAATTAAAATTTTCTTTAAGGATTCATCAAATAAAGTGTTTTCGTTTGTCACAGTAACGATAAACTAAGTCACCTTTGCATTAATAAAGAAATTTGCCATTTTCCTAATAAAGGGATTTTTGACGTTTGAACCACTAACACAAAAGTTCGAAAAAAAGACTGAAATAACAGTTTTCTCTAAAATTTTATTGGGTAACTTAAACAATTAATAATCCGTGTTTCTACCGCGAACACTAACAACACAAGAACATCGGTTTGGCATACTCAAAATGAGTTCATCCAAATCACGCTGTGGAATGGCCGCCCATGTTTTTTGCAACAACAAAAAAAGGTCTTCTTGCGACTGGATACCCTCCATATTCGGCAGAGCTCTTCTCTGTAGCATATCCCATGCATGCTCAATCGGGTTCAAGTCTGGCGACTGAGCAGGCCAGGGCAGGACATTGATGTTAGCTGCGGCGAGAGTCTGTCTTACAACTCTTGCGGTGTGCGGTCGTGCATTATCATGCATTAACTGAAATAAGGGACCGATTTGCACTTGTAGAGGAACGATGACGTCTGATACAATCGTCTCAGCATAAATTTGAGCGTTGAGGTTGCCTCTGATCCAAATCAACTCAGTTCTTCCGCCGATCCAAATACCCGCCCATACCATGATGGTTCCACCACTATAAGGATGGACTTCCTGGCAGGATTTTAATCGCTGTTGGCGTCCAGGGGTTCTCCAGTGTCGTATACGTCTTGTATCCGGTCCGGTCTCATACCAAAACGAGCCTCATCAGAAAAGCACACGAAACGCCATTGTTCTTCTGTCCAATTTCTGTGTTCAAGAGCCCATTGATATCGAATCCTACGATTGTGCATTGCTATAGGTGGTACCCGTAGCGGTCTTCGGGAATGACGGTTCACTTCATGCAAGCGGTTTCTGACTGTTTGGTCGCTAATTAAGTTCCCTGAAGAGTGATGAAGCCTCACGGCTAACATCATGGCGGTTATTGTTGGAGCTCTTCGAGTTAAGATTCGAATGTATCGGTCTTGTCTCCGTGTGGTGCAGCGATACCGTCCTCCATGGCGCTCAGCCACGGTACCAGTGCTTCGGTAAAGTATCCAAAGTCGACTGATAACACTCTGACTTGTATTCAGAGCTAAAGCCACAGTACGTTGCCGGGAACCAGCTTCTATCATTCCCACGGCTCTGAGCATTTCTTCCCTGCTTAAATGACGTCGCCGCTCCATAATAACGTTGGTTTTAATCAGTAGTAGGGAAACAGTAGCACTAATAATGTCTTCAATGCGTTGTATGTTTTTATAGGGAAAATATTGACAGCTGATTTTCATCTTTTACTCGAATTTGATTCACAGTTCCTGATTCAAATTATGAAATGCACCAAAAAGGATCCATATAAATTTATAAAATCATAAATTTATTACAAAGCCACATCTCAATCTCAAGAAATCCGCATAAAAATGCTTGATCCCTAGACACTTTTGATGTGTGTATTTGTCATGATTCACGTGGACGAAGCCGCGGGCAAAAACTAGTTATTTGTAGGATATGATAGGACGAACCATATTATTATAGTCATTTTTTTTTCTTCACACTGTTGCGTTTTATAGATGTTCTTTGTGCCAGCCAGCTAGGTATTCAGTGGCTACTGTTTTCGGTACGTAGTGATTTAGCATATTTAAAAAACATTCCAGTTTAAATGTATTCTCGAAATACCACATAATATGGTATGGCCAACAATTCGCCCAAAAAAAATGGTTAACTATCCCGATTGATTATTTATCTCTCATATTGTAGAGGAATGTTGTTGTTTTGGGGGTTGAGCGTCATCCGGACGATAGGAAATCTTTTTTACGATAACTTATCGAATCAAAACTGACATGGGATATGCATGACGTACTACTCGTAAAGACCATGTACAGTCAGCAAAGTAGACAGTATCTAGGGCCATCAAACATAATTGAAGTTCGAATATCGATGAATATTCTTAAATGAAATATAAATTTTATAGAACTGATTGTTTGCTACTTTGTTAAACGAATATATCCATCGGCTTTTGAGAAATGTCCATTCTATCTGACGACCCTGTGTACTTATATACTTTGCTGAATGTACTTACCTACAATGTTATCACAAGTACCTAGTAACGAGTAGTAAGGGTCACTTTGAATTACTTATAAAAATAATTCACGTTGTGTAAACAAAACAAACCAGCGACCTACAATTTAATGTTTTTATTTGAAATACCAAAGCGTTTGTATGCATTTTCACAGTTAAGGCCAATCGCTTAGGTGGAGTCCAAGGGTATCTAAGTACATCGTTCTTGATGCCCAGTTCCGTGTGTTTTACAACCAATTAGGTACTTATCTACCGGTAGCGGGTAGGTATACTAAAATGCTAGTAGGTGAAGGGCCCCACTCGCTATAGTTTACCGTCCGTTTTCAATCTGTCAGTGAATCTCGCTCCTCCCCAGAGCGGAAGAAGTCATTTGATGATTTCCCATCCTAAAAAAAAGGCATTACCGGCAGGCAGAAATCTCTTTAGTGTGTGGGAGGCCGCCCGATACAATCAGAGATTGCAGGCGGGTGGATAGTGAGTGGGACCCTTTAGTGCATGCAAGGGGCGCCGCGCCGGTACCGCCACGTATCAATTATACCTGAGCCCTGCGGCAACAGGGCCCTCGGTTGTCTGGTGGCCTCGTAACTGACGAGAACCTATTAAATCCGAACTAATATTATAAATGCGAAAGTAACTCTGTCTGTCTGTCTCTTCTTCACGCCTAAACCACAGAACCGATTTGAATCAAATTTGGTACAGATATAGTCCACCGCGCGCCTGGTATCTTTTTGACGAGTTTACCGGCCCGCGGTGCCGGGCAGCCGCTGGCGGCCTCGCGACCTTTTCAAGTGTTTCAAGCGATACTGGTCTTTTAAGTAGCGGCGTTCGCCGCGTTGCTGCCGGTCGCTGCCATTCCGGTGTAACATCGGCTCTTACGCACCCATAATTGTGGAGAAATTCCTAGTGTGCACTACTTAGTCCTAGTGAGCTTCTTTCATCATGGTAGTACCTAACTAGTTCCTACTTATAAATTATGACTAACAATCCGTCGATATGTCATTGAAAAGTAACAACAAAGTCTAGATTACCACACAACACCAAGTCCAGCAAAGTGAACTTTGATTAGTAAACAATCTATTCATTATAATATTTATTATAGAAGTTAAAGTGTTAGCCTGTTTGGTAGAACGCCCTAATCTCAGGCAATACTGGTTGTTTTTGTATACATCCTTAAAAAACAAACACTATTTATTATTTTAGTGTGTGTGTATGGATAGCCCATAGGATATATTTATTTATTAACACTTTATGCACAAAGGTACAAAAGGCGGACTTAGGTAATGCCTTACGTATTCTCTACCATTCAACCAAGAGTAGTAGAGATATACTGACGCTTGGCAATTCATTCGTGCCTGTAAATATTCTAAGTGAAATAAATGCTTTGAATTTTGAATTAAATATAGGCTGTATAATGGTGCCGATTCTCTTGTGCACAACCTAACGTAAATTTAAGTTAAGTGCATCTTTCTCTTTCCTTTTAATTAAGAAAAGGACAGCAGATCAAATATTAGTTAAGTCCTGTCAAATTTAGACACTCCATAGATAATTTAGACGCAATTTAAAAACATGGCGTCTAAATATACGTCAATTTTCATCAGGCACTGTCTAATTTGACAGGATTAAACTAAAATGTATCTTCTGTCCTTTTCTTTAAGAAATGGAAAGAGAAAGATGCACTAGCTTAAATTTACGTTAGTTTGTGCACAAGAGAATCGGCACCAATAACACGTTACGACCAGGTCGCGGATAAACCGTGGGGGACCACATCATCTATTCATCAAAACACACCCTATCGCCCTCTACAGTTAGACGTATTTAGCTCATCGTTAGTAATTAATTCAATTAATAAATATTCTTATATGTATTATTTGTTATCTGTTTTATAAAGCACGCTTGGTTATCAGAACATATTGCTCTGTTCATAGATAAGGAGTCAACTTGAATGAGCTAAAAGTTACTAGCTAAACAAGTAAACCGGAACTTTCTCCTTATTATTATTTTTTACATATTAAAAAAAATTGAATCTAAATATTTAATAACTATCGTTTGCAATTAAATAAAACAACTAAATGCATATTTACCATTATGGAATTGGGATCATGAAAACGAAAAACTTGAAGGATCAAATAAAACATTTATTTAAACTTATGTTTCATCCATGTCATTAGTTTCATTCATGGTGTCATCAATATCGTTGGCGCCGGCATCATCGTCCGAGTTAGAATCACTGTCGCTGCCACTACCACCCTGCAAAGCAAACAAATACCATAAGGTTCAATTTTCAACGCCGCGTAATGGAATGGAAGGAACTGCGTGCAAGTTTTTGTACTTAGCATAATGAACTTTATGCACAAGATACAAAGTAAATACAAACCAAAAAAGGTCACACATCTTTAGGAAAATTGAGTCTTACTAAGAGTTTATTTAGCTCTGTTATAGCTTGAATAGGCAACATGTAACTCCTCACCTCTTGAAAAAATAAGAGTGAAACTAAATCATAAATTGACTTGCCGATTGGTCTTTGGTGGTCAGTGACCCTGAATGCTAAACCAAAGATCGTGGGTTCGCTTTCCACTCCACACAGGACAATAATTGTGTGATGAAGAATTATTGTTATTGTTTCTCTGTCTGGGTGTAATTTATTGGACTTATGCCAAATAATAAAAATAATGCATAAATAAATTTTATTTCAGTTGTCTGGTTACCAAAGTATAGATAGACGGTGCCTACTTTGGGTTCAAATGGTGGTGTGTAGTTTTTATTAATCTAAAGTGTTTCCTCTTTGTGAGTCAGGTTTCCCTAAAGGTTTAAAAATGCCCTTATTTATTCAGAATTCAAATGTTATCAAATGTCCGTTACTATGCGATATTTATTGGTTCAATCAATCAAGTGCAAGCATGTCGATAAGTGGTAGGTATCTATTGCCGTGTAATCTAGGAATTAATTCCGCATTAAAAAATGTATTGCTTGCTACGGCCAGCTGATATAGATCACGTTTCAGTATGTCTTGTATAATTTATGGCCATGGGGCAGCTGATTTATCTGTTATATTTCTCATGAAAGTTGACTACCATTTTGATTGTATAAATGACCTATAAACATATGTGTACATGTTGTATAACTTATAGGTGATATTTTTAGAGGACATTTTATTTTGATATCCCAATCAAAATTCCGTACAGCCCGAAACTTGGAAGACTCAGTAGTATGAATTTTAATAAGGTTGTATCTACACTTGCAGGCATTAATCAATAATACATACGAATACTTAGGTTGATTTACAAATCTAGAGACTATTCCTACTTAGTATAGTAAGTCCCTATAACAGATTATAGTATGTTTACCTCAAACTTCAAATCCGTGTTGCTGCTGTTGAACAGCGTATCCTTGACGTACCGGAACATGTGGTCGCGGCAGAGCTCGTCGGTGTTGGGCGGCAGCCAGCCGCGCTTCTGGTGGCACAGGTAGCCCGGCGGCGGCTCGGGCGCCAGGATCTCCTCCACCTCCGGCAGCTGGATGTCGCAGTACTGGGGACAAGGCGGCAGTTAGTCAAGGGTCGGTGAAAAAAGTAGTGTTGCTGTTCACAAGGAATGAATAGCAACACTACTTTTTCTCTTCGTCCTAAGTAAGGATCAGAAATGTATAGATTAGGATTGATTGCAATATATTTTCGTAAAGGTGAGTATAGAGACTCATTTTCAGATTTCTGATACATAAAAAATAAACTTGTTTAGGGACAATTCGCACATAAAGCCCTATTCAGTCTACGTCCATAGAAAGCAACAATTTTGTATGAAGACATGTACGCGTTCGTTCTGCTTTCCGCGTGTTCAGCTGTCGTATAAAACCGTTGTTTTCACGTACAATGGTCCTACTTAAGAGGACTAAGTGCGGAAACCAAACCTCCCAGAGGGAGGCCCATGATGAAGAAGATGAAGAAACCGTTGTTTTCTATGGCCATATATCATAACCTAAACTGAGCAGAGCTGAAAAAATATAAGTATTCTCCTAGGCAACCTGTTCTTCTGAGTGTAGCTAAGATTTCAATCCGAACCTAGATCTGTAACCTAGTAATTCCATTCCTTGATTATAGCTCTACTAAGATAGGAAAACCACAACACAACTAATCAATTTTCCTGTTTACCTGATAGAATATGTGTCGTTGCGTGGGCGTCATGCCCGGCCGGAAGTACACGCTTCCCTCCGCGATGTCCTCGGAGGCGGACGCGGGGTGATCAGCCGGGTTCCTCTTCGGCTTGCGCTCGCGGTCCGTCGTGATGTCTTCGCGGGACATTATCATGGAGCGCACGCCCGCTGACGACATAATAAATAATAATAAATAAATACCTTGGGACAACTCACACACGGCCATCTGATCCCAAGCTAAGCAGAGCTTGTGTTATGGTAACCAGACAACTGATATACATACTTATATGATTTATAAATACATACATATTATAGATAAATTACACCCAGACACAGAACAAACAATCATGCTCATCACACAAAGTTTGTCCTGGGTGGGAATCGAACCCACGACCTCCGGCTTAGCAGTCAGAGCTACTAACCACTAGACCAACAGGCCCGTCAATGATCATTATTTATGTGACGCAAACTTGAAGAGCTGTTATTGACTTGTCATTAGTATTGCAGCTATAGGTACGTTTTGTAGGTAAGTAAAAAAAAATTTGTTTAATTGTTTTGTTAAATTACTTTTTTGGATCATCTATATCAGTAACTAAGGGCCGACGCACATGTTGCGGAGGTTTTCTAAACACTTGACATATTAGGAGAATGTCTACCCGTGAATGCGCGCGGATGCGCCAGACTGTGCACTCGTGTTGATTTTAGATATTATTTCAATGAGGACAATGTCTGTAATAGTTTGACAGTGAAAAATCTGCACAGCTTGCCAAAGTCAATTTCCACGTTTCAGCCTAGTATAAATATATTTGTTTTGTATTTCAAAATTGAAATATAAAAAACTTACCTGCATGCCTCAACCTGAAGTCTAAAGTTTGGTATTTTCTTGAAGCAGGGTCCTTCCTGGGGTCATACCCATATCTCACCCACATTGTCCTCCATGGCCCACTTTTCATGTATAGAGCTAAACAAGGCATGATGACCTTCAGAGATACCAGCCTAATCTTTGTTAGGAACCTTATCAAGTTCAATGACCAGATTGGCCTTTCTTCAAATAGCTTAAAAAATAATATTATTATTTAAATGTGAATCTCAAAATAAGTAAGTTACATTATTATTTGCAACAAAACATTTATATAGTTTAAAAACTGTAAAGTGCCACAATAACATTGTGAGAGAAATAAATAAACTTATCTATATATATAAAACAAAGTCGGGTTTGTATCAACACTTATAACTCGAGATCGGCTGGACCAATTTTCATGGTTTTTGGTTCGTTGGATTTGTCCCCGCCCCGAATAGCAGAATACATCTTAAAAATAATGAAAAATCGACGAGAACATAATTATAAAAGATGAATCATTTTTAAAAAAATCGGGTATTAATGAATGAAAACTTAAGATAACAAAAGTACTAGGCGCGCAGTAACGTGAAGTAGTCATGTACGAAAATTTAAAATTCACTGTATTCTTAATTTTCTCACAAGATCACCTTAATCAATCCAAAGTACTAGGCGCGCAGTAACGTGAAGTAGTCATGTACGAAAATTTAAAATTCACTGTATTCTTAATTTTCTCACAAGATCACCTTAATCAATCCAAAGTACTAGGCGCGCAGTAACGTGAAGTGGTAAATAGAAAACGATCGATCGACGAATCGATTAATTATTTTGAAGACTGACTTAATGCCTAGAGCCTAGAGGCATTTTATTAAACTTAATCTTATTTGAAACTAGCACAAATCCAACGAACCAAAAACCATGAAAATTGGTCTAGCCGATCTCGAGTTATAAGTGTTGTAACAAACCCGACTTTGTTTTATATATATAGATAGGTAGGTAGTAGGTAGGTAGTAGGTAGGTAGTAGGTAGGTAGTAGGTAGTAGGTAGGTAGTAGGTAGGTAGTAGGTAGGTAGTAGGTAGGTAGTAGGTAGGTAGTAGGTAGGTAGTAGGTAGGTAGTAGGTAGGTAGTAGGTAGGTAGTAGGTAGGTAGTAGGTAGGTAGTAGGTAGGTAGTATGTCAATTCGAATTCAATATTCATAGTTGACAGGACAACGTCTGTCGGGTCAGCTAGTTATTATTTATAACATACCTTCTTAACAGCATCATACTCCTTTATCATCCGAGGATGCTGTTCAAATTTCAATTCCTTCTGTTTTAAATAACATTCATGGGGTTCAATTGGCAAGTCATCGGTCAAGTTAAATGTGTAGGGAGACACTTGTGAGCCTCGTAATGTCCTAGTTTTACTGTGAACACTTTCACCTTGATCGGGAGATGAACGGTCTGGGTACCTTTTGTCTGTATAAGCATAACATATTGGCTTCTCAAACCTTGTGAAGCTTGCAGGGACTAGCAGCAGAGGTGATGGTTGTCTATAAATGATAAATAACAATTTTATTTAGCAAATTGAAACTAATGCTGAATAAACATAATTTATTTCATATATTATGTACTACTTACAACATGAAATCAATAGGATCTACTCCTGAAGGTAGAACTTTTTCTAAAGCACAACTTAGAGGACCATCACTGGACCCTTCTCTATGGACAGCAAGGTATTGGAAATCACACATTGCTAAAAGAACCATTAACAGTTTGAGTATATGGTTATTAAAAATAATATGGTTATAGTCAGCTAGGCAATGACCATGAATTCTGAATAACTACAACAATGACTATTCCAAGATAAACAAAATCCCAAGACAGAAGTTTCAATATCTTTGCATACAGTATGGCCTTGTCCACACTGATGGTCTTCTCTTCGCCAAGCTGACTATAAATAAATTTTATTCATTATTTGTACATTTATGCAAACATAATTATAATAAAAATAAAAAAAGCTTACATTCAAATCTGAACATGGTTTTGACACATCCAACCACAGACGTTGACACAACTTCTCTCCTTATTTCATTGCCTTCTTTTATTTTCTTGACTTTCACCTTGAACAAGACTCCAGCTGCTTTCTTAGAATTACCATAAATTTTCCTTACAAACGGATTCTCCGGCTGGAAGGATAAACCTAGACGTCTTCTGGCGGAATTACAGTATACCTAAAAGATATATAAATCTGGATTCTTATTCTCGAAAGTTTGCAGAATAAAATTTTCTTCAAATAAAGCAAAAAAAAATCGTGAAATAGAAAAGGGATGATACCTGAGAAATGTTCCTTAAACCCCCCAAACATGCAATTGCTTTATCGTCATTCTTTACTATTCCAGGAAATTGTATACCAACTAACTCACGGTCTAAATTATTATTTTCCATTGTAGTTGAATACCTATTATTTATTTTAATATTTTATCAATAAAACACCAACCAAACACTGCAACACATGGTTTTATTATGACATTAACATTGACATTTTTTACTGTCACTGGGATTTACATATGTCAGAGCGCGTTCCAATCCAATTTTGCAGTAACGCTGTTTTTTATTTGCATAACGTTAAATAAAAACCTGATATTCTCGTTCGGACTTCGGAGCTCATGCACACAAAAATATGAAAGATCAGAAATCTCATTATAACAACGCTTGGGAGTCAAATAATGGCACCACTTAAGCAGAGTAGAGAATCGTAACCACATTATTAATCGAATCATGTAAAAATAATGGAGCAGGAGCTGCAAATGCTACAGGTGCTATAATACGGCTAAGGTCCTTGTCACTCTGAGTTCAAGAAGCAGTATATATGCGGCGAGCCGGCGCGGCGAGACTGTCGAGTGCCCATTATGTACGTGACGCGCTCGCTGTTAATATCCTGTTAATCGACTATGCTTGGCTGGAAACGGACGTAGTAACCTCTTGAGCCCCGGTCGAAAATGAAACATGCATAACTATTATCATATTTAATATCACAAACTTAGGTCCATATAAGAGAACAATACTCAAACTGAAATTGTACCAAAATCAAATAGGTTGTAATTTTTGCTCAAAACAAGTTCTGTGCTTGAGCATTGTTCTATAATACACTCCATAGTCTTCTTCACATAATGATGGCCCATTATGTAGTTATTAGGGACAACGCACACCGGAATGGCAGCGGCCGGCAGCGGTCAGCAGCGGCCGCCCGCGGCGCCGCGAGACCGCCAGCGTCGCTAGAAACAAGAGGCGCGCGCATGGCGCGCGGCTGCTCGCGGCGCCGCGGGCGGCCGCTGACGGCCGCTGGCAGTCTCGCGACCTTTTCAAGCTTTTCAAGCGATACTAGACTTTTAAGTATGTAGTTAAAGTTTAAAATTATTTCACACTGAAAGTGCTCGCCGCGCCGCTGCCGGCCGCTGCCATTCCGGTTTGCGTTGTCCCTTATTGCAGTCCTTAAATAATACAGTATAAAAATATTATTATGCTTGTTCATCACATTATTATCTATGCGCCACAGCCTCTACAGCTACCAAAAGTCTGAAAAATTTAAAATAATTAATTTTCAAGCTCTTGTAAATATTTGATAATTTCACCACATATAAACTTACTTCTCTAAGAGAACATTCCTTTGTCTTTCAATCTCAAGCCTGTCTTTTTCCATTTTAAGTCTTATATTATTACATCTTTTCTTCTCTAACAGTTTTTGTTTTTCAATTCTTATTCTTTCTTCCTCTAAATTAAGAAGTCTGTCATGTACTAGTCCTAGAAGAAAAACTCATTGAGATTAGTTTCACTTGAAAGGAGTTTGACTAGACTGCAAAAGTATACAAACTGATAAAGTTCAATGAATAACTAACTACATATTAATTGAATAAATACTCACTGACTGGTCTACCTCTTTTCCACAAAGGTTTTGCTATGACTGGACCTGAGGATACTTCATTGGGTCCCATACCAGTATCAGGGTCAGTCACTACCCCATCACCCAGATTCATTTCTAAGTCTGATGCTGTGAAATGTTGAGATTCTGATGGCCATTTCTGCAATTAATCAAAGATATGCTAAGCAAAAAATGGTAAGCAAAAAAAACAAATAATATAAGTGGGTGGATTTTTTTCTTAGTTTCCCTTATTACTTTTGCTATTTAATTATCTAAAACAAAATATTTAGACATTTAACATGTCTTCTATAAATGAAAACATTTATACTGCAAGGAACTTTTACATAATAGGAAGTATTACCATACTACTTGTGGAGGGATCAACACTGCACAAGTCATCAGTGGGCCCAGTACTTTGTGCTGGTGCCTGAAATAAAAAAAATCTTAGTTTATAACTATTTATATAGAACTATTTAATAGAATAAAAAAAAGATAAAGTGACTGCCTTACCATGGTATTGTTCATTGCTGAAGTTTCCGGGACTCCTGAAAGGCCAAACACTGAAGTATTTGTGCAGATAAGTCTTAATATCTTTTCTTCAGCCTCTGTTAGTTGTGTGTTGGCATTACAGCCAGGGGTAAATCTGTTTTTCCGTATTTTGAAAGCCTTTTTTTTCACGTTTGATTTCCAATCTCTCCAGGTCTGGAAATACATAATATTCTTTACTATTTTATTGTTTGGATTGATTGAACAATTGATCATCTCTAAAATATTGTTTTAACGATATACGAGAAATAGTATTCCTACCTGTTGCCATTTATCTGGAGTTTTAATTGCACCAGAACCAAAACCTGAATTAGCATTAAGTTTTTCTGTGATTTTGATCCACGCATTCGTCTGACGAATTCTTCCCTCAAGGCCTGTGAATTTTCCAATAGCTAACTCCTTGTCTTCCTCAAGGAAATGTAAAAGCATGTTTAGCTGTTCCGGACTAGCTTTTCGCCTTTCCATTGTTGTTATGTTGTAAATGTTGTGATCGTATATGAACAGTAGTGGAATTATGTTAGTTTACACTTGCAAACAATTATTGAACTCTCTGTTAATTATTTTAACAGTGAAATAGATTTATTTTCTGTTATAAAACAAAGAAATAAGTAAAATAAAAACATTGTTGTTGCACTGCTTTTTTTATTTCCAGTGTTTCCATGCCAGCTGTCAAATCGGCCGCAATCTGTCAATATTGGTGTCAAATAAATAAAACCCTGTTCCATTCCACGATACAATGAATTTATTTTAAAACTTTTAGACGGCATGATTTACTGAAAATCTGTAAAAGCCTAAAAGCTAAAGTCAGTGCTTTTTTTTTAATCAAGATCAAGTAGTTGTCATCATGTTGTCATTGTCACAAAAAATAAATTGATTTTTGTTTGATGTTTAATTTGAATTAGTTATCTGTGACTTTGTTTTTGTTGCAGCATGAGTGTTTATTTACTTTTTGCACAATATTCAATTCTGAAGTAAATAGGTCTTAAAATGTAGTTAATCTAATTCGTATGTTACTAATTTGTGTGTACCGTTTATGCAAAGATGAATACGCTGTTGAAATTGAAAATGTTACGAGGGAGTGCTTACAAGGAGAGAATAGCTCGAAGGCATTTAACCGACTTGTCCGACTCTGTCAACTTACCTGACTCCTATTTGTTGAAGAACTGTGGTGTGAACAGAGATGTCTTCCATCACATACTAAGAATTCTGGAGCCTGTTGTTCCCAAGACTCAGAGATCAAACGGTATACCATTCTCTTTGAAGGTGATGTAAATATTTCTTAGATTAACTTGTAAGCATGCTTAGAAAATTATAAATACACCCTGCATATTGATCCTTAAAGTTTACAAGTTAAAATATATTTTCCCAAATTCTAGGTTTTGGTGACCCTGTCATTTTTAGCCAGTGGCTCCCATCAGAAGTCAGTGGGCAAAGACTTCAGTACCAACATATCTCAGAAGTCAGTAAGCCGTATAATCAAGATTGTGGTTGAAGGACTTAACATGGTGCTCAACGACTGCATCATATTTCCCAGTACTGTAATGCAAAGAGACCAAATCAAAGAAGGGTGGGTAATGTCAATCATGACATAGTATTGTGTATAGTAAAAATATATTAAAATATTGTGCTGATTTACTAGTACCTCTGAGTAAATCTCTTATTTTTTGTTACAGGTTTTATAGAAAATATCATTTTCCTGAAACCATTGGCTGCTTGGATGGCACTTATGTTGAAATAGTTTGTCCAAGAGATGATGAAGAGGCATTCTATGACCGGAAAGGACAATACTCCATACATGCACAAATAGTTAGTTGCTATTTTTTTAAACTTTGTAAATGAATGACTATATCTCATACTGGATACATAATTCTGTACTCTTTTTCCCAGATGTGTGATGCTGATTGCAAAATAATAGCAGTGTGCTGCAGGTTTGGTGGTTCAGCCAGCAATGCATATATTTGGAATAAAATGAATATCAGGCCATTTATTGAGGGAATCAGCAGGCAAGGAGAGATGAGTTGGCTTATAGGTTTGTCAATATCTGAGAACCTACTGGAATTGATTTCTGTAATTGTTTACTAATGTTTACTTTGTATTTCAGCTGACAACAAATATCCACAGAGAGCATGGTTAATGACACCTATAATACATGCTCCTCAAGGCACACCTGATTCTCAGTACAACCACTTCCAAGGCAGAACCAGAACTTGTATAGACAGATGTATTGCTAAGCTTAAAGGTAGATGGCAATGTCTACACAGAAGGCCTTTGCACTACACACCTCAGCAAGCAGCGAAAATAATAAATGCTTGTGCTGTACTACACAATCTCTGCACAAGAGCTGGACTTCCTGACCCTGAGCTTTACATGGACCCTGCACCAATGCCAATTATTAATGAGGTGACAGAAATGCCTGATGATAATGTTAATGATTTGTACATTGGAATCGAAGTTAGAAGGCAGCTTGCAGAAAGAATATACTATAGTGTATAGCATATTATAAGACTGATAGTTAAGTATTTATATTTAACCGACTTCTTTAAGTATTATTTTATCTTGGTTAATAAATTTTTTTATATAAGTTATTTATTGATTGTATAGGTAGTTGGTGATACATTTCTGAATGATGACACAGCATTAATTAATAAAAATATTTAATACAGAAATCGAAATTCATTTTTTTCTAAGAAAACATTATAGTTAGTATTAATGCATCAGTATTTGCATCTGTGCCAGCTGGCTGTAGGTGTCGCCGGGCATTCTGTACGCGATGTTGCCAGCAAACGTGTTCAGTACTTCAGCTTGTTCGCGAAGCCATTCCACTTGCTAGAAATAAGACAGGAAAAATAAATTTGAAGACATTACTAGGAACTTAAAAACACAACCTATTTTTGAAGTATCCCTTACCTTATTGTTCTGAGCAGCAAGCGACTGCGCCTGCGCCGCAGTACGCAGCCGTTGTCGTTGTGTCTGTAGGATTGTGCAGAGTGCGCGCAACACGGCCGGCAAGCTGCGCAACAGTTCTCCGCGAGCAGTTCGCGCGGCTGATACTCGCGCGTCTAACTCGCTCGCGTTCATTGGCACCAATTCACATTCACGAAGGGTCTGTAAGGAAATATTATTATCATACAAATTGACTATTTGAAAAAAGCATGCCAAACATGTCGCACATACCTCTAGAGCGCCCTCATAGTTCTCGCTGTGGAACTGATCGAAGAACGTCATCAACTTGCAAAGCTTTGTGTAAGCCTCAACCAGGGCTGCTGGCAGCGCGGTACCGTCGGCCGAGCGCAGTCTCTTCGACACGTGTTCCGCGAGCGACGACAAGCGCTGACGTAGCCCACCCGCACCGCCTCCACTATTCACTACTTGTGCAAGCAGTACGCAGAACAGTTCTAGAACCTTCTCCAAGTTCTGCAAACAATTATGAACATGTGGTAACTGTAGTGATAACACCCTAATAAAGTTTACTGGTGATGGGTGCTCATGACACTGGTAACTTACCCCAGCAATATCATACATTGTGATGGCATCTTCAAACAGTCCTTTGTTGACTAGCTGTTCTGCGACATTCAGAGCAATAACCTGCAATGAAAAACAACATTAAAACTGAACATTACCTGATTAAAAAGGCACTATAAAAATGGAGTGCATACTTTGCTATCAATATGAGGGTTGTTGAATTGGTCGAGTAGTCCCTGGCTACGCAGTCCAGTCAGTGCGTCCATCCGACCAAACAGCAGATCGTAGTCGCGGCTTTCAAGCGCCAGGTCAGTGCAGCAACACATGAATAAGTTCTTACCACTGGGGTCTTTGAGGTTTCTGAGAAAAACAAAACAAGTTATTTAGAATTCCTAGAGTAGCATTTCATAGGCTTTTGGAATTATATTTGCAGTGCATTTACCTTAGGAAGAAGTAATAATGTAAAGCATCAGAAGGATCTGTGAGCTCAAACTTTCTGACATACAGGAGCAGCAGTCTCGCCAAGTTTAAGCGACGTAGTGGCGGCGGATCATCCGTGTCAACAGATACTGTAATAAACCCATGATTTAATTATAAGACTACGTAAGTCTTTTTTTAATAATGTTATGGAATAAGGAGTGTTTACTTCGTACTTACACAAAGGAGCTTGAACATTTCGAGGAGTGCCTAACATGTAGACGTCGTGAAGAGCTAATGCCATGTGAACGCCGTGGACTTGGAATCTGGATGTAAATAATGACAATAAATACATTGATTTGAATTTTAATGTGTTCATTCATACAAATAGGAAAGAAAGGTGTACCTTGGTATTCTCGATAAGAATTCTATAGCAGGTTCAAATTGGCCAGTCAATGTCAGCATTTGGAAGTACACTACTGGTTTTTCATATGCATGATAATGTGTTTCCCCTAAAAAGAAAATAAACATTATGCATTTTATAATTTCATAATAATGCTTCTTGGATTTTCACATTATTTTTTTTATTTATTTACCATATTCTTCTAAAATCATTTTCTGCAAATCAGAATAGGAGAAGGTTTCAGTCTCATTGTTGCTCCGTGATTTGATGAAGGAAAGTTTGAGCCAGAGGTAGTCATCGGCCGTTCGCGCCACTTCATAGTGCTCGTCGCTAAGATCACAACTACCTATGACACAATACACCTGAAAAAAAATATCCGGATACTATGTTATTGGAGAAACAAGAAGTAGAAAGAATAGGAGAAAGTCTCCAAAGAAATCTGGTTAAAAAACTGAGATTGGTAAGCAAGATTGTCTATATTTTCTTAGCACAAGCCAGTATTTAGTAGAAAACAAGGTTTTGAAATTTATCAATACTTAAACTTACTGCTCTTTTGTATGGGTCTGTAGAGTTGCGCACTTGTATTCTGTATTGAAAATTGATGGCAGTTTGTAGTTTATCACTCAAAGGCTTCTCTGGGTTCTTTATGTACTCTTCCAGAGCTGATATAAATTCTTCATGGTCTCGACTGTGAACATATAAAAACATTATTTTATTGCAAAGTTTTGAATAACACCTATTTTCTGCCTTCATAACTAGATCGTAACAATATGTGGCGCGGAAAATAAATTATTTATACAATTATAACATACCTGAATGTTAAAAGAACTTCGTTCTTACACTATAGCTGTTGAATACATACCCAGCTTTCCTCAAACAATGAAGTGCGGCATTAGCGTCTCCACTCCTCAGGCAGTAGTAGACCATGGGCCACAGAGGGCGCTCATCAATGACGCCATCGGTGAGCACCTGCACGTTTTGCCCCTGTAACCGTAGGCCTACGAATCCACGCACTAGCGGGTATGTGCCAGGCTCTCCTCCACGCATCGCCGCTGCGGGATTCGAGCGTACCACATCGCTCATGTATAGTTTGTATCTGGAAGTAAAGTAGTAAGACTTTACATGTTAATGATGATTGAGATTTAAGCTCAATAAGATTTAAGTACCTAATGTTGTAACTTAAATCTACTTTCGTATTCAGAATCAGGATCATCACATATGATAGAAATTTTACTGATGCAATAGTTTTCAAATATTAATTTTAAAGTAGAAAACAATCTTTATTCAATTTAAATTAATTTGAACACATCCATCATAATTTAAAAAAAAACTTATGTATCTGAAGCAATTTTTATTTATATTCAGTTAACAAAGGACTAAGTAGCAACTAGTTATCTACTTTGTAACCTTTTACTCTACAAAAAAAATTGTTTGTAAAATTTACTGAACAGACACTAAAACAAACCTTTTTTCCAAGTATTTCTTTCCTTGAGCAACAAGACACTGCTGTATTGTAAGATTTCCTCTGGCTTTCAGAGGATCTTCATCTCTAACTAAAGCTGGAATATTTGCCATAGTCTTGATAATCTCCCACATTTCTTTTACCTTCTAAAAATGTTAAGAAAATTCAAGTTTTAGTAAATGGGCTTATAGTAAGACTTCAGGCAAACACAAGATACAGAAGAAATAATATTACTTACAGGATCATTAAATTCTTCCGCAACTTGGGCAAATTTCTGATGTAAAGATGTTCTTGATTTAGATCCTTGGAACACCAGCTTGTTGTACTGGTGAACTTGTCTTGAATATGCAGCCTCTATGCTGTCAAGCATGGAATGCCCAAACTTCTTTGGTGCATCAGCAATACTTGGTGGCTCAGGGGTCCTCTTGAGATCCAGCCAGTTTTGAGAAGGACCTATCATCGCATTCATCAACTTTATCTTTTCTCTGTTCCATTCTGAGAGCATGTGTTCCCATTTCTGATCTTCAGTAGTTTGTAGAGACTGAAAGTTTATTTAAAAACACACAACTTAATCCTTCGAACACACGTGATTTGAGACACAATAGCAGCCCGACAGCCGGCTGTCGGTTGGTCGTTAAAAGGTAAAAGCTAGTTACCAGGTCAACAGTGTAACCAGATCTATTATTGGCTGTAAACAGCTGTAAAGATTTATGAATGATGGCCAGGACTAACGCCTGAATAAAATATGTTTTCTAAGGTAGGTAGACATGCTTCAATCACTAGCCAATAGCCGCGTACCCACCTAGCGCACAGGCTCGCGCGGCAGCCTCGCGCGGCAGCCTCGCGAGCCAAATGCCTCGGCTGGTGTGGACGTGCCGCGGCCTGCCTCGGGCGCGCGTTTGCTCACTGAGGCACCTTTGAGCGCGTCAAGTTTACCGACAACAGATGGCTCGGGGCCGAGTAGTGCTCGGTCGAGCAAACGCGCGCCCGAGGCAAGCCGAGGCACGTCCACACCAGCCGAGGCATATGGCTCGCGAGGCTGCCGCGCGAGCCTGTGCGCTAGGTGGGTACGCGGCTAATTACAACACAACTCAGAAACAAGTGTGGGTAGTTTTTTATGTTTCAAAAAGTATGCCATAGTGCTTCGATCAAGTATACAACTAGATACACAGTTCCATACAAAATGGAACAAAATAGTGTCCGAACTGCAATACGTACTTAGACATTTGTATATCACTTCAAGTATTTACGATAAGGTCCTAAGAGTCAAAGAATTTAATCAAATTTAAACCTTATCTACGTACAATGAGGTTGAAAATAAAACCTGTTTAGTTTGTTACATATCACCTTTGGTTTTAAAAGCAATAAATTTTTATGACACTCGCTGCTACGTCGAACAAGGGAGGAGTGGAGTTGCCTTTGTTAATTTTGACGTGACAACGTCTTAAATTAGGTTGCGGCTGGGAGTCACTTATGAAAAAGTGTAACGCTCGGTAACGTTACGATGAGTCACCGAACGAGAGAGAGGCCCGCCGAATGCCTTGCGTCTCTCTCCCACTCAACTATGATCGATATGAAAGACGTTGTCACGTAAAATCTTCGCCCGTAAAACCGACTTTACAGGCAACCATTTTTATTTTTTATTTATGAAATATAAAATATGACAAAACAGAAAATAAATGTTCCTTTCCCAATTATGTTTTTTTTTGCTTATTTGAAACTTAGTATAATTTGTTGATCAGGGCCTATTGAGGTTTAAGACAGGAAATTTGCAATAAAACTAAAGAAATATTCACAGCAAATCATTTTTTTTTCACACGAAAAAATAGAAGTGTTGACAACGCTATTGTACAAAAAAATTGGCACGTTCTTATAAAAATTACAAAAAAATCGCATATCATATAAAGTATACTTCTAAATGTTATATTATTATGTTATGTTATTAATTTCCTTGAAACAAATACATACATATCACATACGTGCATATATACATTGCAAGTTAAATAAAAGCTTGTAAAAATAAATTAATTAATAAAAACAACAGCGTCTCTATCATTTCAGAACAGAGTCATCGTATAACCCAAACAAATGATGTTGAAAAACAATGGTATGGGTTTGTAGGTTCGGCTAGTGTCTATTCAATTTCAAGGGTTATACTCTCGCCGAATGTCGTTAATATGAACTAAAAAAATGATTTATTATCTTTTCTTGGTCAAATACTAATGGAATTTCATGCATATTGTAATAATAACAAAAGTACTTACCTAAAAAATGACACTCCATATTCCTTTAACGTTCTGGACGTGTGATTTTTACATTTTTTCACTGAGCACTGCGGCATGTTTACGCTCGGAACGGACAAATGCTACTGAATGAATAGGCAACCCACAACGGCAAGTGGGCGGTCATTTGGTTAGGACGCTTTTCTGTTGTGGATTGTGTATCTAGTTTATACTTGATCGAAGCCATAGTGTTATGTAGGAAATGGTATGCATGTATGAGGGGAAAGAACCACGTGAGACCTTGTACAACCACAAAACTGACTGGGAAGCTTTTAGAGAATACATCGAAGAAAATGCTAATCTGTGTATACCACTAAAAACTGAAGAAGACATAGAAAGCGCTGCGTGGTATACGACCAACCTGATTCAAAATGCAGCCTGGCTATCAACTCCGTTTATAAAACCTAAACCACAAAGTTACGACGCTACCCAGGAAATCCAAGAGTTGATAACTGAAAAGAGAAAACTAAGAAGGCAGTGGCACACCAGCAGAAATAGAGAAGACAAAACAGCACTGAATAAAATTCAAAAAGAGCTCAAAGAAATGCTTGAAGAAAATGAGAATAGTACCTTGCAAGATAAACTAAAAACCCTGTCACCGAACAAAGCTGAGGACTATTCACTCTGGAAAATGACAAATTCATTAAAAAGACCAAAAGAACACATACCTCCACTAAGACAAGCTGCTGGTAACTGGTCACGAAAACCTAAAGATAAAGCTGAGCTATTTGCTAACTATCTAAAAGACGTGTTTAAACCTAACGAACCCGACATCGCCCAGACCGAAGAAGAAATTGATGAATTCCTCAACAGTGATCAACAGATGGCTTTACCACTGAAATCAGTCTCACCGACAGAAGTTAAAAAAACAATAAGAAGTCTAAAGCAAAAAAAGGCACCAGGGTTTGATTTAATAACGGCAGAAGTTCTAAAACAATTGCCAAAAAAAGGCATTGTTCTGCTTACAATCCTCTTCAATGCAATATTGAGAAAACAATATTTTCCGAAGTTGTGGAAAGTGTCTATTATAAACATGGTAGCTAAACCAGGAAAGCCCGCCACAGAAGTAACATCATACAGGCCCATAAGTCTTCTCCCCTTACTATCAAAGCTCTTCGAGAAGCTACTTCTGAGACGCTTACTCCCAATACTCGAAGAACAGAAATTAATACCAGATCACCAGTTCGGTTTTCGTGCGCACCATGGAACTACAGAGCAAATACATAGGGTGGCTCATACAATACGGCAAGCGCTGGAGAGGAAAGAATACTGCTCAGCCGTTTTTCTCGACATAAAACAGGCCTTTGACCGTGTATGGCACAAGGGTCTTTTATATAAGCTAAAGCTACACCTCCCAAATACAGTGTTCATGCTATTGAAGTCCTACCTGCAAGACCGAATATTTCAGGTTAAATGCGAAGATTGTTTATCACCGATCAATCAAATAGAAGCTGGTGTACCGCAGGGCTCCGTACTGGGTCCAATTTTATATACAATCTACACTGCTGACCTACCTATCTCGGAAGAAATAGTTACTGCAACCTACGCAGATGACACTGCAGTTCTCTCCTGTAACAAAGATCCACACACAGCTTCTACAAAACTGCAAGAATGCCTGGATAAAATTGGACTGTGGCTCAAGAAGTGGAGAGTCCAAGCAAGCCTAGCGAAATCAGTGCACATCACTTTCACACTAAAAAGAGGCGACTGCTCACCGGTCACTCTTGACGGAACTATCCTACCACACCAAACGACTGTTAAATATTTGGGCGTGCACCTTGATAGACGACTCACATGGCGAGATCACATAAAGGCAAAAAAAAAGAACAGGCAAATAAAAAGTTTGCAGACATGTACTGGCTACTGGGCAGACACTCGGCACTATGTCTGGAAAACAAACTCCTGATATATAAATGTATCATTAAACCGATCTGGACATATGGTATAGAACTGTGGGGATCAGCGAGCCACTCAAACACAGAAATCCTCCAGCGCTTCCAGAATAAAGTTCTGAAAATTCTCTGCAACGCACCATGGTTCACACGAAATACTGAAGTCCATGAGTACCTAGAAATCCCGACAGTTAAGGAAGAAATAGAAAGTTCTTCTTCATCCTATAAACAAAGACTCACAGTACATAGAAATCATCTAGCTGCAAAACTAATAAATACCAATGATAGCACATTTCGGCTGAAAAGAATGCGACTGGCGTCAATCTAAACACGAAGACGAGTTTAAAAATAAGAGATTAAATATCAATGGATATGCAATCTCAATAGTACTAGTACTACAAAAGATCTGATTATAGCTCTGGGGCTGATTGCAGATTTAATTAGAAAAAAAAAAAAAAAAAAAATGTATGAGGGGGATACAAGGCACATGATAGAAAAAAAATATAAATATAAAAATATTGATTTTGAAGTTAAATACTCACATTTTTGTTAACCTCATCAATAAGAGACAAAATAGCATTTTCTCTTTCATTCCGCAAGAAGCTTTCAATATCAGAATCTGCTATAGGTTGGAGTGGTTCGAACGTCCTCTTGGAGCTAAGTGTTTCAAGTTTTTGTGATATCTGTTGCAAGTCAATTCCTTTGGAACCAAACAACAGATGCCTGTGACGAAATAAATGAAGGAAAGTTAATGGATACTAAAAGCCGTGAAGAAATAGAGTGTAAAATAGATAAAATAACTTCTTACGCTTGAATATCATTAGCTCCTGACTGGATGACTCTTGAGTATAGCTCCTGAGACGCCTCCAGCACCTGCCCCAAAGAACGTTCAACCCTCGGCAGCTCTTCATTGCCCTCAATTTCTGTCGTCAATTGTTCAGCTTGTTGCAAAAGCTTACTAAAATCATCGTCTGCCATCGTGCACTATAGGTTATTGGAGTATGTTTTCACAAAAATACACCATAGACCTTAACGACCTCAATGTTTGCTACGATTTTTGTAGAATAGTATTCATAAAATATTTATAACATAGCACACGGATTTATTGTTGTAAACAATTTAGAATACAAATAACGGCCGATGTATGCTCCTTTCGAACCGGTTGACGTGACGCTTGCTTGACAGTAGTTTGACTGTGAGTGATTGTTGACTGACATTGACATTGTTAAATTTGTTTTTTTTAACCTTAGATTATTAACTTCTAGATGTAACCATGAGGTTGTAAAGAAGTGAGAAGCATATATACGAATTTCGTAAGAAATTGAGACAAAGCATAACATGCTCTGTCTCGTTCGGCGTGGCCGGTTTTCGCTTGGCGAACATTGAAAAGTTAGCCAAACAAAGGGATGTCACTGTCATTGAATGGTCGGCTCGTATTAGTTTTTACAATTTTATAACAATTTCGGTAATTAAACCAATAGTTTTAATGTATATTTGAGAAATTGACTCCAGTAGTTAAGTGTTTAGTGCGTTTTCTGTGCTATAAAATGGGCGGATGCACTATTTTAAGCTGCAAAAGCCGCACAGAAAGAAAGCAAGATAAGAATGTTACTTTTCACTCGTAAGGATGCAAATATTACAAGTTATTGTGCATTGATTGAATAAATACATTTGTGTGTATGTAATTACATGGCTTTCGATCAAAATTAAGGATATTTTCTAGCGATATCGTTTATATTTTTATACATAACCTATTACTTGTTTTTCAAAGTGTTACCATACCTCAGTTCTATTTTTCCCATAACTTGATAATAAAATTGCAACTAGTTAAATAAATAAAAATAATCAGATGATTAATTAGTTCTTTGATGCCCTGTGAGGTATCCTCTCCCTTTTAAAAGGAATTTTATATAATTTTTATAGTTGGACATCACAGACATCAGTGAAGGAAAACATCGTGAGAAAACCTGGACTCGTAACTTAAATAATACTTACGATATAAATAATTTTGCACTCTTAATAAGGATTATGATACGCAACTTAGTACATGAATGTAATAAGTAGTTGTTGCAACGGAACATCTCACGGTTTTGGTCATATTTCGGGAAAATTTTACGTAATGACAACATTGAAATTTTATAGTGCTGTCTCATGTGCGGCCACGCGGTGGCTCAATCTAGAAGTTAATAATCTAAGTTTTTAACCATAGAAACATGTTGGGGTGCGTTCCTAAACGGGTAAGAATTACACGGAGTAGTGCGAAAGTTACTCTAGAGCGTTCCGAAATGAGCCGAGTGAAACCGAGGGTAACCGAACAATTACTCGACAGCTACCCGAGCAGTATTTTGGAACGCTTTCGGTAGAGTAATTTTCGCACTGACAAGTGCGATTTCTCACCCTTGGTTGAGCGTCGTTAAAAATTACCTGACATATGTCAAAATGGCGCCAATGTTGAAGTTTGATGTTGAAGAATGGATTTACTAAAGTAGGAACGAACAGGTAGTACTTATTTATTTGCAAAATATGCTTAACACAATTTTCCGTCTTTGCAATAGAGATAAAAGGTTTTCTTGACAGTGTCATCATACGATCCTAACCATCATGACCCTAACCCGTTCCAAAACAGTAAATCGCTCTGTAGCGTTCAAAAACAGTATAGCCGTCATTGAGTTATAATGTACTACGTACTAGAGAAGCTATTTCAAACAAAATATGGCGCGTAATTTGGTGACAGCGGAGCATGCGCAGTGCAAGCGGGTGCCATAGATAACACCAATGCGCGCAGATGCGACATATTTTTGAAGTTGACTTCTATAGGCTTCTTTAATATTATGTGCATTATGGGTATCGTTATAGAAATAGTTATATTAAAAATAAGAAATTATAACATAAAATTATGAGGAAAATAATAATCATAATATAACAAAATAAAAAAAATGATTGAAAGGGTAGTGAGGGAGTGTAGTGTCGATTGTGTGAGATAGAGTATCACAGTGTCGGTCAGTGTATACGTGGAACTTAGCAGAGGCAAAATTAGTCAGGAAGTCGTGAATTTAGAAGATACATAAGTATATTTAGTTGCCTCACAATATCTTGTATGATGTTATATAAAAAAAACGAATTTAAGCTGTAAAAATTTTAATTCCCATGAAATAATATAAATACTCTTCTTGACTTTGTGGTGTATTTCTCGTTTACCTTGAAATGAACTGAACATATTCGTGAATATTCTATTGGCAATCACGTGACTTTGCTGCGATTCTTCTGAATAAATTTAATCCATAATTCTCTAGTACTAGGATACGGCCGACGAAACCTTAAAAAATATATTTAATAAATAAAAAATATTAATATTACTTTATACATTTTTTCTCATGATTATTAATAACATTTTCTTGTTCGTAATTGTTTAACGTTACCCGACGATAGTGTCCATTCTGCGCATGCAACAAATATTTTACTCTTTGATATTAACATCAACATGGCCGCCGTCGAGGTGACACGTCATACTTTCCAATAATAATTACAAATAATAAAATTAGGCATGTTTTAAAGATAATATTTTGAACTTACTGGTAAAAAATCACTCCTTGAATTATATTTATATTTCTCAAGCTGTTTGAACAGTATCTCAATGCACACTAAGGCATATTTTTTGAACAAAACTTTGCACTCAAAATCGTCTAGCTGCTACAAGCGCTCGACATAGACAGATAGACTACGTGAGTTAGGGTGCATGCACTCTAACTCGTGTTACAAAAAATTTAGTTGAGGTGACTCCTCTAGTACGAAGTACATTTTAACTCAATGATAGCCGTTCTCTTTCTTTCGTTGTTTCTATCTTTTTAATTTTCGAGTGAATTAATCGCACGTTTTGGAACGCACCCTTGATATTTGAAACCAAGTATTTGAATAATAGACTATACAATAAAATAAATAAATAAATAAATTTCCTGGCACAACTCACACACAGCCAATAATTTAATTCTTTGTTGTATTTAGGGACAACGCACACCGGAATGGCAGCGGCCGCCCGCGGCGCCGCGAGGCCGTCAGCGTCGCTAGAAACAAGAGGCGCGCGCATGGCGCGCGGCCGCCGACGGCCGCTGGCAGTCTCGCGACCTTTTCAAGCTTTTCAAGCGATACTAGACTTTTAAGTATCTAGTTAAAGTTTAAAATTATTTCACACTGAAAGTGCTCGCCGCGCCGCTGCCGGCCGCTGCTATTCCGGTGTGACTCGGGCCTCTCTCTGATGCACAGTTTACTTACTACGACGTCTACGACAGACCAAATCCGTCCTAACAAGGTTCTATAATTCTAACTAAACAGTCAAATATATTTTTCATCCCACCTATTCGAAAAAGACGACTTTGTTCCCCTTTAAGTCCAAACTTTGTGTTTCCTATAAGAAACTTTCAGCGGGCAATAATGACGCTCCAAATTCAAAAAGTGCGCCTAAAAGTAACTTTTAATCGTACATTTTGAATTTGGAGCGTCTTTGCGTGTTTTACGCCCTCTTCTATGTGCGCCTAAATACTCTTTGAATTTGGAACGTCTTGCTCAGCGCCAAAGAATCGAACGCAAATAGCTTACTATACGTAGTAACTATTTATTAATCTGTGAAATAGCCCCGTACCCACCTAGCGAACAGGCTCGCGCGGCAGCCTCGCGAGCCAAATGCCTCGGCTGGTGGTGTGGACGTGCCTCGGCCTGCCTCGGGCGAGCGTTAGGTGGGGACGTTTATGTTTTGGCTCGCGCGCGAAGCTATTTAAAGTTTTGTCTCTTGCCGTGTTTGTCTTCTGTAATTTTGATATCATATTGATGGCGACGCTCATATTTTTTTCTTATCCATAAGCGTCTAGGTTTTTTCTAGATATGTGACTGTTTTCGTTTCTTTAAACAATAAGCAGCTAGGAAAATAGCTGCAGCTGAATATACACGACTGTCCATTACGATTACGAATACTCGCGGACTTGTGATGGCTCAGCCTGCCTCGCGAGGCGGCCTCGTGTAAATTGAACAAAACTACTGAGGCTGCCGCGGGAGCCGTCCGTCGTCGCTCGCGATCCGGACATCGAGGCTGCCGCGCGAGCCTGTGCGCTAGGTGGGTACGCGGCTAATAATGAATGGCTGGTAGGGTATATGTTTTGTGGGCTGGTACGACGGCCAATACCATAGTCACGCCGCGGCTGAATAAAAAAACTTAAGTAGAAATAGAACGCGCAAACTACAGCCCGAGTTCTCGTAAAAACTTTTCACGGATTGTTTTGCAACAAATTATTAATGTAGCTGCTATTATTATCAAGCTATGATAATTATAGCGCTACAATTATAATTTTACAATAAAGTATGAAGCGCCTTTTATTTTCTCATAGGGGGTTATGAAAAGTAGAGTGTATCACTCGGGCGCAAAATATATTTTTGGCTCGGGCGACGTACTTTGAATCCCTCGCTACGTTCGGGATTCTATTTATGAATCCCTCGCAAAGCTCGGGATTCTACTCTAGAAGCGCTCACTTCGCTCTGGATTCAAAAAACGCCCTCGCCGTAAAAATGTTACTTTGCGCCCTTGTAATACAATCTACTATTTAAGCCGAACGTTTCTTTGTGAATATAACATACAAGGTAGAAAGTCTTTTTAGGCTCTGGTAGAAAAATATTTAAAAAAATCGTTCTGATTAAAAAAGCCAAGATATTTATTTATTTATTTTAACCGTTCAGAATCAAAGGGCGAACTTGAATTATTAATAAGTTCTAATAGTTCGCCTTAGGTACAATCCGCCTTTGTTTATATCTATTTTTTGCGAGTTACGGAGTTTATTGGTTTATTGTAATAAGAAAGAAATAGAATCAAAATGAAAATAAGTTTGAATTTATTTTTGATAAGTATATAATAGTACATTTTTAATTAACATACAGATAACAAACACAACAGTCTCTTCTCAATCTTATTCCTCAAAAAAACCACCCTTCCTCGGCAAACACTGAGTTCGAGAACAGCACATTGTACCGACTACGAAGCGAAGGTAGGTTTAAATCTACATTTCCAAACAAATAATTGTGCAAAGATATTTAACCAAAAACATGTTTTTCTTTGCAAATTACAACTATTCATCAAAAACTACTGTAGAATATGATAGGCTATTTAAATTTTTTTGGTCCAAATATTAGGTCAGCATCGGGTGCCCCCTTTGGATGCTGGTATTTCTGTCGCACATGCTGTCCTCTGTTGGGGTTGCCGCTGCCACCAGATCCTCCTCCACTTTCTGCACTGTATTCTTCTTCTTCTTGCCTTTCCGATATGTTCAGGGTTAACCTGAAATAATTTCAGAATAAATTAAGCCGCTCTTACACTTGGGAAAAACAAAGCACTAGATAGGTCTTTGAAATGTTTACCAAAATGATGTGACAACCATGATCATTCGATCACTCAATAAATAATTTTATATTGCCACTACAAATTTTTATTATTTATTTTTTTATTGTCACTCTGTCGAGAGTGTGACAATAAAGAAGAAGAAATTCAATAAATAATTGTTTACATACAATTTCATCCTCTCCATCTCTTGTTTATCCGCCAAGGCCTGTTGTTGCAGGTTGCTCGCCAGTTCCGGTGGAGCGTTGAAGGACTTGTATTGCGGCTTACTGCCCTTCCGCACCATCAGGACAAACTCCACGCCTTCTTTACCTTGCTGTAAAATAAATACATTTTAAGTCTAATTTAGTGGAAAGTTCATTATCTTTTCTTTCTTGTAACTTCAGTATTTTGTATATACTTTAGGATGGAAATCAATCCGAAGGATTATGACGAAAATTAAGGATCACAGCTTTATGTGAAGCATAATATTACGGTATTAAACATACAGCCTGAAACTATAACTATCGGAAAAAATACGGTTTATTTGGAAAAAGTGTTCCTCTATTAAAGAACAATTGTAGATCCATTTATTTAACAGGCATATAAATAAACCACAACCAGTGGGATAGGGTAATTCTACTATTCTAAAAAAAATTGTTCTACTATCCTATACATACTCTTTGCTCCGACGTATATTGACTTACATTACATACCAACAACTGTTCGTAAGTTTTCTTGGTGGTCTGTCGGCAAGTCATGGGCACTGCGATGTCTCGCTGTTGAGGCCTAGTTTCACGCTGTCGCTCAGCTATATTCTCCATTACCATCTTTTCGAAAGCAGACTCGAATTCAACATCTTCAACCTAAAAAAATAAAATGTTACTTTGGAACCTACTAATGTTTGTTAAACATTTGATTATTTTATATCACTCACTGGCTTTGGAGCAGGTCTTCGCGGTTCATTAGCAATATCATCGTTCTGCTGAATTTCATTTTCGTCATTCCCAGTATTCTCTGTAATAGGCTCTTCATCGGAGCTCTCTTCGGGCAGTTGAGGATTATCCGTCTCATCATCGGTCTCAATAATAGTATCCAAACCTTCGTTGACGCTATCGTCACCCTGATCATCGTTATCCATATCTTCCTCGCCTAATTCTGGGTATAATGTTTGACGTAATTCTTCTATCGCATCTTTACATTCTTGCCAACTAGCAAATAACGTAAGCTTAGGTCTTAAGGTCGTTAGACACTCTTGGTATATGTATTTAACATAAATAGGAAACATATTATCTTCAGTCCAATAGGGATCAGATTGCTTGTACCAGTAATAATTTTGAAAGAATGTTAGAAAGTAATCAAGACGTTTTTTGCTAGATCCACTGTTGAAATAAGCGCCACAAGTCTCGAGAAGTGCGCAAACCAGTCTTATTCTGAACACATTGTCTGGAGGGTCGAGGGGAGAGACATTACTATGGTCGTTTGTTACTCCGAATGTTATAAAAGAGTACAGAACAGTGAATACATCGCGGGAATCTAACAACTTGTAGTTGTACAATTCTCCAAGATATCTGACAGTGGCTATCCTCCTCTGATTATATCTGGGATGAGGATCTTCCATAGTGACTCGGATTTCTTCAAGTATGGTGTCTACTACAGCAGGGGCGACGGCTTCCTGCCACGCTGATAGTTCAGCCGTCAGCCTGGCCAGCGCTCTCCTGGCACTGGCGCGCACTCTCCAGCCGCCCGCTAGATGCTGAATAGCAATGGCTGCTGTGTCTGGCTCATCCCAGTTTAGTTTTCGCATCAGTCTTAGTATCTTCTCTTCATTGCTCTTCTGCAGGTCTTCATGGAGTACTTTTCTTATGAACTGGTGCATAGGAGGCTCCTCTTCCTTAGGTTGAGCTGGAGCTTCGGGTGGACACACGTAGTAAAATGCATTCTCAATTTGCGTCACGTACCGTGAGTCTAGTGCTGATACAGTCTGAAATTAAAGTTATGGTTATCAATTTGCTTGTTATTGTTTTTTTTTACATAATTTATTATAATATAAATTATTATAAATGATGTTTTACCTTTTTTCGCATCATCTGCTGTAAGTAGATCATAGTGCGTTGATGTGTATCAGGGTTACAATATAAGAACCTGCCGCAAGTCTCGAGGAGATTGCACGCCATTTCTATGTGATGATGTTTGAAGTCATGCAATAGCACCTTCAAACAGTACAATGCTTCCATTTTCGAGTAGAGACTAAATTTAACCAATTCGCCAATGAAACGCACCACTTTGATCTGCAATGTAAAATAGAAGAATATTAGTTTTTAGAAAAAGTAGAATAAATTTTTTTGATTTGAAATTGAAAATATTTCATACCTTCGATTCAATATTGATTTGATCCTTTTTCCTAACATGGTACTTGAAGTCTTGTTTCAACATCTGACACAAATCTGCACACACATCAGGCAGTACTGGATAGAGTATGGCCGCAAACCTTGAGTAGAAGGGCAGTAAATCTAGTCTAGTTCTAGCAACACTAAAGAGGACTCTAGTCAGTTTCTTTCTATTATTCTTTGTATTGAGATTCAGAACAAAATCCACTGCAGCATTGTCAATCAACTCTCTATTGATGCAATTTGGCAGCTCATTCAAAAATGCGTCCAGGGCATATCTGTGGAACAAGATGACTTTCATTTTCAAATAGAATTTGAAGAAACAAAATTTGTTTTAGATTGCAACAGAAATTAAACAAAAATTTGTATCAGGATTTTGAATAATATTTGACAACCCAACAAAATTATTGACAAGAAAGCAAACAATAATGAACACAGACATACTTGTTGGAAACATTTGAAGGCTGTGCTTCCTCTTGCTCCATGTCTGGAACTGTGGGAGGTCCCTCACTGTCACTCAGCTCATCCTCCTTCAAATCTTCATCCAACATCTCTTCTGTTACTGTTTCAGGTTTACTTTTCACTGTCTACAAGTTTGAATTAAATACATGGTCTATAAATATAACAATGGATTACAATAATAAAATTTCAATAAACATAAGAGGAGAATGCACAATTGACAGAAGATTCTTTGGATGTAACCAAGGTGTTATAGATGTTATTGTTAATTTTTTGACAGCTTTTATGTGTAAGCTTTAAGTATCCTATGTCTTACAACTTTGAAATATATCAAAGAAAAGCGTAGGTTACCTCTAAATCCAAATGAATAAATTGATCTATCCTAAGTTTATTAAGATGAGTCTAATGCTAAATGCTTAGCAAGTCCAGGTAAATGTGGACCTAACATACTGGACTTGAAGTAAAATGTTACCACTTAAGTTACTTACTTCTTTCACCTGATAGTTAGGCATAAAGACTTTCAAATCAGGTAAGCTAGTGTAAAAAGTCCTGGTGTCCTCATCTTGCCAGGGATCCGTGCCTGCTTGCATGGTAAACTCCTCATTGCCGCCTATCGTCACAGTGCCCTGAGTTTCAGTCACAGTCAGTGTAAGGGTGGGGGGTTCTCCAGCTTCCCCTAATTCTTCACCTAACACTTCTGCAAAGCTCTGTGCACCAACTAACAGTTTGTCGTAGGTAGCCTGAAATAAGAAAGTATTTTTAGGTATTGGCATTCATTTCTTTTTATGTACTATAAAGTAAAAATCTCCTATTTTTAGCATTCTATCTTTTTATGTGTTTAGCAACTTGAGTGTCGCAAAAGCGCACGAAATCTTCCCGCGCTAACTGCACGCGATCATTCAATGCTATGCAATAAATCACTGCTGGTTAGAGTAGCTGACCAGTGCACAAGACTGACTTTAGAAAAAAAAATCTTGACATGTAAACTCAACTATAGCAATGTAAATCTATCACTTGAAGATGATTATATTAAATCATTACTTGATGTTGTTCCAACTGGTCCTTTCTCTCCTGCGACAGTTCTCCCCGGGTATGCAGGGTCCTCTGGTTAGCAGCATGCAGGGCCTGCAGCTGTGCCCTCTCAGCTAACAGATGTTTGGTGAGGGATAAGAAGTAATCTTTCAGAAGAGTTCTGACAGCAGTCTGCTTCTCAGCTGGCAAGAATGGGTTTCTTGGTATAGTTATATTATATTTCTGAAATTTGTAGAATTCAGATTAACATACAACTTTCAAGTCAAAATATTGTCATATCAGTAACATAATAATACCGGGATTTACGGGGACGAAGATGGCAATAGTGCACTCGTCCCACCCCGACCAAGCGCTGGACGCTAAGAACCTGGGTCCAATCCAGGAGCTTCTGTGGAAGCTGCTGATGGAGACCCCGGATCCGCTGCCATGCGTAAACGTCGGCAACATGGTTGGCGGGGCCCTGCACGTCAGTTGCGAGGGACCGGCGGCGGTCAAGTGGATACACGCCATCAATGGGCGGGAGGTAGATGGCATCAAGCTGAAAGTGCTTGATGCCAAAGACCTCCCGAAACCAGTAAAGATGGCGTGGAAGTCGAAGACTTTAAGGGGGGCTGACTTGGCGAGCACCCTACGGATGCTCCAACGTTTCAACCCAGCATTGCGCACCGAAGGGTGGAAGATGCTGAAGGTCGACGTGGAGCCATCCACGACGAGGCGCATCGTCCTCATGGACCAAGCGTCCGCGGACACCATCAGGGAGGCTGGTTATACACTCCACTCAGGACTGGGGCCTAGCCAGTTCAAACTGTTGGTGGACGCGGACAAGAAAAGGGAGGACCAGGCCGAGGAATCGGCCAGGGAGCCCGCGGCGACCGAGGCCGTACCGGATCCCGAGCCGGGACGGGTCCTAAGCTCGGAGGAGGCTCTCCTCGCCGAGAGGACCAGCGACGACGAGGTAGCACTACACGAGGACTACCACCCAGCGATGGACCTAGACCGCGCGTCGTCACCATCGACATGCGCGGGGGACCTAGAGGGGCTGGCGGTCCTCAAACTTGATACCTTATTCCCGGAGTCGGACGATGACGGGGAGACGGGGACGAGAAGGCAGCACTAAAGGAACACCATAATGGCTGCAATAAGGTTTGTACAAATAAACCTACAACATAATAAGGCTGCGACCGCCCTTCTGGCGCGCGAGCTAAACATGTGCAAATATGATATAGCTCTAATTCAAGAACCTTATATATACAAAGGGGAGATTAGAGGCCTGGGCAGGACAGGGGGTATTGCATACTACCAACGTCATGACCTAAACGCAAGGGCGTGCATCTACGTCAGAAATGGCCTAGACGCTATTCCCCTGCATAATTTCTGTTACAGGGACCTGACAACCATCAAGGTCCCTCTAGGAGAGGAGGAGGGAGGCGGGGGGCTTATAATAGCCTCCGCATACCTGCCTTATGAAGCCGAGGACCCCGTCTCGACGAAGATGAGGGAACTCGTGGAACACTGCAGCCGGGAGGGCCTAGACCTGATCATAGGCTGCGACGCCAACGCGCACCACGTCACGTGGGGGAGCACTGGTAACAACAGGAGGGGTGAAAAACTACTGGATTTCCTGGTAAGCTCACCTTTACAAATCTTAAATAATGGCAGCAGACCTACGTTCGTCAATGCAAGACGGGCGGAGGTGATTGACCTAACAGTAGCTACTAATAGGGCTAGTAACCGCATAAGCGAATGGCATGTACCTAACGAGATCTCACTCTCGGATCATAGGTATATATGCTTCAAGTACAGTACCCGACGAAGTAAGGTACTGGTAACAAGGAGGAACCCAAGACACACTGACTGGAACTCCTATTTGAGAGACCTGAAGGTGGAACTCGGGGACCCCAAAGGTAAGCTAAACTCAGCAACAGACGTTGAATTCGAGGCGGAACGGATATCCGAGGCTGTGATGAGCGCTTGGATGAGGAACTGCCCCGAAAAAGAAGTACAAGCAAGGAGGGAACCATGGTGGAACTCTGACCTAGCCAGGTTACGGAGGGAAACTAGGGCCACCTTTAATCAGGCTAAGGCTATCAAGAATTTCGAGATATATGCCAAAAAGCTAACGGAATTCAACAAGGCCGTACGGAAGGCTAGGAGGCAGTCCTGGAGGAACCACTGCGATAGCATTGGCAGCATTCCAGATAGCATGAGGTTATCCAAGGCTATGGCGACTGCTAGGGTAAACCCATTAACATCCATCAGGGATGAGAATGGCAAACCAACAGAGTCTGGGGGAGACACCCTTGAAGTGATGTTCAGAACGCTTTTTCCCGGCTCTTCCACATACAAGGACACGGCGGACTCAATAAGCTTAGATGACATTAAGTCAAAAACAACAAAAGCCGACTGGGTCGCCGCGAAAAAGGTAGTAGGGTCTAATGGAATCAAGTGGGCCCTGGAGGGCTTTAAGCCATTTAAGGCCCCGGGGCCGGACGGAGTTTATCCGGTCCTACTACAAAAGGCGGGGAACATACTATACCCGCACCTTGGCAGACTATACAGAGCCTGCATCGCCTTTAGCTACATACCAAAGGCGTGGAGGCAGGCGAAGGTAATCTTTCTTCCTAAGTCAGGAAGAACAGACTACGAGGACGCTAAGTCATTCAGACCTATAAGCTTGACATCGTTTTTCCTGAAAACTCTGGAAAAACTTGTAGACAAGTATGTCAGGGAAGGAGCGCTGAAGAAACAACCGCTTCACAGGATGCAAAACGCATATCAGCCTGGCAAGTCGACGGAAACGGCGTTACACCAGGTGGTTAGCCGCGCCGAAATGGCGCTAGAGCGCAAAGAGATTTGCCTAGCATCCTTTCTCGATGTAGAAGGCGCGTTCGATCGGACTACCTTTAGAACGATACGAACAGCTGCAGAGAAACATGGCATAGACCCCACCATATGCGACTGGATGGACAATATGCTGAAGGGCAGAGTTATAGAGTCAACACTGCTAGGTGAGACCAAAAGGGCACACGTCACAAGAGGATGCCCACAAGGAGGCGTACTCTCACCAACCCTCTGGTGCTTGGTGATAGACGAACTGCTAACAGAGTTGAACAAAGGACCAACGCGCACGGTTGGTTATGCGGATGATCTCGTGATACTAGCAAACGGAAAATTTCCTAACACTGTGTCAGAGATTATGCAGGAAAAGCTGGACATGGTGGAAAAGTGGTGTAAACACAATCACCTATCCATCAATCCAAGCAAAACGGTGATAATACCGTTCACCAGAAGGAGGGACCTAACTCAAATGGGAACCATGAAGCTCTACGGCACCGCACTAGAGTTGTCCACGGAAGTAAAATATCTAGGAGTAATCCTGGATAGCAAACTCACGTGGAAAAGCCATGCCGAAGCGACAGTAAATAAGGCTCTAAGGGTCTTTGGCATGTGTCGCTCCGCCTATGGGAAAACATGGGGTCTAAAACCCCAAGTAATCAAATGGATCTACACCATGATGGTGAAACCAATAATCACATACGGGAGCATCGTATGGTGGCCTAGAACCAAGCTGGCAACATGCAGACAAGCGCTAAGCAAAGTGCAGCGGATTGCCTGCATGGCCATAACAGGAGCATTCAGGACCACGCCAACCGCGGCGATGGAAACAATGCTCAATCTCACCCCCCTACACATCGAAGTGGAACTAGAGGCGAGGAGGGCCATACATAGGCTTAGAAGTATGGGGCACTGGACAAACTCCGGTTGCACAACAAACCATATCAACACAAGACCAAACAGGGTACTTGACTGGATTATGGACATGGGATGTGACAAAATACACACCATCCACAATCTCAAAAAGGAATACAAAATCTACATTCCGAGCAGGGAGGAATGGAAAGGTGGAATAAAACCCCACAAAGGTAACACTCAGATATGGTACACGGATGGCTCTAAAATGAGCTCCGGTACAGGTGCAGGGGTACACAGCGACAACTGCAACATCAGCCTAAGCATGGGCAAACTGGCGACGGTCTTTCAAGCAGAGACCTACGCCATAATCGCATGTGCGCAGGAAATACTAGATAGAGATACCAAAGGGGATACTATCTACATTCTAAGCGACAGCCAAGCAACACTCAAGGCACTTACGTCCAATAGAGTGGACTCTGGGCTGGTACTAAACTGTATCAAAATACTGAACAGGATAGGAAGGCGCAACCAGGTCAGACTGATCTGGGTGCCAGGTCATACAGGAGTAGAAGGCAACGAGAGGGCCGACGCTCTAGCTAGGAAAGGATCCGAAACAACCCTCTGCGGGCCGGAACCCTTCATAGGACTCTCACCAAGGGTCATCAAGCACGCGCTAAAACAGGCTGCGTTGAGGACACACAGCATGCACTGGCACAAAACAACGGGCCAGAAGCATGCTAAACTATTCCTCAACGACATAGATAATGGCTGGACCCGGAAACTATGGAGGTACAGCAGACCACAGCTCCGAGCAATCACAGGAGTCTTCACAGGGCACTACGCCACCAACAAACAGCTCCAAAACATGGGACTAGCAAGCGACCCGACTTGCAGGCTCTGTGGAGAAGCAGAGGAGTCTATGCTACACCTGCTGTGTGATTGCGCAGCACTAGGCTCCAAAAGATTAGGGTATCTGGCCCAACCATTCCCAAGACCAGAGGACTACAGGCTCAGCCCCATCAAGGCCATACTGGGACTAATGAAGGAGGTGCACAGAAGGCTAGGGGTTGAGTAAAAGGAGGGGTACAGCACAAAAGATCCAAAAGGGTCGAAGTGCTACGCTTGGGCCGGCCCCACAATAAGATAAGATAAGATAAGATAACATAATAATACCAGTGTCACAAGGATTTTTCTTTTAGTGGACTAGCTTTTGCCCGCGACTGCATCCGCATGGAATAATAGTTTCCGTTCCCAATGGATTTCCAGGATGAAAACTAACTTATGTCCTTTCTCGGGTCCTCAGACTACATGCGTACCAAATTGTGATCTTTGTTTCTAACAATTAATAATGGTAGAATTAATGGAAGCAACTTACCTCAGCAGTCTCTCTTATTTTCTTCGGAACTAAGCCAGCGTAGTCCTCACCACAGTGTTTACAAAATGACAACAGTATTGGGATATTGTTATGTTCTTCTTTATCCATATTTATGAGAACTGTGAGGACATTACCCAACAAAGGCAGGCCCATCTTGTTAGTAAATATACCAACAGCAACCAGCTCTGCATAGAATCTTATATCCACACGCAATTTAGAAGAGTTTGTTATTTTATCTGTAGCCTTGAAAGTTAATATCTTCTGCCAGTTTTCAAAAAAATTCGAAGAAAAATCTGCATAGGTGCGGTGGAGTGCTGAACACAAATTGATAGCAGCTGCAATATCAGACATTTTCAGCTTAGCTTCGGCGATCGCTGCTGCCACTTCAGATATGTATTTAGTAAGATTTAGGGAATTGAAATCTTTCAAAAGTGTATCAATTTGTGTAGCGCTAAACGACTTTAATTTCTTCACGAAAGTTGTGTTCTTCTTTAGACCAGAGTCCAATTTAGAGAAATAATTGTCTGGTGGACGTACACAATTAAGGTTTTGGTTTCTAAGTTCAGACTTTTGTTTTACCCTAGATTCTAGGTTAACAACGTATTCGTCGAGGGCTGCTTTCTCGTCTTCTGCATTTTCTGGAGTGCCCTCTGCGGCGTCTGGCTGTTGATCACTTTTCTCAGCATCTTTTTCAGTGGACGTCATGTTTATGTTTATCAAAATAACATAACTATTATTAAAAAATCGTGACACTCTTCTTTCAAAATAAAGTTGTTTTCGGTTCGGTGTTCTATTTACTTTTTTTAGTCTACATAACCCGCTCAAGCTCAACAATTTCCTCAACCATAGAGAGAGATTTTTGACAATGCCATAATTTAATAGAGGTGAGGGAAAGCGGCCAATCAGGCATTTTAAAAAACTGAAAATAATGACTTCTTATTTCTTTTTCTACCAATCAAAGAAAAATTCAATTAGTTAAAATACGGTCATTAGCCCTTAACTAAACTATAAAAGTAGTGTGCTCTAAAATAATTCACATTAATTCATTAATTACCCTAATTGACTCGCCTAAATGTACTCTACATACTACAGCACATACTACAGTACTACTATAGATTCGTCATAAAAAAAAAAAACACTGTTCTGTGACATGACAATGACATGCACGACATTGACGACATACATGATTGATACAGACAAAGAGAAGACAGAAGAGTTGTCCTGTCCGTCCCGTTCGTTTGATCGATAACCACAGAACAGAAACGATTTGAATTTGAGTTCGTATCAAGAAGAGAACTCGAATCACTTATTTGATTCAATGAATTATTGATTCTAAAATGTGCGGGATACTATGTGAAATATGTTTCTGTAACAAAACACCAAGTAAGGTAATTGCCAACTAAAACATCACAACAAGATCACAACATAACCTTGTTTTTTATTTATTTAACATAAAACACTATTTTCAGGACTACCGAGTTTTAAAACGCTTAAGAAACAGAGGCCCCAATTGCATACAAACCTTAGAAATGGGTCTAGGTGACAGTACTAATGCATTTTTCTGCGGAGCAGTGTTGTGGATGCAAGGTCCACAGCTGACACCTCAGCCTTTGGAGACTCAACAAGGTGTATTATTGTATAATGGAGATATATTTGATGAATCATGGCCCAGCAATATCAGTGATACGTTGGTGATTATGGAAAAGCTCAACAATAGAACTGTAAGATTTTAATTTTATTTTTTTCTGTGTTATAGCTTTTTAGACAAATTCGTGACATAAATATTTTTGTGTAATTTGCAGGGAAAATCTACAGAAGAAAATGTTCTTCAACAGTTAAAAACATTAAAAGGACCATTTGCCATAATATATTATGACAAAATAAATAGAAAATTGTTTTTTATGAGAGACAGAATTGGACGAAGCACCTTGTTGTTTACAAAATGTGATAATTCTATTATTATAAGTAGCATATTAGGTAGAGATTATAATTGCATTGAAGTACCAGCAACACATATCCAAATTTTAAGTTTGAGTACAAATATGATAAAGTTGTGTCCATGGGATGATGAATTAGGCTCAACAGAGGAATTTGTTGTTGATGATTGGATAAAACAAATGAGACTTCAACAAAGTCTACCTGATGATGAATTTCGTTTTCAGTATGTAGAGGAGGAATTAATAGAGGTATGTAATTCATAAATTAGTAGCTTGCGCCCGCTGCTTACCCTGCGTGAATGTAGATACTTCCATTCCCAAATTTACCAGTTGGAATTTCCAAAAATTCTTTCTTAGGTGTTGCCTATTCTTTTCTAAGACCACACATTGCAAGTTTCATGTCCTTAGAATCAGTTGGTTTGGGCTGAGTGTTGATATATCAACAGTCAGTCAATCTGTCATTTGGTTTACCATTTTATATATTATGTATAAAGATCATGTTGTAGGTTGAAAAAGACTTATATTTTTGTTTGTTTTCAGGACGATGTAGTGAAATACATAGAATCAGCAGGTAGACAAATAAAATGTAAATTGACAGTAATAAAGAAACTCTTAGAACATGCTGTAATACAAAATACTGTTCTGAAAGTGACTGAACTTTTAGAACGAAGTATAAAACTGCGTTTGAATAGACAACCAAATAAATGCAAAATGTGTGTAAATGATGAAAGTGATGCCTGCAACCATTGTACAGTTGGAGTATTATTCTCTGGTGGTCTTGATTGCACAATATTAGCTTTATTATCTGATAAATATTTACCTAAGGAACAAAGCATTGACCTTATCAATGTTGCATTTAAAAAAGATGAAAATGCTTCTTATGATGTCCCCGATAGAATAACTGGAAGGCAATCATTACAGGAACTGCAAAAACTATGTCCTACAAGGTGATTTAATTTTATCAATCAACTAAAACTTTCATGACTCAATCGTTTCTTTAAACAATAAAATTGTGAATGATAAAATTATCGAATATTTTTAGGAAATGGGTCTTCCGAGAAGTAAATGTCCCAAAAGAAGAACTAGAAAAATACCAAGAGGATAGTATAGGTGATCTAGTTTATCCTCGACAAACTATCTTGGACGAAAGTCTTGGGTCGGCATTGTGGTTTGCTGCTAGAGGGCAAGATTGCGCGGAAACCTCTACCAGCAGGGTAAGTTGGCGCTTAATAAAAAAAAAAGTTGTTTGTATTTAAGAAACATTTTTTTTTTTCTTCTTCTTTTTGGCTCCTTGACTAAGAAACATTTCTCATTTTAGGTTTTATTAGTGGGTTCTGGTGCAGACGAATTGTTTGGTGGATATGTCCGGCATAAAAATGCTTTTAAACGTAATGGCTGGCTAGGACTAAGCAAAGAATTACAACTAGACTGGAAAAGAATTTCGTTTAGAAATTTGGCCCGGGATAACAGAGTGATCTGTGATCATGGACGACAACCACGAATGCCATACTTAGATGAACACTTTACAAATTATGTACTTCACCTAAAGCCATGGTTAAGGTAATTAATTATACCTAATTGCTTGTTTAACATTTTATTGCTTTGATAATAAAAGATAAATCTATGTTATTCATAAAATAGGTGTTTTCCCAGTGAAAATTTGGGTACTGGCATTGGAGACAAGCTCATGTTGAGACTGGTGGCATTCAAACTTGGATTAACAGAGGCTGTTATGTTACCGAAACGAGCTTTACAATTTGGTTCCAGAATCGCAAATAAAAAAGAAAAAGGCAGTGATCTATCAAAAACTTTCTTGAATAAAAATATATCAACTTAAAATTACACTATTTCTTTTATTGAATTAAAGTCGTCAGTCCGCATACGGTTTTTCTGCAGTCTGTGGCGATGCACGAGGCATCGCCAGCGCTATTCTGGGAATATTTTGAACTGGCTACTGTTTTTAGCTGGGCACTGTTTCCAACAGTTCTCCTTATACGATAGGTAGTTCTCTTTACCTTAACTTTAGTTTGTTTAATTAAACGCGCTAATCTCAGTAACAACCAGGTTGATTAGAAAAAATATTTTTGTGTTCGATAGCCCATTTATCGAAGAAAGCTATGGGCCATATAACATATCGCTAAGACTAATAGGAGCGGAGCAGCAATGAAAAGTGTGCCTAAAACGGGAAAAAAATATTCCTTTTGTGAACTTCCGTTGCGTGCGCTGCGTAAGCGTAAATGGTTGAAGTTACACAAAAAATATGTAGAATTATTCCTGTTTAAAACTTCTTAAAAAACCCGCTACAGCATACCTATGCCTAACTTTTATAATTCCCTCACTAGGTATAACCCTTAGGATGATAACGCGTTTAAGCTTTTTTTATGGCAATAAAGTTAGTTTGAAAATAAGTTACCTACTGTTTATTGTCCCAAATAAATAAATAAGGCATTATTTGTGAAGGTATTTTGATGAACTTAGTTAAGGAATTACTATTAATTCTTATCAATATAAAAAAGGTTCAATGCAAATATTTAATTTTAAACAAAATTGCCCATTACACATTTAATAGGCGAGAAGACAAAAAAAAAGTAATTTGTCAGATTTTTTCTTTTTTCTCGTAAACGAAGAATGACGACGATACAGTGCGTTAAAGTTGCGCATGACGTCACGATCAGATACAATTTTTGCATTACGGTGACGTCATAAGCCCCCACTCCGGAAGTTTCTTGATCTTTATCTTTGTATTTTTTTATCTATCAGACGGACTAAACAGAATACCATTTTTTTAATGCTGTCGTCATCCCTATTATAGGGGGACGCTTCACGGCTTAGCTTAGAAATTAAAATTTTCTTTACAAACTGCTTCAAAATGCATATAATTCGAATAATTGACTTTTCATAGGCAATCAATCGAGTTATATGCACTTTGAGGGCTGTTTTGACGATTTAAATTATTATAATTCTGTAACTAGTGACCTATTACAGTTGCAAATCATTTTATCATTCTATACTAGCTTTTGCCCGCGGCTTCGCTCGCGTTAGAAAGAGACAAAAAGTAGCCTATGTTACTCTCCATCCCTTCAACTATCTCCACTCAAAAAACCACGTCAACTCTTTGCTCCGTTTTGCCGTGAAAGAAAGACAAACAGACAGACAGACAGACAGACACACTTTCCCATTTATAATATTAGTATGGATATCAACACACCCAGGTACTGAGCTGCAAATTACAAAAATACGTTAGAAAATTTGAATTTCGCGGGCTACCTTGAACATCCACATTAATCTTCAGAGATATCAGCAAAATAATTATTGTATGCACGGGCAGTAACGAAGCTGGGTGGTGGGTTTGCGAGATAAGTGACATGCATTAGAATAGCATAATTATTATGCTACATATCGTTGTGCCACAAGCCACGGGAGCGGATCAGCAACCAAAAACCCTTAGCAAAAACCTAACAGAACGCGGGTGAAACCGCGGGGCACAGCTAGTATATATATACAGGGTGTCCCACGGCAATGCCACATGGAGGGAAAGTACCTTAAATATTGTAGATAGAGCATTTTACTGAAAGAAGACATTATTTGAATTTTGAAAACATTTTAAACTGCATTCATAGATATTTAAATAATTACATACTTGAACCGGGAATCGAACCAGTTACTCGAGAAAATTAATCAGCCTGTAGTTTTATCCTACAGATCGAAAGGCTTCATCACAAGGATTATTTTTTGCTAAATAACATAGTGTCAAAAATAAAAGAAAGACCATGAATTATAACAATTTAATACCAAATTTCAAATGTTTAAAACTAGTCCCTACTTCTTGAATACAAAGTGATAAAATTTTGATTATTTCGTTCCCTGACGATTTTTTGGTCTTGTTGTGGTGGATATTTATTTATTTAAATGATGCGTACTTCAAGTGGGTAGATTATTTAGTAATAAGTAGTTATGATTGTCAATTGTATGTCCTTACGGCAATGTAAGCTTTTAACTTTTCAGAACAAAATTTTACCTTAAATGTTAAAATTCACGGTCTTCCTTTTATTTGTGACACTATGTTATTTAGCAAAAAATAATCCCTATGATGAAACCTTTCGATTGGTATGATTAAACTACAGGGTGATTATTTTTTCTCCTGGAACAAGTTCGATTCCCGGCCCAACCATTTAATTATTTAAAAATCTGTGAATGCAATTTTAATTGTTTTCAAAATTCAAATAATGTCTTCTTTCAGTAAAATGTTCTATCTACAAGATTTAAGGTACTTTCCCTCCATGTGGCATAGCCGTGGGACACCCTGTATATGGAGTTTATATTTATAGTAAAATCATCATCTGAATAGTAAGATCTTAGATTATATAGTAAGATACCCAAGTGTGCCTCGCCTGGGGTTTCGATCTCTAGACTCGACTAAAGTTGTTGTGAGGTAGTAACTAACTAAACGTAACCTAAATTAACTAAAAATTATTATAGACATTTCCATAGTTTAAAATTGTATTGACGGTTAAGCATTATAATATCTGGAAACTGTTAGTAAAAGTATCTTCTTCTTTCTGCTCTTATCCCATTTTACTTGGGGTCGGCGCAACATATCCTTTTCTTCCATACCAACCTAGTTAGTAAAAGTTTATATTTTTTTATTAAGGGACAACGCACACTGGAATGGCAGCGGCCGCCCGCGGCGCCGCCGCCGCGAGGCCACCATCGGCCGCCAGGCGTCGCTAGAAACGAAAGGCGCGCGGCTGCTCGCGGCGCCGCGGGCGGCCGCTGGCAGCCGCTGGCGGCCGCTGGCAGCCGCTGGCGGCCGCGGGCAGCCTCGTGACCTTTTTAAGTATTTTTAGCGATACTGGTCTTTGAAGTATGTAGTTAGAGTTTAAAATTATTTGACACTGGAAGTGCTCGCCGCGCCGCTGCCGGCCGCTGCCATTCCGGTGTGACTCGGGCCTTATATCTGACTTCATTATTATTCTGGGCACAGCGGCACACTGTATTTTAGATACACCAACTCTTTCTTTACGATGGTTTCAGTCGATTAGTGTCGATAATACGATACAGGTCTCAACTCTATAATCCATAGACATACCCACATTTGAAGTTTGAATTTTGAAGTTGATTTGATTTTGATTGATCAACAAAATTACTTTCAAGCACTCACACACACCACAAACGCAATAGTGGAATCCGTATAAATATATAAATAAAACATTACCCACACATTGATTGATTACGAAAATGGCTGCAAATCGTCGCAAGCAGGATGATAAAAATTTAGAAATTTTACGTGAGCTTATTTCACACAATGGGAACAAATATTGTTTAGACTGCAACCAAAGAGGACCTACATACGTTAACAGCACAATTGGTTCTTTCGTGTGTTCGAAATGCTCGGGAATGTTGTGAGTATTGTTTCTGCGTTATTCTGCTTTTGTCTAAATGAATAAAGTCAACAATCGGATTCCTGTATTATGTTTCAGGCGTGGCCTTACACCGCCTCACCGCGTGAAGTCCATTTCCATGGCCACTTTCACGCCAGAGGAAATAGAATTTATAAAAGCGAGAGGTAACGACTACTGCAGGCGCGTTTGGTTAGGCCTTTATGAGGGTGAAAGTGTGAATTTTACTGATGAGCAAAGCGTTAAAGATTTTATGTCGGACAAATATGAGAAGAAGCGGTATTATTTGGATTCGCCAGCATTAAGTAACAATACCGTGAATGGAAGTTCGATAAAAAATAAGCCCAAAGTTAAGACCGGAAGTAATGCTTCGGGCTCAACGCCTTTGATATCGATTTCGCCGCAAACATCGAAGAATACGGTCAATAACAATACAGTCGTCCAAACTGCGAGAGTGGTGAACAACTTGCTGCCTGCTAACGACATTGGCTTCAGAGCAGCTCAGCCAGTCAATAGTTTGTCAAGGCCTGTTGTGAACTCCGTGAATGTCACCCCTGTACCTGCAGTTGCACCACCATCAGTACCTGAGTATGTCATATTCATAAAAACACTATCACTGTACAGAATTTTATCTAAGTACACATTACAGTATTTAACCAAATATATTTCTGTTCCAGTTTTCCTGTTGATTTTTCCACAGCTAATATATATAACAGTAGTCAGTTCAACAATAATGTGAACAATAGTTTTGCATCGCCTCCGTCCATGACCTCACAACCATTCAATGCGTTTAGTCCACCTGCTCAGCCTGCAAGTGAGTTAACAAGCTATTCAATTTATTATCATTTTGTTCTAGTGATTGCCAGTATACATTCCGTTTTTTTTTTGTAGATGATCGCTATGCTGCTCTGGCTGATTTAGATCTGGCTCTCAGACAACAAAACATGAAACATATGGGTATGATTATTATATTCTTTTGGCAATTCATTTCTTTGTTCAAATTTCTTGTTGGGTGATCAGTCTAGATTTTAGTAATCTATTGAGGATTTTATTGTAATAACTGGTATTCTATTGTGTTTCCTGCAAGAAGTATTATAATATCTAATAAATGACTTGTACACATGTTTCAGAGGAAAATACCATCATTAATAATAAAAATCCATTCCAAAGTACCACAACCAATGATTTGTTTGCCAATAAAAACCCATTTTTCAATGGAGGATGGAGCACTGCTACGGCAACAGTACCAGTCAACCCATTTATGGTGAGAATTGATGCATATTACTATAACATGAGATATTTCCAAATTAATGATTAACCTTAGTCCAATTTGATCTCTGTGCAATTTTTTCAACATGATGACAAATAAGGAAACTCCCAAAATTTTTATAACCATAAGTATGATAACATTCTATTATCCATAATAAACAATTGAAGATAAAATTATGAATATTTAGTCTCTTTGCTTATTTTTACAAACCTAAAAAATAGTTTTTGATGCAGTATTTTGAAAATTTATCCCAGGTTTTTATATTTAACTTTAACATATTATGAAGTCTGGTTCACAAAAGCATCAACTCATTTGATTTATATTTATATGGAAGTATTAAGTGTAAACAAACCAAAGTTCAATAGGAAAATATCGAAAAAAAAACTCAAGATTTATCCAACGACAGTACACAGTATAAATGTTATATTATTTGAATGGCTGGAAGGAAATTGAAATATATTTTATGTGAATCATAGACATGAATTTGGTTTTGACCTTGAAACTGTTGATTGTTTACATTTGCATATTATTTGTTTGCATTTGGTATTGACAGATTTGTCCAGCATGTAATTGAATTGATGTTTCTTAATGGTCAGGTGCATCATTTTAATGGGAAGTATTTTGCATCTGACTCCCATTTGCTACATCTTGTCATGTATCTAACATTTGGCATTGAATCATTCCTCCATTTTGGACCTTGTATGTATTGTTATATCTACCTATATTATTTATATCCATCTTCATTATATTTTTATACTGTACAATTTTTATCAATTCACATCTCAAGTGATCTGTATTTTTTTATGTAATGCCCACAACTATTATTTAAATGTTTGATTTTGTCTGATCTGGTTTTGACATGTGAAATTCATTCTTCTCGTATGTGTAGGAAGTGCATGGAATGATAAAATTTCAGTCACTTGTTGCTCTTATCACCATTCCTACACATACAAGAACTGCTTCTTATGATGATGGGCATGATAAGTAGATGGCCAAGGGAACTAACTGTTTTACAACAGCAACCTTGTGTTTGGTTTCATTTAATTTTATATTTTTCTTATTTAAATAAAATTCACAATAACTTTACAAAAAAAAAAATATGACGAACATCAAAAACTATTTTTCTTTTCAGTACCATTTAAAAATTTCTGACCCAGTACCCAAACCCAACTCAATTTATTTGACTAAAATAGACAGTTCTTTTGAATGTTAATACTAATGCATTGTATTCATTTATGAACTATTTTGATAATAAAGTGTTATCTATTTAAAACGCACAGGAAACCCCTACTGATAGTCATTTTAGTTCCCTACATGTACACATGTTCTCAGAAATAGATGTGTGACTAACCATTAATAAATAATGGCCGGTATGTGTGGATAATCCTGTCAGTCATTTGTGTGAATTGTGTGTTGATAATATTTAATTGGCTTATCATGTTTTTAGCAGTCTACAAATAATGGCGGTTTCACGAATTCCAAGAATCCATTCCTCTGAATCGAGCGACATGAAAACATAAGCACTAAGTGAGATGTCAAAGAACAAACTACGTAACAAAAAGCACAAACCAAGCTACAAATTTTTTGTTATTGAACAATGTATAGTAGTTGAATAATTTATTAATGTTTAGCTATAGTGGGGATACAGTAACACCCCGAAATTACGCTCTCTTTAATTAATTTTCATTTATTTAACTTAACAAAATGATAAATGGCGTAAGTCGGTATATTACTGTATCTAGAGCATTATCAGTCCATAGCTACCACCATGCACAACGCTTGTTATGGTTGTAAAATTGAGTGCCTCAATATGCCTTACTATTTTCAATATATATATTTACAATGATTTTATTATTAAATATCTCAAAGTAGAAAATTTAACGTATTTCGGATATGGATAGTAAAGTCGGATAATGAAATGTGTATAAATATGAAATATTGATAAAGACTCTGGTTTTAGCTTTATTCTAAATTATTTAGATAGTATCGTATTGAAATGACCAGTAAATGACGAAGCTATTTACCTACATTAATATTAGTATAACGCGAAATTTCAAACACAGGTCTCAGGTATGATAAAGCGTTTGTAAACCGGTGCCTTGTGTGAGTAAGTTTTGTTGAGTGAGTCAGCCAGTGGCCGGGAGGTGCCTGCCGCGCAATGATGTCATCGAGGTTACTGGCCTTATTTGATAGAGTTGTATGGAATGGTACAAAAATGATAAAATATGTAAGATAAATATAATATATATAAGATTATTGGGTATTTTATGAGTAGGAAGTCCACATTTTCGTGTCATTTGTATTATCCAATTTGAGTATATATTTCACGTCCTGGTATAAATTGCTCATTATTTTAAATATATTGAAGATGTATGAACCCAACAAAGAATACGCTTGTAATAAATTATACCATTTCAAGTTTTATTGAGTAATAATGTATTGTTGACTTTTTGTAATCAATCACCACATGAAATGTAAGTTATTTTTAATGTTATTTAATATTTTAACATTTTGCTTGACAAAATTGTACTGAACATTTTTTTAGTCAGGGTTGAACATTTATATACTCCTATTTTTTAATGTAATCAGTTGCAAATTTAGATTATATTATTAGCCAGTTAGAAATTGAGCTCTCAAATTATGTGCTTCATCTGTGATTATAATCAGTTTTATTTTTAATTTGCAAGGAGCTAACTTGAACAATTTTTTACTTTCTAATCAATGCACTTTCTATTTATTTAGTTCTTAAAGTAATTGTTTTTTTTTACTATTTGAGCACTAAGATCTGTTAATTTGTATAAATAAAAATAATCACTATTATTTTTTATATACATATGGTTTTTTTTGTTGTTACAGATCCCAAAATAAGAATATTAAAAACTGTATTCCCACTGTGGTTTATAGAATACAAACATCAATGTATTAAATTGCCAATAGGGTGCCAGCCTGTAGACATACACACAAAAATAAATTAGTGAAAAAAAAAAAAACACTTGGGTTACATAACCGAGATTATTTAATTACACATTTTTACAAGTGATATTGGTACACTTACACTATATCAGTCTGTCTTTTCACATTTTACATTTCCTAGAAATTGTGTGTCACATTTTGTATTTACTGCTTTTCCGCGTGAACACCGGCGTGGAGAAGTTGTCTGGCGTCACGTTAGGGCTGGGAAGCGGTGTCTTAGGGGTGTCGTGGGTTATAGACACAGTTGACGCATTCTTGATGGCGTCTGGCAAGTCTTCAGGTAAACTTGTTGGTTGTGAAGATGTCGCTGATGAGCGCTTTTCCGATATTGTCTTTAGAATATTCTTTCCAGCTTCTTTAGTCTGCAAATATAAAGAGAATTGTTTTACAAAACTATATTGAAAAGTTAGCGAAGTTTGAGTTGGGTCTTAGTTTCAGGGTTCTATACAAAACATGTAGGTCTATACTAATATTATAAAGAGGAAAACTTTGTATGATTGTTTGTTTGATTGTAATGAATAGGTTTAAAAAACCGGCCAAGAGCGTGTCGGGCCTCGCTCAGTGTAGGGTTCCGTAGTTTCCAGTCCGTTAGGTACATTACGTGTTCCCACTTATGAGTTTTAAATAATGGTTCACGGTTTATGCATAAGGTTTATGTTTATGAAATTAAATGTTTTCTTTTAATTTTTATATTTGAGTTGATTGAATGAAAGGTAAATTACGATATACGGTTTATGACGTATTAAAAAAAACTATTTACTAGATCTCGTTCAAACCAATTTTCGGTGGAAGTTTACATGGTTATGTACATCATATATATTTTTTTTTATTTATCATACTCTTATTTTGGAAGTTACAGGGGGGGGGACCAACATTGTACCACTTTGAAAGTGTCTCTCGCCTAGCCAAGTGGCGTGGTTGATATACATATTGGTACCAAATTTCAGCTTTCTAGTGCTAACGGTCACAGAGATTAAGCGAGGACGGACGGACAGACAGACAGACATGGCGAAACTATAAGGGTTCCTAGTTGACTACGGAACCCTAAAAACCGGTTTAGAGAAAAATGATATTAGAAACCATAATATCATTTTTGAAGACCTATCCATAGATACCCCACACATATGGGTATGATGAAAAAATTTTTTTTGAGTTTAAGTTCTATGTATATAATATTTTTTTTTTATTTTTTTTCTATTTTTGTATCAGAATCTTAATGCGGTTCACAGAATACATCCACTCAGCAAGTTTCAACAGTATAGCTCTTATAGTTTCGGAAAAAAATGGCTGTGACATACGGACGGACAGACAGACAGACATGACGAATCTATAAGGGTTCCGTTTTTGCCATTTGGCTACAGAACCCTAAAAACTACTGGACCGATTTTAAAAATTCTTTCACCATTCGAAAGCTACATTGTCCACGAGTAACATAGGCATCACGCTATGTCCCACGGGAGCGAATCAGTTACCAAAAACCTAACGTAACGTGGGTGAAACCGCGAGGAACAGCTAGTATTTCATATAGTCATAATCTGAAACTAGTCACGACCATTCTAAAGAAGAGATAAACGGGTAACAAAATTAACTTTGCCATTGAAATACTGAAGTCAGCGCATTAAGTTTGCTAATCGGTAATAACTATACCACAATCCATTCCCAAAGAGACCACAATAAAGCCATGAAGTTGCGCGCTATCCGTACTAATATTATAAATGCGAAAGTAACTCGCTCTGTCTGTCTCTTCTTCACGCCTAAACCGCTGAACCAATGGTACAGATATATTAATCTTGGACCCGAGAAAGGACATAGGATAGTTTTCGGAAATCCTCCGGGAACGAGAAGTATTATTCCACGCGGACGAAGTCGCGGGCAAAAACTAGTTATTTATAAAAATGAAGTTTCATTTTCACTGACCACATTTTGTCAAAACGTGAAATTTACAGCAGCGTCTTTATCCTGTTGTTTTAAAAGTTTTTTGCTGCTCCCAAGGATTGTTCCCAACAATAAAATTGAATGTTGTACAGTTAAACTTTTTAGCCACTCAACTCTCTGTGTACTCTGCTATACTTGATAACTATGTGCAGCAAAGTGTTCAAAGCCATTACTGCGCAGCAACTCGTGCTTAGAGCCGTTACTGCGCAGCAACTCGTGCTTAGAGCCGTTAATGCGCAGCAACTCGTGCTTAGAGACGTTACTGCGCAGTAACTCGTGCTTAGAGACGTTACTGCGCAGTAACTCGTGCTTAGAGACGTTACTGCTCAGCAACTCGTGCTTAGAGACGTTACTGCGCAGTAACTCGTGCTTAGAGACGTTACTGCGCAATAACTCGTGCTTAGAGACGTAACTGCTCAGCAACTCGTGCTTAGAGACGTTACTGCGCAGTAACTCGTGCTTAGAGACGTTACTGCGCAGTAACTCGTGCTTAGAGACGTTACTGCGCAGCAACTTGTGCTTAGAGCCGTTACTGCCTAGCAACTCGTGCTTAGAAACGTTACTGCGCAGCAACTCGTGCTTGGAGCCGTTACTGCGCAGCCACTCGTGTTCACAGCCGTTACTGCGCGCAAACACTCGTGCTTAGAGACGTTACTGCTCAGCAACTCGTGCTTAGAGACGTTACTGCGCAGTAACTCGTGCTTAGAGACGTTACTGCGCAGTAACTCGTGCTTAGAGACATTACTGCGCAGCAACTCGTGCTTAGAGCCGTTACTGCCTAGCAACTCGTGCTTAGAGACGTTACTGCGCAGCAACTCGTATTTAAAGCTGTTACAGCGCAGCCACTCGTGTTCAGAGCCGACACTGCGGTGCAAGTCGTGAATACAGTTTTCATAGGGCTGTAACTATTGTGAAATGATCAGGAAATCCACTTACACTTTCGTGCTCTAAGCACTTGTAGGCATAATGAGCTGCGTGGTCCAGCAGCGAGAACCGGAGATAGTACTGGGCCAAGTATCGCTGTGACGCTGGCAATTCTTTACTCCCCGCGTTAGCTGGGTCCTGGCAAGCTGCCGTGTAGGCCGCCGCTGCGCTGTTTGGCATGTTTGACTTTTCGTAGAGCCTGAAACATTATTTTCTGTTAATGATGTTATTACAATAATATTTATATTCAGTGTCTGTCCAGTGTCAGCATAGCCACCTCTGGCTACGGCCGGGTTTTACCGAGGGTTAAAAGTCGAAATTAATTTAATAAATAAATGTTGCAATTCACATTACTCTGAAATAATATTATTTTTGATAAATAAATCAATTATCTTTAGATCATCTTTTAAGCATACAAATTAAGTAATATTTTGTATTACTTGTGTTTTAAATTACATGGAATCCACAGTATAATACATACATGTAACATTGTATGTCAACAATGCAACATATAACAATACTGTACACATTTTTATCACATTCAGTGTGCATATTACTGAAACATGTTATATTTTTTTTTAAGGATGGTATGTTACATAATGTGTATGCACCTTTAAAGATGATTAAAATTATTGTCATCATTATTTCATTTTATTATTAGTATTTGTAGCCAATCTTGAAAAAAAAAATTCTTAGAACTTTAAGCCATTAGCTTTGGCTTTGGCCGAAGGTGGTGATTTTGGATTTGGCTTTAGCCAGAGACTGATCTTCAGTTATACACTGTTATTTTTTAAATTGGTTGGTTAAAGATAGCAATTTTACACAATAAATATTCTTTCCTGGTAAGCAAACTAAGAGACTAGTTATCATCTGTTATCAAAAATAACTGGACTTACTTAGCAAGTTTGAATAAGGCCATTCCTTCAATATCACCAGTGCTGTGTGCTTTGTAATAACACTTAAGGGCATTGGGGATTTTATCCATTTTCTCATAGGCTTCCCCTAGAGACACCAACATCCTTGAGTCATCAGGCTTAAGCTGTGCAGCTCTTGAGTAATAATATATACAGTAACCATTAAGTCCTAATATTTCGTAAGCTTGTCCAAGACCATTCCATGCGCGATAATCATTCCTGTTCACATCTGAAATATGTGTTGTTATTACATCTTCATTCCATCATTTTTTAGGACAGTAACTTCCATATTATCTCCTTGACCGTCTGCAAACGCGTGTGTAGCATTCGCGCGCATTTTCACGCAATCACGCAATACTAAGTAATAAGACACTGATAAAGCAGCAACTTTGATCCAAGTATTTATATATACTCTAGACATGCATAGTCTAGCGAATCTAAATAAAGGTCTAAAGAGGTTGATTGGTTAAATGTACTAATATCAGGAACTAATGGTCTAGATTGAAAAGATATTATATTTGTGTTGCATAGCCCAAACATTGAGGAAGGCTATATAACATCATGGTACAACCTACAGGAGCAGAGCAGTAACAAATACATGGGTGTAAACATGGGAGAGTGTTAGTATTTTAGAATGATGAGTTTATATTACCAATAGCTTGTCTATAACATTGTATGGCAGCATTGGAGTTCTGCAGTTCAATGAACTCATGGCCCATAAGTATCCATGCAGATAAGTACTGAGGGTCCAAAGACAGTGCTCTTTGGAAGTACACCACTGCTTTCTGGTGTTCACTTCTCAGACTGTAGTAGTTGCCTGTAAGTCAAAGCAGTTGTTTTATTCAGGTGATACATTTAAAATTATCAGCTGTAATTTAATTATGATTTTGTAAGCCTGTAGATTGAAGTAAGGCAAAGTTTTTAATGGAAGTTCAAAAGTAATCTTACATACCTATAACGCAACATGTCTCAACTCTATATTTATTTATGGACACAGCTCTCTGAGCTAAGTTTGCAAGTTCCATCCGTTTCTCTTTCAGATAGAGTAAGTGAGAATACACATCCCAGTTGTCTAGTCTATATGGGTCATTCTGGAATAGTTCACGAAATAAACTTAGTGAAGAGTCTACATCTGAAACATTGTAACAAACAAAATTATTAAGTTTACAGTGCTGGACAAAAAATATGTCTTTTGTGTAAATAAGTTAGGTGTCTATACAAAAATTACCTCTTCTATCATGATGAGCAATAGCCATTTGTGCTGTCACATATGTACTCTTCTCAAACCCTGCTGTAACCAACACCATGTAGGCTTCTAAAGCTTGCTCTGATAATTTCAATTCAACAAAAGCATGTGCAGCAAAGAAATACATCATCCAATGTTTAGGGAGTTGAAGGGAATCTAATGCTTCATACTCATTAGCTAAGCCTGCTAGCTCCACCCAGGCCGCCCAGAGTGTAGGCGCAGCAGCCACTGCTGACTGCAGCACTGTCACTGCTTGACTTCGTAAATCTAGTTTCTTTAGTACCACACCCTCTAAGTACAGTAGATATCCATCTAGGTTGTTACGATTTGCCTGAATAGTAAAATACCTTGTAAGAAACTTATGAAACAACACTAAAATTAAAAAATTAAATTAAAGAGGCAAGTCACCTTAAAATAGGAGAGAAGATCCAGTAACACTTGCGTAGATTCTGTATTTTCTGTGCCAAGATCTGTAGCATTGTCAAGTCGTTTTTTTTCACTTGACATATACTGGGAATATTTGTGAAGAAAAACACATTTGGAACTCAAACAGTTCTCTAAAAAATGAGCAGCTCTGTCGTATTCTTGACAGTCAAAGTAAGTTTTGGCTAAGGTGTAGGCCTCTTTTTCTTCCACTGAAATACCATCATCTGGAGTGGTTGGAGGGCGTTCATATGTAATTTTGTGATCTTTTAAAGAGAAATTTAGCTCAGCAAGCCATTTAGCTGTTTGTGTTAGACCCCGATCAGTGCATTCACGAATGCCATGTAAAATATCGATCCTTACTTGGTTTATATCAATTTGAATATCACTTTTAGAATTCATTGTTAATGGCTGCATGATAGCAATGACTACTATGTCAACTACGATCAATTTCCTACTGGTTTCAGGTTTGGTTTATAAAGTTTATCAGAACCGGCTACAAAACAGTTGCAGTACAATCAAATCCTTAGCCTCAGTCAACTGACTGACAGCTGACAGCAATTACAGCAAACAGATAATTGACTGATTGACACTGACACTTGTTAAGTATTTTTTTCGGGTTAGAGCCGGCCAGGGACGCCGCCGTATAGAAACTAGTCTTCGCTTCATTAGCGGGCCATCCACTAGCGTTCATTCCTGCCGGATTGTACAATCCTTACAGAATGAACGCCAGTGGATTTGCAACAACGAGAAAGAATGACGGTATTAAAATCCCACCATCCATCCCGTCGCGACAATCCTTACGGAATGAAAACCAGTGGATTTGCAACAACGAGAAAGAATGACGGTATTAAAATCCCGCCACCCGTACCGTCGCGACAATCCTTACGGAATGAACACCAGTGGATTTGCAAGAGCAAGAAAGAACGACGGTATAAAACCTCGCTACCAGTCCTGTCGCTACTGGCGCGACGCGCGCTGTGATCAAGTTAGTGTCTGTTTATAAATATAAATATGTTCTGCCTAAGTGTAGGGCCTGAGTGCCCGCTCAAATCGAGCGTCTAGCAGGGCGGGGCGTGCGGCGTCCATATCAAACAGATGCATTTACACGTAGGTGTCCTGAGTGGCGACCTAGTGGCGCGAGAACAACTTGCACGCAACGCTGCACGCTCCGCTCAACGCTCCGCTGAACGCTCTTCACTCAGTTCGTACACTAAGGCATTTTGATGCAGGGTGATGCAGAGACAAATCATGGTAGATGCAAAATGCAAAGGTACAAAAATAATACCAAAATTAAATATATATATTTACATAATATAGTAGTATATATATAAATACATATAGGTACACTCACATAAAAATAAAGATAAATATAAACATAATTGTTGCAAAATGAAAATAATCCATAAAGATTATTCAAAATGACGAGCATTCCTTTCAAATGACAACAATCTTCATAAAATAGGAGGATTGTCACCATCCACACACGCGCAATCCCTCGGTATGGCTGACAAGATGCAAAGTGACAGGAATGTACACAAACGTGTGGATGGTCACTGAAGGATTGTTTTTCCTGCCGGACTGGCGTGTCGTGATAAAGCCAGGGGAAAGAACGAAGGATTGTGGTTTAGTTAGTGGCTTCAACGGTTTTATTTTATCCCGTCGCATTTCTGTACGGATTGAACGACGGGACAAGCCTGAAGGAATGAACGTTAGTGGATGGCCCGCTATTATATCTAATATTATTTAGCATCAAATAATTCTAATAATTCATAGAATTTAGCAATAATTTGTAACTATAAATCAATTCGACAAAAAAGGAACCGAAATAGAAGTTTTTTTTTAATCGTATCATATATCGCCTAGGACTAAAGGCAGAAAACTGCCACTCTGCAAAAAATAAAACAAGCAGAAGTTTTTTCAATTCAATATTATTTTTTAATCAATGTAAGAAATGATAAGAGGACTTGCAGATAACTTTGATCTACTGAGATTAGGGAATTCTATTACTTTGAGAGCAAATTTTATATTGTACTGTAGTTAGGCCCGAGTCACACCGGAATGGCAGCGGCCGGCAGCGACGCGAACGCGGCGAGCACTTTCCGTATGAAATAATTTTAAACTTTAACTACATACTTAAAAGACTAGTATCGCTTGAAAAGCTTGAAAAGGTCGCGAGGCCGCCAGCGGCTGCCAGCGACCGCCCGCGGCACCGCGAGCGGCCGCGCGCCTTTCGTTTCTAGCGACACGTTGGCGGCCGCTGCCAGCCATTCCGGTGTGCGTTGTCCCCTAAGCAAATGGACCATAGATCAAATTGATCAATTGGACATCATATTTCCATGCTTTTCACTGACATGACAACAGACCGTTTTGTTTTTTCTGACCATGCATGCATGACATCGACAGGTGGATAACCATTGACATAAATAAATAATTCATTGTCAATGTGGATAAGCGCGGATGTCTCACATGTCTGACTTCTGAGACAGTCGGATATCAAGGGTCCGTTCCAAAAAGGGTAAAAATTACACGGAGTAGTGCGAAAGTTACTCTAGAGCGTTCCGAAATGAGCCGAGTGAAACCGAGGGTAACCGAACCATCACTCGACAGCTACCCGAGCAGTATTTTGGAACGCTTTCGGTAGAGTAATTTTCGCACTGACAAGTGCGATTTCTCACCCTAGGCTGAGCGTCGTTAAAAATTACCTGACATATGTCAAAATCATATATGCGCCAATGTTGAAGTTTGATGTTGAAGAATGGATTTATTAAAGTAGAAACGAACAGGTAGTACTTATTTATTTGCAAAATATGCTTAAAAAACTCGATTTTCCTTCTTTGCAATAGAGAGAAAAGGTTATGTTGACAGTGTCATCATACGACCCTAACCATCATGACCCTAACCCGTTCCAAAACAGTAAATCGCTCTGTAGAGTGTAGCGTTCAAAAACAGTATAGCCGTTCTCTTTCTTTCGTTGATTCTATCTCTTTTTAATTTCCGAGTGAATTATTCGCACGTTTTGGAACGCAGCCCAAATGTCATTTTGTTTTGTCAATCAATTCGCTAAGCAATGTTTTAGCATAACTTTTATAATTTATGTTATACTGAGAGACTCTTCGATTCAGTTATCGCTAGAATTTCGTCGTGAAAGGACTCTCTTGTGTTAAACGTTTCGGTAAGAGAGACGTATAGTAAGAAAGTATTGATTTAAAAACAAGTCTGCAATTCGGTTGTAAGAGAAGATGGCAGAACAAAACACAGAAACAACAACAACTGACGTGGAGAGCACCTACACAGCACCGGGAAATGATCCTAAGAACATGCAAGAGGTGACACAATACGTAAGTTGGGACCCAACCCTTTGGGGCAAGAAGTACAAGTTGTCTGCTGTTGTAATTTTTTATGAACCTAGGTTTTATTACAACGCAATAATTTAATAATAGCATTGCATTTTATTTACTACTGAGGTTATTACTCTATTTTGCTTTTATGTAACACATGAAATTTAAGATACTGGTGAGGAACCGGAAAAGTGCATGCTTACTTAGTTTGGTTAGGGATAATAATTGGTTCTTGGTTCAATCTGATTAGTGCTGATCTGTTATTATGCTCAATAGTTACAGAAAAAAGTGAAAATTTGATTGAACTTGGTCTACCTAAATCTTTTAACTATTATAATATACAGTTAGCTTCCATCTTCTTATGCAGACCACAAATGACACTTCTTATTTATTGCTTGCAACTAAACATAATTTATTTAAAATTTTCAGGTCCAGTCCCTCCTACAAAACATGCAAGACAAATTCCAAAGTATGTCAGATCAGATCATCAACCGGATAGACGAGATGGGCACCCGTGTTGATGAACTGGAGAAAAACATCACGGACCTTATGACACAAGCCGGAGTCGAAAACGAAAAGTAGTAATAAAGTAGCCAGTGATCCTAGAAATAACAATCACACCACATTGTTTTGTGCCTGAATCATGTCATTTTTACCATTTAATGTCAAAGTAAATATTAAAATGCAAAGATATATAGGTAAAGTCACTCCATAGGGGCTAAATGATTATGTGGCTCATGTATTTATAATTGTTATGTATATGACCACCCACTATAGATAAGATAATATTATTTAAACATAAGTAAAAAGGCATGAAAGGGGCCATAGCCAATTTCACTCCATATTTTTGTAGGCAATAATTACAATAAATTACATGGAGTGTAACACCAATTACTAAGTTAATTTGGGAAGTTAAGAAATTGATGTTTAAATATAAGTATGCTATAAATACATAACTATGTAACAGAATGAGAGTTGTCATTATCATAGATTCAACACATTTTATGAACACCATAAGTACTTGAGTAATAAAACAAATTAATTAAATCTGTTGATGGAATGCAGAATTGTGCTGCTGTATTCACTACTGGTTAGTTAGATTGGTTAGTTAACACATTAAGATAATAAATATATCATGTAACATAATGAAGCCATGAGTGCATGTAATAAAGTTCAGTAATGTAAACTAGAGGTAAAGGCATGAAGTTTGTGAACTTGTTCAAATATATTGCATCTACTGAATGTATTAAGATATTAGAAGTGTTCCTTAGTTACATAGTACGCTAGTAGTTGTCTAATCTATGGGAAGTGGATATCAAATTAAATGCAAAGCAATATGGAGTGATCAGATAATTGGTTTCTTGTAAGATTTTAAGAAGCACAGTGCATGTATCTGTGTTTGCGCAACTATTTGTATGTTTGTTTATTTTGTAATTAAATTGTGTTGTATTATATACTTGATGTTTTTGTTACTAGAATAAACAAGGGTTTAGTATCTAGAGGGTGAATATTGATCAGTTCGGTGCCTGGCGCGGAACGGCACGGGATAAACTAAATCGCGTGCAAGTCACGGAGGGAAATGATTTTTAAGGGTATCGCAATTTCACATGCGATTCCCGTTTGCTTACAATTTTTTGTCGATATTATATGAGCCATTCATTTTCTATAAAGATATTGTTACAACATTTTCTTTCATTAGAATATAAGCCATAACATTCGTATTTATATTTGCCACCCTAAATTACGACATAAATCGTGCAAGTGCTATACCTCTATACCTAGTATTTATAGGTGTAATTAACAAAGTCTTATGCTCAATATGAAAATGTACAAAATAGATTGTCTGTATAATATTACGATATCCATTATTATGTTACCTACTTAATAAAATAGTATTACGGTCAGCCGTTTTTAGTATTTTGCAGCGCTTTTTGAGGAAACACCCTCTCCTGTATATACTTATGAATAGTTCTAAATAAAATAACGAGTCATATTCATCCGGTGTATTATTTGAAATTGACAAAGATAATCTTATTTATTAAATTAAGTAGGTATTAGGTACTCGCAACACACACAAACATGACATGATACAAATTAGCGCGATTCCGTCTCTTCAGAAGAGTCTTCATCTTCAGTTTCTTCCGATTCCTGCATTAAAAGGAAAAGAATTAGGTACCTTAAAGTTATTGTAACCCATCTCGTATATAGGGTGACTGATGGTAATTATAATTAGTGTACGATACTACTTACAAGTTACACGTGATTTCAGGTTTGTTCCCATAGTACAAGTTATTGGTTATCATGAGCACAATCACGTGTTTAAGTATTGTACACTTTATAAGTCACCCTATATAAATTATCAGGGTTTTTTATGGTAATAAACGCACAGTCGAAACTTGAAATTTACACAGTAGTTCTCTACTAAGAGATTTTTGAAAACTCCTCACTAAAACAGGTAATTCAAAAATAAAAATAAAAGGCCATTACGGATGTTTCGTCGTCTTCTTTGGTCTGTGAATTATTCATGAGAGCTGCTAGCGAGCTGGATCTAGCCATTCCCGAATTAGCATACTTTTCGGGCGACTTAGCTTTTCGTATGCTCTGTAATAAAATATATAATCATAAATTCATGAACAATATTAGGTATTCGTTTTGCTCACGCACAGGGGTAATTTGGATACCGTTGTCAACAGCCGGCTAATAACACGCTATACCTATGGGGTAGAAAGAAGAATTTATTATGAGGTGGATCCGCGCCGTGCGCACCGTGCCAGTATAACAAAATAAATATTAAAACCCTTCTTAAGCACGGATAATTAGTAAGACAATAGTATTCAAAACAGCACCAATGCAAGCATTCTAGGACTTTTGTGATCTCGGCAGGCCCGCCCCCATTAAAAATAAAACAAAAGTAGTTTTTTTTGGTGAGTGTGAAGTCCATATTTTGTTAGTATAAACATAACTTAAAAACTAGTGTTAGTACTTATTACTACCAGAAATAATGCAGTTTTTTTTATGTGTTTTGGTACTATACATACCTACTTGCATTAGGCTGCATTATTTCTGATGCTTATTTATTGTTATCAAAGTCAGATAAAAATGACTTTTAATAGTTAAAATTTTCCTGTACTAGTGCATTTTACTTTCCAAAATGGCGCCAGAATGCGGAAGGAGGGCAATGTTGAAGTGCCAATATAGGGCCCTACTGGGTCTCTAATTTCGGACTTTCGTAATGCAAATGCTTGGTTTGCTACAAATAATAAGTATATGTATATTCGGAATTACGTGTGTGTGCCTCTAATATACAGAATTACAGAGATCCATTCCCAAAAAAAAAGTACGATAGGCGCTCTAATCCCAAAAAAAAAAAAATTATAATAAACCCAAAACATAAAGGACTTTCTAAAAAATCTTTAAGATTCAATATCTCCATATCGGTCAAGATTCGGACTTGATATTTCGGGATCATTTCCATTTCCATCAGGCATGACTTTAATAAAAACGGTGTTTCCCTGTAACCCTGTATAAATAGTTTAGGTATCACCATCCTGGTCCACTTGGAAAATATAATCAGTCCAAGTAAGTGCCTTCAAGTAATCGGGAATTCGGAAATCATACATAAAAAAGCTTACGACGAATCGAAAACCTCTTTTTTGTGTCGGTTAAAAACAAAGATAGAATCATGTATATACAGACATCTAAATGTAGGTAATAATAGATAATTAGGTATCTATCTGGACCACCTACATTTATAATGATAACCTCTAGATTCCTAAAACGTGGGATGGATATCAAGGGTACCACAAATTCATTAAATAATGAGATGCTAACCGCTGAGTCGTCGTCATTGGCCCCCGACTGCTGGTTCATGAGAGACGCGAGCGATGACGATCTTGCTGACATACCAGGATTCGGTTGTTTTTCCGGCGAACGCAATTTTCTTCTAAAGTTCTGTGGTCATAAATTAATGTTATAAAACCAGTAGCTACGTGCATAGCAGAACTTAACATTAAATAATATTTACCGTTTGATCCTCGTTATCTGAAAGACCTGCGTTCAAGCGCTTTACAGAAAAAAAAATATTACATTAGAAAGTTATTTGGGTACAATTTTTTAATTAATTATTTTCCGCAATCCCTTATTAGAGATGATCCCAGATCCCAGTCAAACTTAAGATTAACCATAAAGAACTCACCTCTAAGTCAGCCTTATCATTGATATCACTGATCTGTTGATAAGCGACAGTGAGCAGTTCCACAGCCTTGGCATGGAAGGTCATCTCAATCATGACGAAATCCGACAGAAGAGTCTTGAGTTGCTGGAGCTTGCGTCGCTCGAAAAACTCTGTTTGTTCACTCAAGCCTTTAGCAGTGCGCGACATTTCCGCAGAAGCCTTCAGCAACTCAGATTCTGCATAAGTCTGTAAGAGAATTTCATTAAATCTAACTAATCTGAGTTAGTGAGTAATTGAGTCCGTTGCAAGATTGACGTCGACAAAATAAGTATCCGTAATTTTGCATTTGGAGCTACGTAAGCACAAGTACTTATATACTTGTGGTTACGTAGCTCCAAATATGCACAATCCATTATCCACAAATTAATCCTAGTTTGTGCAAAGTGATGTCTAGGTACATACAGTACAGTACAGAGGTCTACTTGGATGGCATAACATGCACTGCACCCTATCATACATAATATGTATTGTCTCTATCACTACGTTAATTCGTTATTGTACACTTAAACGAACATCCGTCTGTTTGTCAGTCTGTCTGTCACCAGGCTGTATAGTGTATCTCACGAACCGTGGTAGTTCGAAAGTTCAAAATGTTCGCAGATCAGGTATGTAGGTACTTCTGTTGCCACTATAATAACAAAATATTTAAGGGGGTCCCATACAAGAAACATATACTTTTAAAATTTTTCGCCGATACCAATCCAAAAAATAATAATGGTACGAAACCCTGCGTGCGTGAGTTCGACTCGCACTTGACCGTATCGTAATATACTCGGCGTGATGCTATAAAGTCGTTGACAACGCATTCCACTTCCGCCAAAACGACGGGCGTAATTTAGGGTATCATAAATTTACATAATCTGCATAATAGAAACCTAAACGAGCATTGTATATAATCTAATTTTGGTATTAGCGTATTAACATAGAATATTAGCGATAATGAAATTATGCAGCCTGTTAATATGAAGTTCCGAACAAGGTTACATCGTAATCACAGCGTATAATGTAACTTAAGAGCATCATTTAATGTAATACAAAAGCGTCAAGGATGAAGCAGAACAATGCGGCTGGCTAGCCGCAATTATGTGCGGTGTCTTTAACTAGTTAAGTAGCAGATACAAATAAATAGGTAACGGTTGTCTATTGTTTGCCCGAAGATTATACATATACCATAATCATCATTTTCCCGAATTTCATTTACCCGAATTTCATTTGCCCTAAAAGACATATGACATACTTTTAATTGCCCGAATTTTAAATACCATAAGATACGAATGCCATAAGTATTGTTTGCCTTATTTTTATGTGCCATAATAATTATTAGACATAATATTTAAATGGCATGAATGTTTATAATAGTTACCGTGACCTCGGAACATAAAGGGCAATCGAAGGAACATGAGTGGGTTTTAGCAGGCGTCCGTCACTCGCTCAAGGCCACGCGTTTTATGCCTACCCCTTCGCGTATCGTCGACGATACAACGAACACCGGGCTGTCGCGCGCCCGGCTGAGTGCTCGCGCGTCACGGGTACAGCGCTGACTATCAAAATGCCGAAACCACGTAATTATTGCCTGATTATTGTGCAATTCCCCTGTTTCCCAATTCTCTTGTTTCCCTTTTAATTATTTAATAAAATTATTCACGCGGTTTTGGATATTTTTGACACTAAAATATATTAGTCGGGAATTCAAGGAGCGAAAAATATTCATCAGTCAATTTATCAAACTAAAAAATATTCGATCAACAAATAAAATAATAATTGTTTTTCTAAAACATTAGTTTTATTACCATTGTCATCATACGTATAACCCTAGCAGATTTGCTGGACGACACGCAAACACGTTTGACGTTAGTCGCGCGGCGGGCAAAAGAATCTCAACTCTCTGTGTGCGTACTTATGGTACATTTCTCCTTGCTGCAAACAACTGGTATTATTATTATGATTTTGTAGGCTATTATAGCGTAGGTATTTTGGTTTTTGTATTGGAGTGAAGTATCTGTTACGTAGTAACTATTTATTAATCTGTGGTTTTAGTCAGTAAGAGTCTGACACGCCCTCCCGTCGCACCCAGGACGGGAGCAGTCATTGGATGATTTCCCACTCACCAAAAAAAAAAAAAGTATTAGACAAATATTTAAGCCCCGTAATGGTTTTTTTTTCTGTGCATGGTTGATGGTGGGCTAGGTCGACGGCCTACTTCTGTGTGGTTTATAAAAAAATAACCACGAAGGGGATGGCGGGGTCTATTCGCTCGCTTCGCTCGCTCACACGACCCCGCCATCCCCTTCTAACCTAACCTGTCCGAGTCGGGGTGCCCTAAAGTCCCAATTGCATCCAATTTCTCTTGATATAAAAACCGTTACACACCCGATGTCGATGGCAAATTATGTTATTGTTGAGTAGTGTCCGACCGAAGCTTCGGCTTCGGCTTCGGCTTCGGCCACCTTCGGCCAAAAAAACCATCTTCGGCGAAACCTTCGGCTTCGGCCCAAAACCCGGCCGAAGCCGAAGGTTTAGCCGAAGGTCCGAGCAACCGTCGAGATTGAATGAACTGTTACGAAAGACAGAGTGAGAGAGCGACGGACAGACGTCGTATTGACAAACTAACTTAAATTTAAGTTAAATGCATCTTTCTCTTTCCATTTCTTAAAGAAAAGGAAAAAAAATCTCCTAATTTATACGCAGGCCACACCGCCAGCTAGCTGGCGGGCGGGTTAAGCGAGCGAACATCGTTTCACCTCTTTACATACTTCGGTTCACATCGCGAGCTACCGACTAACCTAACGAGCTAAGCTAACGAAATATCCTACGATTCCAGCGAAGCTACTAGTTCACCTCGTTGGTGCGCCCGCGCTTCGCTAGTTTAGCTCGCCCGCCAGCCCGCTCGCCCGGTTCGTTCGCCCGTCCTTCCCGTTTGGAGTAGACTATTCGACGTTCGTCTTTCAGATAGAACGCTATTTCGCCCGCTTAGCCCGCTACGCCCGCTCCCGGCGCTCCACCCGTCGCTCGTCTGTCCGTAGTTTTCGGTGTGAACCCCATAGTTTAGCTCGCCAAAATTTCGCGTAGTTTGTATAGTTTCCTTCGTTCGCTTCGCCCGCCCGCTTAGCCCGCCCGCCCACTAGCTGTCGGTGTGGCCTGCGCTTTAAACCCAGGCCACACCGCCAGCTAACAATAAATGGTTAGACAATTGAACTGTTTACTTAGTGACATAAGGTGTTTTGCCATTCAAAATCGATGGGAGAATATCGTTTTGAAAACTCATAAAAAGTACGTCAATTAATGGTAAAATACCCTATTGTAGCTTGTAGACAATATTGAACAAAATTAATTACTGAGAGATTACAAACCTTCGGCTTCGGCTTCGGCCGAAGGTTGTGGCGATTGCCGATTAATCGGCTTCGGCTTCAGCTTCGGCCAAAAATAGACCTTCGGTCGGACACTATTGTTGAGTCATCCAACATCAACATCGGCGGGCGCGCGCCGGGCGCCACCGGCAGTGAACGAGGGACGCGGGGGTCGCGGCTCGCCAACCGGTCCACGGCCGAGCCCGCGCCCCGCACGACTTCGAGTCAGCTGTCCAGCTGTCACACCACGTCAAAGCACAGCGCATCACGCACTTATGTTTTAAAAACTTAAATGTTCTCTCCTTTAACCGACCGTTGTAATATCATCGTAATTAATTATATTCATATTATACAGTCCGCTATCTTTTAATTTGCTCCACCACATCGGCTATCGTCGCGTTTAGTTATGGCATATCATAATTATGGCATGTGATAATTAGAGCATGTGATAATTAGGGCTTACAATGATTATGACAAATGATGTTATGGTAAGTGACTTTATGGGAAACAATGATTCTAGCACGTGACTAATATGGCAAATGTGAGTAGGGCAAATGAGTATTATGTCGTATGATATTATGGCTGTTGACTATTATGGCAAATGATATTAGGGCAAATAAAATTCGGGTAAACGGCGGTATACCATAGGTAACGGATATCCCTGCCGCTGCATATTTATCAAGAGTCATCTAAAAAAAGGAATTAAAAATGGCGATGCTTTTACAAAAGCATCTATAAAGCGCTAAAGGTACCTTGCGAGTGAAAGGGCATAATATATTTTTTTTATTAGGTCGTAATTTTTAGTAATTTTTGATACAGTTTTTAAACGTACAACTTGCTGTCTGTTAAAAGGCTGCCTTTCCCTGGCTTTGTCGAGCACTTTTTTGCGTGCCAGCTCCTTCTCGCGTACGTTCATTGTGTGCTTCAACTCCTCCCTGGCATGTTTACAAATCGTCTCGTATTGGCACAGCTCACCAATTACCTAAGTGAGTAAACGCATTTATATTAACTATGTATACAGGGTGAAAACTTTCAGCAGGGCATGCAGAACAAGCAAAATGACACCCACAGTGTTTTAAAACTATTTATGTGTCGCTCAACGGTTGAGGAAGTTTCTCTTACTGCCATAAGTTTCCACCCCGTATATCTATAGGTAGGTGCCTAGTTTATGCATTGCAAATAAAAATACCTTCACATTTACAGGTAGACGTAGTAGTTAAATTTAACCTTTCGACGAAAAAGCGACAGCCGGCTGACCAGCTTCTATTACCTTTCTATTGTGTTTCGAAACACGTGTGTTCAAAGGATTAATAATTATTACAGCATAATTACCTAATGCAAATCCATCACAATATAAAAAAAGAAGTCAAGAAAGAAGTAAATGACCTCTATTATTAAATTAAAATGATAGGTTTTCTATTACGTAATAGTTAATTACCAATATTACCTTGGCTTCCAAACGCTGTACTTCACAATTTCGGTACTCTTCAATGGCTGTTAAAGTAGTAGACAGATTGTCTAATCCACTACTTAAAGACTTGTTAACGATTTCGTTATTAGCGTAGTCTTTTAAAACTTTTATAAGTTCATCTCCCATGTCGCGCAATCTAAAATATTGGGTGTTTTAATATACATATATGGTGAGAAACTTCACCACAGGTTCCCCTAAATTCGGATTTGCCACGTTGCTTGAGAGGTTAACTCGAAGGCCTCTTCAAGGAGAAACTAGTACCTATGTGAAAGTTTTATTAAGAAAAACCGGCTTAGATAAATAAAAACTGAAAAAATCTGATGTTAATTTATTTTGTTATTAAACTTTATAAAAACACTGCATAACGGTGGTCTAATATTGCCTTGGGCCGATTGTCCACCGCCGTCGTCACCGTCACGTCGACGAGAATGAGATGAAGGTGAGACAGGTTTAAGGTCATAGCTCATTAGAGCCACCCGGCACCCACCCCGCACCGCCTCGACGCACGGCGTCAACTCGTTGTCGACAGGTTGTCGATGGGTGGACCACCCGTGGTCAACCAGTGGGCCACCCGCAGTTACCGAGTGAACGCCGAGGCGTCAACGAGTTGACGCCGCTTGGTTCACGAATTTTCGAGTAGCCTGTTAATAAATCAATCGCGGGCAGCGCGCGGCCCACTCGTGGCCCGCGCGTTGTCAACGCAAGGCAGGCATTCAAGCAGCGAGTTGTCAAAGAGTGACCCACCCGCCGACCGCGCGCGAAGGGCTTATAACCGAGGCGATCCGGTGACGCTACGGAGTTGATATAGTGAGCGCATGCCCATACAAATCCATATGAAGAATACTAGCCGCAGGAGGCGAGTCGGTACGGAGTGGGTGCCGGGTGGCTCTAATGAGCTATGACCTTTAGTATGAGTTGCGTGACGTGCGGTGGATACGCGGCTATAGTAAATGTATGTTTCACCACTTTGGCACCGTCATATCGTTCTCGTTGACGTGACGGCGACGGCGACGGTGGACAAACGGCCTTAGGGGTTTACTAGTACTACACAACCATCCGTTCTGCAGCAAAGTTATTAAGATGTGGGTAGTTTGCAACGCGTTTACGACGTTCGTCGAATGGATCAGTTAAAGAAGGGACGTTCTTGAAAACACAAGCAGACTAACTACCTATAACGAAATATATCCTCATTCTCTGTTATGGAGTTCGCAGTATTGAAGCCAAAATTGTAACACCTATGTATCCAATGATATGATAATCAATGTTGCTTAATATCATTAGGTATATCCCACTACAAACATGAATACATCTATCAAGAATATAGACATTTAAGATACCTACATAATTATTATAAATACCTGTGTCAATCCGTTCTAATATTATAAATGCGAAGGTAACTCTGTCTGTCTGTTTGTCTCTTCTTCACGCCTAAACCACTGAAAGGACATAGGATAGTTTTCATCCCGGAAATCCCACAGGAACGGGAACTAATACACGCGGACGAAGTCGCGGGCAAAAGCTAGTAGAGGATAATACTTAATTACTTAAATTTTGACTAATAGTTAATTAATTTTACTTTCGTTTTATATCACCTTGCTGTTTTTCTTGTATAGTCTCCAAATGCAACACAAAGTTCCCCAAAGTTCTTCTCTACGTTAGTTATTCGGTCTTGAATAAACTTAGCTTGTTGTTCATAACTTAAAGAATGTGGGGTATCGCCTCTAAACATTGTTTAAGTTTGATTGATTTGAGAAATCCAATCAGATAAACTTGTTCTTGCAACCAACTTGCAACTGTTTGCAACGAATTCTTATTTATTTACCTTTTGGTTACCATGGCAACCATGAATGTAATCAATTATTTTGTGGTTTACATTTATAAAGTCAAGTTTATACGTGGTCAGTCAGTACCTTAAGTGTAAGTTATAATAATAATTTAGGGCTATCATAATAGAAGGTATTTTCGATAATTCACTGTTTATCCCATGAAATTTTTTCAAGCCAAGTTTTGACTGATTGCAGCCGGGGCACCGGGGACTGTTACTATAAGTGCCCTAAAATGTTTAAGATCCAAAAAATATAACCTGCAACGCCATCACGAATGACGTCTCTCATTTGATTGACAGTTGTTTTGTAATTGTTGCTGTCAGCTGTCACTGTCAGTGCCAAACCTAACAGCTGTTCGTCTTTTGTGTTTGTTTCCTTATAATCTCATCTTATTTAACATAGAAATGAATGAAGAAATAGATGAATATGATATTTACCATCAGGATTTTACGACGGTCTCAGAGTGGGAAGTGTTTATTGCCCGCATAGAAGAGATATTAAATGAATGGCGGCTGTCTAAATCAACTTTATCTAAACAATCAAAGGAGTACACAAAGAAATGGACGAGCAAATCGGAGGATATATACTTCCAGGGCAACAAATTTATATTATCTTATCATACGCTGGAACCTGCCAAAACTGCGGACATCTCTGAAGAGTCAGATGATAAATCTTTTCTAGCAGAATTGCACAATGGCATTTGGGAGTCCACTACAAATTTTATGGATGACCTCGATGGAAGTCCTTTTCCAGTGTCCAGCTGGTATGGCTTGAAGCGATATTTGATGCTGTTTTCGAGTGCAGCACTTGTTGATGGAAATTTAATAAAGCTTGTGATGAGCACTGCAAATATTGCTTTTGCTAACGTAGACTGTGGTGTGCCTTTTTTTGTCAAAATACGTGAACACTGGCAGCAGACATATCTAGGGTTCTATGAAGACAGTGAACATAAAGTTAGTTTCGACACCATCCATTTGAAAAGAATTTCTAATCAATGCTCACATTTAAGTGGCCTTGTAAGTTTATTTAAATCTAAAATTGCATCACCAGTGGCTTTGGATGCAGTTGTTGTTTCTACAAAGTTTTCTTATGAATTACGAGATGTGGATGCTTTTGCCTGGAAAAAGACAACACAATCAAATGAGTTTCTATCCATAGATGGTTTTGATGTTAAAAAACTGTTGGAGCTTCCTTTTGGGTCTGAAAAGAACCCCATACATAGTGTATTGCTCAATGCTATTTGGCCAAAGTTCCGTGAAAGTGCTATAGTAGATTCGTCCACATTTTCTGAAATTGATCCTCTTATGGCTCCTACATGGACAATTACTCTAAAAATGAGGGATACGTTTAACTGTCAATTATCTGAGACCATTAGTAAAATTATGGATTTATTAGATAATAATAATCTACTGATGGACACTCTGGGGCTGAGCAAAAGCTTGGGATTAGTGAATCCTCTTCATAAAATCACTGAAGCTCCTATTACTATATCTAAGCTGGTTAAGGCTGCTATGGGCCAGAGCAGAAACATGACAGATTTCAAAGGGCCTATAGCGGATGACCTGCTCATGCCTCTGCTGTACTATGTATTCCCTGATGCAGTTGAAGATAATACTTTTAACTATCCTGAACAGCTGGAAGTGGAATTCAAGCAGGTATAGTTTTGTCTCGGTTTGTCAATAGATGGCGCTAGTTGGCTCATATTTTAAAAAGCACATTGATTTCAAGATTCGTTTGTGTATAATTTCCAGGTGGATGGAGAGCAGAAGTTGTGCAGCTACGTGAAGACGAGCCCGGAGGGGGGGCTGGTGTGGCGCGTGTCGGTGACGGCGGCGCGGCTGTTCGACGCGGGGGGGCTGCCGTACCTGGCGCATCTGTGGTACGAGTTCTGTCAGGAGCTCCAGTACCGGTGGGAACATCGTATTGTCGTGCCAGGGTAAGTGCTTGGAATAGCTACATAGTCTAAATTCATTGCTTGCCAATGCACATATTAGTTTAAAATAAGGCAAGTATAGCATATTACATGCTGAAGTCAATTCTATAGGAAACTATGTAGTTATAAATACACAAAAATACTTCATTATAATTTAATATGATAATTTAACATTACAATATTCTTATCAAGAGTTAAAATTTAGCTACCACAAATATTCATTTATGATCTTGAGCAAGCACATTATAAGGTTTTTAAGGCATTACAATAAATTTCTTTTTCCTATAGGTACAATATATAATACTTAAATTAAATTAGTAAATATTTTTAAATACCTACAAACACAACAGTTGTAGCTTAACATGTACATTACAATTTAAGAAGAAAACTAACATTGAATACTAACAGTAGCACTTTAATACGTCTATACATATAAAAGTTAGCACCATTAAAGATCAAGTCTTTTTGTTTATTTATGATAAATGAAAAGATTACTAAACTTATCTCTGTTACTTTACATAATATGGAGTATTTTAGGGCCCGTTTTAATAGACGTCACTCAATTCCGAGACGCTCTCAAGTCTCTTGCTGTCCTTGTCATTCTAAAGGGAAAAAATAAGGATAGCAATAAATTTGAGAGCGTCTCAGAATTGAGTGACGTCTATTTGTATGGGCCTAAGATTCTGACCTCAAAAAGTGAAATGAAACCTTTACGATTGTTCCATTACAACTTTCAGATCACTTTTGTTAGGGCTCTTTTTTCAAAATCTATGTAAAATACGATTTTGGCACAATGTCGCGGTTATACTTATGGTTTGTCAAAGGCTTAAATTTTACTTTTATATGTGAAACGTTTATTTGATCATAAGAAAAACTATTTTAGCTCTTCTTCCTTAAGATATGTTTTTCCTACTATTTGTATTAATTACAAAAAAAACTGTTCTCTCTCGTTTCACCTAGGCTGTTACAGTTAAATTGTTAATTTTCCCAGCATTGTTAATTATTATGCCCATATTTTTTTTATTATTTCTGTGTCATGAAAATGCTTCCGATCTAGCGTTGATTTATTGCACAAATCGTAAAACTGTACCTATTTATATAATTACGGCAGACCAGCGGCCGGTTTGGTTTAGAACCCTTCTCATTGTATTTATATACTTAGTAGCTAATCGTTGCCTTCTGATTCTGACGATTACTTTCACACACTACCTTATTATCTATTTTAAAATATATGTACAACTTAAACATAAAGTAAAATCTTAAAATGTAATAAATATACACCGTAAGTAACATATAAGTCAGTGGTAATAAGAACACCTTGTGTTCACGTAGTGAATATTATCCGTATTTGTTTATTAGGTAGTAAAATTCTGCAACTATTGTAATTGGGTTCATGACTCATGTTATACTATAATATTAAATTCGGAAATGCCAGATTTTTGTTATGCGTGTCGCAGAATATTAGCAGAAATTCGAACACAGTCTTTATAACAAATGAAAAAAATGTGACTAGTTTTCACTAACCAATGATTATAATTTTAAATTCACGCAATGTTTATTTAGCTAATTATGAGTAAATATGAGGCACTTAACAAAATCGTTTTGCATGCTAATAAGAAATCTCGTAATTTACAAATGACTTGGGTGATCAACCTGGCAATTAACTAGAGTCAAAGTGGTAAGTTAAAACTCAAATGAAAATATTCATCATATCATAAATTATACAGTTCTTGTAATACGTACTTATGTATACCGAAACTTAGCCAACTGTACATGATTGCAAAGTTTATTAGTAGGTAACAGAGTAATTACAGTTTACTCAATATTCTAACGGATACCGGACACACTGGCTCTGAGCCGCGGGTCGATTGCAGTGCGTGTGCGCACGCCTGCTGGTCTTCTCGTGGCTGTGTCGGCGAGAGTGGCGGTGCGCGCGCGGGCCTGCGCGAGCCTCATGGCTGCACCACGACGTGTAGCCCCCGGGAACCTTGCGTGATGGCGAGCAGCGCCCGCGACCTGTCACATCAGCCCGAGCCGTGTCCTTCGCACGCTATAAAGGCACTAGTCCACTTCGTGTCGTCGGGTTCCGCGCCATGTAGATATCCATATCATGATCAGTCCAGTTGTCGGAAGTGTCGCAGTAGCCCATACCTAGGGAGCCCACACTGTAGCGGCTGGCGGGCCGTGACCGCGAGCGCGGCCTCCGCCGTGAGCCAGCCGTGCCGCCCGTGGCCCCGCCTGCCGCGCCGCTCAGCGACAAACGAGACGCACGCTCTGACGCTGCGCCTAAGGATTGACGCGATTGTCGAAGATCTAGAAATGAGAGGGTATTCGATTTTAAAGATTATACAGTATAATTTCTAGTTGTGAAAAAATAAGTAAAAGCAGGAAGTGAAACGAGAAATAGTCAAAGCGACAGTCGCACTTACCAGCTCGTGATCCTAGAAGGCTACTAGGGTATCCGGGCACTCCGTAGCGGCCGGATTGGGAATAGCTATGTTGTGATTGACCATCAGCGAGGGAACGAGCTCTTCCAGGACGACCAGGTAATGGGTCCGGAGGAGCCGGTTCGGTATAGGAACGTGCACGCGGGATCGAACGTGCGCTATAGGCCGACACTTGATCCCACTCACGCTGCTTTCCAAATGCGCCGATCGTAGCCAACGAAGAGAGCGGCCCGCTGGGGCTCGGCGTGCCGGTGAGGCCGCCGCAACAAGGGTTGGGCATCTTCTCGGGTGCTTGCGTGTGTAGGCGGTGCACGGTGCGATGGCGGCGACGCGACGCCGCGGCAAATATGAGTACAGCCACGACGATGGTGCCGCAGATTGCGGCGCTGGCCGCTATCGTGATCTTGTCCATATTAGAAGCGGCGGCGGAGACAGTACGTACCTCACGGCACTGAGAATACGGCACCGATTCTGGACTTACATGAACCTCCTCCAAGGAGATCACGCAGACCACGATACATTCCTGCAAAAACGTTATGGTTATTCAATTTATCTTCATATTTATTTTCATTTATTAATTGATCAAAAAGTATATACATGAATAGAAACGCACCTGAGACGGAACATTTTTTATTTTAAATTCTCTTTCACTGGCTTCCAAAGGTGGTCCTTGTTTAAAGCTTTTATCTCCGAAGAGTCGATATACGACGCGAAAGCCGAGTATATTAGCAACATCTGAGTCCCATTGAATGATAACAGAATTGTCTTGCCTGTACGCATTTTTCACAATAACTTCATTGGAATCATCTACTTTTGGTTTTTGTTGTGGGAAGCTCATGACAAGAGGAGGACGCTGGTGTGGGGCGTGGCGCCAGGTGGGTGCGGCGGGCCGCACGGAGGGGGGGCGGCTTGGGCGGGCGGTGCTGGTCGTGCTGGCCGACTGGATGATGGCTGGCTTCGTTGGTACATCTATGTTATTGCTTATCTCTGTTTCGTGCGGTGCAACTGTACTACTAGACGGTGGTGCAGTAGTGGTGGTGGTGGTGGTGGTGGTGGAGGACGTAGTTGAAATAACATGACTTATTTTCCACTCATTCAAATCTTTAGCTGTCGTGGATTGCTTTTCAGTTGTTGAAGTTGTATCATAATCACAAACTAATTCGTTTGGTTCAAAACTATAAAATCCACGATCTCGGAAGTGGGGCGGACTGCCGCAGAATTGTGGATTTCTTTCTCGTGATGTTACTTGTAATTCTCCGTTGCGAATCCATTCAATTATCCAGCGCAAGCGACAGTCACAATTTAAGAACCTGCCGCCAAGGCTGAGGCCTCGAAGAGTTTCGTTTAGATGAGAAAAGGCTTCTTCCGGCACTGTGTGTAATGGATTCCCGTCTAACGCTAGTAAAGTTATTGTTGGATTGTTTACAAAAGCATCGATTGGTAACTTATTTAATAAATTAAATCCAATATCTAACACCCGCAAATCGCTGAGTTTTCCTATTGCAGAAGTTGGGAATTCTGGTAACAGATTGTTTAATAGACTTAAAGAACTTAATGTAGTCTTTATTCCAGCAAAAGCATCTTCTCTAAGGTGAACGATCAAATTGCGTTCTAAGTTTAAAGCAGTCAGTGATTCTAGTCCCTCGAACGTGTGGCTGCCGTCGGCTCCTGGAAGTTCTCTGATACTGTTTTGAGATAGGTCTAAGAAAGCCAAGCTTCGGAGACCTCTTATGCATTCTGGCACTGCTTTTAGTCTCGTGCCTTTTAGATTTAAATTTTTTAACGAGTTTTCTAACCCACTAAGCGTTTGCGGTTCTAGTGTGACATTATTGTCGGAAACTTTAAGGGTCGTGAGCTTACGAAGAGTGATAAAGGAATGGTTCGCTATGTGTGAAATAAGGTTTTTAGATAAATCTAGAAGAGATAGATTTATTAATATTTTCAAGGCTTTTACTGGTACTTCGGTTAATTCATTATCTTGTAGGTTCAAATTTTTGAGATATGGTCCTTGCCCTCGAAAAGCATCGTCTTCTATTCGTTTTATGCCACATCCAGATATTTGAAGATTGTGTATTTTAAGGTTGGTAAACATGTTGTGGGTGAGGATGGGGATGCTTGAATTGTTTATGTACAGTAGATCGATAACAATATTTCTTGCGCTCGTATTTAAAGCTGATAATAGCGTTGGGAAGTCAACCTGTTGAATAATAACATGATGATTACTTCTTCACTTTCCGTGTATATTTCATCTATAATTCATGAAGTTTAAACAAGAATTAACAGTACCTGATCGCATTGGACTGACAAATCTCTCGCTAGATTATGTGCGCACACACATGCGGCTTGCAGCGCGGGCGCGCTCTCCCACGGACACTGTGCGCTTGCGCAGCGCGACATCAGCATCAGTAGCACTGAACACAGCCATGCTCGTGAATGTGTTTGTCTGAATTCTCCCTGAAAACAAAAAAGTGGAATGCGCTTATAATAACTTTTTGCTTCGTAATAATTGTAGTTAACGTGTAAGAAAACGAAGGTAATAAGTCATACAAGTATCGGCTAACTTGACCATTAGCCCATTGACATACAAATAGACAGTCATTACCGTCCTATAAATAGTAATAGATAGTTTTACTACGATAAAGATGTCGTGAGGTGTAGTAATAAAATAACTACAAAGTTATCAGTAACTGAAGGTCTTAGCGCTCCTGCACACGATGCCGCCACCGCGCCGTCGCCGCGCCGTCGCCGCACAACTACACTGTACATACGAGTCGCGCGAAGACCGCCACCGCGCCGCCGCCGCGCCGCCACCGCGCGCGGTCCTCGTCTCGCCACCGCGCATCTATTTGATTCATTCCATTACCGGCCGCATGTTCATACGCGGCCGGCAATGGAATGAATCAGGATAATGAAATAACTGGGAACGCGCGCGGTGGCGGCGCGGCGGCGGCGCGGTGGCGGTCTTCGCGCGACTCGTATGCACAGTGTAGTTGTGCGGCGACGGCGCGGCGACGGCGCGGTGGCGGCATCGTGTGCAGGAGCGCTTAATGGTAGAAAGACATGGAAATGATCTAGCTGTAATTTTCCTGTTTGCTGCGTACACAACACAAATGTTAAACAAACTATAGAAATCTTTTTTGGTAAAATTTTATGGTATACCGCCGTTTACCCGAATTTTATTTGCCCTAATATCATTTGCCATAATAGTCAACAGCCATAATATCATACGACATAATACTACTCTCATTTGCCATATTAGTCACGTGCCAGAATCATTGTTTCCCATAAAGTCACTTACCATAATATCATTTGCCATAATCATTGTAAGCCCTAATTATCACATGTCCTAATTATCACATGCCATAATTATCATATGCCATAACATAATTTGCCATCGACATCGGGTGTATAACGGTTGTTTATATCAAGAGAAATTGGATGCAGTTGGGACTTTAGGGCACCTCGACTCGGACAGGTTAGGTTAGAAGGGGATGGCGGGGTCGTGTGAGCGAGCGAAGCGAGCGAATAGACCCCGCCATCCCCTTCGTGGTTATTTTTTTATAAACCACACAGAAGTAGGAGCCCCGCGAAGCGGGGCTCCGTCGACCTAGCCCACCATTGCACAGAAAAAAAACATTACGAGGCTTAAATATTTGTCTAATACTTGTTATGCCATTTAAATATTATGCCATTTAAATATTATGTCTAATAATTATTATGGCACATAAAAATATAGCAAACAATACTTATGGCATTCGTATCTTATGGTATCTAAAATTCGGGCAATTAAAAGTATGTCATATGTCTTTTAGGGCAAATGAAACATTCGGGCAAATGAAATTCGGGTAAATGAAATTCGGGAAAATGATAATAATAATAATAATAATCGTCGGTTGGTATCTCATTTCTCATCGTCGGTTGGTATCTCATTTCTCATAAAATTCTCAAGGGGCCTCTGCGAGTTGGCTTCGGCCCCTCGTACGCCTTCCAAAGGTCCGGGACCCCAGGGACCCGAGAAACGTAAGACGCTAAACAAATAATAATAATAATAATAATAATTCTTTATTGACATATAAAGTTTCACAAAATAAATGAAGCCTCTGACTTCCAAACTAGGTAGATCCTGTATGTCAGAAGTCAGCGCCTTCTCCCAGCAAAATGACTTACAATCTATGTCAACAATAAGGTAATGTAATACAGCAGACGTTCATCAACTTAGGTACTAACTAAAAAGAAAAACAATAGTTTAAAAATTAGGGACAAACAAGTAGAATTTCTATAAGAATATGCATGTGTATGTGTAAGTGTTGTGTTGTGTGTGTGTGTGCGTGTGTGTGTGTGGGTGTGTGAGTTGTGTGTACTGAGGGTTATGTATGCTGTGTGCGTTTGTGAGTTTTGTGATTTAGTCAGTTCAATGTATAATTTTCTCAGTCTCTTCATAATCTAATGCAACTAGCCATTTCTTTAGCTTCAATTGACACTCCTTAGGTGAGAGCGGATAAAAGTTTATGATTCTGTTTATCTTATTATAGATATAAATGGACAGGAATCGGTACTGTCTTCTAGCCAACGCCGTGTTGCAACGGATAGAATCAATTACATTAATAACAGTTCGCTTTGGTCGAAGCTTGTCCGGTTTGTATGGCGTGGACACATGTAGCTTCATAATAGCTTGATAGACGAAAAGTTGTCGGACTGTTAAAACCTGACAGAGCTCGTATAGGGCTTTAGTGGGGAATCTAAATGGTTTGAATGCCATTGTTTTGAGCAGGGACCGTTGTGACCTTTCTAGCCGCAGTAGATGGGTTTTACACGCCCCTCCCCATACACTGATACAGTATCCAATCACTGATTGTACCAATGCAAAATAAACGCTACGGAGGACCTCAAGATCAGCCACAAACCTCAAATTTTTAAAGACCCACGTTAGTTTCCTCACCCGACTCGTAATCATTTCTATGTGAGGCAGCCAAGATATCTTTTCGTCTAAAATAACACCCAGATATTTCACCACCGTGGCTTTGTTCAGGGCTTGACAAGAGCAATTAGTAGCTGATGGCACCTCACACGTATGAAGCCGTATAACTACATCAGGCTGCTTTATGCGTGCGTTTGTGAACTGAATGAAAGAAGTTTTGGAAGCGTTTAGGGTTAAAAGGTTCCGTCTAAGCCATGAACTTACCTCATAAAGTCCACTCTCCGCGATTCTCTGTACTTCGTCCCATGTCCTTCCGCAAAACACCAATGCCGTGTCATCAGCATACGTGAAAATCTTGCCGTTATTTAGTGACATTTGACACAGGTCATTAATGTAAATGAGGAAGAGACTGGGACCCAAGATGCTTCCTTGTGGAACCCCGTAGGTGACCAATCTCTCCGTGCTCACTACATTTCCTATTTTAACCTGCTGCCCGCGACCATAGAGAAAGTCCCTATATATTTTTAACACTGATCCTCTTATGCCATAACGCTCCAATTTGTCCACAAGAGTAGAAATCGCGACAGTGTCAAATGCCTTGGCAAGATCAATAAAAATACCTATACATTTTAGTTTATTGTCAAGGTTATCCGTGACATAGTCGACTAGGGAAGTTACAGCCTCGTCTGTACTTTTTCCTGCCCTAAAGCCAAATTGTGAGTCCGATAAGATGTTATTTTGGTCTAGATATTTAGTGAGACGATTATTCAATGCCTTTTCGAGTAATTTTGATAGCGCAGGCAGCACAGATATCGGTCTGTAATTTGTTACACTGTCACGGCTACCTCCCTTGTGGACAGGAGTGATGAGAGCTTTTTTGTAAACACTCGGAAAAACCCCTTGTTCGAAACATAGCCTAAAGATAGTGGTCAGATGGGGGACAATGATGTTTTTTGCCATTTTGAGAAATTTGTTTGGTATGCCATCCCATCCAGGGGCGGAGACATTTTTTAGGTTCATGATTAGGGATTCAATTTCATGTTCGTCGGGTGAAAGCAGAACCATAGAGTTTGTAACACGGGGAATGTGGGAATCGGCCTCTGCAGATTGGGTGCCACTAGATAAGTCTCTTATTTTATCCGCTAGCAGCTTACCAGCGTTTGCAAAGAAAGAGTTAATCTCTTGAACGGCATTCTCGGGGCAATTGTTGTTGTTAAGCAAGTCAGTGGCTGGGATGTTTGTTTTTGCGGTACCAGTGATAGATTTGATAGCTGTCCATGTCTCTTTACTACTTCTCGCATTTTGTAAGAGGGATTTTTCGTAATTTCTTTTGAGTTTCTTTAGCAAAGTGTTACAAAAATTTCTATAACGCTTATAGGTAATTTCCAAAGTTGCATTGTTAGGGTTCTTCCTTAATTTCATATGAAGTTTATCACGGTTCCGGATACATCGCAACAAGCCGGGGGTGATCCATGGCTTTATCACTCTCCTCCGACTAGCAATGACGTGCGTCGTTGTATTTGTTTTTATTATGCCAGACAGGGTTTCAGTAAAGAGACATGCAGCTTCCTCAGCATCCGACATAGAGGATACAAATGATAGGTCCGCACATTCCAATTGCTTCAGAGCTGAGTTAAAATCTGTCTTGGTAACTACGTTATTTCTTCCTGTGCGATTTTGTATAGAGGACAGGCAGATAAGAACGGAGTCATGATCCGTAACCGTAGAGTCCAGAACCACTACTGTGACCGGACTAGTGGTTTTAATCATACCATGGTCTAGACAGTTTTTTAGCCTGGTGGGAAAAGTGTGTCCAGGTAGAAAACCCAGAGCAGCAGTTAAATCCAAATAAGCAGAACTGTTTCTATCAGAATTTTCTGGCTTTATGTCAATGTTGACGTCACCGATGATCATAGCATGTTTACACTTGCAGGTCCGGAACAGTTTATCGATAGAATTTAGGAAACCGTCAATGCAATGTATAGACGGAGATCTATAGGTAGCTAAAATGGTGATTTCCGAATTAATGGTTAACAGTAGAAAATTTGCTCCAATTGGGTCCGGTTCCTCTACCTTACATTTGACATCATTTGTGACATATACAACAATCCCATCATTTTTGTTCAAGCTTTTTTGGGAGTGATAGCAAGAATAGTTATTTAAAGCCGGTAGTGGTTTATTTTCATTCAACCAACACTCAGTCAGAATAATAACATCCGGCTGAAATGCGAGCCTGGCCAAGTAAGCAACAAAACCATCCATGTTCCTGTAAATGCTTCGGATATTTTGTGTTATGATAGTAAGCGTTTTAGTATTAACTTTAATAAAAGTATTACAAGTTTCTGGGTCACATTTATAGGATTTTGCTACAGAAACATTATCAATATCCTGGATAATTTGATCTAAAGAAGCCATTTGTAAAATTTGGAGATAATTATGTCACTAGTTTCCGGTCCAAGTATAAAAAATAGATATATTTCAGGGGTATGGAAGTCAGTTGCGGGATCAAATTCATGACTATTGAGACATTGAAATTCATATGTTATATCAAATGATAGTGTATGGATGCATGTAGGTGAGAGTAGATTATATATTTTGAGGCAATTGAAACATGTGTGTGTGTGAAGGTATAGTGTGGAATGTACAATTAAAATAACAACTTTTTTAAATAAAATAATAACATGCGAACAATGATAACAGAAACAGAGAAAGCTTGAGCGTTTAAGTTTACACTTCCAATTAATTACAAATAGTCACATTATGCTAGAAGGTTTAAGCTTTTGGACATCTTCTTCCGAAGTAATTTTTATTTGTGGGTCACCAGTATTCTTTCGGACATAGACTATGCCGCGTGATGTCCAACAAAAATTGAAACCGCAGGATTTATGATGCGTTCTTGCTAGGTATATAACTTCTGCCCTTTATATGTTAGTCTCTCAGATACGAACACCGGCTGGTTAGATTTGAGCTTCAAGTGGGTAGTATTGAGTTTATCGACTTTTCCCCTGTTCCTATTGAAAGTTTTTACTTCTTTAACCAACTTCTCTTTAGTAAGAACGGAGTTAAAATTCACAACAATCGGGAATGAGTCGCCCTTGGATTTAATTCTGTAAACATCCTTTATATCGGCCTGGTTGATGTTTAAGTTCAATGTATCGGCCAAGTTCACAACATAGTTACAAAGGTTGTCTTTTGTCTCATCTTTAGTTCTCGGAACATTACGAATTTCTATTTCCGAAGCTTTAGAACTTCGTTCTAGGTGCTCTAATCTTTCCTCCAATTGACTAATTCTCTTTTTGTCCTCTCTCTTCTCGGCTTCCAGGCATGATATGCGACTAAGGAACTCGTCATACTTATCCGACATTAGTTCAACCGTATGCTTTAATTCATTGTTTTGGAGAATTATATTATTAATCTTTATCATCAAATCTTCATACTGAGTACTAGTAAAATGGGCAGGCGCAGCTCCGGGAATGAGATTTTCGGCCTGATCCGGCTCACCGTCACACTTCCTCTTTTTGCGTTCAGTGATATTCGAGTCAACCGACAGGTTAGGCGCCGATGCGCAGTGCGGAAGCGATGATTCATATGGAGTAAATCGCACAGACGTAGACGTAGCTGTTGTCTCATTAGCGGCGGATGTCGTAGGTGACGGGAGCGGAGCGGCGGGAGGAGTGCGTTGCATATTGAGTCTCTCAGTGACCAAGTACCAGGCTAACAGAGCTCGTAGGAAGTAATTAACGGCAGTGCAAAGCTTATTTATTAATGAATAATGAATATGGTATTGTTGACAAATTTACTTGTGTGTGAGTGATGAGCTCCGTCCGGTGAGCAACAGCGGGCACCTCTTTTATTTTCTGCGAGCCTTTCCCCTTTCCGGGTAGGCTTCTAACAAATCTTCCGTGTACAGTGGCGACCGCATAAACTATTAGTACTAGGCGCTCAGAGAGCAGCAGGAGTAGTACCGCAGCGCGCACAGACAGAGACAGCAATTGTAGTGTGAGCGAGTACCTGGAGAGCGCTGGGGCGTGGCACGGCGCACGAAGAAGAAGACGGCAATACTCTTGCTCATGCACAGGGACGTGTGTGGTATAACGGCCGCGCGAGCACTACGCTCAAGCTATGCACTCCTATTATTTGCTTAGATTTAATTTTGGGTAATTGTTATTAAAATTTAGAAAATAAAAACTGCGCGGGTCTAGGGACACGTCTGGGGGCCAATTCTCGATTTTCGCCATTTATCTCGAGTTCGAGATTGTAAGTCTATCTCTATGTCTATCAAAAATATCTCTATCTCTACCAAAAAATGGCGAATTGGGCAGAATTCCGTATTCTCAGTCAAAATAGAAATAAATGTCGAGTCGAGTGAAGATAATGTTACCATTATGAAGAATCGCACGTTCCGTTTTTGGTAGCTTAGTAAAAGTAGCATAAGTGAATGAATGATTTCGTTTTAAAATGCTGAATATACGAATATTTAATTATAAAACGAAACGTTTAGTGTAAAAATAATCAGTTTGACAGTTGACTGTCTGTCAATGACAGAATTCAAGTGTTAGGTAGGAAGTAAATGATAAAGTTCTTTATTTTAAAATAAAAATAGTTAAGTCATACAAAAAATCAATTATTATAAAATCGGTTACAATAATTGTGCACTCAACAAACACGTAAATTAGGTATTTTAGGGTGTGCAAGATAGAAATTCTAATAAACAAATAAACTCGTCCATCTTTCAGTGGTTTCAAGTCTAATCGTGGTCGTCGTTTCAAAAAAACACAATGCACAAATCAAAAAGTATAAATCGAATTTCCAGTAGGTATGAGATGCCAAGCCGTATTTTATTAAAAAAATAAGGAAATAAAAACACAGGGTACAATCCAAAACTAAACGAATTCACACAGAAATGACGTATCTCTACAATCGACATGACATCTCTACTGCTCAGAAGCACTCGACATGAACTCTAACGTTAGCCTTCGACAAATGTCGAACTCGACATCCCCAGAATAGCAACTTTTAAAATTTGACGAAAAAATGACGTCATTCGACTTTTTTGTCGAATTCGACATCATCTCTAAAACCGAGAATTGGCTCCCTGCTCGTATTCGAGGTCCGGGCGGAAGGGGAATGATGATTATGGCATATAATCTTCGGGCAAACAATAGACAACCAAATTTTATTACTGATCTCCGATAAATGCACAGTTAGTCGCCGGTTCTATAATTATGCATGTTGCTATTCTTATTCCATAAGTTATAACAAATAATTAAATAAAAATATATTATTTGAAATACATACTCATTTCCAGATGTAGGTATATATATTAATGAGAAGTTTTGATATGTCGGCGTGATTTCAACTTTAGTTTTGATCTCATTCTTTTGTCTATTTTGGTATTCAAAATGATAAGAGTTCAGGCGGTAGATATGAAAAAAAGTTCGATTTAAACTTCCAACGACCAACCGACAGCCGGCGGTCGGACTGCTATCGTCTTTTTATTGTGTCTCAAACCACGTGAGATCGAAGGAAAAGCCTTTTTTTAAACAAAATGTCTCTTTGCTCGTAAATGTTTGTTATTGAAGCTTGTTCAAGTAGGATTTTGTTGTCGGTCTAATTATGTAATCGTAATGGTCTGCTTATCTAGAAGCTTTCAGTGTCGGGGCTTATAGTGTGCTATGATAGGTGGGCGGTAATCAAGCGGTGCACAGACCGTTGAGGGGTAGTGCAGCGTGGCGGCCACGGACTACTAGCCCGGAACATCTGGCTTTCCCTGCACTGCCTTGCTAATGTGCTGCAAAGACAATTCACTCTATAATTTTAAAAATGAAACTTTTATGTAACCTATCTAACCCCTAATCTTACATCGTTTTCTATACAGTTTAGCCGAAATAAATCGAAAACTCGTAACTTGTAATCAATACACTACACGGTATGTCAAACATTTGATCTGTGGACATTTGGATTATTTCGGACATCCGCAAACGTAGCCAACGTTTGCGGATGTCGGAAATAATCGATGAGCCAAACATTAGGCTCGGGTTGCGAACAGGCCTGGTGTGAGTATATGGACACGGAATCAATTGGCGGTAATTGTGCCTATGTTCCTAATGGTTTATGTAGAACAAAATGTCGCTCCTGACACAAACATTTACCGAAAAATGAGGCATGTATTTTGTCGTTATCTACTATAACCGCATTATAACTCATGAAATTGGTTGAAAAAAAATTAACCTGCAGCAAAAATTATTAAGCAGCAAATTATTATTTAATTTAATTTTAAACGAAGAGACATTAAATTGCAATAAAATATATATTTCGTAAGCTTTACAACATCCAGTTCTTTAACAAGAGTGAAACTTAAAAGTTTATATCAACAAAGACCGGTGCGCGGTGTGGCACTAGTAGCAAACTTGCGGAATGCTTGTGTTTTAGTGTAAGTTCCACTAGCCTATTTACATAAATTTGCTAGTCATCCGATTTCGCCGTTAACGGTACTGTATACGCGCAGCGGAGACGACTCACCGCGGCTGCGGCTCAACCTGCCAGTTCACTTTCTCATGGCCTTTGGCTTAGCAAATATTCGGAAAGTAGGACCTTTTACAATTAATTTCGTTATTCATTCATAAAAAAACGGGTTTATCGTCTTTCGAAACATCTATTAGATGCCATTCCTATACGAAATAAATCAATACCTTGGTTTAACACAACCAGTTAACCTGATGCTAGATTATCGAACGGTATTGATTGTGGGCGAAGTTCTACCATCTGACCTTAGCATTCCAAGATTCCAAATGTGGGTTACAGGGTGGAGACAGGCCTTGCTTAGCCATAAGAACATCTAAGGTAGGAGTTGGAGTGCTCAGTTAGCTTAGGTTTACTTTTCTTAGTTTTCTTTACAATTACCTGTAAATGAATGATAGTTGTTTGAATGATGCATGTAGACGCATTACTTGAAGGTATGTAATGATAGCCGGTACGTGTTCGCCTAGCGCCAATGAATGCGTGACGGTTGGCATGCGTTATGTAGCAGAGGCAGTGCGGAAGTACATCTTTAGCATGCTGTGCTGTGCACTTACTTTAGTAAACACGTTTAGTGTTGCGTAAGAGTTACTGACTGACCGCACGCCATTGTGTTTCTTATCAAGTGTTGATTACTAGCTGTTACCTCGGCATCGATCGTTACGTTAACACGTTCATCCTACGTAAGTTCTACATCAAAACGTAACATTCTGAAACACATTCGTTTCACAATTCGTTCGTCAGACAGAGCACCCAAAATATCTCCGTTGAAATCATAGCTTTTAAAAGATGACTGACCTGAGCATTTAGTAAAATGGTTACGAAGTTTGTTAGCAGTCGGGAAAGTTTCTATGATAAATTCGTTAAATTATTCAAAAGCTGCAAGCGACGAGTATCTCTTCTCTACGCAGCTTTCTACAGCTGCTTGTCGTGTTATTGAATTTGCTTATTTACTTGATTTGTGTAGTGTAGGTACCACTATTCGTTGATTTGAATGATGTGGCTGGAGTGAATTTTTAGATGACTAGTACAGGAAAAGTCATGTGCAGATTGATACAGATGATGATTCTTTGATATGAAACTATGTATTAAAAATGCGAATGGACATTGATCATTTATGAAGTCTTGTCACAGATTACTAAATAGTTACTTCGTAAGTCTTCTCTTTTATTTTTGATATCTTGACCGTAATTAATAATAGAAATAAATTAAACTATTCATTGAAACTAAATTAACTTTAACTCCTCAGAATAAGTAAGTAGTTTAAGTTATAAAACTGATTTAACCGCTTCTCATACTTTTTAGGTAATTTCCTACTTCGGCTAGTAAATCATAAATTTCTAACATTTAAATATTCTCCATTTAGGCTGACCATAATTTACATGTGAAATGATTTATGTGGCCCGAATACATTACTATTACTATTTCTGATATAACGCTTGATGCTAAGGTCTCATTCTTTATTCATTCGTGTCAGGTGGTGACTTGTGTCAGTTAATTAAGCTAAAATAATTCACCAGTTGTCGAGCCCTCAGTTTGAGTGACAGATCGATTAAAGTTTCCCTAATTTCGTGAAATCAATGTCGCCTTCACCGCACCTCGGCTCGACTGGAAGGCATATTATTTAAAGAAATAATTTCAGCCGCTGCTGCTCACCTGTCATCTTGGAATATGACACTTCGTTTTAGATTAAATCTGTTTAGTATCTTGACGGCAAACTGACAAAAATACCTTCATTTAACGAAATTGCTTAGTCATTTGGGTGAAAGTTGTTTGGATGTTGTTTATCTATTTATGGATTTTAATAGGAAACCGATTAACAAAAAATAAACCTTCACAAACCAAAAATATGAAAAATAAATTTAATTGTGGCCTTAACAATAAGCAAAATCAATACCACCGATTACTGAAAGTAAACTTATTTTTCGGTTTTTAGTTTTTGAAGGTTTCCCTTTCCTCACCTCCTGTGTCTAGTGATTTCTCAACTACATTCATAAACAAAGCCACATTTATTATTTTTAGTATGATCCGACTAGGATTTAGGTACATCTGCGAAACCATCACCAGATCTTATAAATATTTATAGGGCACCTAATTTGGTACATATTTTTTTATATATGAATCACCGTGTACAAACACGATTCGAATAAAGATCTAATACATTTTTTTAAGTCGATTAAAATATTAATATTGTTGGGCTTGACATTAGTGTTAAATAGTTAATTATTAAAAATGTTGTCCAATATAATATCAAAAATGAAATTTAGGTTATATTGAATGCAATCCTGAAACTTGCGCACAGTAGATTTTTATCAGGACACTCAGAAAGTTTTGAGAAACTAAAAGACTATCTATTAAATTTATGTGAAATATTTTTATTGAATCTTTTCAAAGAACTCGTCAGCAGCCTCTATACAAAGTTTCATGCGTCTGAACCAATTTTCAACACATTTTTTACAGTCCGCCGCAGTCACTTCTTTCACGGCCTTCTTGAAGGCTGCTAAGCGCGTTTTCCGGCGATGAAAACTGTATCCCTTTCAACATATTTTTTTATTTTAGGGAATAAAAAGAAGTCACACGCTGCCAGATTAGAACTGTAAGGAGGATGCTCTATGACTCCAACCTCTGTGGTGTCCTGGAAGTCCATCGTTTTGGGCGCTGAGTGCGCAGGCTCGTTGTCATGGTGAAACAGAATCCCGCGGAGCCCGGGGTTCGGTCGCTTGTTGCTCATTGCAGACAAAACTTGTGGCAAACATTTTGTGGTATACCATTCATCTTTGATGCTGCTTTGGTGAAATTGCAATCGGATACCCTGTGAAAGTGAAGAAACTAGCGATCAAAAATTTCCCTGCGCTTCTCGATTACTTCACTTTCGTAGGCGTTAGTTTGTTTTGAAACACCCTAACTGTTGACTGACGCTTTGTTTCTGGATCGTATTGATAAATTCAGGATTTGTCACTTGCTGTCACAATGTCGTAAACGCGCCAAGACGAACCTGCTTCAATTTTTTTGTCATTTCACGGCACCACTGTATTGGTGTATTGTATTGGTGTACACCACTCACCATACACGGGCCTGCTTCTGAGCTTTGGTGAGGTTTTGCGGCACCCAGTGGAACACTATCCTCCTCATCGGAAGATACCCGTGTAGAATCTGGTGAAGGCTTCCCGAACCAATCTGCAGGGTATGCTAAATCTATTCGTATGCATTTCGCTTGTTTCCTAGAATATTTTTTTGAATGCTAGCCCACTTTCTACCGTGACTGCCGTGTTAGAACGACCACTCCTTTGTTTATTCCTAAAGTAAAGCGACCGCACTTGAACTGCCTATTCTAGTAGTAGATGGTTGCTTTTAAAGGTCCTCCATCCATAAAAGCAATTTGAAGTCGATCGAATGACTCATCAGATTTTAAGCCACATTTAAATTCGTAGAAAATCATCGCATGAAAATGTTTTCGATGCAGATCCATTTTTAAAAGGGACACGTTAATTTAATTTGGCCCTCAAAAAATGTGGAGGAAAATTCAAAATTCGAACAATAGTATTTTTACTTTTAAATACATAACTAAATTTTTCAAAATAATTACAAATGGCCAGTGTCTTATACATAAAAACGTGTTTTCTTAAAACTTTCTGAATGACCTGGTATATTATGTATAGTTATTAATACGGAATTATCAATTTTATTATTACATCAATTTACCCACTTGATAAAACTGCGCTACCGAAAACTTACACCTACCTCGATAGATGGCGTTGGCGTCGAATTAGATCGCGCTATGGTTTCGTTACCACCGAGCGTATATAGTCTCCGAGCGGCCAAACACAATTCGATCTTTCCAAAGGTTAACGGGGAATGATGATCGGACTGGGCTTGCGACTGCATGATGTCCACCACCGAATGTTACGCATACGGTGGGCTAAAATCCCTCTGACCCCCAATATAAGAAAGATCCGTATTATATTATGTATTTTTTATTTTTTATTACTATGTCGTCCGCCAGAGGGCGCCTGTTTAACCATCTGTTACTTATTAATATTTTAATAATTAGTCTCTCTCAGACTCAATTATTTAGGTATCAACAGAGTGAGTGTGTTGTGTACGCAAGTTAACGAAACGTACTTACGTACTTGACCTACCAGTACAACGCTTGACGACGTCATTCAACGTTCCTCGGTAAAATTAATTCAAGACACGAACGGTATTACTAGCGACTGAACAGGCTCTCCCGGCATTACTTTTAATGATCCCTACAATATTTACATTTTAAAAGTAAAATACATTTAGTGACCTTTAAATTTAACACCCAATGTTTATTCGAGTCCACGGCATTTATTCTGTCCGCAACCATGCTAATCTGAGCTATATAAGTACGGATTGTTGTTTACCCATATTTGTTATATTTATTTATTTATTATATTTACCACCTGTAAGTGTACATTATGGATTGCAATAAACTATTTGATTTGATTTGATTTGAGCACGTGTCTTTGAAACACTGTTTGAATGAGTTACTTGCATAAAAGTTAATTATGTATTTCAGCATAACTTCCTTCAGTATTATGGTAATATCCCTCCAGGGCCGATTAAAACTTCCCACCCGGTGTATAGCCGTCTGGCTCGTATGACCGTCATCTATTGTTAAACCCTCCCGCTCGTCTTTGATCTGTTACAAGTGGATCTTTGCCAGCCTCTTCTCTGTCTTTAAATCTATATTTTTAATTATTATTAAGATTAAGTTTTCGACTTGCTTCATTACACTTTTACTAAACTGCTATTTCAAACGATTTACTTTGATTCATAATAATTTCAAGAACAACTCTTAAGCAATATTTTTCTCTATTGGTTATCCATTAGTGGTTGTATGTTAAATATATTTTTTGCATGCCTACATGGTAAAATATTGCTGAACCTTTTACTATTTTTTTTTACTGATAGTCATTTATGTAAAATAAAAATATTTTTATCCCAAGGTAATTTTAATATATTTAGTCAGTTTGCCGCCCTAATAATAAATTACTTCGCTTCCGTTGTTTATGGAGAAATGATTATGTCAATAAATTGCGGAAAAAAGTGCGGGTCGTGAAAAGTGTGGTAGTGCGAGGAGCCGACGGGCGATGATTAATATTGTGTGTGTCAGACTTTGTATCGACTGCGATCAAATGGATTACCTACTGCATTAACAGTAAAAAATGAAGTCTTATTATGTGAAAATGATTGATTACACGCTAGTTTTCTCCAAACTGTTTAGTGTGAAATATCTTTGATGGGTTTCGCTAATTTGTTTATCATTTCTCAAAGTTGTTTATGGTCTTCGGAATATTTTGTAGGGAGTAATTTGCGGTTATTTAATTACACTGTCGGCTTTATTGAAGTCGGAGAGAGAGAGAGCAAAGAAAACGTTTTTGCTTGTGCAAAGGTAAACTATTTTCTGCTCCAAGTGGTGTTGGTATGTTAAGAAAGCGTGTTTGTAACCTGACGTGAGAGACTTGAACATTTCACATAACGTGACGCTTCTACACTTATCCTGCGCTTAGAGGTAATTTAGCAGACTCATTTCTACGTAGTAGGTAATTAATTACTTTGGGAAATGTCTGCAAGAAACGTTGCAGTAGTTTTGTTAAGGGATTAGAAAACTGCTGTATTATAAAATGTGGTTACATTTCATTCGGACTCGTCCCTTTAATTTCTAATGTAACATTTTTCTTATCAACTTTGAGCTCCAGGTGAGGTTGTAAAGCCCTTGCTTCAAATTTATCTCGAGTCGCTCCAAGATATAGCGTTGCCATTAAAGTTTCACGCTTTAGCGCTTAGGAGCGGCGCGTTCTGTACCCGCGTGTACTTGAGCCTGCTGTTCGGATCCCTGATAAAGTTTTAACTGGATCCAAACTCGAAATTGTTATGATGGTGATTGATTCAACTCGATCGTGACATACTTGTACGTAAGATTTGCTATATGCAAAGGTTTCAGTTGAAATTTTGGAGTCAAACAAAGAGATTTCAGGTGAATGTAGCAACATATTGTAATAAGGAGTAATACCTGCCATAAAATTTAAGAAAGAAAAAAGGGTTGCGCTTAAAAATTTCTGCAAAAATTACCACGGGCCAAGTCGCGAAGAGAAGCTAGTATACATTACACATATACTACCTTCTCTTCTCTATAATTTCGCTGTTATTTAAGTAATATATTTGAAGTAATCGTGTTGAAGCTCATCATCCATCGACTATGGAATGTCGTCAGTGAAACTGCAAGAAAATGTTTACGTAGAGCCGGAGACGCACATTCCTTGCTTTGCGAATTTATGATGACATTCATTAATCAACCTTGTCATTTTGATAAGGTAAAATATTATAATCTGTAAATTACAACTATGTTTAATATTTGTCATAGTTTTTTATATTTAATATTTTAATACGTCATTGATTTATAACATCATACGAACGTGTAACAACAACAAAAAACTAAAATCGAAATGGGGTTCCTCTTAAGAGAGAGTGGAATCAGTAAATTAAAAAGAAGTTTTGCAGACACAATACTAATCCATATTAATATTATAAATGCGAAAATATCTAAATATCAGGACAACTCACACGTGGCCATCTGATTCCAAACTAAGCAGAGCTTATACTATTGTAACCAGACAACTGATAAACACATTTAAATAAGTATATAATTTATAAATACATACTTACATATAATAAGATAAATAACACCCAGACACAGAACAATCAAACATGCAATCATCATTAATAGATATCCAACTGCATGTAATAGCTAATTTTTTTAATGAAAGAGTTCACATCAATTTCTCACCTCTCGGTGTTCAAAAATAAAATTTCCATAAACATCTGCCCATTATAAACAACGTTCTACAACAACATAGCTAACTACACTGGGCTTTAATCGAAGAAATCACTTTATTGCGCATGATACGGGAAATCTGTAAACATTGACTTTAGAAGTGTCGCATACTGATGAAGAAAAAGTTGTGAAAAACGAAGGCCATTAATAAGTCAATTCCATAACTCGGTGTAGTGACTAAACGTTACCAAGTGCAGTCGTGTTGTAAACGAGCAGGCGAAAGTTGGTGATTCAACATCATCTTGGCCCGAAAACTTTGCAAAGCTCAGCACCACACCTTTCTCTATTGAATCATATTATTCACTACAACTTTTACATTACTTAATGCAACATATACCAACTCTGTTTTAAGGTCATCTAGAAATATGTTGATACCTTTTCCCTGATTTTCCCAATTTTTCTCAGAAATATCTAAGCTAATCTTGACGGAAATGAATTAATTTTCAATATTTACATGGTGAGGCTTCTTTTTTATGCACATAGCGGTCGTTACACATTTGCCTAATAGAGCTTAACGACAATGCGCCCGTTGCGGTGATCTAACCGGCTTACAATGTGGTCGCGCCGCCGCCCGGCCTTACTCCCGGAACGTGCGGTATGCGTGCCCCACTTGTGTCACACTTACCCACTCACTAGATCGCAGCTTCATTTACATTTCATTAGAAACAGGTGATACCACATCAACGTCTATAATACATATACACGGTAGATATTGCACATCCATCTTATGGATGTGCATTATATATACCGTTATATCTGAACATCGTAACAATTCTAATCATCGTCGGGTTTCCAATTAAAAATATAATCTGCCGTTTCCATATTTGTTTTTTTTTCATTTCAAATATCCGATTTCCGATGGCAAAGCCGATAATACGTGTAGCTAACCTGTGTCAACAGATACGGCGCGAGGGCACGAGTATGGCGTGGGGAGCTAATGCCACCGGGCGTAGTTGGAAAATAACAGTCGCAGTGTTTACTTAGGACCGATAGGACTGCCTGTGCTATGCAGCCTCGATACTACCTCCCGTGTTTAAACACAGCCAATTGAGTGCACGTACTGTTTGCACGAAGGGAAATTTGAATCAACTGATGCTATCGACTACTTACGTATTCGGGGTCTAAGTTGTTTTTCATTAAGCAATGCTGATAGACCCATCAAAAACAAAAAGGCAATATATCATGAAACATTGTTCATAACTGCGTTCAATGCGAAAGTACTTTGTTCATAAATTAAACAAATTTCTGTATTCTTTATATCCTAATGTGCTCGTGTCCAGATAGTTATGTATGACTGCTTATAATCATTTATTCCAGCTATGATTTAAAAAAATCCGTCAGTGATATTACGTTTCAAACAATAAAGATTTAATTTTCATGAAACTGGTCTGACATTGTTGTTTTATTTAGAAATTTTAAGCTTCACTGATGTGCCAATAGGCTTCGCGGTAGTACATTAGATTAGATTAAGTTGAATATGGCATAATTCTCTTCCTAAATGCACGTTTGTTTATACCGTGCAACCTTAGGAGCTTTTACAGTTACCTTAAAAAGTACCGAGGTATTATTGAAAACAATAGGCTCCTGAAGCAAAACTGAAATAGGCACTCAGTGTATAGGACATCCACTTGACTTAGAATTGTATCGAAGTGGGGACCCGATGTCTTGCGATACCTAACAGGTCATAAGAGTTACTCAGCTGTGAAGGGTCACCACGACAACGATGCGCATGGCTTGCCGCCGATTACTATGTATGTATGTACAAATTGCTATCTATACAATAAAGCAAGATTACACTAATCTGAACTCTCGAACGCCTAAAAAATGTCTTAAGGCGCTTTGATCGATAGAATAAAAATCAATTTTGTGTGTGTAATACAGTTTAGTTGGTCTAATATCGTGAATGTGATTCAGATTGATGATGCCTGATTAATGAAATATATGTAGAGGCTAATAAGGCTACCTCAGCAGACTGCATGATAAAATGGCCGTTATGTTGACAACCCAAAGGACCTCAAACAAGGCAGGGCGATTTAATGATTTTGATAATGGTCTTTCTTTTATTTTTGACACTATGTTATTTAGCAAAAAATAATCCTGGTGATGAAGCCTTTCGATCGGTAGGATAAAACTACAGGCTGATTAATTTTCTCGAGTAACAGGTTCGATTCCCGGTTCAACTATGTAATTATTAAAATGTCTATGAATGCAGTTAAAAATGTTTTAAAAATTCAAATAATGTCTTCTTTCGGTAAAACGTTCTATCTTCATATATTTCAGGTACTTTCCCTCCATGTGGCATAGCCGTGGGACACCCTGTATATACCTATATTATGTTTATAATAAATAAGTTAAAGTGGCCTTTTTATACCTGCAGGTTTTAAACGAATTGGTTTAGTTTTGTAGTAGGAATGCGAATAATAAAAGTCCTTAAAAAAGTTTTTTCCGGATAAATCTAATTAATTATCTGATTTACTTGGTTATTACGAATGAGGAATATAAAAACTTTCTTTTTCATTCCAGATAGTGGGCTTGTAGGCCGGGTTAGTTTGGAGGTGTGATTGAGATTCTTGGTCTTAAAAATTGCACGCTCTAAAAATAACACTTATTATATATTTATATTGTGGTAGCTAAACACAGCCAATTTTGTCTGTTTGTTGACTAACGACTTTATTTACAATTTCAATTGCTCTATAATGGCATGGATATGCATATCATTCGTCGGCCTTTGACCGTTATGTGTCTGCAAGAGAATGTATCATTAATGTCAGTGATGTTAGCTATTTGTCGCGAATCAGTCCCGTTGCCGCCAGTTGCCGACTCATGCGCATATAGTGCTCGCATTACCCGCTAACCGACATTTAAGAAGGGCCGAGTGTGCTATTCCTGTTGTAGAAATGTTCAAAATGTTTGTCTTTTAGCTCCGTTTACATATCTGTGAGAAAGGGCTTGTAGTCAATTATTTCGGGTCGTCTGGGGCTTTAAGATCATTTTGAACAAAAACAGGCTTGAATAGAAAATTAATCTGAATGCTAATCTGAGTACTTAGTAAAGAAAATGGTAGTGAAATAAATTCGAGGTAAAATGTGATCTTACTGGACTACGATTATGTCTGCATAGACTCCACAAAGCTTGCTTAATAGAATTAAAGTTTCAGGCAGACAGTTTTACCATAATCCCTGTTGACTCTTTTATCAGCATCGTTTTACCGGGCTTTGAAGTTCGCTCACGCTACAATGTGCTATACATGTGAATGTTTGCGGCGTCAGGGCGCAGGGGGAGGAACGTGGGAGTAGGGTTCCGCGGAGGAGGCAATTCCCGAGTTTACCTTGTAACGGTAAGTGTACATCGGGTAATGTAGTTCCCATCCAATTATCTGTTGCGTTCATTTAATTAAGCGTATCACTGCTACTCACCACATAAACACGTGTTGGCTTGTGACTAACCGTAAATGTGGGTAGAAAGCGCGACTTGCACTCCCTACGTTCGACGTGATGCGTGGCGGACTGGCTAGCGGTCAACAGTACACCACACTTAAAGTGGACCAGTAATGTACGTATAAAGAAATAATGTGAACCGTTCATAGTCAGGACAAAAAGAAAACTTTAAAATCAGATAATCTTACGTTTTCTTTGACCATGCGTCCATGAAGTATAAATTATACATAGCAAAGTAGAGTTATTATTGTCTTTGTTATTGTGAAGGGAAGCATGCGTCCGGAGTAGCTTTGATCATGTCGTGTTCTTAATTGCGCTGCTGTTGGCTGCGGCAGGTACTCCGGCTTCCCGCACATAAGTTAGCATCTGCGCAGAGACTTTGTAATAGAAAATAACCGGGTGTTGTTAATGGCTGCGATCCTAGAGAGCTCGCGGAAAATGGTGGAGCGTAATGCCGCTCTGGCGGGAAGCGACGCGTAAGTTTGCGCTGCGGATGTTCGGTGCGTTGAAGTAACTTCCCTACTCCAATTTATGATTTTGTAATTTAAAAAGAAGTAACGTTTTATAATTGTTAAAATTATTACCGTTTTAGTCTTCCGGTGCCTAACGGCTTATCCTTTTCCTTGTCTACGATACAATGTATGAACTCTAGGGCCTCACCTCTAATACCATGATTTCCGTTATTTCATTGACTTCGTTATGAAATATTTGTTACGTATGCGAATTCTACGCATTCTTGTTGTTTCACCGGTAAAATAACGTTACAGCATAGCATGATAAGCACGATAGGCAATATATTATGTCAATTTATAATTAAAGAAATTTATGTATTTAAAATTTTGCACGAAATATTTGCAGAAAATGGGAAAATTCGACCGGCGGCGCCGTTATATTTTTCCTGAGTGTTCGAAAAGGCAATATGAATAGAAATGACTTGAATTCGCTGAGCAATTTCCTTGCTTTACCTGAAATATATTTGTTGAAAATGGAAAAAGATTCGTTTTAGATTCAAATTATTCAGTCGTCGTATTTCCGTCCTATTTGTTCATTTGTATTTTATGCAAGTGAAATCCTCGTGTTAAATAAATGTACCGAGTATCGAACGCAAAAACTGAATGCAATGAGGCGTTAACGATCTGATGTGGAGATTCGCAGACGCTGCCACCACCACCACCCTGTAGCGCGGCCGCGTGGTAGCGAGTGCCCGCAATGCTGAGCCACGCGAGACAAATGTTTGCTCGATCACGTCTACGATTTATAAGACCTATTTGCCATGGTTGGGTGCACTCTGCACGTGTCATTAACGACTCTACAATTTGACTATTATGTAGGTTCTTTTTACCTATTTTTTATTTTCTAAGTATCTACGGTCAATCAGAGTGAAACTTAGGTGAAAACAAGTAAGACGAGGCCATTTTTGGCATGTTTTCTCGATTGAGTCAAATATTAAGATTGACTAAGTGAGATAATATGAAGTTACTTATATCGTGAGATCGCTCCTCGACGTGTTACTAAAATTACGTAATAAGAAGTATTTTTCATCACGGAGAACATTAGAAAGGGTTTTATATAAAAAAGAGAATGCAATCCTACAACAAAGATAAATGGTTACTTGTCGCATTCTCGGTGCGTTACGTGCCGATGTCTGGGCGACGTTCTACAGTCGCGGCAGATCAACCGGCGCTAATGCTCCGATGGTGGCCAATCCATCTTTACGCCTCGACGTGACGGCAACCGTGACGTAGATGAACATTGCACCTGGCGGGGTCACTGAACCCTGCCAGTGCCACTGGGAAAAATATACAGTGGCCTGCTGCGGCCAATTAAGAGACATCGCGTTAACACGAAATATATGCTGTTTTTATCATAATTGTCACACGATTCGTTCTCTTTCCAATGACATGTACATGGCAGTCTCGATGACATGCACGTGGCTAATGAAAATGTTATTGTCGCCTAACACGATGTAGTAATTGGTATCGCCTTTAATGGTTAAATTAAAAGAAGGCGAATTGGACTGGTTTTTAACCGACTTCAAAAAAGGAGGAGGTTCTCAATTCGTCTGTATGTTCTTTTTTTTTTTTTTTTTTTGTATGTTTGTTACGCGATATCTCCGTCAATTGTAAACGGATTTTGATGGTTCTTTTTTTGTTTGATAAGTCATGATTCAGGGGTGGTCCCATATAAATTTTGTGGCGATCGGTTCAGTGGTTCTCGAAAAATTCACCAAGAACAAAAAAATATGACGAAATATTCATAGACGATGTGTGTTTTTTCTTCAAGTTTCTATATCTACATTGGGAGTCGACACTAAAAAGTAATAAATAAAAACTTTTTTTCAAAAAAATAATAACCGCCTTCAAAAACTAAAAACCCAAAAATAACTAAAATTTCGGAAGTCGGTGGCTTCTGTTCTGCCAGTCAATTTGTGTTGCCACCGACTTCCGAAATTTTAGTTATTTTTGGGTTTTTAGTTTTTGAAGGCGGTTATTATTTTTTTGAAAAAAAGTTTTTGGTAATTAGATAGGTCGTATATTAGATACGACCTATTTAATAGTATAGACTCTCTTCTGGGATAATCACATATAACTTCAATAAATTAAAATTCATCGTCTTTTTATGGTACAGAAATTGATAGAAATATTTGGATGCCTCTTCGACTTGTAAGAGTTATTTTGCTGCATAGAACTTAGCGTTACAACATCAGTCTACCTTTTTGCAAAAAGTCTTCCTTGATCATTGGCAAAGAACCTTTTTGTACCTTCTTATTAAACATTCGAACACACGTGATTCGAGACACAATAGAAAGGCAATATCGGTGCGACAGCCGGCTGTCGCTTGGTCGATGCAAGGTTAAAAAGAATTTGTCAAGTGCTTGGCAGGTCACGCATAGAATAGGGTTCCATAATGAACCATTTCGTAACAAATATTTCATGGGTTTCATATTATCGCATTATGTCGAGATTTGGCATTATCTGTGTTTTTTTTTAAGTTGTAATATAGTAGTAGTTAGATGCTCCTGAACTAAGTTATCTAACCCGTTATAATTTTTTTCTAAGTCCATCACATGGACTACCATCAACTCCATGTGTTTTTATTTTTAATTTTTCGGGCGAGCCGTTCAGCTTTTAGAGGGGGCAGGGCATGTGAAAGAAGCACATGACGAGATTGGTCACAGGAATCTCTTTTGGCTACTTAATTATCTCCGTTTGTGATTAGATTTTGATTTAGCTTGGTAGTAAAGTTTAAAATAAAAATAGTTAAATCATATCGTATTGTTATGTCAGGTGTTACACCAGCAGTAGCAGCACGTTTTGAACTGTTGAATTATCTCGGTCTGAGTCTGCCTACTAATGCTCCGACCACATCATTATTATTGCCGTCAGGTCCGACCGACCAGTCAGAAGACAACAACCAACAAATTGGACGCGCTGCGAATAGTAGTTATTCTGTTTATAGTCGTTATTCTGTTAGCTGTCGAATTGTCGAAAGAATAACAGGGTTTAGCCTCGCTGGCATGCGGAGTACGGCGCGGCTCCGGGTTCATATGTCGTGGCATTCAAGAGAGGAGCTCCGCATCTACGTTTGCAATGCTCTTCGGTAAATTGTGTCATTCAGAGATGTTACTTCAAAGTAATCTTTGAGGTAAAGTTTAACAGTTGCGGTCATTATTACGGTTGTTTATTGGCGTATCTACAAATAAATGTCTTGATAGTTTTTGACTTATTAATTTATTCAAGAAAGTAAAGAGAAAAAATTTGTTAAAACCCAACAGAAACGGTGTGGTTCACTGTTTATATGCGAACGTCATACTTTATATACATGCGTTCATATTCGCAGATACACACCATTTACGTAGGTTAGTGTGTACTATGATCGCAACATAAACGGTATATGGATAGACAGAGTCCGTTATGTTTTGGAAAATCGCTAGTGCGAATAATCTGATAAGCACGAGTAGCTTTTATACAAAAGGGTCGTTAGGAAGGTGCCTTTAGAAATCAAAGTTTGATCTAGGTAGGTACTAGAAAATACACTTGTTTAGTTAGGACGTAAAAAAGGATTCACATCAAAAGGTTTACACGGAAAGTTGCTATTTGCATTCATGTGTTCTTTACATTTCTTCTGTCTATCATTGACTGAATATACTCTGGCAGCTGGGAGTTTGTCATGCTCACTCAAATGTCTCACTGACGGTGGCGTGTGTGTTGGATCATTTGGTTCCCTTCAAAATGGTTGAGCTATTTGGTGCCGATCCAGACGTCATGTCCGTGAACGGGCGCTGTCTGCTGAGTTAGCTGCCACAGTTATTTTAAAATTTGTTTTGTTTATTTTAATATTTCTAACATGTCCGACTTGTTACGTTGTTCTCACATAGTACCTTAGATACAACAATGAATGATGTAACCAAATTATTGTAATATATTGATTTTAAAAGAGTGTCCATGGAGTTTCTTGCTCGCTCTTCTTCATGGGACCTACTTTTTGGAACGAGCTTCATTTTTCTGACAGACTGACACCTTGACGATTCAAAAGTACCTGTAATTGGTTTATTTGAATAAAATAGTTTTGAGTTTGAGTTTGTGTTGTGATTAGCATTGAACTGTACGCAATTTATTGTATCATCTTACGCATTCGCATCTTTTCGAATAATATTATAAATATCCTTTGAAAGTTGATACTTTTTCATTAATACTTGTTTCATAATCTCTCTCAATGCTGTATTTATTTTGATTACTACTTCACGAATTCTTACAGCATTTAAATGTATGTAACTTTCTTCAATTTTGATGAAGACCACTAAATTGTAAAGTTACTTTAACTATGTAGTGGTATGCCACAACTTTCTATCATAAATCTTTTGATTAATTAAATGAATGAAGATATTATCATTTTTATAACATATCCAATTGCTAATTTGGCAACAAAAATACAAGTTTAGTTTTCTACAATTTACGGCACTTACAACGCTAGTTAGCATTTTAAATGAAATAATGTTCGTCATTATCGTGTGGTGCAGTGTTGTTAGACTAAATCGACGGATTTGGCTTATTTGTAAAAAGAAACTAAAACGTTTTAGGTTAAAAAACTACATCTTAGTTACAGAACTCGAATTGCTACGGTTGCTACGGGCTACGACTGCTACGAAATAAGTTAAAAAAGTTAGAATCTCTTTTGAATTGATTTTAACACAGGTCATGAATAAATAGCTTGTTTAGATGCAATGACTCGTACGTAGACAATCAATGTGCAAGTACTTCGTGTCTCCCACGGACGTGCGTCGTCAACCTGCGACACAGTTACTTCGCCTATTGTCTCAGCTTCCTCGCCGCGGGCTTTTTGTCCACTCTTTTGATATTGGGTGAAAACAACCGTAAAAACCAAATCCGTGTTGAGATGCCCAAGGTTACTCAATGTCATTTGGCGTTGGATAACTTAGCAACTCGACGATGTTCAACGTAAGGCCATGCTCCATTCTAGTTGCGAATTTATGTGTTGTGCGAAGCTAGTTCGTAGCACTTCAATATTAATTATCACTAGGGGAAGGCGAGAACCATGAAATGGACCCCGAGCATAGCTCCCGCGGGACGTCTACTCCGTAAATCCGTAGGCTATAAATAAAAGCTTTTAACTCGCCGATTATTTTGGATTTACGACAAAAGTAATAAATACGGCGCCGTAAATAACATTCGATGAAATATAAACGTGCGAGTATTTAGTAAACACTAGTTTGTTAATTAATAACTTCATGAGCATCTTTTATGTATCTAGTAACCCGTCAATTCACGAGAGGCAATTAAAACGTGTCCCCCAAGCGCGATGCGAGCTACCTACGGTAATTAATTGGCTGCTAAATTTCACGTGTTCACCATTTGCCGGTTTAAACCGTTCCAGGCTGCAGGGAATGCATGCTATGCCACCTGATACACTTTACTAACCCGAAATATATGTATGTACATCTTATCGAATGTATTCTTATACTTTGTTAATTAACGTACAGCCATCATATCAAGATACTACAACCTGTCAACTTTCTGATTATATTTTCAACTTTACTGCTAGACCAAGGGTTCAAGTTGACGTGCTGGCGTCTGTACCAAATTTGTCTCAAAGACTTTCTGTTCTTATCTGTTGTTACAGTTATATCTCCAGTTGAAAGCGTTTAAGTTTTAAAAACTACATTGTGCACAATGGTTTGGAAGACGCCTCGTCCTGACAGTAACACTATTATTTAATTAGCGGGAGCTTTCACTCGACTGAAAGTGGGACTAAGGCTTCGATGAATTTATAAGTAAAGAAAATAATTGTATGTTACGTTGCCTCATAAATTCAAGAAAGGCACTATAAAATAAATACATACGTTCATAAAATCGCAAATGAAGAGAAAATAGAATGTGCTTTCTCACCTTCGTAATACCTAGGCAATGATGTTATAAGTACAAAAGTGTAGATAGGTTATATGCAGTCAAAAAGTGGCACATTAAAAGTTTGCCAAGTGGCAAACATGATACTGAGTATCGCGTTGATATTTGACGTTTATCTCTTTTTCACTCGCACTACTTCAATCATGTCATCCTACTTTGACGTGTAATGTATGTGTGCGTTAGTGTGCCGTTTTTGAAGATAGAATTTCGTTTGGGTAACCTATCTACACTTTTTTACTTATAACATCATTGTACCTAGGTGTGAAATCCCGATCATTAGATTAGGTTACAACAATGGTTACTCATAACAACAACGTATCAGGCTAAGGGTTAGGCAGGAGTCCAGGCAATGACTATAAAATCACAGATGACATAAGGCCCTAATCGCTATTGGTTTTTTGTTCTATTTTGTTTTTAATAATTTGTGTATTCATTGTTTTTTTTTAATCTTTCGCAGAATAACTTATAAATTCTAGTCATGTATACATAACAATATATCTGTAATACAAAGTCGTTTAATACAACTAATTTATATGAATATCCAATGCATCAAAACATGCAAGTCATCACTGACGATACCATCAACAATGCTTCCAATTTCACGTTTATTTATTATTAGTATTTGTTTGAACTGATAGGAAAAGTTTAGATTAAAATTACATGAATAATGAAGAAAGGAGTTGAGTGCAAGCGATCTCTCAAGCGGTCTCTAATCATGTTTTCTCGGTGGCGGTCGCGGCACGTCGGATTCAAATCTCCATATTATTATAAAGATCGAAGGTGTTTTGTTTGATTTCTCTCAGCAGAAAAACATCACAGTTAGATAGGTAAAAGTAAACAGGGTGGCTATTAACGAAGTCGAAAGTCCGGAACTGGCTTGGATGGAGCCGGCGCAGTGGCTGGGCTGGGCCCTCCCTGTCGCCACGGGGTGATCGCCCCACCATCGCCGCCTCTACAAATACACTATTAAGCCGGCACATAAGAAAACTTTGTCAAGTAAACAAACCACCAGAGTAAACTATTAAACGAGCTAAACTGACTGCCATGGACCAACAGTTTCTTATCGAAATCGTATTTATAAAATAAAAACTATTATTTGGAAAAAGTTGTGAGTTGTTCGAGCGCTATGTCACACTGAGTTTCAAAAATATGAAAAAAACACGAAGTTATTAGAGAAAGTGCGCGATTGACATAGTCACACGTGTGCCTGCGGCTGTCACGACGCGTCTCGCGAGACTCATTATGATGACATACATACAGGCATGGAAACCATTTGTCCATTAATACCTGCTGACAGAGAAGCCTGAGTACAACTGAGAAGTGCTACAAATTGTTATGGATACAGTATTCTTCACGTATACACGGAGCCTGTATCGGGTCGGCTTTGCTACATTCGAGCCAAACACTGGACATGTTTGTGATGTTTACAATAAAAATCTGGGTCAATATCATAAGCATAATATTATTACCATAGAAAGCGCTGTAATTAGAATTTACTTGTTTCTGCCCTCGACTTCGTTTGCGTGGAAGTCAAGAACATCGGTATTTAGAGAAATATTAATTGACCTATTTATAACAAACACAATTTTTTACAGTTATAAAAAAACTAGAACGGTTCCTACGGCACGTTATAACGGTGCCAGATAGGTTCCTTTTAAATTAGTTAGTGTATTACGCAATTATGGATTACAAATTTAATGAGCGCATTTGCCTAGTTTTATAATAGGCTGGCTTTTGCCCGCGACTTCGTCCGCGTGAAATAATGCTTCCCGTTCCCGGGGGATCTCTGGGATGAAAACTATCCTATGTCCTTTCTCGGGTCCCAGAACATATCTGTACCAAATTTCATTCAAATCAGATCAGCGGTCTAGGCGTGAAGAAGAGACAGACAGACAGACAGACAGAGTTACTTTCGCAGTACGGATTTTAGTATTCTATAACATCATTTGATGTTTTATTAAGTATTTTTTAAGAAACTTTTTAAGAAACCCGTACAATAAGATACCTATGTACATGTTGTTCGCGCCGGTTGGTGTTCATTCGCTTGGTTCATTATAAGTGGGTCAACGTACGAGATGAGACAATTTTCTGTCACGCTTTACACACATTGATAGAAAATTCTTGCTCGTAAATCTTGCACTTTACAAACTTACCATTTTGTGGAAAAATCTTGATTCCCGGAAAATAATCCTATGATTGATAGAAGCTGAGCACTTGGTTCTAGCACTGTCACTGTGTTTTTTTTGTAATATTATAAATCACCGATCGATTTCATTCTTAGATCACATTAGTGGAAACTTTCTCACTTTCGGTGTCAGCAACCGGTTATTCACGGATTGACCAGTGGAGGTCCATGCTTACGCGGTGGATGCGCGCGCGGCTGTCGTCGGCGTCGTACTGCTGGCGGGCGCTAGGCCCCCACCAGCGCTTCCTGACCTACACCTTGTGGCTGCTGCCGCACCGGCTCCGGTAAACAAACGGTTCAGCGACCGATTGCACGCCGAGCATCTCAGAGCCGGCTCGAGTTGCGCTCGCCTTCTGCCCGCCACACAGCAACACATTTGTAATTCAATGTGATAACGGTTCCGAGAGCGTTCGCGCGTTTACTTCAGTTCCCGTTGATTCTGGGTCGTGGCACACAAATCGAGACAAAATCGTTCTGATTCCGCCAGATAGCCTCAGGTGCGCTTGTAACGATATAGTAGCGAGGGAACATGCCCGCGCACTTAACTCAATTGTGCTGCGGTTGCGCTCCACTACACTTAAGGATTTGCATAGGTACACGGAAGAGAAAATACATGTTCCGTGTGTTACGCGAAAATATTCGGTATCCCAAATGATTCATAATTTTGCTTTCTTTTTGTGTTTATTTATTTTAAATTATGTTTAAGTGAAAGTTAAACATGTTAACATAGCTACGTGACAGTCGTTGTTTAATGATTCAAAAAGATTTATATTTATGAAGTAAAACGTATTTTACCCGCTGTGAACCGGTAAAAGCTTTGTTAAGTACTGGTTAACCACAGAGGCTTGCTATTAAATTCTTTTAGCAAGGCTAGCTTTCCGATAACCTACATTAATTAGATCGTGATAATCGAAAATCGTTAGGATTCCAACACCACTTCCAAGATCACATTCAAACTACCTAGCTGCCAGACAAGGTAATTTCATTGTGATCTTGTTGAATGTGAATATATTTACATATTACATTTTTAAGACTACATTAAATTGTAGAAACATAGCGGTTTGCCATAGGTTATGTCAACAAATATTATACACAGCTTAAGCTTGCAACAAGTGAGCTTTTATTATAATGGTAATAAAAAGCGCTTGTGAGGAATCCGTATTACCCGTATGTTAAGGTTTGACCCAATTGTCATCAACCACTGATGTCATAGCCAACGAGCTAATGGTTATTACGTAAACATTTGTATTTTGTAATACCTTATTCAACGTTAGTATTCAATATTTTCATGATTGACGGGTCAATTTATTTTGTCAATAGGTTCAACATTGTAGGTAAATAAATAAAACACTTTATTTTCAAGCTGAACGTCTGATTTAGAATGATACCGGTACTAGATCTACTAACAAATTTAAGTGAAATAGAATTCTAAAAATTCCTAACGCTTTTTATTATCTATGGATTTGGCGCCGCATGAATTTCAGGAAACGTGTTATTCGTGGGATTTGCACTTTCAAGTGTAGTAAATCTGATGATACATGTTTGAATCAGTTTTAATTTAGTGATGGACCCTCAGGTACTCTGTGTAATTATAATTTGGGCTAACACAACTCCAGGCAGGGTAAGAAACAGTTAAATATTGTATCATTTTCCTTGTCTACAGAGTAGCGGACGGTGCACCAAATGCGCGCACTTGCTTACTGCATCAAAAGCTGCAACTCCTCAACTGCTGCATCAGGCGCGCGCTGGAAGGCACCGGCAGTCTCACGGGCAACTCTTCCGACGACGAATTTTTTGATTGCTCTGAGGGCGAACATGAAGAACAACTACCCTGGGACCGGCCAGTTGGCCGACTAAGCCGATTCGGTGATGCTACTATGAAGAATGGAGCGCCCTTGTATATTCCCCGCACACAGGTGCGCATAATGTTCATTAAATTGTGGCGGAAACTCAAGCTACTTTACATACCTACTTTATCTTTTGATTTATTAGTTACCGTAAATTTTTTTTTGCAAATCCGTTACTGTACATTTTGCCAACTAGGTTATGGAGTAGAAAGTTATAAAAAGTAATCGAAATAACTGTTTATTGATATTTTTATTGATACTTTTATTGAAATTTTTATTATAATATACTATGAATTCGCATACTGACGTCTGCAAAATTTCTCTTTGGAATACAGGATCCTGCACCAAAAACTGAAGACCAGTTAGAAGAAGACGCGGAACTAATGGTGCGGCTCGGAGATGATGCTAAAGCGTCCGAACTGCGCGCTAGAATGATGAGTGCTTCGCTTCTGTCCGACATGGAGGCATTTAAAGCGGCCAACCCTGGCGCAGATCTGTGCGACTTCGTGCGGTGGTACTCGCCGCGAGACTGGAAGCCAGACGGCGGCGGAGCGCTCGGTGACCGTATGTTGTTACCAGGTAACGCCTGGGCGGAGGCGTGGAGTGTGGCGCGCCCGGTGCCGGCGGCCCGCCAGCGGAGGTTGTTCGACGAGACTCGCGAAGCCGAGCAGGTGTTACATTTTCTACGGTCGCGGACTGTCAGCGCCGCCGCTGAACTCTTGCTCCCGGCTATTCTGCGAGCCGGAGCAGCTAAAGCACATGACGAAGGTGTTCCTTACGGAAGTTCATCGCTTGGTGGTGTTGATACCCGAAGGACATTTGAAATAGCGGCTCGGGAGCTTCAGGACGCCGAGAGGGAAGCATGCAGAGCTTTATGCCTGAGAACGGTGCTCGGTAGCAGCGAGGAAGGCGCGCCGCTGGACGTGGCGGGGCGCTCGCGGATACTCAGCGCGGCGGGCGGCGGGCTGCCGGCGCCGGCGCGCCGCGAGTTCACGCTGCGCGTGCGGGACGGCGTGGCGCCGCAGGCCCTGCGCGCCGCGCTCGCCGCCGACATGACCATCATCGGCGCCTTCACCGAGCGCATCGTGTGCTTGTAGCAGTGCGCCTGAATGTCCCGCGTGTCGGACCCTCGCACTGAACTCACTGTACTAGTGTACATTTTAATCTGGGTGAGAATATTTGTTAACGGGATGTAAATGAATTGTTAAATTAGTTTGTAGGTATATTAGGCCATATAAGGTGGAAATACGTATGTAAGCATGTGATTTTAGATACCTAAATACTGTTAACAATCTTTTGTCAATATCAATTATCTACGTTAATCATACTTGCCTACATTATTATAGCATTTTATTACATTACTCTATAACTATAAGAATAAGATATTGTTACCTCCAGGCTTGTACAGTTTCATGAAATACAGGCGCTTCTTATGGTTAAGATGAAGTTCTTATTGTGTTTGACGTGACCTTCCGGAAGCCCTTGATCGAAACCAATTAACTTTCTGTGGGAAGTTGTGTAGGTATTGGCAGGTGCTATAGTAGCAGTGATAGGTACGATACCTTGTTTACGAGGCTTTTGAACAATAATGGCTAGGTTGTATGGCTCCGACTGTCTTGTGTTCTAAACTAAATAAAACTTCGACGATTTTTATTAGTTTATTTATCAATTTTGTAAAAGATTTTATAAGGATAAGCAAGAGAAATTATTGATTATCCTAATAATCACCAATTAACTAAGTATATTGATTGGTGATTGCGGTGTGATGATTTTTAGAGAGCAAAACCGCCGTTATCCTATCTGATCTTAAAGAACTCAATTCTTCCATTCCTTAGTTAATATGTAATTTTCGTTCGTATGTTGTGTTTCTGTTTAGCGAGTCGAGACCATGCCGCAACTCCTAAGCGACGAAAAATTTAGAAGACAGGCTTCAGAGCCCAGCTTAAGACGGGTGGTTCCAGATATGGTAAGCTTGCGTAACATATTATACTTGCAATGTAGAGACACCGTGATGTTGTATATTAGTATTAGTCTTCACCGCAACACTTGATATGATTTGAAGGCTATCAGTTACACATGCCCACGTGTCTCTTTACGTGCACAATATCACATAGTGGTAATGACATTCAACAGAATATACAACTTGGCTTTGTGGCAGTCTAGAGTGAACTGGTGACGTCATATTTATGATTCTATCACTGGCCACTGATTGCGATGCGTGGCGCGTCAGGCGAGCACTCGTTGATAGCAGCGCGTACGCTGCTCATTGCTAGCCGCGTGCAGCAGGTGCGGCCGCCGGCAGAGCTCGGGCGAGTAATGTAAAGCGGGCAGAGTGGCAGGCGTGGGTGGCGCACGCATGCGCGCCGCGGCGCGGGCCGGGAGCCTCGCGAGATGCCTCAGTGGCGCGGCGGGACGCCCGGTCGATTCCAGGGCGCGCGCAAACATGAGTGTTTGAACCGTATCATCCGTAAATTTCACAGAAAATATAAATCGCAATTACTCAAAGTCTTGATTCTTTATCAAGAGTTAAAAAAAATATTGTAGTTTCGGTCTCGTTCATTGAGTATGTTACAAATAAAGTATACGTTCGTTTCCTCCGGCATCTTATAAAAAAATCATGGAACATATTTGGACATCTGCTTTCGTGTGATTAATAAGTACACCCACAGAATGTGTAATTGATGGTGTAGATTAATGTTAAATGTTTCTGGTGACAACTTGTCATTCATAACTATCACAGAGTGAAGTGTTGTTGTTGTGTAATTATAGATGAAAATATTTATTGAATGGATGATATGTAAATAGTGGGTGTATATTATCACCTGTGTTATGCGCTTACTTTTTGCTCGCCTAAGGAAAAGGCAATAATGGTCGGTGACTTAGTATCTTCGGCACTACTACCAACGGTAAGTGGAGCATGGTAGGTTCATTGGATTTAGGGGTAGTAAAACGCCACTATATGAAAGTGTAATTTGCTACAAGGAAAATCTGTTGATGCTCGCATACCAATCGGAAGTGCTGTTTATATTCTGCGACATTATTAATCAAACTCCGATGGCTGAAGTCAAAGTTTCCAAGTTCATTGCTTAGCAATTGTCACTCCAAGCCGAGTACTGTGACACCGGCGCGCCAGCCCCAATGAGAACCATTATCGAGTTAGACGCGACAAATATTGGCAATTCAATAATAATAGCAGCTACACATGTCATCATAATTGAAGGACCGCGTAGACGGCGCGTTAGTGTTCCACGCGCGCCTCAAAGAGAAGGAGTCAGCACAGGAAGGGGCCCAACAGGGCCAACGCCTGCCGGGGTTGCGGAATGTTTGTAGTGGTTACCGTGACCCTGGAACATAAAGGGCAATCGAAGGAATATGAGTGGGTTTTAGTCAGTAAGAGTCTGACACGCCCTCCCGTCGCACCCAGGACGGGAGCAGTCATTGGATGATTTCCCACTCACCAAAAAAAAAAAAAAAAAAAAAAAAAAAATCATAATTGAAGGACGCCGGCCGATACTCACTGCTCCTATTTACTTTTGTTTGTGAGTGCCAATAAAACAATAGGTACTTATTATTTATAAACTAAGAAGATAACGTCATACTGCCATTGTCTATCCCAAACGTTAATTCTCTCGAGGATTGAAACTTAATAATTGGGAGTTGGTTTTAGGAAATCTCAGGAGGAATAAGAAGGCCAATAACTAAACGCAATTCGGTATCTTACAGATTAACTTACTAGGTCAAACGTCGACCATCGCCGCAGTTATTTATAAAATTATGTAGAATATTATAGAAGAAAATAAAGCCAGTGTTACAAAATTTCGCTCGAGTGATTGACGGTTGTTTATGTTTTGATGTAAGGCGAGGAAGAATGTTGTGCAAGCACTAAATATTGTTATGAACACGGTGTGTGGTGTTATCACCGACCCGATTCGGAGATGTCTTGGCCCCAGCCCTGGTGACGTGAAGCGGGCATGTTAAGTGGAGCGATGCTGGCGTCCTCCATGTCCACTGAATGGCTGAGCCTCTAAAGCTATTATAAATAGGCAGCCCATTATACAGTGTGCGCTCGACTGGACAATGAATAGACTTCGCTCATATCTACTTTGTCTTGGGGAAATGAGTTTTCTATAGGTGAGAAAAATCAAGGGCGTTGCTCTGTTTGATTGTTGCTCTCTATCGCAATCGAAAAATGTAGCTCTTCATTTTTTCAACCGACTTCAAAAAAAAGGAGGAGGTTCTCAATTCGACTGTATTTTTTTTTTTTTTTTTTTATGTTTGTTACTCGATTTCTCGAAGACGCCTGGACCGATTTCGAAAATTCTTTTTTTATTTGAAAGGGTATGCTCGTCATTTGGTCCCATTGTCATCAAGTCAGGATCTGGTAGTGGAAACCCTGAGAAATTGAGGGCATCTCTAGAAAATTGTAGGCAAGCATCGGGTAAAAACTTAATATTAATGTGTATATCTGATGAGACTACAACACCATGGAGGTTTAGGGCTGATCTGATGATGGAGACGACAGAGAATCAAGGGAACTCCTCAACGACACACCTTAGCTACATCGTCTTTGGGCTTATTTTATTTGTGATGACAAGATCTTTACAGAGAGATGGGTTATGACTGCCACTGCAAGCACCGTGATGCAGGTGCAGTACAGTTTAGGGAACTCCTTAATGGTTGATAGCAGCTACATAGTGTTTGGGCTTATTTAATTTGTATTGATGAGCACTTTACACCGAGATTGATTATACTGCAGATTCGATAGTGAAGACAAAATACAGTTTAAGGATATCCTAAATGGTACGTTGCAGCTACCTCGTGTTTAAGCTTTATTTAAGTAAACTTTATACTGAAATTGGTTATGATTTGTCGTTTTGAATCGATAATTTTTATAGGTACTATGAGTAATATAAAAATGGAGCACATTCATATAAAAGAATTTTTTTTACGCTTGGATGAAACTATTGGTATGGACATTAGCAGCCTGGATTATTTAGTCAGACATTGAGACTCGACACTAAAATGTAAAAAATAAAAAACTTTTTACAAAAATATTATAACCGCCTTCAAAAACTAAAAACATAAAAATAACTAAAATTTCGGAAGTCGGTGGCAACACAAATTGACTGACAGAAGAGATAACTGAGATAAGCCACCGACTTCCGAAATTTTAGTTATTTTTATGTTTTTAGTTTTTGAAGGCGGTTATAATTTTTTTGTAAAAAGTTTTTTGTTTTAGGCTTTCATTATTATTGGTGACGTTTAATTATTTTTTCTATCTAACGTTGATTCCTAAAGGTTACATAAATGCTTGTAGTAAAAAATCTACTAGGGTATGTGTAGGTGTCTATGTACTTAGGTAAGTAGGTATACGTAGGTGTACTCCATGTGTTATTTAAGCGCGAGCAGGCCTCCGAACTGACTAATTTATTAGTGTTCTGAATGGTTTCCCTGTAACTGTAACTTATCATGCTTCCTGACCTCGTTTCACGTCTCATTATTTCGTAATTATCTTTGGTAGCTTGTCAGTTAGTGGAATGTTTGTCAAAATAATTACATACTCACCCTTATCTTTCATAATATATTTATATAAACATGCTGATTGCCTAACGATTAATACTTCCCTATTGACTTAGTTGACTTTGTTAATCGTTGTTTATTTTTGTAATGCCGTGGCTACATTATCTCGATACGATGAATATTACACAGAAAATGCAATAATGATCTGTATTCTGATTATTGCATTTTCTAAGTAATGCGCGTAATCGTTGTATTGTGATAATGTAACCAGTTATGTTATAATGACTTGCAATATTATTATATAATTATCTTGTGAATGATAATTTCAGCAAAAGTGACTGACAAAAAATTTGCAAGGAGTGCCCGACTATATTCTTCGGTATTCGGCCTGTTAGACTACTTTTATTCTTTTTTACCCGAGTACCTACTAAATTATCTAAGTATTATTCGGCGGAATACTGAATACTCAGAGATTTTATTGCAGTGCAGGCTGATGATTAAGGAAAATAAAGGTTGATTTACATAGGTATAATAAAGTATTTTTCTTGTATCTAATTAGTACGCAATTGGTCTGGATATCAACGCCATTATTATAGAAAGAAAATAAAAAAACATCTAGTAAAAGCAAGCAAATTATCGTAAGTAATTATTTTACCAGTGGAAGATTGACGTGCGGACACGCAGATTTTGATAGTCAGATTTGTATCTCCATTTTATGGATAAACACTGTGAAAATCATATATACCTAGGTTTATAAAGAAGTTATACACTTACTGGTGGCCCGATACTGTCAGAAGCCCGGCACCGGGATTACGTATCTTGCAATAGCCGAGCGATCGCGATAATTTAGCAATACTTATTTGCTGCTCAAACGTCAATTCAAAATACGTCACGTCAAATAGCAATCTAGCGATAGTGCTGCCTCTGTGGAGCAATCTGTACACTAAAATATGCATTTTTCGTTTGGTGGTTTTGTATTTAGTATGGTTTTTAAGAGCAAAGTTAAGTTTTTTTTATTAAAGGTGATTTTTAATTAGTTCCAGCGATTGCTCCTTTATCGTCATTGTAGCAATAAGTGCATTAGAACAATCAGCGAGCGATTAGCAATCGGTTCATACATAGTACGATTTTTTTTGACGATCGCGCGGTGATCGCGCGATCACTGCGCAAATATTGCTCATTGCTGTTTCATAGGTAATAACCCCGCCGATTTATTTTGACGATCGCGCGGTGATCGCGCGATCACTGCGCAAATATTGCTGATTGCTGTTTCATAGGTAATAACCCCGCGGGTCAGTCCAAACCACGACTCACGACTACTACTCACAGTACGTATACTTATAACTATTTGTACGTACCTACGTTTGTATACTTAGTTTACGTATTACTTACTTTACTTATGTCCCACTTAATTTAATACAACAATTAACAACACCTCCCTAGCCGTTCCCCAACAATGTTAGAATACCTGTGCTTAACGTAAAGCAACTGCGATACGCCTTGGTTAGACTGCTTAAGACTTTTTGTCTTCTGTCAACCCGTATCGAGTAACAAAGTTCTACGCATGACAACCGAGACCAACGGTTTTAGGCGCTTTTCGTGGCGCTGGATGTCAGATCCAAGATAAATTATATGTAGAAATTACATGTGAATTGAAAAAGTCGCATTGAAACTTGCCTCGATTCGAAGCAGCAACCTCTCTCATGAGAGACGGGCGTCATAACCACTGGGCCGGCACAATATTTAATACAAAATATACCTAATACCATAAACAATCTAGTAGGTATAGTATCAGACTATGCTCTGATTTGTTGAGGTGTGGAAATAATATTATACTTAGGTACATATGATTTTGTAGGTGTGGTGGCCAGATCTTAATTAATTTATTTATTTAAAATTTATACATTTAAAATTTGATACTTAATTAAAATGTTCAAGCGATTCTTCGACCATTTTATATCAAAATCAATTTTAGGATCTGGTCACGACCGTATGCAACAAAATAAACATTTGAATATTATTATAAATTAGTAATGAAAAAAATAAATTATTGGTTGCAATAATTTGTCTAATCGTGAAAATTCCTGTTTCCCATTTAATTGTTTACTGCTGATGGATGAAAGTAACCCTCAACCTCTTATAAAATGGCGGTCTGACTTGAGAATTGCTCTTCTCAGTTGACACTGTCTTGGAGGAACATATTTGCTGTTCCCATCCATCATCATTTCCAAAACCCTGATATTGGAAATGATGATGAACCACGTAAGGATTAAGAATTGAATTTATGACTAAGTATGTTTTCTATAAAGTATAAAGAATTACCAAATCATGAAAGTATCATGGGGACATGATAAGGGCACGATTGCAAGGGCTGTAAGTAAAAAACAAGGCAGTATCCATTGTTTAATCGGCAATTAAAGTGCAACAGAAATAAAGTTGTAATCGCGAAAATTTGTGGTGACCTTCAGGCAGCGATTTCTCCTACTCGATGGTCTCCTCCTGATGACCTCGCGGTACAGTAAATGTAAGTTCACTTCAAACACACAATTGTGGAGATATTAAAACAGTTACGGGCCCGATCAGCTTATCTGCGTATCGATAGGCCATTTTCAATGACACCAATACACGCGGTGCCTTTGAAGCGCACGATGTATTTACGATGTAAGCAAAACGCAGTTGGACGCTTCTGCCTAACGAGAGCTAAATCCTATGTTGTTCACCAGGCATAATTTACGATCGCATATAAAAATATAGGTTTACGTTGACCAGGTGGCCACATTACGCAACCCAAATCGTAATTCTATGTTTTACTCCATTGTCTGTTATATTTAGACCTATTTGCTTAAATAATGTTTTCATTGTAGACATGGATGTGGTGGAAAAATATCACTGATGATAGTTTCCAAAAGAAACGGTTAGTTTCATAAACAACTTGAACTGTTCGTTCTGCTAAACCTAATTCTAATGGACCTTTTGCTTTTCGCCCGTTTTTAGGGTTCCGTAGTCAACTAGGAACCCTTATAGTTTCGCCACGTCTGTCTGTCCGTCCTCGCTTAATCTCTGTGACCGTTAGCACTAGAAAGCTGAAATTTGGTACCAATATATGTATATCAATCACGCCGACAAAGTGGTAAAATAAAAATTAAAAAAAAATGTTTTATTAGGGTAGCCCCCCCCTATTTGTAAAGAGCGCTGATTTTTTTTAATTTCAACCCTAACTTGTGATATATTGTTGGATAGGTATTTAAAAATGAATAGGGGTTTACTAAAATCATTTTTTGATAATGTCAATAATTTCGGAAACCCCCCTCTAACTTTTGACCCGTAGGTTTAAAAAATATGACAAAAATCTGGAAAGTAGAACTTTACAAGGACTTTCTAGGAAAATTATTTTGAACATGTTGGAAAGACCAGTTCTTGTACAAAAAAGACAAAAAGGTGTACAAAATAATTTCTGCGTACTTATAGTATGTCAACGTAACAAAGAGCCTTTTTTTAACTTATAAGTGGGAACACTTATTGTGACGGACAGGAAACTACGGAACCCTACATTGTGCGTGGCCCGACACGCTCTTGGCCAGTTTTTCTTTTCTCACGACTTTAAATCTACTAATAATTACTGCAAAGATAGCATAAAATCCAGTTGCTATCAGGTGACCCACAGTCGCACACGTATAAAACGAAAGGTTACGTGTAAATTGCCATTTAACTTTCTCGAATCTGGCTTAGCAGGTTTTTGATTTAGTCTACAGAGAAAATATGCAAAAATCGCAAAGCAAATTGTACTTGTAAGCAAAATATCTAAGCACTTTCACGAAATCTGTTGCGCTACTTTAATAAACTTATTGACTTTTAGGTATCTATACTAATAAATCGATAAATAAGCTGTTAGTAAGTTCGACAGCATCACTATTTTTATTCTCAAACTTATAGGCAGAAGTTATAGACTATGTGTCATGGTTCCATAAAGTCGGGCCATTGTGCTCGTTATTACAAGTGAAACGTAATGTTCGTCGTGAATGAAAGTTTTTGTCATCAGCCTGCCTGCCATCACCCTTACGTTGTAATGAGCATGTAATGATAGCTGCCTTGTTTGTTCCCTTTTTGGTTCGAAGAATACAAAATATTTTTCCCAAATACTACATTACTCTCACGTTTTGTTTAAAAATTCATTGCACTGTTTGTGTTTCCACTAATTCATTAGGAACAAACTTTTAAACGCTACGTTCTGTAAATAAACTTAAAACTTGAAGTACGCTTGGATCCTTGATACAGTTGATACATACTAAGTAAATAGAAATGATAAACTTTCTAATTGCTGACTTGCTGAGGAAGTACATCTTCAAAAGCTTAGGGAATTTAAAATAATAATCATGACTGTGATAAGTCGCGTATGCGATTCAATCTGTTTATCCTTGACAGTCTTTTTGTTCCCACTAATTAGTGCTGAGTAGGAGTTAAGCCTTCCTCACCATACTTTATCCTTTATCACGTGCAGGCCCACAATTCTTTAGCCGCGTGTCTGCAACTATTCTGTGAGGCTATACCTACAACAAATTAATTGTTGTGATATAGGTATTTACATCTGTTATCCGACAGGTTGATTGTTTGCACGCCTTGAATACACAACTCCCCTTCAGTAGCCGTTGGCAGCTGGCCAGGGATTGTTCTGCGATATAAATTATGTCCGCACATCGATACTTTACTAACATCGGAACAATTAATGGGCTATCTTAGCATAATATTCGCATACAAATATTACTTTATGAAAACTTTGTACTGACTGGCCTTAATTCTGTTGTAAATTATATACATAGCTGTAGTAACTCTCAATTATATATTCTGAGGAGAGACCATAAGTTGGAGCTCTGTATTTGGGGTAACTACGGAAGACGGGATCGAAAAAAACGTAGGTAACCCAAAAATTACAAGAGTAGCGACACAGTGGAAACCATAGAAAGTTTTAGAGGAGGTCTTTATATTAAATGATCAATTGAAATAAAGATAGTAAAAAATTCAGAACTAGTCTTTGAACACTCTTTCTCGTAAAGTGGCTCTAATGGTTCCTGTTTTTAGGTTCGTAATGAGCGCGCTTCTCTACCAGCTACCAATTTAACCCAGGGTGACGTAGAAATGCGTTATTCCAAAAAAATATAAAGATATTTTCACAAATCTTTGACTGTTAACCCTCAGTGCTTATGAAATTTTATTTAATTTAATACACAAATGTCCCGAAAAAAGGTCGTAAGTGTACATATACGTGAGCACTTTATCATTATGTTGTCGACTCCATCACACCCTTACCTTCGGTTCGGGCTGCAATCCCGCCTTTCAACAAACTAAATTGACTTATATCAATTCGTAATGTACTAAAATGAAACAGAAAAGCATTTTTTTTACGGTACGTAAAGTGGAGATGTTTTTTTTTCTCGCGTCTTCCCCGTAGTGTGGAGTAGGTATTATTAGATAGGTGTAACTAAAAACATTGTGAGGTTACTAAAGCGATTTTTTATTTAAGGTATCCATTTGCTATAAAATAACGCGTTCCCCGTCTAAAAGTTAAACGGCTCTGCCAAATATTCTGAAAAAGTCATAATGGCAGTGATGAACTTTGGATGAAGACTGTAATGGCTAAGATAACTATGTTAGTTCAGGACTTATCTATACCTCCCTAACTAGTCAAATGCTCTTACTTAAAAAACTACGTACAAAACGTACGTAACGAAATTGTTATATAAAACCCTATTCTATTTATGAGGCCTGACACGCACTTGGCTATTTTTTATATATCTGAGAAGCCGGACTTATCTGTTTTTGTTTGCAGTTACCCATGTACTATGGGATAATTATACTCATGCATATTTTGACAATAGTAGCTATATCAACCTATACCTACTATATTTCCCTTATGAATGCCACGAAATCAGCTTTTTGCGATACTAATTTGGCTGGGGTTAGTGACTCAACACTTCTGATTCCGCATTGTTCAGGCGAACGAGGCGGCCTGAACAATAGGGGGCACTTGAGTTTTTTAAGGAATTAACAAGACTCTCTCGTTTTAAGTGGCTTGTGGCGCTTTCAAGCGCTTTCATTATGAGGTAGGAGGTAAAGGATAAGTGGGCTCATGGCTGAGAAAGACGAACTTTATAGTTATGACGATCGTAGATTGGTCACAACGGCCCAGATCAGACTTTATGATAGCATTAGTCTTGGTTTTACCTTGTAACAAAATGAACATAGGTTATTTCAGTTTCTGCTGATACACAAACGAAATCTACTGTGGTGTTCATTCCCATAGTTTGTAGGGGTTTAAGTTTATCTCAAAATCATTAGTACAGTATATTGCTACAATTATTTGACTCACCCTACACATTAATTTGTTCTTGGATCTAGATAACATTGGTTCAGGTAGTTGTGTCAACATATTGGTGCCGATTCTCTTGTTCACAAACTAACGTAAATTTAAGTTAAGTGCATCTTTCTCTTTCCATTTAAATAAGAGTTCTGTCAAATTTAGACACTCCATAGATAATTTAGACGCGTTTTAAAAACATGGCGTCTAAATATACGTCAATTTTCTTCCGGCGCTGTCTAATTTTATTTAGTGGATTAAACTAAATTGTATCTTCTGTCCTTTTCTTTAAGAAATGAAAAGAGAAAGATGCATTTAACTTAAAATTAGTCTAGTTTCTGCCCAAGGGAATCGGCACCACTGTACAACTTTACTTTAATTACCAATCTACAAACTTTATGCCTACGGTGTGCACTAAACACTCACTCACACCCAAAATCACATGATGTGTGCGGCAGAAGTCCATAGTATTGTTCCACGCGACTCCATTCCCGTCAAATTGATTGTACATCGGTAATTTGTATGCGTGTCGCGTGAACATCCATTTGCATGGAATTTACTCGTATATTACACAAAAATCTGGTTTCACTCCGTATCAAATATCGTATAAGTAAAAAGAATTCGCTATGTAATACGCGATAGGATTAACCAACATAATACGCAATCGACCTCGGTATGAACCTACTACCAGAGTTGCCGTGGCCGTGGAACGCCAAAACATGGAACTTGGAACGCAAAGGGCATTAGAAGGAGGAACACGGATGGGTTAGTAAAAGACTGACACTCCCTTTCGCTTCATGTAGAGCGGAAGGAGTAATTTGATGATTTCCCATTCATAAAAGATATAAACCTACATATCGCTTTAAAAAAATAAAGCTATTTTTAAAGCTATTACTAAGACTTCGATGTCTGCCCGTCTGTCTGTCACCAGGCTGTATCTCAAGAACCATGATTATCCAGTCAGTTAAAACTTATTTTTGCACCGTTTACTCCTTTTGCCGCTATAACAACTAATACTAAAAGCATTTATTTTAAATGGAGCGATTTTATTTCAAACTTATATTTTTTGCAGTATTTTTTGCCTATAATACTACGGAACCCTTTGTGCGCGAGTCCGACTTGCACTTAATTGTTTTTTTTAATTCAGAGGGTAAATAGATCATCGAGGAGAACACTGCTTTTCGCAAACTTCCGCCATACCAGGTTTAATTTAGTAAATAAATAATAATCGATAAAATTATGCCCGCGACTTCGTCTGCGTGGAATAACAGTTCCCGGGGGATTTCCGGGATGAAAACTATCCTATGTCCTTTCTCGGGTCTTAGACTATATCTGTACCAAATTTCATTCAAATCGGTTCAGTGGTTTAGGCGTGAAGTAAAGACAGACAGACAGACAGAGTTACTTTTGCATTTATAATATTAGTATGGAAGTATGGATTAAAAAAATAAGATGTAAGCCAGTACCTTCATCCAATGTTAAAAGTAAGTCTAATATTTCCTTCAAAAGAAAAGCTCCGATAATATTGGTTTTCCGTAAAATAAAATGCCTGTGACGACACCCTCAGTCACCTTAGGGACGGAGTTCGAGTGCCGAGAAAGATTGGAAATGCCACAAAATCACACGAGTGATCAAACAAGATCTTCGTGAATTCATTGTAAACCCCTTTTGTTGTACATTACGTAAGAGAATAGTGAGGGTTGGACAGCTCATGTTATACTGGTTCAGTCTGTACAGGTACTGAAAAGAAAGCTATCTTACGGACAATAACGGATGACAAGGATAATCGATCTTGGAATATAGAATATTCATAGTTATGTGAATATGCGCGGATGTTCAAGCGTAAGCAAAATATTCTGTTACCTATTACAGATCCATAGGGTAGTCTCAGATACCTACTCTCTGGCCGAGGTAAATAGACATTGTCAGCAAAAGCTTTGGCTAATTAATATTGCTGTCACTGTCCTACAACCGTCAAACTACCTTGGGAAGATAGAAACAGAGAATAGCTAAGCCAAAGTTAGTTCTAAGTAACGTTTATTTAACATGGCCACAGTATCTTTTAGATCACAGTGGTGCCGATTCTCTTGTGCACAAACTATCGTAAATTTAAGTTAAGTGCATCTTTCTCTTTCCGTTTAATTAAGAAAAGGACAGAAGATCAAATATTAGTTAAGTCCTGTCAAATTTAGACACTCCATAGATAATTTAGACGCATTTTACAAACATGGCGTCTAAATATGCGTCAATTTTCATCAGGCGCTGTCTAATTTGACAGGATTAAACTAAAATGTCTCTTCTGTCCTTTTCTTTAAGAAATGGAAAGAGAAAGATGCACTTAACTTAAATGTACGTTAGTTTGTGCACAAGAGTATCGGCACCATTATTCTTAGACTAGTTTAGACTCTCACACAGTGGGTACCGTACATACTTGTAGATAAAGAAACCTTGCTACAGTATTTATTTTATTATAGATCCACCTACAAATTTACAGATTTCAGATTTTTTTCTTTACTGGTGCTAAAAGTCACTGCTTTCTGCCACATTTCATAATTCTAGGTCAACGTCAAGTACCTTACAAGTTTTGATTCCCTTGAGATCGACAAAATACTTTTGCAGGTTTTTTTCCTGAATTTAGACGTTTGATTTGTTCTCAGCTTCAAGGGACTGCAGACCTGAGTATACAGTTTTAATTTAAATTCGATACCTTCACGCAATCTCGCGATAAAGGGTCTAGACATACAGACGGACAACAAAGCGACCCTATAAGGATCTTCGTTTTTTCTTCTTGAGGTATATAACCCCAAAATAAGATTGTAGCTAGTGTAGCTACATAATAAGATTGCAGGTGGTTTAATTCGTAATCCGCTACGGTGGCTAATTTTCTCTCATCACATACTTAATTTCAGGAAATAAGGTTTATAGGTAGTTACTTGGCACTAAGCTTTCCCCGTCTGTCCTGCCTCTATAATCCGCGTTTAGTACGACAATACCGTCTGAGGCGGCATTCCTGCAGCTTACGGGGAATGTCTAGCCTTGAGTTACGCGGCATTCCAGTCAACCCACAGGAATTTAAACTGCTCATCAAAGAAAAAATGTCACCGTGTCGGTGTAGGTGTAAGACTATGTAAGTTTGAGGTTTTAGAAATAATATATACACACATCAAAAGTGTCTAGGGATATTTTAATTAAACCTAAATAACTAAAATTTTATTAACTTTTTGTTAAGACACCTACGCTTTAAAATAAACCTTGTTTAATTGCCTATCTAATCTGATAATAAACTTTTAGATAAAGTTAAATTAAAAAAAAAACTTAGAAGAAGAGGAAAAACTCAACAAAATTTCAATTTAACTTTATTTTTGAAATTTCAAAACCTAAACAACAAAACAATTTTTTTTTATAAAAATTGTTGAAAGCTTAAGTAAGTAAGTAAGTAAGTAAATTTTTATTTTGCAAATATAGGTACAGTACATGATGGTAAACAAATAAGAATTAGGTTCAGCTATATTTTACCAATAGGCATGCAAAAGTTGTAAGTTTACGCTAACACAATAAAGGCAATTAATACAAGTACTCATATGAATCATGGTTTGAAAAGTTAGAGATCATCATTACATTAAAAATTAAATTATCAAACATCAGAATTACAAATATTATATTAAAAGAAAAAAAGATAGATAATAGTTGTAGAACAGATTAATTACTTATATAAGTCAAAATTCTGCAGCGTCAAGAGGATTTAATATGATAAAAAATGCAAATACACATGTCAAAGATTTAGGTTGAGCAGATTAAATATAGGTACAAGTCAAAATTCAGTAACGTGAAAAAGATTATTTATAATGATTAACAGGCAAATACATGCGTCAAACATTTAGATTAAACAAATTAAATATATATGTCAAAGTTTAATGATGTCAAAAATAATAAGTAAAATTTATAGGCAAACATGTATTAAAATTAATAATTCGTGGATCCACCTAAGACTCTCCTGACACATCTGGAGCGGTTCTGCATACTCAAAACAAGGGTGTCAATATCCTGTTGTGGAGTACTGTCCCAAATCCTGCTAAGATGCAAGAAAAGCTGGTTTTGATGCACAATATCAACAGGGAAATTCCTACGAGCTCTTCTCTGAAGCATATTCCAGGCATGCTCAATAGGATTTAAGTCAGGGGATTGTGCAGGCCGGTCTAAAGCTTGGATAACATGCTGTTGTAACCAACTTGTAATGATACGCGCCGTATGTGGACGGGCATTGTCGTGCATTAGCTGGAAATTTTGTCCCATTTGCTGTTTGTGGGGCAAGATTACAGGCTCTAGCACCTCATCTCGGTATTTTCGAGCAGTCATATTGCCTTGTATCCAAACGAGGTCCGTTCTACCGCCGAGACGAATTCCTGCCCAAACCATAATCGTGCCACCTTAATATGCATGAACTTGTTGTGGGTGCTGCAGTCGATTCCAACGTCCAGGTTTTCTCCAAACGCGTACTCTTCGCGAATCAGGATGAAATCCAAACCTAGATTCATCAGTGAAAAGCACAAGTGACCATTGAGAATGGTTCCAGTTTTCGTGTGCAATAGCCCATTGTAATCTTCTTCCTCGATTACCTCTCCTTAGTGCTGATACCCAAAATGGCCTACGAGCACGTAGATTGACTTCATGCAGTCGCCTTCTCAACGTTTGACCGCTTACCAGCAAACCATACTCTCTCTGTAGCCTTTGAACCAATTGCATCGCCGCTGCATTTAGTTGACTTCGTGCAGCATTTACTATGAATCGGTCCTGTACATGTATTGTAATGCGTTGAGGTCCTCGGTGCCGTTCCAGCACTTCCTCCGTGACACGATAACATGACCAAAGCCTGGATATAACGCTCTGACTGGTCTTCATGGCTTCAGAAACGGCAATTATGGGACAGTATTCCACAACAGGATATTGACACCCTTGTTTTGAGTATGCAGAACCGCTGCAGATGTGTCAGGAGAGTCTTAGGTGGATCCACGGAATATTAATTTTAAGTTTTCAAGAATTTTTATAAAAAAAATTGTTGTTTTGTTTAAGTTTTGATGTTTCAAAAATAAAGTTAAGATTGAAATTTTGTTTGAGTTTTTCCTCTTCTTCTAAGTTTTTTTTTTTAAATTTAACTTTATCTAAAAGTTTATTATCAGATTAAATAGTCTATTAAACAAGGTTTATTTTAATGTGTACATGTTTTAACAAAAAGTTAATAAAATTTTAGTTGTTTAGGTTTAATTGAAATATCCCTAGACACTTTTGATGTGTGTATATATATATATATATATATTATCTTGGAAGTGACATATAAGCGGTAATATGAAGGTACAACGAAATTACACTTCATACTATGTTAAAGCCACACCAATACCACTAATGTTACCCACGGGAACGGAGCAGTAATCAAAGACTAACTTGACACTATGTACAGGATGTTGTATAAAGCAGTAAAATAGGATTTGAAAGTCCGACGCCCAAGACGGCGAAGCCTCGGGCGAAAGCTAGTGTATGTATAAAAGTATATGATCCCTCAATTTGTTACCTTAGCTCATTCATATTCAATATTAAAGCTCAAAAATATGTAGTCATATTTCTTACCTACCCTCGGTTCGTTTATGCCGCGACAAATGCGAATTCTCGATCGCGATAGGATGATTTCCGTATTTGCCGCATTTCCTCCGTTTCCCGGGACAGGAGCGCTCGTTCTCGTAAAAGATGGCTCGGTATTTCTAAAGCCTTCGTACTGGAATTGTTTACAGTTTTACTACCTATGTTTTGTCCAATACAACTGTTTCTGAGATTGATTGTCTTGCTTTGACAATAATTTTGTGTTTCCCTCGTGATATTGACGCCACTACAGGTGTTCTTAGACTATGCCCTTATAAACTACTGCAAACTTTAACTGTAACGTTAACTGTAAACTTTTTGTATGAACCTTTCGACGACTAAGCGACAGCTGGCTGTCGGGCTGCTATTGTCTTTCTATTGCTTCTGGAATCATGTTTGTTCGCAGGTTTAATAATGCTACTCAATTAATTGCCACCTCATTCAAACCGACTGTAAATTAATGGCGGCGGTACATTTCCTATCGTGGTTAATGAGAATTTAACATTTTAGGGTCTTTTGCCCTTTTTCCTATGTAATATAATACCTATTTAGTACAATTTATTTTTGATAATAAACCGCTGACATCTCAAAGTGTACCGCACGCTAAAAGCTACGACAATTGCTACGAACGGCCTACGAAGCCCTACGAAGGCTTCGACCCAATTTTAATAACACAATAAATAAATAAGGTTTTCTAATGTTAATTATGTTCCATACATATAGGTACTACAAGTATCTTTTTTAATAATTATTTTGTATTTTAAATTCAACACCATTAAGTGTTAAAATATTGGTTACTATCTATATTGTATAAAGTGACGGTTTATGTATCAATTCAATTTACCTACCCAAGTTCTTGTATTAAATCCAAAGTATTGTAGTGTAATCATTATTAACATCTTATCCTTTTTTATTATCTAACAGTTATTGCTCTTTGCACCCAACAATTTCGCAGTATTTTAAGTAGAAAATAAATCAAAATCAAAAACGAAAAGGGTTTTCGTTGAATAATGCAATTACACTTTGAAAAAAAAATTGTGTCTCGCATATATTTACCTGTGCGAAACTCTTCAAGTAGTCACGCTAGCAGCTTACTTCCTTAAAAAGTCATATTTTCTGGGAAATAATTATCGGTTAGTGCCCAAGGGTTTTTCAAAAATGTTTTTAACTAAGTAACTAATTACTACTCATAGAATACTTTGAATGTTTTATTCAACACGATTTTTAGTAACATTTTAGTGTCCCTGGTGTATGGTCAGCCGGTATCGCGCTGGCAATCAGAGTCGTGGCGATTGCGTGCGGATTATCTGCTTGTCCATACTGCCTTTGCGTGGAGTGCGCGTGCGCGCCGACAGTTTGTAGCCCACCCTTAATGAAATAGTTCATAGATAAGTAGGTCTCAAAAGGAAGAGAGTTCCATTTTGATTTTTGCATTTTTGTTTTATTTAGCACTAATATGTGTCTGGATGTAGATTAGACGTATACGTTCTGCTTTACTTTCGAGGAATTTTCCATTAATTCTCAAAGTAATCTGAAACATTTCTTTATACATACTTACTAGCAAATCAAAATCGTACAATACAGTCAGTCTGCTTGTGCCTATGAGTATTAATAAAAGTACTTTTTGATGACCTGTTTGAAATAAATACAGACTCAAGACTGTAAATATGATCGACTGAGTCGCACGACTATTCATAGAGTAGACGGCAATCACTACGCCATTGCGCCAATCTAACTGTCAATCGTGTTGACATGGCGATTACAATCTGTCATAAAATGTTGCGATTTGATACTTGGGCGGAATATTATACGAGTAAAGGACCAGCTGATCCCTGCGGTTTCATCTCTGGTTACTTCTTAGCTTCTGAACTAACAAATAAATATTATTTTCAGTTTTATAACCTAAACTTGATTAGTATAGATTTTACGATCCGACATCGTAACATTATCTCAAACATTACTGATAATTTTCCATTAATTATAGATAGTCCTGCCTAGCACCTACACACAAGAATAATTTCCTACTAATGGGTCAAATAGGGCGGTTGT